>CM059224.1:11175235-11840235 GCA_030347435.1 Clarias fuscus | reverse complement strand
AAAGGGGCGTGGCCAGGTGAGTGCTACAGAGAGAATAGATAAAGGGGCGTGGCCAGGTGAGTGCTACAGAGAGATTAGATAAAGGGGCGTGACCAGGTGTGTGCTACAGAGAGATTATATAAAGGGGCGTGGCCAGGTGAGTGCTACAGAGAGATTATATAAAGGGGCGTGGCCAGGTGAGTGCTACAGAGAGATTAGGTGAAGGGGTATGGCCTGGTGGGTGCTCCAAAGAGATGAAGCATGTGCACGTTTTTTGTCAGGTAAATCTTGAGGTTTTTAATTTTTTTATTTTGTAGCATTGGTAAAATTGTGTAGCAGCAGTCTCTAATAAAACTTCATCAATAAAAAAGGCAGACTCGAGACCAACAGGGAGGCAGAGAGTCATGCGTTGTAAGTCCATCTCTGTCCCTCTGAACTGACGTTTTAGATCAATTTAGATGACATTTCCTAAAGCCCTTAATAAAGCCGAGTGACCTAAACTGAATGGAGAACAGAGCGAGACAAGGAACAGACAGACGCAGTTGAAAAGAGTGAGAGACATAAAGAACAGCAGTCTCTCTCTCTCTCTCTCTCTCTCTCTCTCTCTGTGTCGCAGACAGTCCTACATTCAGGCTGACTTTAATCATTCCTATTCAGCTCTGTGTGAAAAGAGACAGTGTCCACCAACCCGGACTAAAACAATGCACACACACACACACACACACATTAAAAATCCTGCATCCAGATTACAATTGTTGATTTCCCATGGCCAAAGCACATGACTGGCAGTCAGTCTACTCTCACACACACACACACACACACACACACACACACACACACACACACACACACACACACACACAACTAAGACCTTGGTAATTAGTCAACTTTTGGCCCGAGTGTGTGCACTCGTGTGTGCACTCGTGTGTGCACTCGTGTGTGTGTGTGTGTGTGTGTGTGTGTATATATATATATATGTGTGTGTGTGTGTGTGTGTGTGTGTGTGTGTGTGTACTCCCACATTGTTCCAATGCCATGGCTTCCTACAGAACAATCTGACATTCTCAGAGCTTGCTTACACCACCCAGTGGGAGGGACACTAGAGAACTGCACACTCACACACATACAAACACGCAGACACACACACACACACGCAGACACACACACTCACATAAAGGCCCCATCCGAGTAAGAGAAGATAATTACAATGATCAGCTCAGCCAACATGAGTTCACCAGAGAGAGAGAGAGAGAGAGAGAGAGAGAGAGGGGGGGGGGGGGGGGGATAGATGAAGAAGTAAAAAAAAAGGGTGGTAAGAAAAATAAAATTGGTGTCATTTGTTTAAAAGAGTAGAAAGCTGCTGCTGTTAACACACACACACACACGCACACACAGACAGACACACACACACACAAACTGGTTATCAGTGAATATATGACACACAGTGCTGGCTCTGATCAAATTATTCCTTATAACAAAATCAAGCGCTGTTGCAAACTCAACACAGCAGTTCAGCACACACACAGAAACACAATAAACACGCTGCACGCTCACACAAAATACAGCAAGACATCTTCACCATGCTTCTCTACACAAAGCGCTTTGAAAGATTCTGCTGCTGGTAAAATCACCCTAAATCGGTTCACACGAGCGGCAGTTGATCAGATGTCCCGTTAATAATGTGTTATAAGACAATGAGTTCAACTATGATGACAATTGTATGATTAAGAAAAAAAATAAATAAATAAATATATGAGGGGTGTTCAAGTCAAACCGGGACTTGTAATGAAATTTCTTGTGAAGGTTTGAACGCTATTGACATTTACAGTACAGAAGACTTCAAGCACAGTACGGTAATGAGACTTAGCCACACTAAAACATTTGAATGGTGCAAACGTTTTTATAAAAGGTTTGACATCCGTGATCCCGGCCAGGGTGGAAATCCTGTGAAAATTCGCTGAGTGATCCTGGAACATCGCCAACTTGCGGTAGAGACGCATCTGTCAGTGCGAACTGTACACACAATCGTTCACCAACACCACTTGCACGTTACCTGACCCCCACCCAGCCATTTGTTTGAGCCATTTAAGGAGTTCCTGGGAGGCCAGCAATTATGTAGCCGGCAGCCTGATCATGGCCTTGGCTTACTGAGAAAACTTTCTACCTTGATGTACCTTGAAGTGCATTAATGTATATAGAGAAATAAAGGGAGTGTATAATACATCATAACTGTGTAGTGTCGTTCTGCATAATCAGAGATCCCGGTTTGACTTGAACACACTTTGTTTTTGCTTAAGCTTTGGGATATGACTAAAATGGATTTAGATTCCATTGTTTGTGGGAAATATAATGATATAATTTTTGACATTGTGATAAATTATGCCACGAAATATTCTTTATAGAATTATTATATTGTGGGTCTCATGATGTCATCTTTTTTTTTTTTAATTACATTTGTACTGTTTAGAAATACGCAGTGAGTGGAAGCACTTGCTTTCCTGATTTGCTGTATAGTAGATGTGACACATCAGTATATTAATATGAGAATAATGATGTAATTTTAAAGGCTAAGACTGGGAGATACGAGAATTCAAGGACAAGCTAAGGCACATTTGTAAAGAGAATTCGGAAGAATATTATCCGGTAGCTCTCGCTGGCTTTTGCATGTTCGTAAACGATGGTATTTTTAGACGAGGTTAGACAGTGCAAGTTTCAAACTGTATCACTCCTACATAGCCAAAACATCGAAAAGCCTGTTGATAATCCAGTGGATCAGAAAGGAACTAACACTATGCATCACCCTACACAAACCACCCGCCCACCTTATACACACACACACACACACACACACACACACACACACACACACACACACACACACACACACACACACACAAATGGATGCAAAGCCACTCAGCCAGATAATTACAGCTGTGTCCTGCTCCATGGCGAGGCTAAAACACACACTCGGAGCTGTCGTCGCTAACAACACTCATTAAAACCAACAACTCCGGGGTCAAAGGAAAGGTTGTAGGATGCTAAGAACAGCGGACCGCCACTCCAGCGCCTCTTCAGCATTATCGCAATCCCGACGCTCTTTCTCACTCTTTGTGAGTGCATGTGTGTAAACGCAGGTGCGTGGGCGAGATTATGCGCCCTTCATGACCACTTCCCACTCGGTCTCGCTTGGCTGTTGTTGGAGTCCAGCCCATTAAAAAAAAAAAAAAAAAACTCATTTTTTTCTTGTACAAGACAGCCGGAAGGGAAGGAAGCAGGCGAGGAAGAGACATGAGCGAGAAACTGAGGAGGTGGAAGAAAGAACGTTGTGATATGAAGTGGTAAAAATCAGCCTAAAAATGTCCGAACCTTGCCAGCTACAGTAAGTGGGATTCTTTCACACGATCGCACAATACGGCCCCGATCTAAAGAGTTGTTCCAGATTTTCGTGACGTGATGGAACGGACGCGGGTCTAATCACGTCTACAGAATGTCCGTGGCGCACCTGTTCCGTCAGAACAATGACGAACAAATACAAACACGCACTCTGCAAATGACAGCAAAGCAAATATAAAAATGCCCTTATCACTTCATTTTAGCCAACAGCACAGAAACGACCGCCCTAATCAGCGAGCGTTTCATTGATGCGAGAGTGAACGGAGATCAGACGTATGAAGAAGCGATGATTAGGTTCTGGTTAAATGAGGCTCCTGTTTAGGTGATAAGCCTACGGAGACTGATGGGTATTATAATCATCAAAGTAATTACAGCACTCATGAATTTAGTCTTTGATAAAGCGATCTAACACTAATGGATTGTTTCTTCATAAATATCATACTGCATGTTAGAAATATATGGTGCTGTGCAACAAGTCTCGAGCCACCCAGGATTTCTTTATATTTTGCTTACAAACAGCCAGACAGTCTTGTATTTTTTATGCAATCTTGAGGATTAGTTCGTCCTATTGAGGCTTCCTGAATATGGCTCCCATTTGTAGTCTAGTCCCTGTATCTGACCAGTTGCAGAGTTTTGCTTGTTTCTTATGAACCAGGTACAGATGATGACTGATGATCAGGCCGGTCGGTGATTAGTATACTGGTGATTCTGAATGCTGAACGGTTGGAACGGACGAGAGGGGAAACGAGGATGATGCTAAGGTTGTTAAACAGCCAATTTTTAAATTGTACCTTAAGGAACTTTGCAGCCCGTATCAAGATTAAATTATTGATTACATCATTTAAATCATTTGCTTATGATGAATATGAATAAATGAGGGATGGCTCATTTAGACTTTTCCATAATACTGTCTGTCTTGGCTATAGATATCGATGTAAAGATATTGACCATTAATAAATGATAAATGACTTTAAATTTGTAACAAATCTTTTGTATAAACATTGAGGCTGTGTTTATAATGTATATTCTTCATCTTCCTCATTATGCACTAAATGCAAATGGAATCAATAAACAGTGGTTGTTTTTAAAGAGTAGGTGTCGTGTTGCTTTTTATTGGAAAATCTTCCAGCGTACTGTAAATTACTTTACATGGTATACATAGCCGATTATGTATAATATGTTGGGGAAAAATCATCATGGGAAATTCACGCAGCCTGCCACAGGTTTAATTAGTTTTCACTCGGCTCTGCATACATATCAGTTGACTGCCATTATAGTTACAATTGTCGTTATGGTTACAGCTCGTACTGTACGTTCTTGTCTCTTTCACCTATAACGTTAGTCTGTACTTGAGCGAATCAGTCATTTATTGTTCTGGCGTAATATATCAAACCATGAAATCCTGGCCTTAAACATGATTTGTGTGTGTATTTCAGGGATGAAAATGGTGCATTTAGTTTTTTTTTTTTTTATATAGAAGCTGCCAGACAGGTCTCTGTGAATGAGCTGGAACTATAAATATATTATAAAAAGTGCTAGAAAGATCAGTACGTACGGTACATACCTATCACGGCTAATTTTTTATGTCATAAGAGTAGCACAAAAGGGTAAATGCTTCAGGAGTGGACTGAACCAAACCGCATTGAGAGTCAAGATCCTGTTTTTACCTCGGTGATTCTCTATTTTGTTGCCATGGTGGCATTTTTCTGAGCACGTCTACTTTACGAGTAGAATTTCAGCCAACCTGAGGTCCAATCACCAACCAGAATTTTTTGAACGAGGGGGCGGAAATGTGCAGATAATTCAGATATACCATAGATAAGTGAGGCAGTGAGCATTGCGCTATGCTGCTAATGGAATTAGCTTCCCGCATGGCTCACTGCTAATTCAATAAAGGCAACAACTTGTCATTGTTATTTAAAGTAATTTTCAATGTAATCAAGTGGTTTTAATAAGCACACTGCCTCTCATTACAGACTCACTGAACCCGTGTGTTGCATGTGTGTGTGTGTGTGAGAGAGAGAGAGAGAGAGAGATTGTACCAGACTGGGTTGTGTGCATGCATGTGTGTTAGTTGTGACATATATAGACAGTGTGTATATATATATATATATATATATATATATATATATATATATATATATATATATGCTCAGCAGAGAGTGAATCATTTTCAGACTGAGTGTGTGTAGGAGGCCGTGAACTTTGCGTTATTCTCTTTCTGAGAAGGCCGAGGGAAACATTTACTCGCCCTTGTTCCCCATCTCTTCATATTACTGTCAGATTTGGATGAAGACGTATCAGTCGGATGTGTAAAACGACACACACACACTTCCTCGTATCGCTGTAGTAGCGGGGACTGATTGTTCTCATGCGCACGGTAAGGGCAGGTCCTCGGATTCGCATGCACTTTCTATACTGGAAAGAAATCTTTGCGAAAAATGTAATAACATTCCCTTATAGATACATAGGCCTCACAAGTCTCTCTCACACACACAAAAAAAATATATCACTTCTTTTTGTCAAAAAAACAAATGTGCTTCAATACACTTCCCTTATGAGGACAAGAATTTTTAGTCACAACAAGGTTAGAATCAGAGATACACTCATTTCTTACCAGTCACACACACACAAACACACACACACACACTGAATCATTGCTGGTGGTTTTACATAAATACCCAACCCCTAAATACTGTCTATATAATTATATTTTTTTTCCCTTCTCAGACTAGGAACAGGATGATGTCCCCTCAAATATATGAACGCACACACACACACACACACACACACACACACACACACACACACACACACACACTGTACATTCGACCTTAACGCTTCATTATACAAGCATCACCAATAGTACAAAACTCAACACAGTCGCTTAACACAACCACAAACGTTTTGCAAGATGAAGTTCACACGGCTAGCCGTTTAGAAACCGATGCTGCGAGGGAAGCTTTTTTCACAAGTTCTGGAAATTTCCAACACGAGGAAATGCAGGTCGCCCTAACTCGCAAACCACTCACGGACACGAGTAACGTATTAGAAGCTAAAATCTTCTGAAAATTATTTAAACAATACCAGCGAGACGTAATTACGTTCCGCTTGCCTACAATGCTACAACAAACCCTGTGATAGGAATCCCCAAATGTGATGCGGTGGATTCATTGTCACTTTATCTCCCTTTGCTTTACATATTATTGAATAAAACTGTTTATTTCCGAAGCTAATTTAGTCCGAAATTGAAGAACGACGGAAAAAGAAAAGAGTGTGAAAGGAAGGTGAGATAATGAAGCCGTTAATCAGATGCAGGAAGCACACACACACACACACACACACACACACACACACACACACACACACGCACTCACACACACACTCACACACACACACACTCACACACACATATACAATAATACACAAACGCAGAGGGGTTTGGTCTCATTAGCCAAAAGTGGTCTGGGTCTTCTGGTGGCTTCATTAGCTGTTAAGGCTGCCACTGAGCGTTGTTAGAGAGGGGAGGAGGGGAGAAAAGAGCGAGGGATGGAGGATAGGGGATGGAGGGAGAGGAAAGAAAGACGGAGAGAGGCAGACGAGCTTAAGCTGGTCTTTATTAAGAGCTGAAGCTCCACTAGCGGCTCATCCAAAACTAATCTAAAGCCTCCACACTCTAATAAAGCAGAGCTAGACAAATAGCTCTCCATCCATCCCTTCCTCTGTTCATGCCTCGATCCGTCTTCGAGGCAGGTGGAGAAAGAGAAAGAGGAAAAGTGTGTATCCCCAAAAACTTTATCTAAAATATGAGCGCATGGAGATATGGTACAAAAACCAGAGACACGAGAAATGAAATAGACATGGTTGTATGTGTCATCGCGTTGTTCTGTTGGTTGAGTGTGCACGTATCATGTGTGTTACACGCCGCACACTGACCTGGTTGTCAGGGAAAATCATTTAACCTCAAAAAAAAAAAATTTGTTTTAAAAAAGAGGAAAACTTCAAAGATAGCTCAGCGTGTCGTCTTTTCTACCCTTGATCTATTTTCATACTTCATCCAGGAATACTGCAGCGTCCCAGTTTACGGAACGAGCTTCCGTCAAGCCGCAATCACACACACACACACACACACACACACACACACACACACACACACACACACCATATAATCTAAAGCCATACAATACGTACAGGGTTGAACTAACACCTGCTGTGTGTTACAGTCCTGAATGAACTTGTATGGGACTGGACCCAAGTCATGACCGGAAGAGCGAGTTTAATACTATGACATCATATTAGTTTAGGTGATATTTCTACACATAATATTACAGTATGTGTTTAAGACGACTTGGGTTAAAGTGGTCCGGTACAGTAGGTATTAGCTGAACTCTGGGGATTTCGGGTTCCTTCTGAAAATGAATCATCGTCATGATCGTTCCAAAATTAGCACTTTCGACCTCGGGTTTTCTGTTTAAAAATTGTGTTCTGCTGTAAGAAACATAAGGATCGAAGACTATATACTGTACAGTGTGTGTGTGTGTTTTATTTTTTCATTTCCCATATGATGTCACATTGAGCTGAAATCCAGGTTTAGCCTATTTGTCTACTTTGTGAACAATCTATATTTCATATAGCTGTATAGACTGTGTGTGTGTGTGTGTGTGTGTGTGTGTGTGTTGCTATACATATTGTTCAAGGCAAGTAAGTAAGATGGGTATGGATTTCTAAACTGAAGCTAACCGCTCATCTGGATTTATAAGCCCCGTTTGTCTGGAGGAGAACATCTGGATTAAACCCGTTGATCGGGAACGGAACATCTGCCTCGCGCGCGCTCCTCCTCTTCCTCAGCGCGTCCGCTACGCGATGCTGCTGCAGCACCGTGTCGGTGCCAAGACAACTGACCCAGTGCAACTGCGGGGCATTAAAAGTTCCCCCATGCCGCGAGGAGGAGGAGGAGGAGGAAGAGGTGGAATGGGTGGCAGGTACAGGGTTAAACTAAACCCCGATTCTTGGACACACACACAATCATCATCATCCACGTAGAGTAACGACATGACAGCACGCGTGAACGAAAGTGCACAAATAATAATAATAATAATAATAACAACTCGGGTGTCATTTAAAGAAGATGCAGTGTGCAGGGCAAAAGTCGAGGGAAAACTCGCGCGCGCACTCTTCAGTTTAGAAATGGCTCGCGACCGGGACATCATCGTCCCGCGTTCCTGCGGAGCGCGCGCACATCACGCGCTGCAATCAAACACGAGAACATATTTACGTATTGACATCGCCGCTTACCTTAACACGTTCCAGCTCTTCAGAGGGTCCAGGTCCGAGATTATAGAAACCATGGCTGAGTGAAAAACACTAGCGGAGATAAAGAAAGAAAGAAAGAAAGAAAGAGAGAGAGAGACTGAGATAGCGAGCTCTGGTGAAAAGGAAGGGAGGGAGAAATGCAGCGGTGAGAGGGTGATCCGGTCCGGTAGTCCGCGTGCGGGCGACGGAGAGAGTGAACGAGCTTCAGTACAGCCCGATAAGAGCTGAGACACAGCCAGAGCCCTCCCTTCCTCTCTCTCTCTCCCCCCCTCTCTCTCTCGCTCTCTCTCTCTCTCTCGAGCTGCCCTACATATTCAGATATAACATTTTGTACAGAAATCTCATGTTAGACCTGACAAGTCCTAGTTCATAAAGCTCATATGGTTTATTTTTTCCCCCACACACTGTATGTCCATATATTACACAATCTAATCTAATCAAGTTGATGCATTTAAACATTACTTTACAATAAATGCTTATAATTAATAAGTAATAATAGAATAAAGTAACCAAAATGAGGCAGCATGGTGGCTTAGTGGTTAGCGCCGTCGCCTTGCACCTCCGGGTTTCAGGTTTGATTCCCGCCTCGGGTCTGTGTGCATGGAGTTTGCATGTTCTCCCCGTGTTTGGTTGGTTTCCTCCAGGTACTCCGGTTTCTTCCCACAGTCCAAAGATATGCAGATTAGGCTAACTGGTCTTCGCAAATTGCCCATAGTGTGTAAATGAGTACTGTATGTGAGTGTGTGTGTTCCCTGCGATGGATCGGCATTCCTCGTGCCCCAAGTCTCCTGGGATAGGCTCCGCGCTCCCCGTGTCCATGTACACAGAATAAAGCAGTATAGACCCTGTGAGAGTGAGTAACGATAAGTACTCACTCATAGTCTATACCACTTTATCCTGTATGCAGGGTCCTGGAGTCTCTCCCAGGAGTACGAGGCAGGGTACAGTACACCCTGGACAGGGTGCCAATCCATCGCTATGCACATATACAAATATACACACTTGCATGCTCATTCACCCACTATAGGCAATTTGGGAATGCCCATTAGCCTTATCGTCATGTCTTTGGACTGTGGGACGAAACCGGAGTACCTGGCGGAAACCCACCAAGCATGGGGAGAACATGCAAACAGACCCGAGGCGGGAATCAAACCTGGATCCTGGGGGCGCAAGGCGACAGTGCTGACCATTAAGCCACTTTATCGCCTAGCTGCATAAAAACAAAGGTGGATCAGGTGTTACTCAGAAGGCTACATTTTACAAAATGCAAAGGAATTTTTCACTGTACTGTATCTTAGATGCTTTCACACACACACACACACACACGCGCGCGCGCACACACGCACACATAGGAAACACTATGCACAAAATGCATCCTTCTCTTCATGTCACTTTGTGATACCCGGAGTCTGATGGGTGACCGGTAATTTCCATTGCAAATGGTCCGTTCGAATAAGCAAGCAGGGTGGAGGAGGAGAGCCTTGCCATAACAGTAGATGAACGTTTGACCATCTACGCCATGGGTAACTGCAAAACTACTATTTCACATAGTATATACAGTGCTGGATTGTCTCTGTCTGTAAATATATTAATACTGGTGCTTAGAATGAAAATTCATCCAATTGTTTACTTCTGCAGTAATCTGCAGCAAGCACGTCATCCTGGTCAGAGCCAGTCCATTACTCAGACCCGCACTTAAGGGCAATTTGCTGTAGCCAATCCACCAACAATGCATGCTTACAATACGTAAGTTGGGAGAACCCCAAAAACTCAGAGGGAAACTACACAGAAATTATGAGAACTCTAATACCTCTCTTATTATACTAAACTTCCATCCTTCTAACACTCAGCATGACCAAAATGACCATTGTTAAATATATAAATAAAATTTAATTGAATTTAAATTTAAATCAGTGACCATGGAAGGGTGAGACAGTAGTGTCACCCAAATAACCCCTATTACAGAAGAAAGCTTCAGTGGGCTGGAGTTGGACTTGATCCTATACCAACAGGTCATGGGGGGGGAAAATAATGTCATTCATATATGGGTTAGGGTTAGGGATGAGGATTAGGGAAATCCTTATAGAAAGATTTGGATTAGACCTACAGCACTTTTGGTTCTTCAGTGAGTATTTAATTTATCCATCACGGTGCCATTCATATTATTTATACACACTACCTCCCTATCAAGATATGTTTGATGTTCAAGTTTTGCATTAGACCTAAGAAGGTATTGAGTCTAACAAGTAAGGAAAACATTTAGCTACCTATTTAAATCAAAAGCTCTAAATAATGAAAAACCGAGCAATATATACTGTAAGCTCCTGCCCTCTTAAATGGTCACGTTTAAATGAAATTAAATGAATTTAAATGAAATGAAGTTATTACATGTTTTTTATTTATTCAGTTTAAGATGGATTTCCTTTACTCTCTTATGCACTTCCAAAAGTGTTTTTTTCTCATACAGTGCAATATGCAATCAACTGATCTAAAGCATATGCTCGTTTTAAATGAACTCGTGCTCTGCCTGTTTACTTCTGCTTTAATTAAGCAATATACAATAAATTGCATTTGCCCATCATGTTTCTAGTTCTGCCATAGCCTCCAAAATGGAAATGGCACAAATGTTATTCATTTGCCAATCTATGTACAGTTATAGAACTCCCAAATTACATGTGCAACCTGGGACCACAAATGTTCAGTTGTTGAGGTAAGCACAGACCTAGTTCCTCATCACATGATGCGACCGTTCATATCTGACAAGCCCTACTTCCTGTGTGACACATGGCCACATCCTGTAAACGCCTGCCGCTCTACTCGTTCCTAAATTAAAGCAGAAGTAAACAGGCAGAGCTCGAGTTCATTTAAACCGAGCGTATGCGTTAGATCAGTAAGAAATCTGTCTGCGTTGGTTGCGCGTTGCACCAACGTGTGTCAGTGTGTATTTGTTTTTGCATTGGTTTGAAAGAGAAGGAGAGATGGCGAAACGGTGAAACAGTGCCAAGGCTTACAGATTGCAACAGCAGAGACGCAGAAAGGAAAGAGAGGAAAGAAAAACAATAAAGAATTAAAAACGAATGGATGCTAATTTGGGCCAGATTGAAGTTAATATGTGTCATGCAAAGGCTAATCGGCATCATGTGAAACATTCTGCTCGGTTATTGTTGGTTATTCATGTTTTTTTTGTTTTTTTCAATCATCCACCAATGATGTCACGAACTTGCAGTTCTGCTGTTGCAGAAGTTTTTCACTTCTCATTTCTGGCCAAATAAGAGTGTGTAGCCAGATACTAAAGATGGTTGCAACAGGGTGGTCACAGGAGATACACACACAAGTGAGTTCCTGAAGTCATCTGGGAAGGAGCTTAATCTATAGAATAACACAAGCTGGTGTGAGTGAGTGTGTCTGTGTGTGTATGTGTGTGTGTGATCTGGGTTTTCCTCATCATGGCCTGTTGACTTTCATTCACCAAGCATCATGCACGTTTAACAGCCTCTAATCTCATTAGTCGAAGTGGACAATCAAAGCATAGACACACAGAGAAAAACAGCAAGCTGCTCTCTCCAAGGCTTTGAGAGAGAGAGAGAGGAATGTGAAGGAAAGAAGGAGATGAAAAGATTAATGCGTTCTCCAGCTCTTTCCCATCTTCCACAGCGACACATAGGCTTACTAGTAGCCTGAGGATCTAGCTACAAATGATATGCAGTGTGATCTGTGCTCCTAATCTAAATAAATTATGTCTAACACAAACCTCCCACAGTACGTCTCTCCCCCTGCTTCCTCTCTGCGTTCATTCGGCTTGAAAAAAGAATGAGGCGAGTGGAAAAAAAGAGGGAAAAAAAAACAACAAAAAAAAAAACAATGTGTACTCGGGTGTGTAGATGAAATAAATATGGGGGGATTATTTCATAAATGCAATCTTTCCTTCCTTTTGTAAGCCATTTGATTTCCTCAAATAAGCCCCAAGCCATCTGCCCACGTGTATATTGTCTTTAAAAAGCAGACTTGATGAGAATTGCTGTTCTGCGCTCACCGCCAGAACAAGCAGAGAGGATTTTAAAAACATAATTATGAGTGTGTGTATGAGTGCATTGGAAATAAAGGTTAACTGAAAAGACAACCTTCTCGCTCTCGCTGTCTCACTCTCTCTCCTGCATGCACACAAACCTGTAAATTATGCAAGACCAGAACAATCCGCCTGATTTCCTCGCTTTCACACGGTGTTTGTGTTCTTTATTCAAGTGCAGGTGTAAAAGAAAAAAATATATATATATAGAGTATATATAGTGTGTACTGATATTTTATCAGGAGGATAAAAGGTTTTCACTGCACTTATAATAATGATCTTAACCCAACTAGAGCATGCTGTAGATTCAGGAGAATCGCAGTGTTAAAACTCGGAAACACACACCATTGAAATGTTTTGCACTGAGCCTACATTCTCGACAGGTGTTAAGATGTAAGATCGACCTTTATTTGCTAATCATAATGTAAGTATGGATTTAAAGGAAATAATTCAAGGAAAGAATTGGAGGATCATGATTTTCTGTAATAGCTCTTCCCAAGGTGGATTTATTCCTTGTATACCACTGGGATTTGCCAATAATAATATAGATGAATTTATTAACAAATTACTTACTTACAGCGAGGCCTAGAGCTTACTCCATGGGACTCTGGGCACTAGATCGGGTACACCATTGACAGGGTGCCAATTCATTGCGGGGAACAAGCATGCATGCACACACATGCACACGGACTATGGGCAATTTGGAAATGCCAAATTGCCTAATCTACAGTGCAGACTCCACACATCAAGACCCGAAGCTTGGCTCAAACCCTGGAAGTGCAAGGCCGCAGTAATAACCATTATGCCTCCATGCCATCATAATGAATTACATCACCCTTTGTTATTATCATCATTATTATTATTAGCATTATTATTATCATCATTATTATCATTATCCAATTTGGTCACCCGGCTATTCCCACCCTCCATTCAGCTCTCCCATATCACATAATACTATGAATAAGCTGTTGCTATAGAAATGGTGACATTTGGACAAAATTGTTGGTACCCTTCGGTCAATGAAAGAAAAACTCAATGGTCACAGAAATAACTTTAATCTGACAAAAGTCATAATAAATAAGAATTCTATGAATGTTAACCAATGAAAGTCAGACATTGCTTTTCAACCATGCTTCAACAGAATTATTAAAAAAAAAAAAAGAACTCATGGAACAGGCCTGGACAAAAATGATGGTACCCCTAATTTAATAGTTTGTTGCACAACCTTTTGAGGCAATCACTGCAATCAAACGATTCCTGTAACTGTCAATGAGACTTCTGCACCTCTCTGCAGGTATTTTGGCCCACTCCTCATGAGCAAGCTGCTCCAGTTGTTTCCGGTTTGAAGGGTGCCTTTTCCAGACAGCATGTTTCAGCTCCTTCCAAAGATGCTCAATAGGATTGAGGTCAGGGCTCATAGAAGGCCACTTTAGAATAGTCCAATGTTTTCCTCTTAGCCATTCTTGGGTGTTTTTAGCTGTGTGTTTTGGGTCATTGTCCTGTTGCAAGACCCATGACCTGCGACTGAGATCCAGCTTTCTGACACTGGCCTGCACATTTCTCTCTAGAATCCCTTAATAGTCTTGAGATTTCATTGTACCCTGCAGAGATTCAAGACACCCTGTGCCAGATGCAGCAAAGCAGCCCCAGAACATAACAGAGCCTCCTCCATGTCTCACAGTAGGGACAGTGTTCTTTTCTTGATATGCTTCAAGTATAATTAGCAAAATTTGCCTTCCCAAAAAGTTCCATTTTTGTCTCATCTGTCCTTAGGACATTCTCCCAGAAGCTTTGTGGCTTGTCAACATGTAGTTTGGCATATTCCAGTCTGGCTTTTTTATGATTTGTTTTCAACAATGGTGTCCTCCTTGGTCGTCTCCCATGTAGTCCACTTTGGCTCAAACAACGACGGATGGTGCGATCTGACACTGATGTTCCTTGAGCATGAAGTTCACCTTGGATCTCTTTAGAAGTCTTTCTTGCCTCTTTTGTTACCATTGGGATTATCCGTCTCTTTGATTTGTCATCAATTTTCCTCCTGCGGCCACGTCCAGGGAGGTTGGCTACAGTCCCATGGATCTTAAACTTCTGAATACTATGTGCAACTGTAGTCACAGGAACATCTAGCTGCTTGGAAATGGTCTTATAGCCTTTACCTTTAACATGCTTGTCTATAATTTTCTTTCGAATCTCCTGAGACAACTCTTTCCTTCGCTTCCTCTGGTCCATGTTGAGTGTGGTACATACCATGTCACCAAACAACACAGTGACTACCTGGAGCCCTATATATAGGCCCACTGACTGATTACAAGATTGTAGACACCTGTGATGCTAATTAGTGGCCACACCTTGAATTAACATGTCCCTCTGGTCACATTATTTTCAGTATTTTCTAGGGGTACCATCATTTTTGTCTAGGCCTGTTCCATGAGTTAATTTTTTTAAATAATTCTGTTGAAGCATGGTTGAAAAGCAATGTCTGACTTTCATTGGCTAACATTCATAGAATATTTTTTAATTATTACTTTTGTCAGATTAAAGTTATTTATGTGACCATTGTGAGTTTTTCTTTCATTGACCGAAGGGTACCAACAATTTTGTCCACGTGTGTATATATATATTTTTTTTGCATAATTGTTACACTTACATAGTTGATTAACTTAAAAATGTATTTTTATATTGCACAAAGATAACCTAAGTAAATACAAAATGCAGTTTGGTAAAAAGCTGTCTAAACCTGTCTGACTCCAATCCTAATAACTTTTTATGCCAGCATTGGTGTCAACAACTGTAATCAAGCATGTGCGATAACTGGAGTTCACATCACTGTGGAGGAATTTTGGCCCACTCTTCTTTACAGAATTGTTTTAATTCAGCCATATTAGAGGGGTTTTCAAGCTTGAGTGGTCTGTTTAAGGCAATCGGATTTAAGTCTGGACTTTGACTATGCCACTCCAAAACGGTAATATTTTTTTTTTTTAGCCATTAAGCAGTAGGCTGGTTTGTTTTAGATAATTGTACTGCTACATAACCCAAGTGTGCTTGAGCTTATCACAAACTGATGGCCGGATATTTTCACTCAGCATTTTCATCAAGTCATCCAGGTCCTGAAGCTGCAAACCAGACACAGACCAGTCACACTACCACAATACGAGTTAGTTTTACACAGATGTAACAGGATGCACACTTTCCAAAAAGTTCAGCTTTTGTCTTATCAGTCCATAGGATATTCACCAAAAGTCTTGAAAATAATCAAAATGTTTTATGGGCCGCTTGCATCCATGATTGCTACACCATTTCCAGGGGCCCTAAAATGAAACACACAATATGATTAAGTACAACAGGGCTTGTTCAAAATTCAATTATGCAGTAAGGATAGAAGAACACAATTGAGAATAGACCTCAAAACTTTTATGAATTTAGGTATTGCTCAAATAAATTCCATTTTGAAGTAATTTGACATATTTTAAATAGTCCCCTGGTTTCTTTCTACATTGCTTTGTAATTGACATAATTAACCATAGAATTTGATATGTGTCATCATTTTGCTTTTTATGCAAAGTGATTTCTTTATGCTTAAAGGATTGAGTTTCTTTTAAAGCAGGCACTTTACACACAGGTGAAAAATTATTGCTTCATCACCCTTGCTCAAGGAAATGAGAAGGCCAGCTGTAAAAATTACCAGAGTGTCAAGTCTGAATACAGATAACTTCATCTGTAACTTAAGGGGAGCACTTGTGTCACCAGGTCTGAATACCAATGTTACTATACTGACAAAACATATGAGAGGATTTAAAAAAAAGAAAAAAAAAGAATCCATTATTCATATGTGGATTTTCACAACTAACCCACTGGCAAGAACCTGAGACATGCCCGGCTTAGAAGGCAAGAAGGAAAGAATAGCGCAACATCTTACTCAAGGTTGCATTTGCATTGCCGAGTCTTCATTCAAGGTGAGTGAGTAAGGATGGAAATAGTAACCTTTTCTGTGCAAAGTTCAACTTAAAAAAGTGAGAAATGAACATACACTGGCTTAAATAATAGCATGATAAGGATTTCACAGAACAGTTTATAAATCACCTGTTTATTAGTAGGGATAGGAATTTCTAAGTAGCTCATGATTGGATTAGATTTCATTGTAGATGCCTTGATGCTATTACAAACCAATTCTTTATGCATCTTGATGCTTCTTGAATTTGATTTCCCGTGCCTACATTATGATTTTTTTTATTCTGTTATTTTTTAACACACAATTTCTATCCATCATAAAAAAAACAAAGATTAATGTATTTTATAGGGTTTTGCCAACAATACTTCAATATACAGTACCATGATGCCAAAACTCTTTGTCACCCCTGTGCCACCTGATATTCTATATTTCGTTGTATATTTTCTATATTTATATCTATATTTTATGTCCATATATATCTTCTATTTTTCTCATGTGCAGCAAATAATGAGAATTGTTTCGGTATATCAATGTACATATAAGGAAGCAACAATATTGTGTAACTTGAAAAATAATTAAGCAACAGTTAGTTCTGACTGAGTAATCTTATTGGACAAGACACATTCCATTAGTGGTGATAATAGAGCATAACAGCACTGGGAGGTTTACTGTATGTATTACTCTGCATCACAACCATTAGTTACACTAACTGTCAGTCGCCAGGAAGGATAAAAGTTGGTCAGTACGGTCTGCAGTACTAAAATGATGAGAGAACAACTATCTGCCAAATCTCACAATCAAAACCAGTCACAGAAGGAAGTTCAACAAGGAAACACGTCATAAATCAACTTAAAGAACATCTAAGTAATTGCTTCTAAGTCATTCTGAATTGCGAACTACAAAACCAACAAGCTTCTAATACAAGGCTGAATCCCAAATCCATCTCTAACCCCTGGGATTGTACACCCAACACAGCACAATAGCTTTCCTCTATCTCACACACACACACACACACACACACACACACACACACACACACACACACACACACACACACACACACACAAAGTGACTCTAAAAGTGTTTGTTCCCATTTTGTATTATTAACATAATGAGTAAAACGTTACAGGATAACATTTTGGATTAAAAAAGAAAAAAAAAACAGGTACACAGAGCATGAAAAACGAGATGGGTGCTACTGTATTTTGGGATCTTGTTAAATAGATGCAGAACTGAGCAAAGAGGAGGGCTCTTCATAAAAGAGTTACAGAAAGAGTTACTCTGTCGGTCCCTTAACAAAGCGCCCAACTGTCTAGGGAGGAAGTAGAGCTTTCTTTCACTTCCTGTTTTGGTCCATGACTCATTTCAACCCATAAAGCACATCTTCTGTCATTTTAGAATATAGCATCTGACCCCTCTCTAGCAGTCACACAAACACAAAAGTGACTTTTGTGAGTACGAGTGAGCAAGGCCTTCCCATGAAGAGTTTCTGTAGCGTCCACATATATTATCCAAAATCATCTTGAAAGGAACTGGCAGAATACGTTTATGAAAAAACCAGATGGTAGAAATCAATCTATTATGTTCAATACAGCACACAAATGTCTAGATGCCAATGGTTTAATGTGTGAAAATTTCAGCAATATACCATTTGACTCATTTGCTAATCAGTTTTTTTCACCTCTTTGGTTTCAACTGCTTATTGGATTTAGCCTGATTTATGTTGGAAAGTTGCATTTCACAAAAAAAAAAGACCAGAGATAAATCTGCTTATCACATGGTGAAAGTTGGAGGTTCAATAAATCACCTGAAGATCAGCGAAAGGAATTGAGTTCCTTGGAGTAAGACCAGATGGACTACGGTGACAATTCCCAATTAGCAACAACCCTGGATTGCACAAACACATGTTTTTTGTTATGCAAGAATGGCCACCAGAGGTACATTTTATAGTTCTATAATCTTCTGAACATATTGAACTGGACTTTATGGAACATCAAGAGGTGTGTTGGGACCATATGACAGACTTAAAGCTGTTAATCTTTTCATGCTCATCATTTGAGGAGTGGGCTGCATGTGTGTGTGTGCATATGTTGTGAATCATTTTCAGGCCACCATTACTATATGTCACTATCTTAAGAGCCACATGAACAAAAGTGGCCCTTTGGTGATCCCTTTCCAGTAATAAACAGGGCAGAGAGGGATCATAAATAGCAGAACGCAACAGGTGAGTCAAGAAGTTTAGCCATGTGGTAGAAAAAAAGACATAAAATGGTACTCATAAAAATAAAAAAAAAAAAATAAAAAAAAAACATACAATTAAATGTAAACTCTGTTCATTTCCAAGATATCTCAGAGAGCTATAGTATAATGAATCAGCACTAGCTTCCCAGTGTTGATATAATAGGTGGGTAAAATCTTTATTTTTTCAGGCAAAAGCAATACCTAACAGTACACTATCCATGCTCCTGAAGCTTTATCATATTTAATATGCATAAAAGCCCAGTGGTGGCTTGATCGGTTTTGCAGATCAGAGCATTGGAAGTTTGAGACCCACCATCATCAGGTTGCCACTGTTGGGTTCTTGGACAAAAGCCTTAACTTTATACTTTATTGTAGGAGTAAAACATAAGAACCCAAAAATGCCCAAATGGTGCAACAGAAAAGCATTAATCATGATGCTAGAGCTGTCCATTCTTGGTAGCCAACCCTGTGAAACATATACAATAGTGACCATTTGCAGAAGAGGGCAGATATGGTCAACCTTCAATGGTCTTATGTTGGCCGGTGATGGAGTATTAGCGGCATTTGGTTTCAGATACTTTAGAAGAAGCATGTGCTCGACCTCAGACTCACTAATTGGTAGCTGTTTTATGACAGGAGAGAGATGGCTGAAGGATGGGTATTGCCAAATTATGGGAAAAATTGTAAAATATACTGTTTTTATGGTAGAGTAGCTATTCATTTAACGTCATTACTTTGCTGCTAATTGAACACTATGCTTATACCTACATACAGTGTAAACAGTTTAAGTACTAATCAAACCTAGAGCAAAGAGATTAGTTACTGTATATACTGTATTGTGACAAAATCACTTTGGAGATGACTAATGAGCAAGAGTGAACTGACAAGATTCTTATTTCACTATCTACTGTACATCTATACAAAATATCAAATAAAACCCATTCACAGTTCAGCTAGCTGGCCTGAGACAGATGGCTAGTTTGCATGCTATGAATAGCTTTACCGAGTCAACAATGGCTTCATGTCATCTAACGGCCTGCTTTCTGCAAATCACACAGGCTTATGACATCTGGAGACATCATGTAGATAGCCTGTCACTGAGCTGTAATTACCTAAGAGATATGTGCATAATTATGTGTAAACACAACGAAGGTCTACTAGATCCCTCCGAAGACCAATTACTTTAAAATGTTGTCATACTTTGCAAAAGTTAAATTTTGTCTTGGAATATATATGGCAGTCAGCATTCTGCATCTGTAATGGACTGGTGTAGCATCATGGTTTTACTACCACCTCATGCCTAGGACATGTTCTCAGGACAGGACAGGCTCTGGATCCACCACGAGCCTGACAATTATAAACTGAACGTGAGTGAGGGAGAACATTCTGCATTTTTAAAGTTGGGATGTTGTACAGTATGATGAAATCTCAGAACTGACAAAAAAACTATTAATGCTCAATCATGTAAATGGGACACTGAACTTTTGGGTTCCTTGGGCAGGAAACCATTTTTACCACCATGGAAATTCTAGTTACAGCGCTATTTTAGCATTATGTTTGTCTGTAACAAGTAGTAACACATGTTAAACGTAACTGTTACTGTACTTTTAGGTTGATACCTTTCTAGCTTACGTTCTTTCAATAATTTAAAGATGCACAGTAATTGTACATGCACATACAGTAAGTGAAGAACTGGGGCACTGTTATCACGTCTGGTTACAAAACACAGATTAACTGGATCAGGGAAATGGCTGCCAGGCCTTTCTGACACTTAAAAAAAATGGATGGTTCCTCTAAACGCAGTAATCCGCAGATCACCAACACATCCCAAATGGCAAAGATTAGATGTGTTTTTATATAATCCATCCACCAGGGGCATCAGCCACTTAAATGAATAGGAAACATGTGATAGTGTAGGAATAGGAGGAGCTTTCTGTTCATACATGCTGTGCGCATTAATCAGTATATAGATTAAATTTTGTATTGTTTTACTACAAAAAGGTACAAAAGTGGCTATTGAGAAGATTTTTCACAATTACACATTTAGCATGTTGTTCCTCTAATTTACAGTACTGAGCAAAAGTCTTAGGAACATGAAAATAAATTCTGAAGAGCAAGGATGCCTGCAAAAAACCTACAGACTGTATAAAGCTCATTAAACAGTGGTTTATGAAACAAAAGCAGTATTTGGTGTGACCACGCTTTGAGGACCCTTTAGTGTCAAGTGTAATTTGTGTGGTTTTATAAGGAAAATAACTACATAGTTTTACTAAGCATACTGCAGAACAACTCACAGTTCTTCTGAGGATCTTGGCTGTTGCATTTAAATGCTTTTTGCTTTCAAAACCTAGCCTTTTTGTTTTTGTTTGAAAATTTGTTGGTCATAATATACTGCTCTCCTTTCTGACATACAAATATTTTTCTGTAAGTTTTAATTTTGTGGTGGAATACTAATGTTTTTTTTTGTACTAGCTAAAATAAGGACTTTTATTTCTTTAGAAAATTATATATAACAAGTTTGTACTAAAAAACATAGACTGCTTAGGACTTTGGGACAGTATGTCACACTTTAAAGTTTTTTATTTGCCACTGATTACCATCTGTTTATCTATTATCTGATTATTAACTGCCAAAAAAATTAATGTTAACTATGTTAGAAAGGTATGAGAACATTCAGTGCATCAGAGATTGCTGTCTGATGCCAGGCAAAGAGTTTAAGGTTGTTGATCTGTCTTCCAGATCTAAACCCAATCAAGCATCCATAGGATGTGCTAGACAAACAATCGTTTGACTTATTGGTGCCAGGCACCACAGCAGACCTTAAGGGCACAAAGGGAACTAACAATATTCCCTCAATATATTCCCTCAACGGGATTGGGATTAATGGTTTAGTTGCTAATGCTATGGTAGATCGGTGTATAGAAGTATGATTTTATGAGTAGTAAGTGTTCTTGAAAGATCCAGTACAGCCAGCCCATCTCAACAGCATCATGTCTTTCCGATCAATAAGTGTTTCACCTACAACGTTAAAATTTAATGTGGCCCTATGACTGGAAAAACTGTTCTAATGTGTTTGCTCTTTGCCTAAAAACATGGTTTGAACTTTGGGGATTTTTAAAACATTAAAAAAAAAACTTTTTTTTTTTTTAATATTCAAATATCATTTTAGAATTAAGCTTATATGGGTTTCTGTATTAATGTAGCTAAAATTAAAATAAAAAATGTATGATGTCCATTAGGCATGGACAATTTATTTGTGGGAAAACTAAATATGTGTCACACCCTTAGTCAAATATAAATATTAGGGCAAAGCTATTTGTTAGCATGGTGCTGATAGGGACAGAACAGCTGAGCGTAGTACAGTACATTTTATACGTATAAATATAACATACACATAAGCACGCACGCACGCACGCACGCGCACACACACACACACACACTTCTTTGGCCCAGCATAAAGCAATAATAGCAATGTTCTACCTGACAAAATAATCCCCTAACACACACACACACACACACACACACACACACACACACACACACACACACACACACACACACAAAAGTCAGAAGTTAAAGTTCAAGTAGCATATAGCTCTTGCATGACAAAGGTGACTGCTGATGAAATGTAACAATGCCTTTAATTGATCTACAGCTTAGAGTGGGTCAAGTGTGCGCATGTGTGGTGTGTGTGTGTGTGTGTGTGTGTGTATGTGTGTGTGTCTGTCTGTGTGAGTGGGTCAAGTCTGTGAGTCTGTGTGCGAGTGTGCGTATTATTGTATAGCTTCAGCATTTTGTAAGCATTTCTCTTCAGGACATTTTTACAGACACAAAGCATTTCATTTCAGCATGTTTACTAGCCATACCAGTGCCTGATCCCCACAGAGCTGATGAAAGAAATAAAAATAGAGAGAGAGAGAGAGAGAGAGAAGAAAAAGGGGGAGCAAAATAAAAAATCTTTCTGTATCTAACAAAGGCCAGAAAAGAAACAGCATGAAAAAAGTCAAATTAAAGTGTTGAGTGATCATGTGTGTTTGTGTGTCTATACTGAAGATATTCCATGATAAAATTTTAATTCTGTTTGCACCTTCTTTCACCAAATACTTTGTCCTGTGACACTTTTACAGTGGTCAAGGCAAGTCGGGGTTAACTAAAACAATGTCTTCTTTAAATAAAATATGTATATGTATATATATATATATATATATATATATATATATATATATTTTTTTTTTTAACGTTTTTTTTTGCTCGTTTGTTGTATATTTCATTTTAAGTGATTTTTTAAAGTATATATATATATATATATATATATATATATATATATATATATATATATATATATATATATATTTTTTTTTTTTTTTTTACATATTTATATTTTAAGACACACTGCAGTACACATTTTCAAAACTTTAACACAGTTCTCTTTACCGGCACAGAGATCAGCATACCAGTGTATCTTGCATTCATGATTTACTAACCCTAAAAATAAGAAAAAAAAAGAAAAAAAAACACTTTAGTGTATTACAAATAGATTCAAATCTTCAATAGTACATTGCATACTAAAAAAAAAACTTGCAAATATACTAACAAAAAAAATTATACCATCAGTTAATATATAGAAATTATACTAACATCATGTTTTTACCAATTTTTCGAATTAAACTTTAAACATACTTCAAAATAATTGTATTATAGTAAATATAAGGTAGGCTCTGTATATGCTCAGTTCAGTTTGAATGTATTTGTTCATATGTACCTATTCATGCTAATATTTAGTGCACTACTCTGCGCTCATGCTTTCAAACTCATTTTTGCATGCGCAATCTCACTTTTGCGCATTCAAGATCATTTATGTGTTTGAATTCTGTCTCTTGCATGCGCTCATTATCACAAAGCTACACTTGCACTTCACATACAGTAGCTACAACTCTGCCACAATTCCAGCCAATTAGAGACTAGAATAGGGACAATACCAGCCAACTGTAGACCAGAAACTATAGACTGTAGAATGTATTCTCTAATCAATTATTGCTAAATCGTTTAGTTTAATGCTCTGTAGTCCTCATTCTGTTTTCAGAGACTCTGCGTAACAGCTAGAATCAACACACCAGGTTTGAACTAATACAGTATATTCCAATAATGACCTTGTCTAAAGGTCTTTGTTTAGACAACAGTTTATATTTCTGTTTGTGTTTTTGTGAGGCAACCTGACGTTTTGTTAAAGACAAATTATAATACTGTTTTTTATTATTATATTTTAATAATTATTTTTGTAATATGACACTATTTGTGTTATAGTGTAGAAAATGCATTCAGCATTTGTAAATTATCCTAAACACCTTTAGTGTACTAGGAACATATTTGCAATAGAGTATTATAAAATACTGTGTGTACTATATGATATAATAAAGTATGTTTTTTTTATTAACCACAAAGTGTACTTTTTTAGTATTTGTAATTGTCCAGAAGTATAACAGCATGCTACTGCTGCAATAAGAATACAGTGAAACCTTGGATTGGGAGTAACGACGTTTGCGAGTGTTCCGGAAGACGAGCAAATATTTTAAATCAATTTTGTCTTGAAAAACGAGCAAGTCTTGGTTTACGAGTACCGAGTATCATGTATCACAAATGCGCTTCTTGTTTTGACGCTGAGCGTCACGTGATCACAACTGAGCCAATGGTTTTTCCTCTCTCTTGCACTGCGGAATTGTGAGTAATCGTCTCCCCTGCTTAGTCTTAGTGCTCGTCTCTTACTGGTATAATAAATATTCATGCACGCGTGTACTGTTTACTATAACACTGTGACCCTGTGTGTATGTGTGCGTAAAACATTTTATTTTGTGTTTGTATCCACGTGTGTACAGCGCGCATTGACTGTTTATTATAACACGCGTGTGCGCGCGCATGTAAAGCAAAAGCAAGTCTCATTAGAGAGGTTAAAGATCCATTTTCTCTCTCTCTCTCTCTATCAGCCTGCACTTTGCAAGCACGCGACATTGGACACCGTGCCCCTTCACACAGACACTCCTTCTCCTTTCGCCTTCACACACACACACACACACACACACCGCTCTACACAGAAACTCTGCACCGCCGCGATTCTTTTCAAAGGTAAAGTGCAGGTTAATTTGTTTTATTTTTACATTACAGCAGTGATTCCTTTAGTCTGGGCTCAGTCGAGTGTCAGAGATTTCTTGTTTATTTTCCCGATAAAACAGTGTTGTGTGTGTTGCAGTGTTTACACACACACTGCTCTACACAGAAACTCTGCACTAACGGAAACATTCATCTGTCTGGATTTTTTTTAAGGTAAAGTGCAGGTTAATTTGTTTTATTTTTACTTTAAATTTTATATTCATTATTTTTATTTTTTTGGGGGGGCTGTGGAACGAATAATTTGAGTTTCTATTATATCTTATGGACAATATGATTTGGTTTACGAGTGTTTTGATATACGAGACCTTTTCCGAAACAAATTATGTTCGTAATCCAAGATTCCACTGTATATTCATAGTATATTACTCATTTAATTGTACCAGTAAAAATTGCTCTGATGTACTTAGTATACTTAAAGTTGTTCTACTTTAGCACATAAAAGTATACTTAATATATTTAAAATTGTGCTTTTGTACAAAATTAGTTGTTCCAAAATAGCAAAAAAGCAAGTTCACTTGTCTACACAAAGTATACTTTGGCATTCTAGGATTAATATACTTAGCATACTGTTTTTTTTACTTGGGAATGTAAGATCCTCACAGGCTTCAAACCACTCTGTTAAGACATGGGCATTGTGAAATCCCACATTGCCCCATACGGTTACAAATACTGGCAGACACAAAGTTCAGAGTCGTATTAATTCCTCTTGTAAAGATCTTGCATTGTTTATGGAAGTACCAGACTGCTGCGTTAAAAGCCTTCACCAGCACATCTAATAGATCCTCAGTGGAGTTATGGTTTGGACTCTGTGATGGATAATCTTCGTGTGAAAATTATGTCTCATGATTTCTGAACCACTATTTCACAATTTGAACCCAATGAATCCTGACAGGGTCATTTTGGAACATGCCTATGCTATCAGAGAGGGAAAAAAAATTCAATGATATCCTGGTCTTTCAGGTAGTCAGCTGACCTAATTTTTACGGACACGTACTGTAATGTTGCTAAACCTAGACCTGACCAACATAAGCAACCCTAGGACATAACACTTCTCCTACAGGCTTTTATGGTATGCACTAGTCATGATGGGTCCTTCATTTCTTCACCTCTTCGCACTCATCACTCTGGAACAGGGTAAATCTGGATCCAACCACACAACCTTTTTCGAATGCTCCAAAGTCCATTCTTTATCCCTCCTAGCAAACTGAAGGTTTCTTCTCCTTTTTTTTTGATTAGTCATACTGATGTGTGGTTTTCTTAAGGCTACACAGCAGTTTAATTCCCATAACCTGAGTTCTCTTCTCATTGTATGAGAGCAAATGCTCTAACTTTTACTATTAAACATAGCTATGAGTTCTACTGTTGTTTTTCAGTGATTTGACTTCACTAAGCCTTTAAGTAATCTCCCATCATGCTCATTCAGGGTATTTTATCTCACCACATGTTTTCCCTGAAAATTATGGTTCACCACTATCCTTCTAGGTTTTCTATATGCTCAGTATATTGTGTTTTATAATTTAACCCAATTGCTGTAGTTTCATTCTTGTTGCAGGCCAATATATGTTCTGACATGGCTGTTTAGGAAATGAGTTAAATAATTGTTGCCAAATGAACCACATTAATAATTACAGTAATTATCTAATGGAAGGCTTTTAGCTATTTACTTCCAGATGGTGACTTTATTTTTATTTTGGCTTGGCAGTATACAACAAACACAAATTATATATATATATATATATATATATATATATATATATATATTAGAGAGACGGGGAGAGAGAGATTCTTTCTTACATTAAAATTACCCTAATTTCTGTATTACGCAACCATAAAGCTGAACATTTCAGTAATGCAACATAAAAGGTGAAACTAGTATATGAACTAGACACATTACATGCAAAGCAAGATGGTTCAAGCTGTGATTTATCATAATTGAGATGATGGCTTACAGCTCATAAAAACCCCAAATCCACTATCTCAGAAAATTAGAATATTGTGAAAAGGTTCAATATTCTAGGCTCAAAGTGTCCCACTCTAATCACTAATTAAGCCATAACACCTGCCAAGGGTTCCTGAGCCTTTACATACACTGTATATACAGTTAAACATTGGATTGCGAGCATAATTTGTTCCGGAAGCATGCTTGTAAATCAAAGCACTCGTATATCAAAGTGAATTTCCCATTAAGAAATAATGGAAACTCAGATGAATAGTTCCACAACCAATAATATTCATATAAAAATAATTAATACAAAATATAAAGTAAAAATGAAACAAATTAACCTGCACTTTACCTTTGAAAATTACCAGTTTACTGATAGAGACTCTTAATAACACACACACACACACACACACACACACACACACACACACACACACACACACACACACACACACACACACACACCAGCTTTCCCACAAATCCAGAGAGAAGAGAGGAGGAGGAAGGCGGCTACTATGTAGGATGACTTTCATACACACGCGCGCTCTCTCACACTCACAAACACACATACACCAGTTTACAGGATAGAGACTCTCACTTACACAAGCATGCACAGACACACAGACACACACACCAATTTTCCGACAGAGTCAGAGAGAGGAGAGGAGGAGGAAGGGGGCTACTATGTTGGACGGCTTTCACACACATGCGTGCGCACACACACTTACAAACACAAAATAAAAATAGCTTTTTGTCACAGTGTTATAGTAAACAGTACATGCATGCACGGATGACGCACGAGTGACGCACATGCACTGAGACCGAGCATAGGAGACGATTACCCACAATACTGCTTGTATTTCAAGACCTCTCATTTACCGAGTTAAAATTAATTTAAAATTTTAGCTCGTCTCGCGAAACACTCGCAATCCAAGGTTCCACTATATATGTACGTGTGTGTGTGTTGCTATTTGGCATATCAGTACTATTACTGTAAATTATACTTATTTGTATCATAAAATTCCTATGTAATCTATCTAATCTTTAAGTTACTTACAATATAAAGAATTCTGAAAGAAAGAAATCCACCAAAGTCCTTTGATTGCTTTGTTATTCAGAAGAAGGCATGTTGGCAGAAATGGGAATAGAGATACAGAAATACAGATAGAGACTGGTCAGATACAAAAAAAAAAATCTTTCAACATACAGTATCATTTATAAATCTCTTTTTTTTCCCCAATAAAATTCAGGGACTGCAAATAACCCTGAACATAATACGTTCCCAGTATTAGAAAAATCATTATTGCAATAAAGGTCCATGGGGAAATTCAATTTCATTTCTAATAAAAATTTATTATGGCTCATTTTTATCTGAACAGAACACAAGGGTCAACAGGACAATGAGCATACCACGTGTAGCTTTTTGGGGTGAATGTAGTCATCTGTTGAACTGATTGCCTCCTGTGCCAACGTGCCATGCGTAAGGAAGCAACAATGACATCCCAGCATGTGAGTTTGGCGGACTATTGTGTTGACTATAATTCTAGATCACTAAACAAACAGAAAAATAAATTTTGCTTTCTGCACCTCAACATTTGGTGGCATAAAGGTCTTCAGTACAAAAGTCTGATCATCCAAATATAAATTTACAATGGATGGATAGATGTATAACAACATTAAAGCAATTCAAAAAGTAAATCTTTAAATCCTCATTTTTATTCCCTAAATTCCTGTTTAGCATATATTTTGATTTCATTGTTCTGTGAAACACAATTACACAATTAACTGTGTTTGAGAATGCAATGAGAAGAGTCAGTCCCATTGTAGTACTTTAAAGCCATCCACAGTATCTTTGCCTTGAGCGTGTAAAGATTAAGTAGGACAAAACGAGCTTAGCATTTCTTTAGTGGAGGCCTTGGATGATTAGCAAGTCGTGTATTTAATACACAGTGCCAATCATGCACCTGCTAGTTCACAATCTGCCATCCAATAAAAAAGAAAATATATCTGCACTGTCTGTAATAATGTTCGATTACTGGCGGAGATAATTACTGTACTATGATTTCACAGCACTGTGATGTCACACAAACAAGAATACCCAACACTTTCAGAGTTTGAGTTCAACTGGAGTAAATTTGTTATGTATCTGTGTGTGTGAGAGACATAGCAAGAATATATTTAAAGTTATGGAGAACCACAGGTTTGTAGTATATCCAGAAATCTTGTTTCATAATACAAATCATAACTACTCCACTTATTCTCATTAACTTGTTAAATGACACACTTTCTACTACCTAGAGGAATCCCAAAGTGATTTAATTCATGTTTGCACTGTTGTTGCTTCTGCGCTGATATTAATATTATGGTAGAACCTCAGGTGAATAGTCGCACACTACGGTCAAATTGGGAACATCAATTAGCCTAATCTGCAAGTTGTCGGTGGGTGTACTGGTTAGCACTGTCGCCTTGCACCTCCAGGGGCCGGGTTCGATTCCAGTCTCTGTGTGCATGGAGTTTGCATGTTCTCCCCGTGCTGGGTGGGTTTCCTCCGGGTACTCTGGTTTCCTCCCACAGTCCAAAGACATGCAGATTAGACTAATTGGCATTCCCAAATTACCCGTAGTGCTTGAATGAGTGTGTGTATATTTGTGCCCTGCAACCGATTAGCACCCTGTCCAGGGTGTACCCCGCCTTGTTCCCTAAGTCTTCTGGGATAGGTTCCAGGCCCTCTGTGACCCTGAATACAGGACACAGCAGTATAGACAGTGAGTGAGTGCAAGACTTTGGACTATAGGTGGAAGCCGGAGTACCTGAGTTGGGAATCAAACCCTGGAGGTTCAAGACAACAGTGCTAACCACTACATCAATGTGCCACCACAATATGGCTGGATCAGCCTTATTTTCAGTATTCCAAGACAGTGAGACATTGTAAATGATAGTGAAAAAATATGGATATTGTTTACACCTGCAATACAGCATCCATGACAACCTACCCCTTTGGTGAGTTTATTAATACCGTTAGTATGAAATTCCCTTTAGTTTAGATTATTTTCCTTTAGTTTAGATAAGATTTAATTTTCCTGTCATCATTGTGCACAGTACATGTACAAAGCCAATGAAATGTCTGAAATATCTGAATGTATCCAAATCATTGACAATGCCTGACAGAGTTAGAGTTATAAATATGTGATGGTTCAGGAGAAAATAAATAAATAAATAAATAAAAAGGGCATATATAGGGCTTTGGATTGTGCAGTATAAAGTGACATATTTTTTTCAGCACAAAATACTGTATATTATAATATGATGAACTGAATTTGTGAATTTTAGTTAATTTTTGTAATTTGTTATTGACATATACTGTGTTGCCGGCACGTATCTGTGCTGCCTGAGGTTTAAGGGTTAACAGTCATGCTACAACATTCCGATTTTACTAGTTTCTTTATTCTTAACCTTAGTTTGGTTATGCCGGCATTTTGAATACAACATACAACACTTTATTTGCACATATTGTAAATGTTTTTTTTTGTTAGCTCTGGAACTAGAAATTCTGTCATATCTTCAGCCATCTCTACTTTGTGCTCTATATAAACTTCAGAGAAGCCACATAAGTTGGCTCCAATTAAGATTGAAGGTTTATTGGTATAGGACAGCACTATAGCATCTAAACATCCATCAGGTAATAATCTTCATCTGTCCAGTTTGGTTAACCCTGTGCTCAGAATCCTCTTCTTGGCTTAAATAAGCAGAATTTTCTTTTTACTTTTTTTTTTGTGAGAGAAAACCCTTGGATAAAGTCTTTATATTTCTAATACTGTAAAATGAACCCTGACATATGTATCAGACTGTCCAGTAGCACTAGATATCCGCTAAAACATGTCCCGTAATAAAAGATTCAGTGAATGAATCTGTGGTATTTTCATGCATTGTGAAAGTAAATGGCACTGTGTCCAGGTTTTGAAATGCCATCAGATTTTTTTGTCATTCAACACAATTTGTACAGAAACAATGACCTGGTTGAGGCTTTGATCCTTGGGGTTTTCTCTCCTTTTTTAGCTCTAGTAATTGGATAGACGTTTAGATCATTTATACTGTGTTCCGCTGCTTTGTATACCGGTAAGAGTGCCTTCCAACTAAATAAAGCTAAATTGTAACTTATTCATTTCGGTTTATTCTCATTACAACAATCCTGCAGTAAATTCACAGGAATCCCAGTGAGCAAGAATGATTTCTTGAAAAATGATCTCCCATTTACTGTACATGAAGTGTTAAGAAAAGCTAAAAATGCTCTCCCCATGTCTCACCCTAACAATAACCATAACTTTACATACCTCATGCGTATTCTTATGAATTTGCAATAATGAGATCATGTCACTTACACACATGCAAATGAGATGGCAGGAAGTCTGAATTCCACAGCAGGGCAGCTATTTGACTGGAGATGAGGGGTGTTAAGCTGATTCCTCCTTGTTGTCCTTTCAGTGTGTGACGTCAATCGCGCTCATGGGGGATCTGGAACAGCTGGGGTCGAGAGCCGTCCTGGAGCTTCATGGCTGTCCTGGATTCCGGTTTTGTGGATGCAAACGGAGCTAAAATTACGTTCTTATCATCTATGCAACTCTTTTGTTATTTTCCTCTTGTTTGTCACCAGTTACATGTGCATCCTCCTTTTAATGCTACTCCTTTAATTTATAGATTTTTAGAGTTTTATTTATTTAAATTAAGGGGACAGGGCTTATATCTTAGCCTAAAATATTGCTGGTTAACACAACACTCAAATATCGCAGATAATGTCAAGTAATGTTTAACACACTACATGAGCTACATTGGTATTGATGAAAAGTCAACATAATGATTCCATCATCTTACTTACATTTACTTATACTTACATACTTACATTTTATTGGCTACCAGCTGCTATGGTTTTAAACAGGATTGCCCAATCAAATGTGTGCATTGTTCCTGCTCCTATCTGTCCTTATCCAATATAAAAGACATATCCAGTTCTATACTGCTGAGGGTAAAATTGTGTGATAAGATGCTATTCTGTAACAGAGAAAAAGTATAGACTCCATTTAATATATGACTAGTTGGAAGATAACAGCAGTGACACAATATAACTCATGCTAGCCATGAGTTTTCACTTATTATTTATATTTTAAACACACACACACACACACACACACACACACACACACACACACACACACACACACACACACACGATACAACCAGTCATCTGTTTTTCATTTGGGGTGGAATTTTGGAGAGGAATTATTCACACACACACACACACACACACACACACACACACACACACACACACACACACACACACACACACACACACACACACACAGAGAAACACATGGTATGCGTAAGTGTATTAAATGGTTGATTTCTCATTTAAAGGGTGTTTTTCAGTGCTTGTGTCTTACGACCAAAACATGAGATGCCACAGCGAAAGAGCTGTGTCAAATCATTCATTTCTGCACATAAATATCTCCCGTCTTCCTCTCTGACTTTACAGCGCACGGGAAAATAACTTCTGTGCATTCTCCAAATAGGCCCGAGGCCCTTTGACCCAAAGTATCTGTATACTAGTATGTAGGCTGAGTTTATGCCCCATTTGTTCAGTTTAGATATAAAAATGCAGAGTTGATGTACATACGTGTGAGGATAAGTAAGTAAACTACATGCTCACATTTGTGACCCATATCATTGTGGACAGAGCTTTGCCCTGAAACAACTCAAATGCACAAATTCCCTTAACAAAAGAAAACACACCAACAAAATCCTAAGCTACAAAATGCATCATATTTATTGCTACATTTTAAAAACTTGCAGCATACGTATTTAAATGAATACAGATTTGCTCAGAAGATGAGATGCAGCTTGTGAAAAGGATACACCCTAAAACTTAACTGTCCAGCCATGCCATTAGGTATACCCGTTGAACTGCTCGCTAACAGAAAATCAATTTGGCCAATCACACGGTAGCAACTTAATGCATTTACACATGCAGACATGGTCAGGATGATTTGCCTAAGTTGAAACCGATCATCAGAATGGGAAAAAAAAAGGTGATTTAAGTGACTTTGAACACGGCATGCTTGTTAGTGCCAGACGAGTTGGTCTGAGTATTTCCGAAACTGCTGATCTACTGCGATTTTCACGCACAACCATCTCTAGAGTTTACAGAGAATGGTCTGGAAAAGAGAAAATATCCAGTGAATGGCAGTTCTCTGGCAAAAATGCCTTGTTGATGCCTGAGGTCAGAGGAAAATGGCCAGACTGGTTCAAGCTGATAGAAAGGCAACAGGAACTCAAATAACTTTCTCTCTCGTTATAACCGAGGTATGTCGAAGAGCATCTCTGAATGCACAACACGACAAGCCTGATGAGCTACAGCAGCAGAAGACCTCCCGCCAGTAAAGAACAGGAAACTGAGGCCACAATTCTCATGGCCTCACCAAACTTGCGCAATAGAAGATTGGAAAAACATTGCCTGTGAGACGAGCCCCGATTTCTGCTGCGACAATTTGATGGAAGGGTCAGAATTTGACATAAATAACACAAAAGCATGGATTCATCTTGTCTTGTACTATATCAATAGTTCAGGCTGTTGCTGGTGGTGTAATTGAATGGGGGAGATTTATTGTTGCTGATCATGTCTATCCCTTTATAGCCCCAGGATAACGTGTCATGTCACAAAGCTAAAATCATCTCAAACTGGTTTCTTGAAAATGACAACGAGTTTACTGTACTCAAATGGCCTCCACAGTCACCAGATATCAATCCAATAGAGCACCTTTGGGACGTGGTGGAATGGGATATTTGCATCATGGATGTGAAGCCAACAAATCTGCAGCAACTGTGTGATGCTATCATGTCAATATGGATCAAAATCTCTAAGGAATGTTTCCTGCACCTTGTTAAATAATAAAGTCCTAAGGCAGTTCTGGGTCCAGCCTTGTACTAGCAAGGTGTAGCTAATGAAGTGGCAGTTGAGTGTATTAGATATTAGTCTTTACATGAAATATCACTTTCGTACCTTATGTTTGGAATATAATACTAAAAAAAGGATACATCAAGAGGGGGACACTAATTTCCTTGTTAAATCCGTCCAAGTGATTATTTTTGATATGCTGTGATGTTTTAAATGTGAAGGAAACCTGGAGACATGCAAAAACTCCATAGGCCTGAGATCAGAACTAGAAATGTTTTATAGTTTTATGTAGACAGTGTATATTGGACTGTCTGCAACAATGCTTATTTTTTTATCAGGGCTGATTTGCCATTTTAACCTTATGTTTGGTTGAAAATGAAAAGCGAACATAACTAGGAATTATTTGTTTAATGCTAGTCAATGCATTTACAATGGTTAGTATTTGAAATTTAAAAGAAATGAATTTTTTACACAGAACCCTTGCAATATGAAAAGAAATCAAGGTCTAGTTCTCTCCATCTCTCTCTCTGGCACACTTTTACACACTCACTATGACATCCATAATGGTTGTTCCTTAATAGTAGTATATAACACATTTAGTAAGCTGTGTGTGTGTGTGTGTGTGTGTGCTTAGTTTGAGGGGCCTGTCTGGTTTTGTTTAGACTTGGGGTTTGGAATTGGAATCATGTTCAGTCATGTTCCCTTTAGGAAGGATTAGGAATGAGATTGAGGTTACGGTAAACTTCACCCCAACTCCATCTCCATCATAGTGTCTCCTCCCTAGACGCAATCCACTTTCCCCAACTCCCCACATACAGCACGCACAAATCTAGCTGTCATGTAGGAATCCTATTAAGGATGTGTTTACCTGTGGGCAGTGTGATACATATCAACACCGTCTGGCGACACTTTTAACACCTTCTGCTTTGGACTCAGGGGGGGATACTAGTTTTGTACTGTACATGCATTCACATACAGTACAAACACACACAAGCATTGTGATATTTGTAAGATATTTCTGTTGACTTGTGTGATACAGTAGCTAAATAATTCTACACCTACCTCTAGCCCTCAAATTAACCTCAGTATCTTAAACGAAATGGTTTTCAACTCCTCACTTTTTCAAAGTGCAACAAGGTCAAAGCTCTAACATTTTCCTGGCAGCACTGGGGCATTTGGTCCATGAAGAGATGAAACAACCATGGCCCACAAACTCACACGTGCAATGTTTTTTTTTTTTTTTTAATCAAAAAAATAAAACTCACTATTGGCTAATAATTACAACAAGAAATAATTCATGTAGAAACAAAGACATGTGCACGCATGCACACACGCAAAGAAATTCTATGAAAAGAAACGAGATGAAAGCAATGTGTGCAGAGACTTTACAAGGCAATATAACAACAATAGTCATCTCGGTAGTCAATTCTACATAAATAGCTTAGTTAATAATTACAACCACACGGCAAGACCAATATTTTAGAACAGTATCTTAGCAAGTGGCAATTTATTTGTTTATAATAAATCAAATAGCATATGATCATTAGTCTTTTATGGCAATATCGAGCTTATAATTATATTATACTGGCAGATTATTTTGCCTGTTTTTAACCTATTTGCCATCAGACATAGATCATTTAAAACTTAAAATTAGCAAAACTGTCTAGAAAAATGTGACCATATTCAAGACATATTTACTTGTTAAAATGTGATTTTTTCAAAACAAATGCATAGATGGAAATCCAGTCATTCAAACAGAATGGAACATACGTAATAACTCAAACTGAAAAGAAATACCAGTTATATAATTATTGCTGTCAAACAGAATACAAACTAACTTTATTAACAATCAATGGAAAATGATTAGGATTAACATTTAATGTTTTTTTTTTTTATTACATTCTATGAAACAGGCATCTATCAGCATTTACTGCGCTGATTAATCTGTCCATATTACAATTCGCATATACTTAAGTATGATCTATTTTCTTTTTTTTTTTTCTAACAAACTCTTAAACAACATCTGGCATTTAGCAGATACTTTTTTCTTAAGAGACTGACAAAAGTACTTTGCAGTCTCCATAAAAAAAATAAAAAAAATCCAGATACATCAAAGTCTGAGAATACAATTAATTTTTGTTCAAATTATTATAAAGATATATTTTTTTTTCTTTAAAAGTTTGTGCTGCAACTACAAAGTCAAACAACTACAAAGTCAAATCCCTTGTTACAAAATATTTCTTAAGCAATAAAGCCATGGTCATTATTGATTTTTGCATTGTTTTCATTACACACTAATGTATCTAGCCAAAACGTTTCAGAAATGTTTTTCACCGAATCCGTGGCCAAGAATATTTTAAATTACACAATACACCAGATATACAATATGGTTTTAAAAACAAAATGTTATAATTTCTAACAAAAATGTGACTCATCAGACCAAATCAGGGATTAAGTCACATTTTGGGTGATTTGAGTTTCATATTCTCCATTTCAATACCAAGTTTACTATTGCATCATGTCTGGTTTCTCAGAGATGGCCAGTGCGAGTTTGTTTATGAGGACGGCCTAGAATAAAACACTGAAATCCTATTTTTATAATGTTTAAAGGAAGATTCTATGACAGAGTGAAGAAGAGGGAACCCTCAGCATCATTATGATACCAGGATCTCCCAGCTACCCCAAATAGCTTCACCAGCTGTGTCGATTTACAGTATAGCAACAGAAAAAAAAAATCACATCATGACTGGAGAAACCAGCGTGGATAGTGTTTACTGCTGTTTCTTTAAGGCACTATTTCAGGTGCTTTATGTAATGTTTAGAATAAAAACTTTCTGTTAAAGGATCAGGAAAGCAACACATTTATGAACCGATTTTTTGCTGAAATTGAAGATTTGATACATTCCATCTACTGCACTTTATTGACCATGGTGCAAAATTAACCTGTGCAACTCAATACCTGTTTGGATATGATGGGTCACAAATGTGATTGGTATGCTCTTAATACTGTATGTAAAATTATTAGGAAAGGAAAAAAAAATATATATTGGTATGAATAAAGTGTAGTAATAGAATTTAGAGTGGATTTCCATTGTCTGAATGTTCATGTGCATAACTTGCTCCTCATTCATGGTGTAACGTCACCTCAAAACCGAGTGCTTCTGGGATAGGCCACGAATCAACTTCCACCCTTACCAGGATATGAATGAATTAAGTTATGAAATATACACAGTTCTTATTACAGGACTCAGCTATGATTTGATCAGGAATAGAATAATGTGTTGACTCATGCCTGAACAAACAATGCCTTTTTGCACCCATGCAAATAAATGACAAATAGATTCCAATTTTGAAGTAAATAAGCAAATACTTAGTTACTGAAGTGGTTAATAGGTTTTAGCTAGCAACTATTCTTTTAACCCTAACCCTAGCTTCTAGAAGACATATTATATGGTCTATTGACCTGCCTCGAGCAAAGAAAACTAAGAAGATTCCTGGAATTTGGTTAAGATCTGAATAAAAGTGCTGAATCGGCAATCAAATAAAAGAAAAGTGATCAGAAAAAGGCACAAATGGCAGAAGTCCAGACTGACCATATTCCAGAACGATGGGTGCATCAGGATAAGAAGGGAAGCACATGAAGTGATTTACCCTTCATGCATAGTACCCAGTGTACAATACTCTGGAGACAGTGTTATGATCTGGAGTTGCTTCAGTTGGTCAGGTCTACTCATATTGTGGAAAAATGTTTCTGGGAGCACAAAGAATCATTTCACACATGAATTGGCAACAATTGAAAGCCTTTGGGATGTGCTAGAGAAAACTTTATGGCATGGTTTGACTCTCCCATCATCAAACCAAGAACTCGGGCAAAAATTAATGCAATTCTGGATGAAAATACATTTTATAATGTTGTAGCAATGCCTTGGTGAATGATTGCTAAAGGTGATTCAACAAAAAACATTTTTGACTGTATACAGTATTTATTATTTTACAGTACATACAGTAAGTAATTCATTTCGGAAAATCTATGGCTTTTTAATGTACAGTATGGCTTTTTTAATGGCTTTTTCTTTTTGGGTTGTTCTCTATAACAAAAACTTTAGGAGTTTGATAAAATGCCAAGATATAAATGTTTAAAGAGGATTGTCCAATCTTTTACAGTATTTAATTTCTCATCACATTATGACCTCACAAAAATGTAAATAAAGCAAGCTGAAGGAAAATGACTTTTTAAGATAATATTCATATGATTTTTGCCCATAATTAAATTGTTAAAAGGGTAAAATAATACTTATAGGGCAGCTACTCTCTACTCTCTATTATTATTATTATTATTATTAAAATAAAATGTCAAATTTTGTCACATACACAACCATACACAGTATATGCAGTGAAATGCTTATACGACTATGTGACCTAAAAATGAAAATATTGCACTATAATTGTAATTGAACTAAAGACAGAATTTGCAATAAAATAAAAATGTAAGTCAAACAGAATATATAAATTAAACAGGAACAGAATTTACAAATTAATCATGGAACATGTATAAAGTATAACATAATAATAAACATTTAAAAATAGCAGTAGTGTGATTGTCCATGTGCAAAAGTGCAAGTTACTGCTTAATTTATGTGTAAAATATTATTCTTTTTAAAATTGCTTAATAAACTGAACAGTGTAACCCGGGACTGAAGATTGCCTAGCTGACTTACAGTATATAAAACATGTTTTTGGCACAGAAACACATGTTTTATAGTAGTTTATATAGTATAATATTAGTTTAATATTGTTAAACATTAAAAAATGTACAGTTATTATAAAATATATCTTACATTTTATTTTTCAAAAATCTATTCAAAAATACAATTTTTGGAAAAACATGTATGACCATAATGTTATCTTAATAGGCTCATAATGTCTTTCACTGCTGAATCTATTACCATTTGTTAGTCATTTAATGAGATTATGTGATGCTTAATAAGAAATAGGCAGATAAAACCTTATAACCAAACAGCATTTGATATTGAAATCTCAGAATAATAACAGTAAGAATAATTGTATTTGGCTAGGAACATTCGCTTTCTTATTCTCTCAAACGTTCAATATTATAAGTTTGAATACATTTTTAGGCCTGTTGAGCTGTAAAAGAAAGATCTCCTTGGATGGAATGTCCAACTATTATGTCTCATACAGTTTTTAACCTAAATAGAACTTTATTGTCATAGAATATTCAGACCAGTGAACAAATACAGAAAGTAATTAGCTTGTACCAATACACACCATTTTAATCAAAACCACATTATTAGAGGATTAAACATTTTTATGCACTATCCTCACTTCTGGGCAGAAGGAGTGTATATGGAGTGTATGAACAGAAATATTACCACTATTGAAGTAATGTCTGAGGTAGGTTCAGCCTGATGTCTGGAGTAATGCGACTTTTTTCATGGCCCTACAACATTATTGGACATGGATATGATGTAAAGGTGTTGCAACTCCGAAATGAAGTTTAAAGAGAACTGGCTATGTATGTCACGGCTCCCTTTAAATCTCCGAATCCTCCCTCAGGTGCATACTGACACAGTTATATCTTTGGCCATTTCTTCTTGATTGTTTTATGGCTGATCTTTTAAATGGCTATGTAGTATTTAATTAGATTTTTGTCACAGCTCTGACATGCTGCCAAAACTATTCTTTCTACTAAATGCATGACAACTATGTTTCAATTCTGTAACATAAAAAATCAGTAAACAAACTTGTAAAAAAATAAACTCTATCTCTGCCATTTAGATATAAATTCACTTATTATTGAACAAGTACAAGGTTTGTAGTTTGACAAGGCCATGAAATATTTATTACTCTATAAAATAAATAAAATCTGCTACACGGCAGCTCAATCAGACCCCACTGGGTTTTGTCCTGCTTTCATCACCCCATCACACACATTAGCTGAATAAACACAATCCTCCCATCACTCCCAGAGTTGCAGTTAGGTTGATTACACCGTTCTGTCCTATTAACCTCTCCTTCTCTATGGAGCAATTGCTGTGTGATCTATGGTGTAATATCAGTTTGTTAGATGAGCAGTTATTGTTGTCAGTAGCATTACTACTGCAGTCGCTATCAGACCGAAATTTCATTCAGAGTGTTATGGCTGAGAAGTTTGCAGGGGAAAATCAAGTCATCACTGAAAGAAGAATACATTCATCCAATTTATATTAGTTATGATGCTTCCTTTGAAGTGATAGTATAATATGTTGGACATGTTGTATGTACATGATTTATGATATGGTTCCCTTTTACAGTCCCAGACCATTCAGTTATTTTGGTTAAAGATACTCACTTTTAAGGAAGACTTGCAACAAGCCCCTAGCTTTCATTTTGAAAAGCATGGGAAATTTCAAGGAACATTTCAATATCCTTTTTTATAATAAGTTCAACACTTTTTTTTATAGCCCTTTATATTGATGTGTGAAAGGTTATTATAGATTTTCCTCAATGAATATTATTATTATGCTATTTTACTGTAGATACCTTCACATACCTAGCTACAACAAAATATTATTGGTTTTGCTAATGCAGCATGGTTTATGTACACACACACACACACGCACACACACGCACACACACGCACACACAGCAAATATAACTGGGCAGTAGTGTCTAATCTGCTTTCTACTATAATGTTATCTAGGACCCCAGATTAAGTAAAATATGTAAATGTAATTAATTATTTAAAAAACCTAACACATACAATCTGCTTCTTTAATAATACAAGAAATGCAATAAAAACATTAATATTAAACATATAATGACTATTGAAGGGACTTGAATATCTAAACTGTCTGTAAATTGATATATAGACAGACATTTTTTCCCCTACTTTTTATGGTCATTCTTCTCATTCGTGCATATTTTTTTTCTATTTGAAATGGCATTTAATACAATTTAAATAATTAAATAGCGATTACTTAAAATCTAGTGAACTGGTGTCTTTATGAAGAACATGCAAACTGATGTCTTTAAGCAGATGAAGAAAATGCGAACTCAAACGGGGAGTGATATTCAAGGTGCTAGGTGACAGTGCTAATCACTGCCTTACTGCCTTGTGGTACAGTGCTTTGCAAAGTCTTGAGCCTTGACTCTTATATGGATACACCTTAATAAAATGGGAATGGTTGGTGATATTAACGTCCTGTTTGTGGCACATTAGTATATGTGAGGGGGCAAACTTTTCAAGATGGGTGGTGACCATGGAGGCCATTTTGAAGTCAGCCATCTTGGATCCAACTTTTGTTTTTTCAATAGGAAGAGGGTCATATGACACATCGAACTGATTGGGAATTTCACAAGAAAAACAATGGTGTGCTTGGTTTTAACGTAACTTTATTCTTTCATGAGTTATTTAAAAGTTTCTGACCACTTATAAAATGTGTTCAATGTGCTGCCTATTGTGATGGATTGTCAATGCAGCCCTCTTCTCCCACTCTTCACACACTGATTGCAACACCACAGGAGAAATGCCAGCACAGGCTTCCAGTATCCGTAGTTTCAGGTGTTGCACATCTCGTATCTTCACACCATAGACAATTGCCTTCACTTCACTTCAGATGACCCCAAAGATAAAAGTCTAAGTGGGTCAGATCGGGAGACCTTGGGGGCCATTCAACTGGCCCTCGACGACCAATCCACTTTTCAGGAAACTGTTCATCTAGGAATGCTCGGACCTGACACCCATAATTGAAAAAACAAAAGTTGTATCCAAGATGGCCGACTTCAAAATGGCCACCATGGTCACCACCCATCTTGAAAAGTTTGCCCCCTCACATATACTAATGTGCCACAAACAGGACGTTAATATTACCAACCATTCTCATTTTATTAAGGTGTAACCATATAAATGGCCCACCCTGTACATTCTAGCCCTTAGTATCGATACTCCGCCCAGCCATTAGGGGGCGCAGCGGCACCCGCGAGTTTAAAAAAGTCATGGAAAATGTCGAAGATTTTAGAAGCGCCGTTGTCCCTAAAGGCAGATGTTTGGACCCATTTTGGTTTTAAAGCAAAGGAAGGAAACCAAGGGATCGATAAAACAAAAGAAATCTGCAAGCATTGCCAGGCTTCTATACGCTACACCGGTAATACAACTAACCTGCGCGCCAACCTGCAAAGACACCATGCAGACAAGCTAGCTTCGCAAACTAGACTCCACGCAAACTACTTTGGACAACGCAACATCCAAGCTTCCACCTAACTCAGTCCGTGCACAGAAGATTACGGAGTCTGTGGTGCATTATATTTGCAAAGGTTTATGTCCCTACAGTGTTTAAAAATCCATCCTGTTATGAGGTAGATTTGTTGTTGTGCCAAATGTTAAAGCAAGATGTAGCGTTTAAGTGATTTCATAGTGAAATACGTTATGGCAGTACATGGTGTCACAAAAAAGAATTATAAGAAGATTTAATAAGAAGTTAAGAATAAGAAAAAAGAAGATTTTGTGCTTGTGTGAGCTCAGACTGTACCCTTGGAAAGTTAAATGTTGACTTGTGGTCATTTCCAGATTACAATTTGTGTATAATTAATCAGAGCACTTAAAGTTGCAAATATTTAAGCAAAATGCACTTTGCATTTTTCTTCAATGTATTGAAGACAAAAGTGCATTATAACAGAGTTCTGTTTGTTGAGTAAATGTGTTCAGCATTAACTAATTGGCTCTGGCCCATGTATTTTTATTGAATCGTATCGAAGTGTGTCTCATTGTATCAAATCATATCAAGACAGCTCTGTATCGAGGTACGTATCGAATCATGACCTGTGTATCGAGGTATGTATCGTATCGCCAGGTTCTCCAAGGTATACAGCCCTAGTCCTCACGTAGCCGCGTATTTTTTAAAAACTGAGATTTTTTTGTATTCGTTTTTAAAAATAATTCTGTCCACACGATCTAGGGTTTAAAAATATCTTTGTCCACATGAAAACGCAAAACACCCTGTTAAGCGCTGTTAGGATCCTCCCTCATCAACAGGGGGCCATTCAGAAGCCTAGACAAAACGTCATTACCTGTTGCGCTTTGTAGATGTCCGACCGGGTATAATCCAAAACCGCCGTCGCTGTCTGGGGGCGTCTGTATGTCGTCAGAGTTTTGTACAGTATGTAGCAGCAGTGAGCTTATTAGTACATTTAGGCACCTCTGTTCATTAACGTAATGTGTGAGTAACTGCGCCTGTATGTAAAAGTGGTGCGCATGTAAAAAGTCCAGTATGCAACGTTAACACAGTCACTAGTTTACTGTACATGCGTCCACCACTGCACAAAATATGCTCATAAACAAAGCTGACATCAAATCAAGGAGACGAGCACACAGACAATTACATCATCGGCACAAGGTGACTTTACAACAAGCCGAAATCTCCATTTCCTCTGTCCACACAGCACCACTGAAAATTTAGTTTTGGAAAATCTTCCCTTTGGCCAGAGTTTTCCAAAAGCTCCGTTTTCAGCGACCAAAACGGCGTTTGTTTGTGGACGAAAGGCGAAAACCGCAGAGAAAAATCTCAGTTTTTAAAAATACCCGGCTACGTATGGACATGGCCTCAGCAGCAACCTCATTTCCCCTCTCGTCTGATCCAAACACTCAGCATTCAGCATCACCAGTATACTAACCACTGCCCTATCATCTGTCATCATCTGCACCTGTTTCTCACTCGTTCATGCCAAGTTTTTATGCTTGTGTGGCTTAACAAACAAAAAGCATTCTTCTGAAACTGGTCAATGTACAAAACAGGGACTTGACTGAAAACTTGATTTGTGTTCAATGAAATTCCATAACAGGAAATACCAGATGAGTTTGATTATATTCCAGATATTTTCACTTGCAAGGACGGTTGGAGTGGTCAAATGTCTTTCATATGTTATGGTATTATTTCATGTATGAATCTTTATTGTCAAAGAGAAAAAATGTACTTGCCAGTTGGTTAAATGTTATGTTAGCCATTTAAACTTAAAATTGAAATGTCAGCGGAATGATGGGCATAATTTAGTTTGCACTAGGGTATCTTAAATCCAGTCAGATATCATGGGCAACAATTTGAGGTTCATCTAGAAAATTGTATTTAGATGGCAATCGTTTTTTTCCACCATGTTATACTGCCATATTTTCACACCTCTGATTTGGGTCAAGAAGTCTTGAAATCAATACAGTAAAAGCTTACATCTATTTGTGTGTCTTTTCTTTTCCCATTGCTATGCCAACTCTGTAATCAGTTAATATAAGTCACTTTTGGACAAAAGCCTGAGCTAAATGCAAATCTCAGTCTGATCAAATTGAAATTGTGAGTTTGAACATTAAATCATGGCAGGCATCAGCTGCAGGATATCTCTTCTAAAAATGGACTTTGAAAAGGTCTGGCTTATTGGAAGCCCACACACGGATATGCCATTAATGAATGAGTAAGAAGAGTGTGTGGGGGTTAGCACTTTTGCGCATTGCTTTTCAGACATGCTTCACACTGATGAACAAAGTTATGATCATGAGTCACACACACACACACACACACACACACACACGTTAATGCACAACTCACCAGCATACTGTTCACAGCTAACTTCAAAGTACCAATGCAAAAAGACACCTTTGCTCTTTTTTTCTCTCTCTTTTTTACATTCCCTTGTTCAGGTTTTGCCATTTTTCTTCTGCCTTCAGCTGTATCTTTTTAATCGTTTTTGTAAGTTAATACAGTTACTGTTTGTCAATTTCATATTTTGAGTAATATACATGAATTTTCTGTACAGTGGTGGGCAAAAATATTGAGACGAAAGTGAAATATAATGTTTTAATGGCATTCTCATACTTGCGCGAGTACAATTAAATTAAAAATAGGATTTTCCAATAAAAATAATATAAGAGTAAGAATAAAAAAAATTATATATTTTTAAAAGTTTCCAAAATAAAATAAAAAAGAATGGTATGAATTATGCAGGAGTTACAGACTCTACTTCCTGAAGATTGTATACATGTATATTAACAGTTACGTTTCTTGACTGCTACTGTCTTCTTCACCATTGTCCAACAGTTTTCTATGTAGTATGTACATATGAAAGAATGTAGTAATGAAAGAATTGGCAGTTCAGAGTAAACATCCCATTTGGCCACTGCATTGTGTTGTTAGCTTGTAAATGCACATAAACACTAACACGCAAAAACTAGCATTTATTTTCAGTCACGTTAATGAGATGGTGTTTCATGAATGAATATTGTGTGTGTGTGCGCGCGTGTGTGTGTGTGTGTGTGTGTGTGTGTGTGTGTGTGTGTGTGTGTGTGTATATATATATATATATATATATATATATATATATATATATGAAAAAAAGTTTTGGTTGGGCTTACTTTCCAAAAAAAAAAAAAAGAAAAAAAAAAAAGAATGGCATTGAACGGTTGGATTTTTTTTGCCATTGTGCCCTGATCTTGCTTTAATTTCAGTGTAAAATATTCAGCATTCAACATTTGGCTGTATCATGAGCTGCCTTAGTTAGATACTGTCATATGAATGCATTTGCATTTGTGTGTGTGTGTGTGTGTGTGTGTGTGTAATGGTGTGTTAGGGATTTTCCACCCTCACAGCACAGGTTGAAAATGATATTACCATTGTTACTGAACAGTATTTAAGTGGAAAAAATGTCTAATGCCTGATTAAGGTAAGACAAAATAAACCCAATTCAAACTGAGTGTCTTGAAAGAGAGAGAGAGAGAGAGAGAGAGAGAGAGAGAAGGAGCACTGAAAAAAAGAGCATTTCTCAGAAACAAAAACAAATTTTAAATGTAATAGGCTTAGCAGCCCTAATGTGTTTGGAGTTTGGGGGAAATGCTGATGATAAATAACATTAGCTGCATTTACATGAACAAAATTTCTTCAAGCCATTTAAAATCAGTCTGATTTTACCTGTAACTCATTTTAAAATGCATAAAGCGGTTTTCCCCCCTGTGAAGCATTTAACCTGCTGGGAATATGAAGATGATGAAAATAATTTTTGGCCAACTTTGAGAAATTGTAACGTACAAAAGTTCATTTATTTCAGTAATGCAACTTAAAATGTGAAACTAATATATGAGATAGACTCATTACATGCAAAGCAAGTTAGTTCAAGCCATGATTTGTCGTAATTGGGATGATTATGGCATACAGCTCATGAAAACCCCAAATCCACAATCTCAGAAAATTAGAATATTGCATGCAATCAATAAAAAAAAAAGAATTGTACATAGAACAATACCAGACCTCTGAAAAATGTACGTATGCATATGTACTCAGTACTTGGTTTGGGCCCCTTTTGCAGCAATTACTGCCTCAATGCGGCATAGCATGGAAGCCATCAGCCTGTGGCACTGCTGAGGTGTTATGGAAGACCAGGATGCTTCAATAGCGGCCTTCAGCTGTTCTGCATTGTTCGGTCTCATGTCTCTCATCTTTCTCTTGGCAATGCCCCATAGATTCTCTGTGGGGTACAGGTCAGACGAGTTTGCTGGCCAATCAAGCACAGTAATCTCACTGTCATTGAACCGGGTTTTGGTGCTTTTGGCAGTGTGGGCAGGTGCCAAGTCCTGGTGGAAAATAAAGTCAGCAGCCCCATAAAGCTCGTCTGCGGAAGGAAGCATGAAGTGCTCCAAAATCTCCTAGTAGTCGGCTGCGTTGACCCTGGACTTGGTGAAGCACAGTGGACCAAGACCAGCAGATGACATGGCTCCCCAGTCAACACAGACTGTGGAAACTTCACACTGGAATTCCAGCAGCTTGCAGTGTGTGCCTCTTCATTCATCCTCCAGACTCTGGGTCCTTGGTTTCCAAATGAGATGCAAAAGTTGCTCTCATCTGAAAAGAGGACTTTGGACCACTGAGCAACAGACCAGTTCTTTTTTTCTTTAGCCCAGGTAAGACGCTTTTGACGTTGTTTGTTGTTCAGGAGCGACTTGACCAGAGGAATACGACATTTGAAGTCCATGTCGAGGATCCGTCTGTGTGTGGTGGCTCTTGATGCACTGACTCCAGTCTCAGTCCACTCCTTGTTTAAGTCCCCAACACTTTTGAATGGCCTTTTCCTGACAATCCCCTCCAAGCTGCGGTCATCCCTGCTGCTTGTGCAGCTTTTTCTTCCAAACTTTTCCCTTCCTCATAACTTTCTATTAAATGTGCTTTGATACAGCATTTTGGGAGCATACAACTTCTTTTGCAATTACCTTTTGAGGCTTTCCCTCTTTATGGAGGATGCCAATGATGGTTTTCTGCACAACTGTCAGGTCAGCTGTCTTTCCCATGATTGTGCTTCCTACTGAACCAGACTGAGAGACCATTTAAAGGCTCAGGAACCCTTGGCAGGTGTTATGGCTTAATTAGTGATTAGAGTGGGACACTTTGAGCCTAGAATATTGAACCTTTTCACAATATTCTAATTTTATGAGATCGTGGATTTGGGGTTTTTATGAGCTGTAAGCCATCATCATCTCAATTATGATAAATCACAGCTTGAACCATCTTGCTTTACATGTAATGTGTCTAGTTCATATACTAGTTTCACCTTTTATGTTGCATTACTGAAATGTTCAGCTTTATGGTAGAAATTAGGGTAATTTTAGTGTAAGAAAGAATCTCTCTCTCCCCGTCTCTCTAATATATATATATATATATATATATATATATATATATATATATATATATATATGTGAACAGTGGAATCTTGGATTGCAAGTAACCCAGTTTACGAGTGTTCTGAAAGACAAGCAAAATTTTAAATAAATTTTTACTTGAAAAACGAGCAAGTCTTGATACACGAGTATCATGTAGCACGCATGCACTTCTTGTTTTTACCCCGAACGTCACATGATCACAATTGAGCCGATGGTTATTATCTCCCTCACGCTGCAGAATTATATTATGAGAATTATGGGTAATCTTCTCCATCAACATCTGTGCGCACATGTACGTTTTACTACAACACTGTGACCGTGCATCTTTTATTTTGTGTTTGTGTGAACATTGAGTCTCTAATCGGCAAACTGTGTGTGTAAGTCATCCAACACAGCAGCCGCCTCCCCCTTGTCTGCAAGCAAGTGGGTATGTTTGTGTCTGTGTATGTTTGCGAGCTTGGTTGAGTGAGAGTCACTCAGTAAACTGGTGTGTGAGCATGCGCGTGTGTGTGAAAGTCGTCCTACACAGCAGCACCCCCCCACTTCCTCCTCCTCTTCTCTCTCTGGTCTCAATCACTACAGACATAATTCTTTTCAAAATTAAAGTACAGTTTAATTTGTTTTATTTTTACTTTATTTTTTGTATGTATTATTTTTATAGGAATATTTTTGGGGTGTTGAATGAGTCGTCAGAGTCCTATTATTTCTTATGGGGGAAATCTGCTTTGATATATGAGTGTTTTGATATACAAGCATTCTTCTGGAACGAATTATGCTCGTTATACTACTGTATATATGTATAGTGCATATTAACAGAATCACTTTTTAAGTTTCACAACAAACGCATAAACACAGCGGAAACACCGTTGTAACGGAAAAAAAAAACATCTCTCTGAGACTGGCGTGAGCGCATACTAAGGGAATCAAGAGGGGGGGGCTGAAACGTTGAGAGAGTGACACTCGGTGTCAAAAGAAGAGTCGCATGCGTGATGCATGATACTCGGCACTCGTAAACTAATACTTGCTAGGTTTCCGATTAAAAATGTATTAAAAATCTTTGCTCGGTTTGTGGAACACTCGTAAACCACGTTATTCGCAATCCGAGGTTCCACTGTATATTTTACATTATACCATACTCACACATTTTCTCAGAGTAACACTGACATTTGGCCAAAAAATAAATGAATTCAATTGGATATTTATAGTAAACATTTCCTAAAAAGCAGTATATATGAAAGATCTTACTTATATTTCAATACAGTATTAGAGGAATCAATTCAGTAGACAAACAGCTCACTTCTAATTTGCCAGTGATTAAAGTAACCTTTAAATACTGAGTGATGTTTTATTCTTGAGAGAAGCAGCATAACCTTTTCTGATATCACAAACTGATATTTGAAGATGGATGAATGCAATTGCTTTGTCTTCAATAAATAAAGATCACACAGTCCTCTTTGTAAATCTCAGTTGTCTGAAGTTTACTTGCATTCACAACGACAAACACTAATTCGCACAGTTAAGTAAAGAAAATCAGCACATATCCAAGATTTAAGTTTGTGCACACAAAACACACAAAAATGTGTGTGTGTGTGTGTGTGTGTGTGTGTGTGTGTGTGTGTGTCTATTTTGTAGGCTTACTTCCTGCTTTCTTTCTTCTGTGTTTGTGAAGATCCAGACAGGAGTAGGTGACCCAGAAAGAAAAAAGAAGAAGAAAGACGGCAGCATATTTATAGATATCAGGATAATGATGAAACTCCCACAGAGCTGCGCGCGCACGCACGCACGCACACACACACACACACACACACACACACACACACACCATTACACTCATCGTTGCATCTTTATATAACATAAATGAGAGGTTGACAGCATGTGATGAAGTTTTTCAGGGGATCTAGCACAGTCATAGCACAGATCAGCTGTCACACTGTTTTGCTCGACTAGTAGCCACTTTAATACCTATTACCTTTCACATGTCCATGAATCCCATAATTTAGTAGATTAGGGCAGTAGCTGTGTTGTGCGGTCTTATATATGCGTATGTGACGTGTTGAATGGTGAATAAACGGTTGGTTAGAAGAATCTAAGAGGTAATGAATAATAGTAAATTAGATGTCAAACTGGATGTTTTTCTATTGCTTATGTTTGTAGACTCTTGTATAAAAATATAAAGAAGTATCAGGCACAGCTCTGAATTAATATTTAGCATTTCTACCGCAGTACATTTCTTGAATCAGAAGGTGTACATTAATGTTCTTTAACAGCGATGCTCTGAAAGGAGCTCATGACAGGTATATATTAATGCTCTTGCTCTAATACGTCATCGTTTCTATAGTAACAGCTCATACACAGGAACTTGACTAGGAAACTCATGTAATCGAAGCCTTTTTATGATTTTATTATTTTTTTCTAATGAAAATGTACACTTGCTGACGTAATACAAGGGGCGTTTAATCAAACCGCTACAGAATGTTTAGGGAGACAGTTGGAAGAAGAAGATTAAATTAGGGGTAAACAGCATTAAAGACAAATCACACACTGGGAGACCGTCAACTACGACAAAGGGGATATTCAAGAGGATTCAAGAGTTGGGTTTAACGATGGTGCAAATGCACGCCTTGTCACAGCGACTAAGGTGAGTAGGACCTTTGTATAGAGGAAGAGTTACTCTAGTGACATATGCAATTCGTACAACCAGATAATAAAAAAGTTATGCCCACTTTGTCATTACAATACTTTTGTTACAGCTCTAGCACTGTCGCCTTGCACCTCCAGGGTCCGAGTTCTATTCCCGGTCAGGGTCGGTTCCCGTCTCTGTATGGATGGAGAATGCATGTTCTCCCCGTGCTTGATGGGTTTCCTCCCATATTCCAAACACATGCGGATTAGACTAATTGGCGTTCCCAAATTGCCTGTAGTGTGTGAATGAGTGTATGTGTGTGCCCTGTATTGGATTGGCACCCTGCCCAAGGGGTACCCCGCCTCGTGCCCCAAGTCTCCTGGGATAGGGTCCAGGTATAGATGATTGAGTGTTACAGCCCTCGTATTAAGCAATTTTGCTTCATTTCTGGCTGCTTATCAAACGAAGATAAAAATTGACTAAAGGTCCAATAACTCTTCGGCCTATTATGATTAAACTTTTATACACACATTTGAAGTTATGCATTTAAGGCCCAAATAGTTTTTGCTGGTGGAGCTGCAGATGAAGCATGTTGGAAAAGACCCTTTGGGACTGAGATTGAACTCGGTTTGGATATATTGCACTTTGTTAAGAAAATAGAAATCAGATGTGGTCAGTTACAGTACATGACTTTTGTGTCCTACAAATGAAAAAACAGGCTTGTTTTACAGTCATAAATAATACATCTACTGTGTAATTAACCATCAAATTATTCTGGCTGTAAAAAGAAAGGACTGGACGATAGAAACAAATGATTAATTTACTTGTTTTTCAGAAATTGGATTATATGGAAGTCAAGGCATGAGTCAAATAGAATATCAACTATCAGGAATGTATAGTTTAAAAGCTTGATAATTTAAGTCAAACTAGGATTTGTGATGAAAACTCAGTAAAACATTTGAATGGTGCAAACATTTTTTAAAAAGGCCATACGATTCTGGTTGTGATAGCTAGGAGACACTGCAGTCATTCCTGTAAACATTCTGCGAGTAGAACTCCTGATCTTTACATATCTATGTATACAGTAACTTGCATAAGAGACGCCTGTGGGAACTGGCTAGTCCTGATCTCACGCTAAGCCATTTCCACATGTTTGGGCCATTAAAAAAAGTTCCTAGGAGGCCAGTGTTTCAGATGTGAAGTAGGCAGTCCAGACATCAAGCAGGCAGTCCTGGCATACTGAGAAAACTTTCTACCTTGATGGTATACAAGCACTAGTGAAGCCCTGGGATAAGTGCATTAGAGTAGCAGGGGAATAAAATAGAGAAATAAAGGTAGTTTTTACTCTTGAAGTTGTGTTCTGTTATTCTGCGCAGTAAAAAAATCCCGGTTTAACTTGAACACCCCTTGTAAATATAATACTTTTAACTTTCCACCACTGTAACAAAAAAAAAAAAAAAAAACCCTTCCCATTTTTTGTCCATTCATTCCAAACACACACACACACACACACACACACACACACACACACGCACACACACACACACACACACACACACACACACACACACACACACACACACACTTAACGCTTTTACTGTTTCCACTCCACAGGTCTGGAAGTGTGAGCACATCTTTATAAAACATATGAGCTGTGTCAGTGCGGATTAACGTGTATTACTGTAACCAAGTGTTACATCACGCCACGTGTGCGATGTGAGTGAGAATGAGAAACATTAGTTCACTTGGCATTGATTTTGAGGGGATTTTGGAGGTCGGGTGCTGCTTGGTCTCTACTGTGCAGAGGCATGTAGGGCAGTAGAGCATGCCAAAGTATGACAGCACAGGGGGGATGAGTCAGTCGGGCAGAACCAAAACGGCAAGAAAGAGACACACAGCGCTCTCAAGAGGGCAGGTCAAACACTGCGGTTGGCACTTGTGTTAAAAAATAAATAAAAAAAAGGTTTTGTATAGTTTAAAAAGGATTGTATCTGTGCGTGTGCATGTGTATGCGTGTGGATAGTGTAGGATGTGCAAGCAATGGAATGCTGAATCCAAGTCATGTGACATCTTATTGCAGAGGCACACCACACATACAGACAAGAGGCTCCTTTCAAACTCTCACATGTCACCATCAAAAGTGCCCATTGTGCATAAATATGCCTGCGACAGCACACACTGTGAGAATACACACCCTGGGGTCAGTAGAATGCACCGACACACACACACACACACACACACACACACACACACACACACACACACACACACACACACACACACACACACACGAGAAAGTGATGAAGTGTATTCTTTCATCCCTGCCTTCTTTCTAAAGTATCTAAATGCGTGTAATTGATAGATGTTGCATACAGTAGGGCAAGTGTGTGTGTACGTCTGTGTGTGTGTTGTAGGGCGCTTTATTTCCCGTGAGCTCCCTTTAGTTCCCGCCAGCACTCATGAATTTAATATATGCCTGAAGTCAGCAACAACCAAATGGAGAAGCAGGGACGAGAGAAAAATAAGAGATAAAAGGGAGAGAGATGGATAGATGGAAAGAACAAAGGACAAGATTTTATCAGCAAGGAAGATGGAAGAACAGTGAATGGCAAAGAAAGAATACATTTATAGAGGCACACAAGGAAAGAGAAATGCGAAGAATCTTTACAGCCTTCATACACACATCGGAAGCAATACATAAAAAAATATTAAATAAGTGTTGGGTTATGTGATATATGCCTTTTTGTCACTATATTAAAAACACCTGAACATTTATGCAATTATTTAATCAGTCACACGTGAAGCAGCAGGGTAGTGTATAAAATCATACACAGGTCAGGAGTTTCAGTGAATGTTCACATCAAATATCCTAATGGGGAAATGTGATCGCTGTTTAGGGAAAAGTTGAGCCCAGTTATGCTGCTATGAGTTTTTCAGAAACTGCTGATCTTTCATTTTTCACACCCAGCAGTCTTTAGAGTTTACACAGAACAACATCCATTTCTCCAGCTCTAAACGTGATACCAATCAGAGAGGTTAAAAAACAATGGCAAGACTGGTTCAGTTTGACAAGAGAGTTTCGGTAGCCCTAATAGCAACTCTATACAACCGTGGTGAACAGAAAAAGCATCTCAGAGTACACAACACATCAAACCTTGGGCTATGCATGTCGTCTTTCTCTTGTGACAGCCAACGACTGGAACTGAAACTAAACCAAATGATCATGAACTGCCCTCGCTCTGTAGCTACATGATGCCACATGATTGACTCCATGGAAAATTGCATGAATGTGGATGTGTACAAGTGTTCCGAATAAACTGTACATTTTATTATAATATAAAATTAGTCTTGTATACTTCATCATTATGCTATATTGATATATTTAAAGACATTTTTGCACATATGCGTTTAAATTTTCGAAGTGCTTCTAGCAGGTCTGCTAAAACATGTTAGAACGAACACACACACACACACACACACACACACACATACACACACACACACACACCATTTTAACAGTGCCTCATTATCTTGACATTCATTTCAGGAGCTGTTCTTCCTTACTGGAATTCAGCAGACTGTAAGAAGCTGTGTATTCTTGCAGTATATTCCCTAAGCATGCTTGTTACACACACACACACACACACACACACACACACACACACACACACACACACACACACACACACACACACACACACACACACACACACGTCTACACTTGATGTCAGCTGTTTTCTGTTCAGATTTCGACAACCCTGGAAACAGTACAGTGAGGGTTGCATTGGAAAACCACCAAACGCAAGTAAACAAGCTGTGACCACATACACACAGATACGCATACAAGTCACACATGCCAATCACTCTTCTACAAGCACCGCCACATTTCCCCTCATGTACTCTAAAATATATGCAATAGTGCTGTAAACAACACACACACACACACACGCACACACACACACACACACACACACACACACACACACACACACACACACACACACACACACACACACACACACAATTAAACAGGGATTACTAATCAAAGCTGCTGGATCCTGCCTGAACATAATTAACATTTGCACAATGTCCACAACAAGCAATATAGCACCTGTGTCTCCAAAATCACTGTTCTCATTCTCCTGGTTTGTTTTTGGCACAACCTCACTCACAAGCATACACACACACACACACACACACACACACACACACACACACACACACACACACACACACACATACGATCTGATGTGCTGAAATATTGCATTTATAGCCTATAAATGAACACAACACGAATATTTCTTTCTTTTTTCCTTTCTTATATAAAATGTTTCAAGTCAATCCATTATTAAACATAATTATATAATCCTTCACCCCAAAGAAAAAAAAATGCAAAAAAGATAAGAAAAGCTTTGTATTTCAATACTATTTAAAGGATCTTCCTATTTACTTATTTGCTTTCCGTTCATGTCTTATGGAGGTGCATGCAGTATACCATGGATCATCAAATGTCAGCCTGTGAGAAACTTTTTCTTTGGCCTCCCACCACCTCAACCAACTCTTCAACACATTATACTGTATAGACGCAAGAAAATGCTGTTTCATAGTGTATGCTTGTGTGGGCAGGCATGAGTGTAGACCTGGCATGACTGAACTTAAAAGTCATTCAATATTTTCACATTTTACATTTGATGTAATTAAAGAAGTACAAAAACAATGTTTTTTTTTTCTCAATAGAACAAATAGTCATTCAATAGTCAACAAATTCCTTCAGTATCACATATCTGCTAGTTGCAAAGCTCTTTATGATTTATATGATCTTTACGATATTTATCATTAGAAAATTGCATTAGAAATAAATTGTCTGCATACATTATTTCCTAATCTTTAAACATTACATTATGTCTGTGGTCTGTGTCTGAAGAAAAGCTGTCCTATAGATAAGAATATGCACTACATTAATGACTTTGGATAGCTACATTAAGTCATTAGCATCCCTTCAGGATCTCAGCCATCTGACTCATTAAAAACTGCTGAATATGAAGCTTTATTGGAGCAATAATTATATTCATATAGTATATATATCTCCTCTATTATAATCATCAAAAGTTTAAGTTAAAAGTCCAAGTTATATTTTGTTTCTTCTTCTCTGACACATCTTAAGCAAGATTTTGGGCAGTAAAAAAATGAGATGCAGTGGAACCTTGGATTGCGAGTACCTTGGTCTTCGAGCGTTTTGCAAGACAAGCAAAACTTTTTAATCAATTTAAATTTAATAAACGAGTGAGGCCTTGATGTATATGAGTAGCACGTATGAACTTTGTCCGCCAAGCGTCACTTGATCACCACTACAGGATTGTGGGTAATCGTCTCCCATGCTCAGTCTCTTTGCTCATTCTTTACTCGTATAGTCAGCATCCATCCATGTGTGTGCTGTTTATTATAAAATTGTGACCATGTGTGCATATGTAAAGCATTTTATTTTACTTTAGTAACTGTACTGCAACAACGGTAAGGGAAAAAGTTAAACAGGCTGTAGCAGTGCGGGAGATACATCTGTTCAGGGCAGTGATTCCCTGTTAGTGTATGTGTGTATGTGTGTGTGTGTGTGTGTTTTGTGTGTGTGTGTCCAAGGGTAGTGACTATTCTTTAGTGCCTGTGCTGCAAAAACGGCCCCTGGGAAGAAAAAAAGTTGTGTGAAAAGTTATGTCTAAAGACGAGAGGAGGAGGGAGGGGGCTACTGTGTAGGATGACTTTCACACACATGCACGCACGCACACACACACACACACACACACACACACACACACACACACACACACACACACAGTGTGTGGTATTGTGACCACGTGTGTCTACGCGCGTAAAGCAAAAGCACGTGTCATTAGAGAGGTTCCTTGTTATAGATACAGTTTCTAGAGTCTCTCTCTCTGTCAAAAAATGGGAATGGCTGCAAACGAACAAGCAAACAAACAGCAAATAGGCCAGCAAATAAACCAACCAAAAGTGCAATTTTATCACTTTTTTTGTGAATAGGCAATTGAATAACTTCTTATCTAAAATATCCCATTTATAATGATTCCTTTACAATAAATGTTTCTAGCATATTTTCTTAACAACCTATGGTATAGTAATATACTGGTTTAAAAATAAAATAGAGTAATTTTGGGAGTTTTGAGTTTAGCTCATAAAAACTCAAGCCACCTCATTGAGTCCTATTAAGTATTGGGCTAAAAGCAATATTTTGAGCTGTTGTGTTAATTAAATCTAAATGAGCTGATATTTGTTAATTTTTTTGGTTTAAGCTTTGGCTTTTTGGCTTTCAGCAAGTAGTGTTCATAGCAAACACAAGGGAAAAAAAGAGACCCGTCACCTTGATTTTCTGTAAAACAACAACAAATACTACTACTACTACTACTACTACTACTACTACTAATAATAATAATGAATTAAAACAACATTGTGACATTCAGGACTGATTGTGTGATGGGATGTTGTGCCGGGTTGCACCCTCATGCCCATGATATCCAGCACAACAGCACAATCTCATGTGTGATATTGCTTTTATACAACAGTTCCACAAATAACATACATTATCAACAGATTATGATTTGTATGTGAAAATTATTCTCTCTATGTAGCTAAAAGGTGAGAAGAATAAAACATGGAGCTGGTGCACAATCCTGTAAATCTCATACATTTCTCTTTATACTTCAATTTTTGCTTAAGATTATCAGCTCACTTAACTTCCCTGTTCCAAGGTTAAATCCCAAATAGCATTAAATGGAAAGCTAGAAAATGGAAAGCTAAATAAATTTATAATGGGGCTTGTAGAATGGGTACACACTGAAACATTTTTTGGATCGCTTTGGAAAAATCATCCTGCATTCAATTTTTGAAATAGAAACATGATCATCATATCCAATTCCTCCCCGTCAATAGGGGTGGGACATAAACACCAGGCTCCACCCTCAACCTCCGTCCCCAATCACCCGAGTTCTAATCACACTCACACCTGGGCCCGTATTCACATAGCTTCTTAAGCCTAAAAGTTGCTGCCAGTGATGAAATTCTAAGAAAAATCTTAGAATTATGGCATTTTCTTAGAATTTCCCCTTAAATTTAGGATTAAATCTTAGTAAAGATAAAAATTATTCACAAAACATCTTAGCCCTAAATACAGCTCCTAATGTAAAATTTGTTAAGAGTAGAGAGGAGGACTTTTAAGAGGTTTAAGAGTTTTTATAGAAGAGTACAAAATGGTGGAAAGAAGAAATATTCTCTAAACACTGAACGTAAAGTTAAAAGTAAACACTGCTTTTCTGTCCATTTTGGTTTTCTTGTTGTTTTACTTCCTTCCATCTCTCTTGGATTGTTGGCTACATACCATCCAAAAGTGCAACTTGGTGCAACTTGAATAGACTGTCCTGCAATCATGTAAATTGTAAAAGCTGAGACATTTTGCTCCCATCAATCTAAAATGGATTACAAGTAATAAAATCAGTACAGTAAATAAATGTGAGAACTTAAATATAGTAACTACTGTGTGGAAATCGGTTGCTTCAAAAGTAGACACACTTTCAACATTTGGGTGTTTAATTATCTTTAAGACATTAAGCCTAGAAACTTTGCATAAAGTAGCCTGTAGCTATGATCATAATTTTTGTATATGAAGAAATTGTATAATTTCACTGTTTGTTCTATTATCATGTATTCTGTCTTCACAAAGAGCACATTTCAAAACCTTTGCAGAGGTCAGAGGTTATTTTTTATTAACCAATCACAGTCCTTGAATTGCTGCATCATCCCTAGCAACAGGGTCAACCACACCTCCTCACTAAGATAAAAGTTTTTCTACTTTCCTTACTCAGAGGTAATCTAAAAAGTTTCCTAAATCACTTTTAGTCTAGAACTCCCAGCTAGGACTTTTTAGACTAAGATAGAAGCTCTCTGGGAGAATTCTAAGAAGCTTTGAGAATACGGGCCCTGATTCTTATCACCAGCACACCTCAAATACACCGCACTTCCCTTCACTCAGCGCCTGACTTCATCTATGGACAACAGACCCTGCCACGTACCTCGAAAACAATACTACTTGTTTTGTCTTGTCTCGTCTCGTCCCGTTTCCTGGTCTGTGTCCCGTTTCCTGGTCTGTTCCTCCATGTTCTCTGTGTCGTTTGTTCATCTCCACACGTTCACCAGCTCCATTATTAACTCAGTTAAGACAATTCGGTTTATTAATTAATTGTTTCCATTCTACACAAACTATCAATAAATCACCTACTCAGGTTTTCCACATGATCTTTGTCGGTTTGAGTCTGTTTTCCATAACAGAAAGTCAGACCCAGACAATGAACCTGACAGGCTCGGATCCAGTATCGAGCTGGTGGAGCGACTCCGCCATCTCTTTACCACCTCAGCCCCACTTCTTGCATCAACCTCTCCTTCTCCTACTCCTTCCGCACACGCCAGTCCCATGGCGATATCAGCGCACTTATGGTGGCGACTCGGAGAACTGCAACGGATTTCTGCTCCAATGCTCTCTTACATTTGAAATGCAGCCTCTTAGATTTCCTACTGACCGATCAAAAATCGCCTACATCATATCCCTCCTTATGGACAAAGCACTGCAATGGGCCGAGGACCTCTGGCAACAAGATGGCAGTGTTGTGCAGAACTACCACGATTTTGTCAACTATGTCCGGGAAGTATTTACCTAAGCGGCTGATGCATCCACCTCTGGAGAGAAGCTGTTCAAGTTGAGTCAAGGTAATACCAACCAATACCATTAATGACTATGTTTTGACTTTCAGGACCTTGGCAGCCTCCAGTGGGTGGAACGAAGCGGCATTATTGACAAAATTTCATCAAGGACTCGACCCTCATCTGAGGTTGCAACTCGTGGCACAGGATGACTCGGTAGGATTAGAGCAGTTCATGCGCACAGCAATTCGAGTCGCCGGCCCTCTACGATAGTTCACTAATGAACCATTCGTAATTCGAGGATCACCCGCAGTTCTCCGATCACCGGAACCCATGCAGGACCAACGTCATTCTCCGGGCTCACTCCTGCTGAGAGACAATGCCGGCGGACCCAAGGACTGTGCCTATATTCTGCAGAGAGTGGACATGTCCGTTTGACATGTCCTCAATGTCCTTCTCGTCCCCTGGTGAGCAACCTTCCTTCTCTATGTAAACCCATGACCCCTTTGACCACTAATATTGTAATTGACACTTCTGATGGCTCTGTTACAGTAAAGGCTCTCTTGGAGTCGGGGTCAGCTGGCAACTTTATCTCCGCCTCCTTGTGTCGGCGACTCCGTATACCCCTGCATGTCCACTCCATGCAATTCAAAATCTGCTGTGTCACCGGAGCCCCTCCTCGGGTAGGACTGGTCCGTCACGTCACCCCTCTCCTACACATGCGGGTAGGCTGGCTCCACACCGAACATATCAGGTTCCTTGTTCTGGAGTGATCCACCTCCGACATCATACTAGGATGGCCGTGGCTTGCCAAGTATCAGCCCATGATCTCCTGGGATAATGGAAACATCCTAGTAAACACCACATCACTGGAGAGTCTGGGGTTCGGGCAGTCATCCATCGTCCCTGAGGTCTATTCCTCTTTCCAGGACGTCTTCTGCCCTCGGCGAGCCATGCAGCTGCCTCCTCATCGACCATGGAGCTGCGCTATCAATCTCCTCCCCGGTTAACCAGTGCCCAAGGGAAAAATCTACTCGCTCTCCATTCCTGAGCAAAGAGTCATGGAAAAGTACATCAAGGAGGCCCTTCACCTAGGGCATATTTGACCATCAACCTCCCCTGCTGCTTCCAGCTTCTTCTTCGTGCTCAAAAAGGACGGTGGTCTCCGCCCTTGTATTGATTATCGTGCCCTAAATAAGATCGCCATCAAGTTTAGCTATCCACTTCCCCTCGTCCTAGCTGCCCTAGCACAACTTAGAGGAGCACACATTTTCACTAAGCTGGATCTCCGGAGTGCCTACAACCTCATCAGAATTAAAGAGGGGGATGAGTGGAAAACAGCTTTCATCATCCCAACTGGCCACTGTGAATACCTTATTATGCCATTCGGCCTGGTCAGTGCCCCCTCCATGTTCCAGGGCTATATGAATGAGGTGCTTCACCCGTTCCTTAATCAGTTCGTTTTGGTCTATATTGATGATATTTTTATCTACTCTAGGAATGAAGGGGAGCACTGCATTCATGTAGCCAAGTTTCCCCCGGAGACTCCGACACCAGCATTTGTTCCTAAAGACAGAAAAATGTGCATTCCACCTGTCCTCTGTGTATTTCCTAGGTTATCATATCAGTTAATCCTTAGGAGTCTGAGGGTGTTTTGGGGTCCTGAAGAAGTTCTGACATGTCCTGAAATTTGTATATTTTTCAGTTACTTATAAACGTCTAAACGCTAACTACACTGTATTCAGCACAAATTGGGCTACAGTAATATGTGAGCAGTATGTATGTACAAGTTTGTATTTTGGAGAAAATAACAGTTATGCGTGATTATTGAAAACAACAAAAAATAACATCACTGAAATAAGTTCACAAAACACATTCATAACATTTGTTTATATTTTTATATTTTTTGGTATTACCTGGATTTTGTATTGTAGAGTTTTTACTTCAAAATAATGTGATAATCATCTTGATCACTCATTCACAGAAAACGATATATTCATTTACATTTTCTAAGACACTTTTTGTTTTGGAAAGGTCGTAAGCGAGGAGGCGTGAATGATCATGAATAATGCTCTACTTCACACCAGAGAAGACAAAGACCCGAATAATGATTTGCATAATGAGCCTTTCAGTCAGGTATGTGACACAGGGAAATGCTAAAAGAAAATAATTTCAGGACAAAAAACATATATTTTTTGTTTGTAGTTTATTTAGAATATAGTTAACTGACCGGCAGAATAACTCACTCTTACACCCTATACATAACCTACTAACTTACATAGTGCAAAGAAAATGTTCAGGATTGAATGGAGAGGGACAGACACACATCATCTTATACACAGAAGGTAAATTTATGGCAGAAATATGGCTGTGCAAAATAAAATGAAAAAAAAAGGGTGTTTAGTCCACTCTTACACCGCAGTCATACATCTTTGTGCCACTTTCAAAAAGCAGTTCCTGTTTAACTGAAAACATAAGTGAACATTACATACCTGGAGTTTCCATGGTGTTTTTTGCATCTTACCTTACACTGCACACAGATCCTGTTAACAGCTGGAGCAACACTTCTGTAACCCGAGGTCAGTCCATGTGCTGGCTGTACACAGTCACAGGTATAGACAGATGCTTATTGTGTGTCCATCCACTTTAAAATGACCAAAATCCAGACCCCTTCCATCCAAAATCCAGACCCCTTCCATAAAGAATCCAGACCCCTTGCTTTCTATCAAACAGGTGGCTGATCATTTTCATTGTCACAACTGTTTATAAAAAAAAGAAAGAAAAATACAACATGAGCATGATAACACAATAAAATAAAGTACTGTATATCAATCACCATGCATAAAGACAACACAAGCTTTTGTAATGTCATACAACAAATAAAAAAGCGGGGGGCTTTTTATTCTTATATATGAATATCAATAAGCTTTGTGCTAAATAACATCATAGACAGCAGTGTCATAAGCTAACCAAAAAGTGAACCAAATAGCTACCGTAAGCTAAATGTATCCAAACCTGGGTAAAATAAATTGGAATATTTATGGGATGATACTGACAACCATCACATAAGATATTAGCTTCAGACACGGGGAGCTAGCAGGTCTGTGCTAAGCTACATAAGGCAGTATGGTAGCCCGAATAGCAGTGTTTTCTACATGCTACCCTACACTATGTACTGTATGTAAAAATAAAATGAGATGAGATTTATATGATCAGAATAAGGATTATATGAGACTTAATAACTCACCCATGATAACAGCTTACTCTTTAAAACACACCCATTTTCTGTCAGAGTTTCAGTGTTGTTCTGAATAAAAGATAAATTCCTCACACCGTCCAGAACATTCTGTAGAGATTCAGAAACCTATACAGCGCGTCACATCTTCCACATGTGCAGGAAACTTACTGAATCTGTGTGTGTGTGTCTGGTTCGTGTGTGCGCGTGGAGGGGGCGTGGTCTTGTATGTAGCGTGCTTCTACAGCTGTTTACCCTGTGAATAGCATGTGGGCGTGTCCTGTCTCCAGTCATTATCAGATAATGAAGTGCGACGGAAAGACTGTGCCTCTCCTCGGATTCATACGGATTACATAAAATGAGAATATTTATTTTTTATTTAACTTGCTTTATTTAAAATAAAAATAGATATATTTCTCATGTCGGTGTGTGAAGTATTTGTGGAGTTTCAGTTCATTTTAGTGACGGGTTTCAGAAAGATATTCACGGAGACTGAGACGACTGAAAGCGCACCCTTTTTATTTTCTTTATTTTACAAAAGCACAATGTTTTGTTCATATAGTGAGTATACATAAATAAAAGTAGACGCTTTGCAGATTTAAATGATGTACTACACTTATATATATGATCAAAAATGACGGAGCATTTTTAGTTCTTTTTAGGGTTACCAGAAAAAATGCACTTGGACCCGCCGGCGGGTCGGCCGACTCCTAAGAGGGTGTCAAAATGGACGAAACCAAAGTAGAAGCCATTCAAACCTGGCCCATCCCCACTAGCATCAAACACCTCCAGCATTTTTTGGGTTTCGCCAACTTTTCCTGAAAGGTAAACCCAAGACCCTCACTTGGAACCCAGACGCCACCAAAGCCATGCACTCTCTCCAAAAGGCATTTACTTCAGCTCCCATCCTCATTCTCGCGGATCCCAATAAACCCTTCCTGGTTGAAGTAGATAATTCACAATCTGGAGTGGGAGCCGTCCTTTCACAGCAGCAAGGGAATCCTCCTCAGTACCATCCATGTGCTTTCTTTTCCCAGAAAATAACATCTGCCGAACGGAACTATGACATTGGAAACAGAGAACTCCTAGCGATCAAACTCGCCCTACAGGAATGGAGACATTGGTTGGAGGGGGCTAACAATCCGTTCATAGTTCTGACCGATCACCGCAATCTGGAGTACCTGGGAGAGGCCAAACGCCTCACTCCACGACAAGCCAGATGGGCGCTGTTCTTCACCAGGTTCCATTTCACCATCTCTTACAGGCCCGGAACTAAAAACATCAAAGCAGATGCCTTCTCCCGACTCCACGACGTGAAGGAAACTCAAGAAACGTCTGAAAACATTCTCCCTTCCACTTTGTTCATTTCGCCAATTCAGTGAGAGTTGGAGGAAGAGATCCAGCAAAACACGATCACTGAGCCCCCTCCTCCAGAATGCCCTGCGAACCATGTCTTCGTCCCCACATCTCAGCGAGGCGGTCTCCTCCGCCAGGTACATACCTCACTGGGCACTGGTCACCCTGGGGACAATCAAACCCTCTCACCACAGGAAGAACGCTTCTGGTGGCCAAGTATGGCCGAACAGCGAAGCGACTGCGTCGCTACGAAGTCCTCCAGACATCTACCAGCAGGAAAACTCTTACCCCTTCCAGTTCCCCGGCGTCCCTAGTCACACCTAGGAGTGGATTTTGTCACTGATCAACCCTGCTCCAAAGGTTACCAGAAAAAAAAAATCGATCAACTATTACTAGGATGCATGTGTAAACATGCATCCTAGTAATAGTTGATCGATTTTCCAAGTCGTGCCGGCTAGTTCCCTTACAAAGACTCACTTCAGCCAAAGAAACGGCCGAAATTCTGTTCAACCAGGTTTTTAGTGTCTTTGGGATACCTGAGGACATTGTCTCCAAGTTCTGGAAGGCCTTCTTCCAACTTCTAGGTGTGACCATAAGCCTATCTTCTGGATACCACCCTCAGAGTAACGGACAAACTGAATGTAAGATCCAGGAGATAGGCAGATATCTCCGTACCTTCTGCCACGACCGCCAGCACTCCTGGAGCCAGTTCATTGCCTGGGTCAAGTATGCACAGAACTCACTCCGTCAACCCACTACAGGACTCACCCCCTTCCAATGCGTACTCGGCTGTCAACCGCCTCTCTTCCCTTGGAATGGGACACCATCTGAAGTACCAGCTGTGAATTACTGGTTCCAGGAGAGTAAGAAAGTAAGAGAGTAAGAAAGACTTGGCTCACCTGCGAGAGGTTAGAGCATCACCTGGAGATCGAACCAGCGATTGGCTGTAGAACCGTAATTAATGTGGGAGCACTAAATGCCTACCATCCCACCCTGCTGAGAGAGCTCGGCCAATCAGCTCTCTCTAGGCACTTGGCTGCGAGAGGTTTGAGCATCACCTGGGGTTCGAACCAGCGATCTCTGGATGATAGGGCAAGTTTCATATCTTTATACAGTCCCATATCTTATAACCATATAGGTTAGAAATTACAGTGGTTTTCAACATTTTGCTCAGGACAATCAGTACTGTACATCCGCATGTATCTAGTTATTGATTTGAACTCGTGCATAAGTTCATTCCAGAGCTTAACCTTAAAGATAGAGATTAATAAATTGCACACATCTGGATTTATTTTGATACTTGGGCAAAATATCAAATAGTGTAATAGGAATAATATATTGCAAAGTATTACTGATACAGTATTGATATTATTTCTAAACTACCACTTTTTTTCTCCTTAAGGGTTTTAAAGGATTCTTTTCTAGTGATTTGTCTCTTGACCTCTAACAGAATATGGTTTGCACCACTTCAGGGATGCTAAAACCACTGTGTTTCTTTTTTTAAACTTTTGGTGTTTTTTAATTGTGTCATTGTGTTATGCCATTCTCTACTTCATGCTGGTACTGAAATACCCACAAGTGTACTTAATCCTACCTAACTATGCACTGGTTTGTCCCTAGTCCATGAGAACATAATGGTGCCGAGGACATACTTTTTAGTTTTATTATTTTGATTAAATCTGAGCCTGAAGAAAATACAGCTATTAACATTTTTTTTAAATATTAGGTTGTTGTTTTCAGGATAAAGTTAATGCCTTACATTATGATCAATAATACATTCAAAATCTTTGCAGCATACATACTTACACACACCCTGCTGAAACACACAACTTCTATTCCACACAACTTACAGTAACTCAGCATCTATTAAGAAATGCTTTTAATACTAGTGGCTAGAGTGCTTCCTGATTGCATTGTGAGCATTTTTTAAATGCGCATTAAGTTTTATTTTAAGTGGTTAATTAAGATCCTGCTTTATTTGTTTAGTAAAGACGATATTAGACACATGTACCATAAATGGCTTATTCACTATAACGTAGACATTATGCATAAACACTTGTATCAGTAAATAACTGTTATGTAAAAATGACTAATACAGTAAATGTATTACTAATTCTGATAATGTACAATAAATATGTTGTTATAAAAATGTGCAATAAAAATGTTGTTATGGACTTGTTATGTAACTAAGTGTCCAAGAATTAATATCTGACTAATCTCTGATTAGTGTATGATATAATTGTATATAATTTAACAACATATTACAGTTTCTTATTCAGTAAGAAGCACTAACCTCTAGTTTTGTGCACATCCTAAATATACCTTCACTAAACATCTAACAAAATCTCTGGTCTCTGAGAGCTTCCAAACAAATGCTGTTGTATAACTACAATGACAATGATATGTTTTATCTTATCTTATCTTATCTTATCTTATCTTATCTTATCTTATCTTATCTTATCTTATCTTCGATGTTGATGAGAAAAGAAAGGAGAAAAAATAATTTTTGTTAAAGAGAAAAGAGAAGTTCATGTTGTTTACAAGAAAAATAAAATATGTGTAAAAAATATATAAAAAATTGTATTATTAGGCAAAATCCATTGGGATGAGCGAGCTTTACTGCTGAATGGGAAGAATGTCTCCCAGAAATAACCCGCAGTATCACTAACCCCTAAGCCTGCACTAGCTTTATACATAACACACTGAACCTCCCTGTTCTCCGGAAGTTAATCACTATACATACATACATACACACTCAAATTTCACCCATGCTCGTGAATGACAGTTAGTGTCATGACAGCTAATGACTGTTAGAACACTTGTGATGCAGAATGATACATATAGTCAAACGTCCCACTGCTGTTATGCTCATTATCACCACTCGTGGAGTGCCTCTCGTCCAATCAGATTTCAGGTCAGAGCTATCTGTTGTACCATAAGGCTTATTCTATCCTTTGTAATGGGTCTCACACACAACTTAAACAAGTGCAGACTTAGTGAAATTACACTATGAATAAGCAGTGTGGCATTTAAGGCTTCTTGGTGAATGTCGCAGGTTCACGGGTCGGAGCTCAGAATTTGCGATGTCCTTGATATTGCATGGGGGCATACAGACAAGTGGTGGTGAGCAGGTGGCATGATGCAGGCAGAGACAGCAGAGCAAGTGCAAGAGCAGGAGGCTGGCAGCTTTCTTCTTGGCAAGTTTGATTTGGACAAGTGTGAAAAAAATGCACAGAAAATCTCTACTCACTGAGTGAAAGTTAAGAGGCCCTTTTATGGGTTGCCCGTTGGGTGAACATGATGTCCTTTGATGATCTTCCAGCCTTGATGAGTTATGTTGGCGTGTGCGTAATATGTGTAATGTGTGTGTGCAAGATTCGAGGGGACTCAGGTTCAAGCTCACACCTGCACAGGGTGTGTCATCATGAGAGGGCATCTGCCTTCTTGTGCTGTGCGCCAGACTTGTGGATGACAGAGAAAGAGAAATCTTGTATTGAGAAGAAACAGCGAATTAGGATTGGTTTCTTGCCAACTATTGGAGAAGAGCATTATCTGTGATTAGCGTAAAATGCCACATGTTACAGAACTGGATGCTCTTCTCCCTCATACCGCTGAGACAGGACTGCCCCAAGTGATGCATCTGTGTGCACGAGGAACAGGCAGTCGAAGTTGGGGGTTACGGAAGTCGGGGGAACTGGTGAGGTTGGCCTTAAGGTGTTTCTTCCCATTGAGTTCAACAAACTTTCCCCAGAAGCCCCATTTTCAGGAAGTCGGAGAGGGGTACTTCCAAAGAGGAGAAAGAAGGCACAAATCTCCTATAATCGTTAACTAGCCCCAAAAAGGCATGTACCTGTTTTTTCGTCAGGTATCCACTTTTTGTTCCTGCCGCTTTAACATGCCACTTCTGATTTGACCTGCCAATAGCCTTTAGTCAGGTTGAGGGTCGAGATGAAATGGGCCTTTCCATTGAAGAGGAGCATTATCTGTGATTAATGTAAAATGTTACAGAACTGGATGCTCTTCTCCCTCGTACCCCTTGATACAGGACGGCCCCAAGTGATGCATCTTTGTACATGAGGAACAGGCAGTCGAAGTTGGGGGTTGCGGAAGACGGGGGGAAGTGGTGAGGTTGGTCTTAAGGGGTTTGAACGGCACTTCTACCCGTTGAGTCGAATAAACTTTCTCTGGAAGCTGCATTTTCAGGAAGAGTGGTGCTTCCAAAGAGGAGAAAAAAGGCACAAATCTCCTATAATGGTTAGCTAGCCCCAAAAAAGCATGTACATGTTTTTTCATCAGGTATGATTGAAGAGCCTTCACTTTTTGTTCCTGCGGCTTTAAACTGCCACTTCTGATTTGATACGCAAGGTACTATGCCTCATCAGCCCCAAGTGGCATTTTTAGGGCTTCGCCGTAAGACTCACTTTCCGTAACTCACCCAGCACCTGTTTCAGGTGGTGGAGATGGAGCCCCCAGCTAATCAAGTGGATGACACCATAGTCCAAGTATGCAGCAGCATATGGGCAGTGATCCCGAAGAACGGTGTCCATTAGGCGCTGTAAGGTAGCTGGGGAACCATGGAGCCCAAATGGCAGTACCTGGTACTGCCAATGGCCCTGGTTGGTTGTAAAAGCAGTTTTCTCTTTCACTTCTGGTGTTAGCATGACCTGCCAATAGCCTTTAGTCAGGTTCAGGGTTGAGGGGAGATGAAACGAGCCTTTTCAAGTTGGTCCACAAGACCATCTACACCTGAAAGCCATTACAGGAGTCATTACAGAGACTGATCAACCCATTAGGCTTGAGCACCATCACTATGGGGTTAGACCAGGTGCTCATTGACTTCTCAATGATGCCATGCTTCAACATGATGTCTACTTCAGCATTTATGGCATGGTGGCAGGCTTCCAGGGGCTTGATGAGGAGGCTGACAAATTATCGCTCCGAGAGCATCTAAATATCGTGGTGCATGAACTTGTCAACCAGTTTGCTCAGCTCTTGGTTATCTGTGGGCATCAGATCCTCTCCTCATGGGATTAAATCTTGTCTTTGTTCTGTAGTGGAGAGTGAGACAAGAGCTAAAGTTCATGGTATGGGTTCAAACTACCATTTTCATAGATTTAGATGATACAGCTCAGTGCATTTGTGCTTACCCGGCTGTTTGCGGCCGCTTTCATCCACCACTCTTCGCAGCATCTTCTTTGCATAGCATAGCCATAACTAGACTCTTCTCCCTCAAAATCACGAGGATGAATTCATGTCCTTTGGCTGTGGGGTTGCTCTGGCTACAACCGCTATTAAACTGATTCCAGCAGTTTTTGAACCTCACTTCTTGCTGTAGCAGGAAACCACGACACCACGCAGGACTTGCACGCGTGCAAGTGTCACTACATTAACTTTTGAGAGAATGCTACTCTATTCTTCCCGCGGCCAGCCCTCCTGCTCCAACATTCTTTCAAATGTGTGCAGATATACCTCAGTGTCATCATACGGTGTGAGCTGGTGAGTAGGTGCATCATGGCATGGGTCAGGGAGGGGAAACTCATGTGCTGGTCGGTGTTGAGCAGGGAGCGGGAGTCCAGCACCTTTCATTTTGGCAAGTTTCTCTCAGACGTAGCAGAGTCTGTGGAGACAGGAGACATATATGAAAATCTCTATTCACCAAGGGCAAGAGACCCTTCTATGGGCTGCTTGTTAGGCAGAGACGGCATCCTTTGATGATTTCCAGCCCCGGTGGATTACGTTGGCCAGCGCCCTAGTTAGGCACACGGCACTTGTAGTGTAGTGTACAGTGTGTTTATAATGTGTGTGTGCAAGAAGCCCGGCGTCAAACCTTATGTTTATATTTGATTTAACTATCCAAAACGAAAGGGCAGAAACCACTTTTATTTAAAACCCACTGACAGTCAATCACAAGTTTTTAATCACATAAGTATATGTGAACTCTGTATGTAAAATATGTGTACAAACATAGTAGCATATACCAGACTAAATGGTTATTATGTGTACCAATACTGTAATTAGTGAATTGAAATATGCTGCATTGCTCACTGTAATGTGTGTCCTTTAAATGCTATGATGTTAACAAAGCAGTGTTTTGATGAAGAGAAACTTTCGTAATGTATCCAGGCAAAAGTCGTTCTAGAAATAAATAAATAAGAACAGGCACTTACTGATGACACCATGGGCAAACAAAGAAAGGCCGCAGTGCAAGTGAAGTGGTAATTAACAAATATAAGATTTTTGGTCTCCTAATGTAAGACCCATTTCCTAGAAAAAATACAGTTTGTTTTTAATGTGCTCATGTATGTGAGTGTTAAATAACTATCTGATCTAATAGATATATTTTACACATACATTTTTCATACTATATGTGAGCAAAATTATTTTGCAGTGCATACACAATGACCCATTATTACACAAAATTTAAATTGAAAGTTACTTGTTCAAATTAATAATTAGCTGCCATCATTTTAACCCATGATTTGTAAGGAAATGACTCATTTAACAATTTAGCAAAGACAAATTATGCATGACAGTACATTAAGTATGATTTCTGACATTGATTTATTTATTTGCATTACATTACATTTAGGCATTTGGCAGACGCTCTTATTCAGAGCGACTTACAAAAGTGCTTTGTAGTTTCCATCATTAGATAGATCCTTACACTGGGTTACTAGGTTACTAAGTACTATCAGTCAAACACTGTTTGGAAGCCCAAGTACTGAAAAAACACATATGTCTTAAGTTGTCGTTTAAAGATTGCCAGAGAATCAGTTGTACGGACATCTAGAGGAAGTTCATTCCACCAATTAGAACAGAAAAGAGTCTAGATGCACATCTTCTTCGATCCCTGAGAGATGGTGGGACAAAGCATGACATGTAATGGCAACATTTTTAAACAAAAGCTCTAATGTTCACATCACTTCTTTCTGTTACATGATCAATAAAATGAAAATACAAGCTTTGCATGCATTACTTAATGTCCACAATACAGTACATTCGGTAAAATAACACATTTGGGTATTGTGTGGACAACATGTTATATACAGTACTTAAAGATCTAATCACTGCGATAAAGTTCGCTGGCAGTACAAGCTTCTGTTTCAAATCCAAACAGAAATGTCTCTTTTCCCCCTCTTGCTCCTATCACAAGGGGCAAAACAATGGTCAGAGATTAGGGAAACAGCAATATTAGAGACTGACACAGACTGCAACCGGCCATATAGTCAGATATTCAGTGAACACACTGTATGTCACAGACAGGGCAGAGACAGAATCCAAACTTGGGAATTTACTGAGCCAAACAGGCAGACAGATTTACAGAGTTGAGAACAGGTCCAAAAAGTGGCACGGTCAGATTCACAGACATTAGCGGACCCACTTTGTTTGCTTTCACCTTAAAAATGTGGAAGGTTGGGTGGAACTGGAGGATGCGAGGGAGCTTCAGACATACTGCCGTAGTGTTGACAATCTTGAAACTGGGAAAATGGGACAAAGAAGTTTTTTGTAATCAACGTGTAAAGGCAGATCAGAGGTAACAAGGACCTGAAACACATTGTTTTGCTGCAACATATTAGTCAGGCTGATTAGCATAAGCAGATATTCATTGGTCACCAGTTGATGTGCTATAAGCAGCCTTCTATTAATTTCTCTCATTTATATTGACCAAATGACATGCGTTTTGAATGTAAACCTTGTTGAATATATAATTTTCCCCTTGAAGAACCTTGAATGCAGAGGAGATGAGAGGAAAAGTGTATCTGTTCTTTACTGTAATGTTGTTTGGACCTTGATAGTTGATGGAGGGATGCAGAGAATGAGAGAATGATACTTCTTCTTGACAAAAAGGAAAACTGTGCTAACTAGAGAATTGAATCCATTTCCACTGATTTCCAGTGAGTTGAGTCTGCTGTAAGGGGGTGTGGTTTGTGGAGAGGGGCTCCAGGTTGATTGCACAAGTATAGGGTCAATGAGGAGGTATTTATGTGGCATGTGCTTTGGTAAACACCTTCCTGACATTCAGGTATTCTGCTGTAACTATAGTGATATCTAGGAGCTGATCTTGATGAGAAAGTAGATATTAGATACACAAACAAGGAGTTCTCCATCGTGAAATCCTTCCACTTGACCACTCAATATGTGGGCTATGTTTAGACAACCGGATGTACCCAAAAATTACAGGAAGCTGAAGAGATCCAATAATACAAAAACTGATGTGTTTGTGGTGGTTACTAGACATAACAATGTGGACATGGTCAGTTACGTGAATAACTTGATGGAGCAGGTGATCGTACAGAACTCTAACTTGAAACAGTTTAGGCAGGGAACCTGAATGTAAACCAATCTGTATAGCTATTTCTAAGTCAATTAATTCTGCATTAGCATCTTAATGAACAGACACAGTATGAGCTTTGTCTTTTACTTAGACTGAGGAGGGTAGGGTTTGGCTTGCCAGGGCCATCTCTGCTGCCAGTGAGGCTCTTCTTTTACCAGGCCAGACCTTACTATAAGACCAGGGTTTCCAAAATAAAGGCAGAACTTGGCTTAAATGTACTGTTGATGTCATCAGGGTTAACTTAGTTTGACTAATCTGTATTATTTGATGAAGATTGACTTACCACAAGTCCACAAGAATAAATGGTGTGGCCTGGTACAGAAAGACTGCTCCATATGGTGCTCCCAGAACTGCTGGTTTGTTCTCATGGCCAGATCGATCAACTCATTCAACTGTTTGGGAAGATCATCTTTTAGAAAATCTGAAAGCCCTCAATAAATACCACCATACAAATCATGCCTTTTCAAATCGCTGTCAGTCGCATAGTCAGATTGATTACTTTATGACAGGTGGAATAAGTCACTTGAAACCTCTTTCTCTGGCACAACTGAATCAAACACCTGGCAAAGTTTTTGTACAAAGGAACAAAAATCTGGTGATTCACATTCCCACTTGGTTTTTCCTCCATCCAAACCCTTCCGGTGAGTTGCTAAAATATATACGCTATTTCAGCCCACTCTAAAGCAGATTTCAAATGTTGCAACGCAAAAATCATAGACCATTGGGTTAGAAAAGCTTGATAGACAACCGGTTGGGGTTTCAGAATTGAGGTGGGAAAAGATGGATGAATAGCTCTGGGTTCAGTGACGTAAGAATCATTGATGGTCAACTTAGAGCCTTGGGAAGTCTTCTTGCAGGCAGAAGTTGATGCAATTCAGAAAACACCAACTTAGATGAGGAACAAGATGTGTAAACCATAAAAGCAGGAACAGATCAAGACAAATAGTAAGTAATAGTGAGCAGGCTCCCCTTTGTGGAATGCTGTAAGGTCAAAAGCTTAGTGAACAAAAAATGGGTGGTATAATGGGTGATATAACAAATGTGTCTGATTTTTGTTGGACACACAGTATGGGCTTACAAGAAGATGTTTTAAAACCCTTAAAACTCAAGTGGCACAGATCTGTGCCAGTAACACAGCATAGGTCACTGACGATAAAAAGTGCTTATATAGAAGCCTTGCTGTCGTGTGTTAATGGGGACACTTCAGACATCAAACTGTGTATTTAGGTTTTTGCATATGTCAGGTAGAACAAAAGTTATTATCACTTTTATAAAACCTAAATTGGGAATGACATTGCAAAATATATAACTCTCAAAATAAGCATATTATAATTTTTTTTTGGCCATAGAAACAACCGTAGGAACAAGTGTTCATGTGTATGTGTGGTACTTATTTTCCTTATTTTTTTTTTTTTACTTTGCTCAGTCATGTTTGCATGAGTTCATTTGTGTTTGTATAAATATTCACCATATTACCTATTTTGTGCTGAAAAGGATATACCGTTTTATACTGCACAATCCTGAGTCCTATATATGTTTATTAAAAAAACAACAACAGAAAAACAAGGAATGGCTAAAATTCAGCAATAAAGAATGGCTTAAGAGCTACAGTATTCCAGAGAAAGAGTCAGACAAAACTTCTGGAAACTGTGCCATGCTGGCAGAATCAGCAGTTAAAGCAAATAGAATTACAGTACACATTGGGGCCTATTAAATGCCAATGAGTCCTGACCTAGAGGGCAGTCCAGATCTGTCAGGGGAATCAGAATGAAAAGTAGTCACTTTCACACAGAAATCATGCTGTAAAGCAGCTAAGAACTCCCCCTCAACATGCCACCAGCTACACCAGCATGTTGTAATTTACACTGAACCAACCGGTGTTATGTTGCCTTACCCTCTACTTTTAAAAAGCACGCCAGCTTTCTGGAGTTAGCAGGGGGCATGGTTTTTAGCACAACAGTATTGTCGTCTTGTGTGATGTGTAAGTATTGGTAGTACTACCCATACTATTGCTTATAAAACAATAAGAGTGGGTAACTGAGTGCTGAGGTGCTTTTGCTAGCCTTGCACATTTAGATAATCAAATTGAAAAATCACTTTGAGTTGCTGCTAGACCTTGCTTTCTCCTCAATTCACTTCCATTTCTGAATGAAATGATGCTTAATGTTGCCAAACATATGCTGCATTAGACTTTTGTCTTCTATAATTGGGTGCCATTTCATGACCAGGCAAAATCCTTCCAGTCATAGACGGGACCTGATTGTTGTAACCAATTATAATGCAGAATGCAGGGTTTTCTAGCAAAAGACAATTATTTTTTATCGAATCTATGGGTTAACTGCTAAATATTATCTATTTTTAAACCTTATTTTTAAACTGTCACACACATCACATGTCTTAAAACACCAGACCACTATTCTCTGATGCCTCCGTCACCATCCCTGCTCCCAGCTTAAAGTCGCAACAACAACAAGGCCGATTACACATCCATCTATTTAACATAGAATGGTAGCCTGCAATAAAGACACACTATTTCTGCCTTGAACAGGCTGTGTGAAAGAGGCTAGGGAGTTCATTTGAAAAAAAAAAGGGTTAAAGAGGTCCACCTTTCAAACTGCCAAACTTTTTTCACTTCGAGTACAATAATTCCATGAGCAGATGCCACCGGCAAGGCAGAGATTTTGTGCTCCCTTGGTGATGGCTGTATTTGACCATCACAAAGTTGTCAAACAAAACTAGTACATGGCACTGTCTCAGAAGAATTTAACAAAGAATTTGAAGGCTAGATTGACTGCCTGGTTGATGCCTTCTACTCTCATACTCAAGCTCCACACTGACCCTTTCAGGCACCACACTTCTGTGGTGACTATCTCTGTTCTGGCAAACCCACTTCTCGTAAAAAAAATAATTAAAAAAAACTCTTATGCTTCCAGTGTATTTTAGCTTGTGCAGCTCTGAGATAAAGATGCATCTCTGTCATACATCACAGACTAATATATTGCACTTCTGAAATGTCCGTCAGTCTAACAGGCCCAAGGGGACTACAGTTGCAAATGCTCTTAACAATTCTAGCCTCATTAACAGGAACTGGTAGCAATCTGTCTGAATTTGACTGGTGAGCAAGATGATGGAGTGACAAAGTATCTTCATTCTCAAATAATCTAGCCTTACCTCAAAGAACTGTGTAGCCTTTCTTGGTAAAAAAAAAGAGAGAGACATTTTCAAATTAACATAAATCTGAGCACTGGGATTTGTGCAAAAAGGGTGGATGAGTCCCATAGTGGTGGGCAAATAAAAGCCAGTTGTCTAATATGACAGTATCTACATACAGTATCTATGTATCTCAATACATTAGGATATCATCGAAAATTTTATTTATTTATTTTTTATTCAAAAAGTGAAACTCATATTATATAGGTTCATTACACATACAGTAGGCTGATATATTTCAGATGTTCATTTCTTTTAATTGGGATGATTATGGCTTATAGCCAAAATTCAGAATCTCAGAAAATTAGAATATTGTGAAAAAGGTCAATATTGGAGATACATGGTGTCACACTCTAATCAGCTAATTAACTAAAAACCTGATTTTTCCTGAGCCTTTAAATGATCTCTCAGTCCGGTTCAGTAGGCAGACTGCTGACTTGGCAGTTGTTCAGAAGACGATCACTGATACCCTGCACATGGAGGGTAAGGCACAAAAGATCATTGCAAATGAAGCTGGCTGTTCACATAGTGCTGTATCCAAACGCATTAATGGAAAGTTAAATGGAAGCCAAGCAAGAATTTTGGGTAGATTTACAAGAAGTGGACTGCACCTGGAGTCAGTGCTTCAAAAGTCACCATGCACAGATACTGTATATCCAGGATATAGGCTTCAACTGTCGGATCCTTTGGGTTAATCTACTCTTGAACCAGAGACAAGGTCAGAGGCCTCTTAGCTCCTCCATGCCATGCTGCATTGCTGCCTGTGCTGACCAAGTATTGAGTACTGTATATATTCATACATTCTTTTTTATTTTTTATTTGACTTAAGTAATTTTCTAAATTCAGATACTGAGTTAGGGATTGCTGTAGCTGAAAAAAAAAAACACTTGAAATATATAATTTTATGTGTAATGAATCTATATAATATGAGTTTTACTTTTGTAATTGAATTACTGAAATAAATCAACTGTCAACTGCGAGGGTGAATAACGATAACTACACTTGCTGCCAGTGCAAAAGTTACATTTGTACAGAGCCACAAATGTCTAGTTCTAGATATCCCATTGTCAGGAGTATAAATCTCATAGAGGGATCGATAACTGCAGTTTGGACTGATTGTTTTAATGTGTAGTAGAAAAATGTCTTATAAATTAACTATGTGCCCAGTATTATAAAGCCAGATCAGAATGTATCTAAATTTGGTCCTAGGGCTGCTAAAGTTCTGTATATCTTCATCAGCTAAAACAATCAGTGATGAGATGACAATGTCATTGGTAGACTGCATGCAGGCCAGATCAAACTGCTTCTAATCCATCATGTTAGCTAAGCTAAATCTCCTTAGTATCATCCTTGCACTGGGACACAGTGTAATCCTTTGGGCAGAAGAGTACATTTGGTGCTGTCAGAGTATGAGAAGGACTTGTGAATTCTGGCCCATGCCCATTGATTTCAGTTTAGCCATGTCTACCACCAAGACATTTACATGTCTAAGGGAAAGACAATCACAGTCTCAGCAAAATGTGCAGTTTGTCTTTATTGTGAATCCGTAGAATGATTTACAATGAGTGGGTTTCTTGATGTTGGTAATTATTTGGTTGCTGGCTTATGGACTCCTAATTTAAACATAATGCGAACAGTGTAAAAAAAAAACAAAAAAAAAACAGACATGTGCCTTTTTTTTAAAGTATGAAACAGATATGAGAACAGTATAAGAAAACTAAATGAAACAGAACAGATGAAAGACACCAAACACAAAGGAGAACTTAAATAGTTTCCATAATCAGAACAAAACACAAACCTCTGTGAAATTAAACTGAAACAGTGAACCCTGAAACCATGAGAAACAATGTCAAAATAAAAGACCTGAACAGAATGCCAAAAACGCATGAAATACAATGGGCGTGCAGCACCCTCCAGGAGACAGCTCTGGCAAAGGACTCCACAGTGAATTTAAAACTGTGTACATTTGTGAATGCTGAAATATTGGAGTGCTGGTTATATAGTAATATAAACATTATACTGTCTTGATATTCAAACCTTGCAATCGCAGTGTTTTATTTTCATATCTTAAATGTATGGGCTAGTCTGGATATTATAATGCCATTTCAGTATGAAAGAATAAAAAGTGTGTGTGTGTGTGTGTGTGTGTGTGTGTGTGTGTGTGTGTGTGTGTTTCCCTGCCATCTCCTGAACTGACTGATATTTTCAAGTAAACCTATGAATAATGAGTGGTCACATGGTTATCTTTTCCAATCTCTCCGAGGCTGTCTATTACTTTGAGTGTTTTGTCTTCTATGGATGTGTTAAAGACAGGTAGTTGACTGGGGAATAACACAGTAAAGTGCTACCTGTCAGCGTGTGAGTAATTGACATTTAGAGCATACCGTAAGATTGAGTCTTATCTATCACTATCACATACAGTATGCATCTGCACACAATAGATATGGCCTATATAATATAAGAGATAAGAAATAATGATGTACATTTGGGTTTGTAATAACAGAGGTCATAGAGAACAGAAAATTGAGTGTTATGGGAATGTCTGTTTTAGTTGAGGCTATTCAATCTTTTATAAATGAAATTAGCCTATTCTATCTTTCTCAATTATATTTCATAATGGACATTGCACTTATACTTGCCTATGGATGAAAACTCTAATAAAGTAATTGGACACCTTGCTATAGTTGCTGTTCAAATTATGGACTGATGGAAATGACAACAAATGATTAACAAAAGATAACGATGTAGTAACGTGAAAGCATGTAAATGAATTTTTACATGGTGTGACTGGATACCTAATTTTTTTAGACTGTCTTGTAGAAGCAACCAAAGCAGCGTTCAATGAAAAGTGCAAACAATAGTGGAGATAAGGAACATCCTTGTCAATACCTCTTTGTAGTTAAAATGGTTTTGAGCATCCATGGATTGTCACCCATTTGGAGAAGTGTCGCTTTATACAAATGAAAAACGTTAAATTGTTTTTATATTTTCTGAGAAGTGTGATGAAAGCAGTTTGATTTATCTGTGAGGAGATTACAGCTCCAGTCTAATTGATAGAACTTTGCTTATGATCAAAGTTGATTAACAATAAGGAGAAGTAGTTGTAACTTTCAATAGAGTTTTATCTGGTTTTAAAATAAGTGTGACGACGGCAGAATTCATATTATTAAAAAAATTATGATCATTTTATAATTTTTTCCCGCAGTGCGTTTTTGGAATATTTTTTAAATGCATTTGTAAGCAAGGGTGTAGAGAATCATTTATTCAGAGAAAAGTGGAGTGTCTGTAGATTCTGAATGACTTTAGTTAAGGGAGAGAGGCATAGTTCAGAAATGTCTGTCCCTCTAATGGTGAGTTATTTTTCCTTTGTCTGTAATGCATAGGTTAGAATAGCAGGATCTTAAAGTTTTCTAAATAGTCTTCTAGGATAAATCTATGATTGATAGTTATTTTTTACCCTGTTTTAATCGTTGTGGTTTTGTTTCCAAATGAAACAAACAAACAAACAAACAAACAAACAAAAAAAGTTCTACTTGTATATGATTTATTTGTATATGGTTATATATATATTTATTAGTATATAGTTTGATATTTGTTCTAAGCACCATATTTTTCCCCCTAAAAGGACCATATGTATCAATTTTGTTTGTAGCCTTTTTGTGAGAGAAAAGAAGATTTATGAAGAACATTTTGAAAAGTTGGATCAAAGTAGTATCTCTGATCAAAGAGTCGCTTGCTGTCTACATGTTATGGGATTAGTGGTGAATTCTTGAACTGTGACCAAGACCGAGTAGCCATTTTTGTGAACAAGATCCAGTGAAATTGCACAGCCTGTATCACTGTGTCAAACCAATTTTGCTTCTTCTTCTTCCTTTTTCTTCTTCTTTTCTTATGATTATTACCAAATTGTGCAGTAAGTAACATTTACTAGTTTTGCATGTTTCCATTAGTTTTCTTAAGAAAAAAAATAAGCATGCTGTTTCAAAATAGTATGTAACAGCTAGGTTTCAGTTTGGAGCCTATGGTCGAAATAGCATTTAGGGTATAGGTTCATGTTAATGTTTAAAGTTCTGTTTAGACTAGAGTCAGCACAACTATTACTTTTTTTTATTTATTATAAATTTAGGCTTTTCAGTCAGATTTAGGTTTAGCCTCTACAGCAGAGTAAGGGTAAAGTCTATACTGAAATTTGGAATAATAGAACCATAGTAGAATAATATTACCTTCAATTTAGAGCAATAGGGAAATAAGGGAATTTTTTAAATATTTGATTTATACCCTTGTAAATCATGAGAAAAGGTTGTTAGGATTAGGTAGGATTAAGGAAAAGAGCAATGATTAGGTTTAGGCTCAGAGTCATTGTTACATATCAAGAGAGAAGGGATAGATGGCGTGATAGATGGTGTGAGAGTGAATGTATATACTGTACTTGATATATGCATTGGAGGTTGGCTCTAGTAACTAGCAAAGAGAGACATCATTTAGATTGTGTGCGTGTGTGTGTGTGTGTGTGTGTGTGTGTGTGTGTGTGTGTGTGTGTGAGATCAGCTGTCTCTAACGAGGGTCTTTTAATAAAGACACTAGCATTTGTGTGAAACTGGTGCTGCCAAACCCAAATTATCTATCCAATTTCTCACTCCTTTCTCAACTATCTGTTTCTATGCCTTTCTGTCACTCCAGCTCTCTCTTTCCCTTCACTCCACCTTCCTCTCCACATGTCACTCCATTTCAGAGTGCAAATAATTTTATTGAGCTAAAGTGTGCACCTCCTGTATGAAAGCTGACCCCGTACTCTGCTAATCTACTGGAATGCCCCAGTATAAGCTAAAACCCACACACACTACAAACACACATCACAAATATATATTTATATTAAATATATAAATATATATACATCCCACACTTCCTTTCCCTCCCCCTCTTTCTCTCTCTTTTTTTTTGTTGCATTTCGCAATATTCTTTTAATGTAATAATGCATAAGAATCTTTTCTTCATGTCTTCATGGGGTAGAATGAGCCAGCATTCACACTTCCAGTCTGGTGGCTGTCATTTGATAAGAGAGATACAGGTACAATTTAGAAACTGATTATGACTAATTTGGGTGGAAAAAAAAGGTAAAATAACGATAACAAATTCTTTGCCTACGGCTCCAGAGTACAAACAATTACCCTTATTTATCATGCTGGATACAAATGGATTTATCTGTAAATCGTTCTGAGGAACATTTACACAATTTGTTATTCATGAAAATCCCATAAGTTTGGAAAAAAGCTTGCTCTTGGGTATGTATAAATATATTCATAAGAGGACTAACTAATATAAACCTTGATTGTTTACCTAAACATCTTGCAAATTGATGAGTTACTGCACATTTAACGAGTGGATTACATTTAAGTTTGAATCGCTTATTTATTTCAATTACATAAAATGTTTGTGAATTCTAGTTGCTTCATATTTATGGTGCTAATTAAAAAATACATATGCAAAAGATTACAAAATTAAAAAGGAGCCCAAATAAATCTGTGAATTAAGCCAAATAGGACCAGCCACTAAATTAAGGAGAAATGCAGCGTTATGTAAGGAGGATGCACTACATTTGCTCAGATGGTGTGTAAGTTGGTTCCATCATTTTTCCACACCAAATGATTTGGTATGTCTCAAGCTGCTGTGTGTCATACACGTCTTAGCCTGCTGTGCCCCATTAGTGGCTTCTTCCTTCCTTCTTCCTGACACACATGTGCTATTCCAACATGCCACTGGGGAAGGCTTATTGGTGTACAAGGGATTTCTGCCTGTGAGTTGCAGAGACACTTTGCTTTGACAGAAAATAGCAGTTTACCTGTGTGATGTGTTTGGGAAACAGAATCACCTGGGTACAGTTTTTTTTTTTTTTTTTAATGCTGTTTTCATGTCAAACCACTTTTTTTTTGTCATCTTAAGTATTTAGATGATTTACATCTAATTCATCTGTCTAAATTGGCCCCATATTATACAGTAGTTCTGCTTGCTTTGTTGCTTTGTCTTTCATGGAGTATTATGGATGCCACCAAGTGAAAATAAGATGTGCTGTACATCCACATGCACCTATTCTGCAGGTGATTGACATTTATCATCAGTTTATGCATTCAATTAACTTTGATAATTCCAGCGGAAGGTTTAAGTTCAGTATGGTTTATGCACGCGATTGTGCACAATTTTACACAACTTTATAAGTATTGTTTAATGAAGCCTAATGCATGTCTCACTCTTTTTTATTGTCCCTCACAGCTCCTTTTAATATTCATTCAATATTATGAGATGACCTGGACATTGAATCTGATTATTTTTTCATTATAATATGGAGTTCAATCAGATCCCCCTTTTTCCCGCTGTCACACACCAGGTGGCTAGAATGAGGAGTCAAGTTAATTGAGGTTAAGGATAGTGATCTTTAATGGTTGTCCATTAAAAGGCAATTAATAGGCCTACGTTTGCTTGATAGCTTATCTCTTTTCCTTCATCTTCCTTGGTCTCTCATTCATAAGGAATTGCACACACATTTCTTACACACACACACACACACACACACACACACACGCACACACACACACACACACACACACACACACACACACACACACACACACACACACACACACACACACACAGCAGCTTTAATTCTGAAGAGAACTTACTGCACAAATGCCTCAACTCTCACTGTATGGGGCATCACTTTTCAGCATGACAATGATGTGTAACTGCAGGCCTTTAGCTTTACTTGGTAAAAGGCAGAATGTTGTTGAGTCACAAACATCAAGTTATATTTTTACTGCCAAAAATATAAAAGTTGGTATTAACCTTTTTTTTTTTTTTTTTTTTTTTTGTCTGCCTGGAAAAATACTGTAAATATCCACCTTCCTTAACCTTGTTTCTTTTTTATTTATTCATTTTAAATAAAAGGCATCAATACAATGATTTGTTTAAGAATCTCTGTTGTTCTTTGATTCCAGTTGCATTTAACTTAATAGGACAAAAAAAAAAAAAAAAAATATATATATATATATATATATATATATATATATATATATATATATACTGTATGTAAAATCCCACCCATCCATTACTCATTTTATATTTAATGACAATTTAATTCATTTTGAATACAACAGCTTAGTGTTTAGCACTGTTGCCTTGCACCTCTAGGCTCTGGGATCGATTCCCACCTCTGGTCTGTGTGCATGAAGTTTAGGCTCATTGGCGTTGTCCTTGTGATGGACTGGCACCCCATTCAGAGTGTACCCAAACTTGTGGTCTCCTGGGATAGGCTTCAGGCCCCCTGTGACTCTGTATACAGGATAAAGTAGTATAGATGATGAGTGAGTTAGAAAAATGAAACAGCCTTAATAGATTACTAAAAATAATTATATTTATTACATGAACTTTTTAAAGAGTTTTTACTAGCCCATATGTATTTTCTCTATTAAATCGATTTTTCATCTATCCATCCATCCATACATCCATCCATCTAGGAACCTCTGTAGTGCAACTAGGGACTGTGGAGGGCAGTGGTAACAACAATTCAGACAATACAACCGGAAAAGGTGGGTACAGTTTGCGAATGAAAGTCTGACTGATTGGACTGCTGATTGGACTAGACATCTGCCACTCATTCGCAAACTATCTTTGCGAATACCTCATACTGTACCTTTTCCAGTTTGTTGATTCTTATTGCTTATTGGACAAGACACTGTCACAAGATATTCAGGAAGAACTCTGGAAGTCACGGACATTCAAATACTGGGAGGCTGCAGTACTTCTAGAGAGACAAATGTCTCGCCCAATCACAGATAAGTATTTCATTCAGATAATTCTGTTTAACCACTGGATAACTGAGTTCTGTTTAATTGGCTTAATTTAACTTTTTTTAATTGATGACATTCATGATGTAATGGCACAGGTGCATAACAGCTGGAATGAGATTACATGCAAACTAAATCGACTCACTACAGCATGTAAAGATCCATCCTTATCAAATGCACCAGTCAAATTATGCAATAGACCAGTGGCGGCCGGTCAATACGGGGCGCAGAGGCGCCGCCCCCCTTAAAGTTAGGCAGAGAAGAATGCTACTTTAACATGTAATTATTTAACATAATAATTACTCATTTTAATAATGAAATAAAGTCATTTAGTCACAATATTCCGCTGTATTTCTTAATATAATTTATTTGCAATTTAAAAAAATCTAAACTGTATTACATTAATTTGTGTTTGTGTATGCGTGGCGCTGGACAAACGAGTGTCTATGTAGGCACGTAAATCTCTGAAAAGCATGTGAGTTGAGGCTGAGCTCTGATTGGATCTTTTCAAATCATCCTTCGGGCGCAGCAGTGTGCGCCCTGAACCCTCCCACTTTTGTTCTTAGCAAATCATATTGTTTTTAATATTTGGGCTCATATGATTGGACCATTCTCAACGAGTCTTCCAGCACTTTTATGGCAAGCGCAGCTGCTGACTGGATGCGATGTGAGTCATGCCTTTATTTTATGCTAGTAGTAATGATCACCGCATAATCACCTGATAAAATAGGAATGATAAATACCTATTTACAGGCGAGTATTAAAAGTTTAATTTTAATTTTGTTTGCGCCCCCCCCTGAAGGGAAAATATATAATCTGTATCTAAGCTCTCTCATTACTCTCCTTTCCTTTCTTGGGCCGATGAAGGGAAAATATATATGTATTTGTATTCTCTTAGTTATATTTTTAGGCAAAGTCACTCTGACCTGTCACTCTGACTTTGTTCATATCCTGCATAAGCTTGAGACAAGAACATTTGGACATCTTGTTGCATTGTGGAACGATCTGCATTTCTGTATTAGCCAACATTACAATATTTTTCTCTCTATCTCTATGTATGTGCATTCCCTGTATTTTGGTAAACATGTTTTGAACATCGTTGAGCTATTTCCTGGAATATTACTGAACTGGGAACCGTCTATGTCGGTTAAAAATGTCAACATTTTTGACTGCCGTATTGTTTCAAAGATAAAGCCCTCGTATAAGGAGGGGTTGTTAACTGCTATATAAACTGTGTGTTGTATTAATAAAACCGGACTTGTGAAAGATCAGTCATCTGTGTTTTGGATGTTCTTTGACTCGTCTCCTGGCCAGAGGTGTGTTGCAGACGGACCGGCTTGCATTCAGATCGATCGGGGATCGACGAGAAAAAGCCCCAACACCCCCAAAATTTTTTTGCACCAGCTGTCACTGCAATAGACAAAAACATGTAACTTCTTTTTTTTCATTTTTTTTTACATTAAAAAAAAAGAAAATAAATAAAAATAAATAAAAAATAGCACCGCTGCTATTTTTTATTTATTTTCTGCCTCATACCCAGTGTTCCTGGGAAAGGCTCTGTATTCTATGATGACCCTGAACAGAATAAAGTAACTAAGACATAGCTTTATATAAATTGGGACAATTCCAAGGCAAAATTTAAAAGGCTGAATCAGCAAAAAATACAAGTGTTGGTACACAGAACTTACAAAAACGTATTCAGCAAGACTCTGTGATGTGAAGGCGTTTGCACTGTGTCCATAGACATTGGAAATGGTGGCCCTGCCCTCATAAATTTACCTAAACTAAGGTAAGCTTATATTTGCATTATATTTATTGACCAAATGTATTTTAAGACACCAGACTGTGTTTTTATGCTTGTGTATTCTGAGATTGTTTCTTCAATCACTGCTCCATAAAACAAGGTTTAGGGTCAAACATTGCTAAGCAACGAACACTTTCTTGACTCCCTAGCAAAGTGGTTTGAGAGGCTGTTTGCTCATGAATTTGTAGTTCTGTAGCTCTGTAGTCCTGTAGTTCAGTTAGCTCGCACTGAATTAATGCAATATTAACATTCTATGATTTAAGTTTTTCCCACGCAGAGTGAGTCCATGTGGGGTTGTGTCAGAATATCCCACCATACAACAAGACAAAATAAAACAACTGAACAAACAACATCAAAACAAGCCTGCCATCCTGTTCCTGACTGTATTTATAGGGTGTGTGAAAAGTGAAATTTTAGTCATCTGATGATCATGACCTCTAGTGGACAGGAGGCACACTACATAATACTGAAGTTATATAGTCGAACAAAAACAACTAACATTTGTCCATTCATTAAGTCATATTCAGTAAATTAATGTATTTTCATCTGTGCATGGAGGATCTGGGTCTATCCCAGAAACTCTGGACTTAGAACAGAAAAACACAGTGAAATAGGTGCCAGTCAATCTCACATAAGGTTAAATTTTCTAATAAGTGATCAGTACCAAGTTAAAACCCTTGGTTCTACATTGGTTCTACAAAACAGCAGTGTATCTCATAAATGAGTCAGTGCTGAAAATGATACTTTAAGTCATTTTCAGTCATCTTTATTTATTTTATCCATTCACATTATTTGACTGGTTCTTAATTTGATGCGTAACAAACTTTTCTCCAACTTCAGAAATCCAATTGGCGATTTGTTTGGCTGATTTGTTTTTCTTTAATTATCCATCATCTTACAATAATAAGATAATACTGACATAATAAATACACTGATATAAATACAGTTACAATATAGTAAAATACAGTTTTGGACTAGAAAAGCCCTAGGCTGCCACTTTCGGGTTCCCTCATTAAAGTTAATATAATCATTTTATAAATATCTCTATATACTGTATATACTCTTTTTGTTTAAAGACTTAATACAGGTTGTCTCCTACTTATGAACAAGTTCTGTTCTGGGAGCATGCTTGTAAGTCGAATTTGGTCTTAAGCCTGACAAAGTGAGTCTTATAAGCCTTTGACACGAATATAGTACAATATAAAGCATACCAAGTCGCTTGTTAGGAACCTCCACTAGAGGGCACTGTGTTCATGTCTGTCTGTTTGTAGTTTTTGTTGGTCGACTCAGTTTCTCAGAAGGCACCTCGGTCAGGGCTCACCTGAACCGAGGGGGCTCATTAAACATCTTATAAATAGCAGTTTGTTCTGGGAAACTGGGTCGAGCACTATACCGTCTTGTGGGCATTCCTTTTTGTTTGGTTTTTGTTTCTTTTAGTTTTATATTTTAGCTATATTGTTTAAACCAGGGGTCTCAAACTCAGTTCCTGGAGGGCCGCAGCCCCAAAGAGTTTTGTTCCAACCATAATTAAAAACACCTGATCCAACTAAACAAGTCATTAAGGCTTATTTGAAAACTACATGGTATGTATGTTGGAGCAGGGTTGGAACAAAACTCTGTGGGGCTGCGGCCCTCCAGGAACTGAGTTTGAGACCCCTGGTTTAAACTGTTTTCAAGAGGGCTCTAGTTTTGTTTTCTGTTCCTTGTTCTAGTGGATTCATGGAGCTGTTCTGTTCAGTGTTTAGTTAGGCTGTGTCTCCTCGTGTGTAAGTACTGTTGTGTATCCCCAGTGTCGGCCTTCTTGTGTAGTTCTTTGTCTGTGGTGTCCCTTGTCTGTTTAGATTTGTGTAGCCACATGAGGGATTAGCCGCTAGCAAGGTTAGCCGCTAGTAGGCCTTAGCTGCTAGTAGGGTTAGCCCCTAGGAGGGTTAGCCTCCAGTAGGCTAGCCTCTAGTGGGATTGACTGCTTGTGGTTTTGGTCGCTAGTAGGTTAGCCGCTAGTTTGGAATAGCCTCATGTGTGCCTTTCCTTTTGTGTTCAGTTCCCCCCTATTAGGTCAGTACTAACCCGGTTAGCCACTAACTCCTTTAGATACTAACCCGGTTAGTTCATCATTCCTTGTATCCATATTCCATATAGCTACTAACCCAACTAACCACTAACCCATCCAGTCCAGCCCTGTCTCCTGTCTAGCCCTGTCTGTCCAGTCCTGTTTTGTCTCTAGTTCCCCTATGTGTCTTTAGTTAGTTCCAGCTCCATGTTTCCTTCTGTCAGTTCCCTGTGTTAGCGCTCAGTTCCCTGTGTGTAGCCCTAAGTCCTAGTTTTAGCTTGAGTTTGTTGTTTTGGTTCCTTTGTTGGTTTGTGCCTGTTTTTTGCGTTTTGTAAATAAAGACTTTCTGTTTGCACACTCCTCTGTGTTTATGCCTGCCCTACATGCCCACGGCAACTACATCAGCCGGTCTAGCCAGCCAGTACCACCACCTAGACCATGACATTGCTTGACTAAATCGAAATGTTGTATCTGCACCTTTAAACCGCGAGGGGAATCCCCAATTGTTTCATAGCGGATTTCCACATAATAGCTAATGGAAACTCATCTAAAAATAATGAAAAATTAAGTAAATATGAAATTAATTAACCTGCACTTTACCTTTGAAAAGAATCTAGCTGTGTTTTAAGGAGATGACAGGAGAGGAGGAGGAGGGGAGTTATTATGTAGGACGACTTGACACACACTGTTAGGAGCCTCCACCAGAGGTCACTGTTTATGTCTGTCTGTCTGGTGTAGTTCTTGTTGGTTGACTCAGTTTCCCAGAAGGCACCTCAGTCAGGTGATGAGTGCTCACCTAGACTGAGGTGCCTCATTAAAGTTTCTATAAATAGCAGTTTGTTCTGGGAAACTGGGTCGAGCATTGTTTGTCTGTAGGTTTGTTTGTTTGTTTTTGTAACTACCGTCATGTGGGCATTCCTTTTTGTTTGTTTAAGTTTATATTTTAGTTATATTGTTTTACCTTTGTTTGTCTAGGGCTCTACTGTTTGTTCTCTTTATGTTCCTTGTGTTGCTGGATTCATGGAGCTATCCTGTTTCATGTTTAGCTAGGCTGTGTCTCCTCCTGTGTAAGTACTGTTCTGTCTTCTGGTCTAGTTCTTTGTCTGTTTAAGTTTTGTGTAGCCACATGAGGGTCTAGCCGCTAGCAGGGTTAGCCGCTACTAGGCCTTGATTGCTAGTAGGGTTAGCCCCTAGTTTGGAATAGCCTCATGTGTGCTTAGCCTTTTGTGTTCAGTTCCCCCCATTAGGTCAGTACTAACCCGGTTAGCCACTAACCCCTTTAGATACTAACCTGGTTAGGTCAGCATCCAGTGCCCCCAGCATTCCATATAGCTACTAACCACTAACCCAGCCAGTCTCTAGTCTCCTGTCTCTAGTCTCCTGTCCCATGTCTCTAGCCCTGTCTCTCCTGTCTAGCCCTGTCTCTTGTCCAGTCCAGTCCTGTCTCTCCAGTCTCCAGTCCTGTTTCTCCAGTCTCTAGTTCCCCTATGTGTCTTTAGTTAGCTTCAGCTCCATGTTTCCTCATCCCCAGTTCTCTCTGTCGGTTCCCTGTGTCAGCTCCTGGTTCCCATGTCAGCTCCTGGTTCCCATGTCAGCTCTTGTCCCTGTGTTAGCGCACCGTTCCCTGTGTTAGCGCGCCGTTCCCTGTGTTTTTCCTGAGCCCTAGTTTTAGTTTGAGTTTGTTTTGGTTCCTCTGTTTGTTTGTGTCTGTTTTTGAGTTGTGCTTAAATAAAGACTATTTCTGTTTGCACCACCCCTCTGCCTTCATGCCTACCCTATATGCCCACGGCACCAACATCAGCCGGGTCTAGCCAGCACCCCCAGCTAGACCCATGACACACACACACACATTAGGATTATTCACCATCAGGACAACTTTACGGGACAGCCATTTTCTATCATTGTGCTTCCGGTATCATTGATTGAAACTGACTTATTTCTCCTGCGCCACCACACGCACATACAAACAATATACCCGACTTTTTGTACATTTGACACATTTTTATACATTTATACATTTTATACATTCACACATTCACACACTGAGAATACTGTATTTAATTGTAAATATTGGTATACTTCTGTGATTTGTTCTCATATAGGAATGTTCGTAGAACCATGGTCCATTCGTTTCTGAGAAAATTCGTAACACAAATGTTTGTAAGTCGGGGACTATAAATAAATGCCAATTTATCTCTATTTACGAAATTAAATATGAACCAATTACTTTAGATTTAACTAATAATAAACAAATAAATAAATAGATTATTATTATTATTATTATTATTAATAATAATAATAATAATAATAGTGGGTGCAATTAAAATATATCTATTTTGCCCCATTCAACAAAAGAAAGAGTATTCCTCTTCACGATCTGTACAGGTTCTGCTTCGCTGACTGTGTGAAAACACACTCTTACAAATATTTTCTTTCCCACTGAATACATTATTCACTTGGCTACCAAAACAGAAACATTCACATTTTGCTTACACTTACACACCTTATACACTTTGCATAAAGAGTCAAAAATTATGAAGATTGTAAATGTATAGCAGCAGGGAAAGTTAGACCGTTCATTTTGATATCTCATGTCATAGATCACTTACTGTGCTCTAAAAGGAATATATACTGTAACAATGTCACTCTACAGGGTTCTCTCTCTTTCTCTCTCCAAATAAATGTTTCATTTTTCATCTCGCTGGGAGCTCATTTTTTATTGAAAGAGTCAGTGTCATCTGCCAAGATGTTCAACATTATACATTATCATTTATATATGACGGCCAATCTACACACAAGACATATTTCACAAAATAATAGTGCCGAAGGAAGCAATCTGGAACAACATTTGTACGTGTGTGTGTGTGTGTGTGTGTGTGTGTGTGTGTGTGTGTACATGCATGTGAAGGACAGATGCTGAGCTTGGCAATAAAAATTTATTGAATAGAAATATTACTCAAATCCTGAACATGCTATAATATCATAAGATAAAATTAATAGTTTATTTATATATTATCAATATATAATGTATGTTAACAGGACCTTCAGCATGTTGGTATTGTTAAGTAATGAAATTCTTAGATTTAGCTTATTTTCGGCTTTTGTGCTTTTATTTACTAGTGACAACTATGGACTAACCTCATCGAATTCTCAGGGAACATGGATCCTCTTTTTATTTCTCTCGCTCTCTTTCTCTCTGACTCTTTTATACCCTCTTCTCCACCTGCATTCATTGATTTTCTTATACCAAAATTACTATAATCAGGCATCAGCCTCACTGACTGTGGGAATTATGGGCCGACAGAGATTTGTAACACTTATGGTGTATTACTATCATATTGAGCATGTGGGTGTGTATGTGATTGCTCCATAAAGTACTTTCTAAGGTAATGAAAGATGCATGATATTGAAGATACTAAGCTATAACACATACAGTTTATTTATAACACATTCACTTTGTTGCATATATATCCTTAGCTTAGATAAGACGACTCTGACATTATGCAACAGTGTGATGTCTATGATTAGAGTCTCTAACGAACATGTAGCCCAAATTGATTAGGTTTACATCAAAATGCATTGTGTATTGTCTTTCTTTAACAATTTCCTTATCTTTTTATTTTTTTAACCCAAGTGTATTGCTTTGACGTTATATGATAGAGAAGGAAAATAAGTCTTAATTACTGTTAATGGGCCAATTGTTTCAAGCAGTTTTATCATTTTATATATATAAAACTTATATATAAGTTCTAATACAAATTCCTATGCATGGTAAGTGTAAGTGTTCTCAAGCAAATTATCCCTGGTGTTATTTAAAATCACCCAATGACCCTGGTGTCATTTCATGCAATCTTTTTGAAGGTGGAGGTGAGAAAAACCTACAGAGCAATAGCAAAGACCTTAAACAGCCCCGTCTGTACTGGTTCAAGAAATGGAAACTAATCATTCCAAGGAAAGGAATGTGAGTGCAATCCGTGCAATGGGCTGGCACTCTGTCCTGGGTGTATACTGCCTACTGCCCCAAGTCCCCTGATATAGGCTGATATATATTGTTATTTATTATCTTAAAAAATTTAGTGGCTAGCCCCAACACCCCTCACCTCCAGTCCCACATCAAAAAAGTTCCTACTATAGGTCAGGGGTCGGCAACCTTAAACACTCAAAGAGCCATTTGAACCCGTTTCCCACAAAAAATAAAATACCAGGAGCCGCAAACCATTTTGACATCTAAAATGAAGATAACGCTGCATATATTGCTTTTCAGATTTATGATATATATCAGCTATATATGTTGCATAGATGAAATCAATGAACTGCTACAGAAAAAACTAAATACAATTTTTGCATGCAACAAAGACATTTTGAACATTTGAACGCTGAGTTGAAGGTTACTTTCAAATAAAATACTCAATGTCTATTTGAGTCCTGCTCATATTTTCGAAATGTCAGTGATGTCAGTGCTGGTGACTTTGTGGAGTGTTCCAAATAGTGGGGTTTTGTCCAGGGAAGTTCCCTTCACCAACATTCACTGCAAAAGGAGGAGGGAGTAGGGAGCACCCTGTGAAGTACGGCGGGTGTCGCACATCGGCGGTTGTGATGCATATTTTGAACGGCAAAAAACTAAACATGTTTTATTTTAATGTTACAAGAACACCATAATCTTCAAATTTAGAATTACATTTGAAAAAGTTAACAAACTAAAATAAAATACATTTCAATTAAATACTCATTATTTCTTTTTCAAAGTCACAGGTAGCTGCAGCAGAGGGATAAAAGAGCCACATGCGGTTTCGGAGCCGCGCGTTGCCGACCCCTACTATAGGTGTTCATTAGATGAATATAAACTGCATTGATACATTAAGCTGTTTTTGTCTCAAATTGTGTGGAATTGAAGTGTGATTAATTGTACAAATCAGGTACAGACTATGCCATCAGGATTAACTCCAGTGCTCCTTTATTCAGAGATTATGAAGCAGACAATAAAAACATACAATTCACAGTCGTATGGGGCTGGACAAAAATGCAGACAATTAGAAGCACGAATCATTAGCCCTGTAGCTAATCTCCAACTGTTGCTGGTGTGCAATGGACCTAATCTCACAACAGTAAAACCAGACAACATTCTGCAGGGACAAATAATCACAGAAGATAATTCATCTATCTGTTCTTCTCGGTAAGATCAGGTTGAATTGCCCAATACATTCAGCCAGAATGATGGAAAAAACAATAAGGCAGATAGAACAAAGCGCGCTAAATGCATTCTGATTTTCTGACAATATTTCAGATTAGGCAAAGCCAATTCTACAGTCAAATGCACATTGGTTGACGTTATGCTGGGGAAATTTTCTTTTTCCTTTTCTTTTTTTTGGAATGTTCCAACTTTGAAATCACTTCACAGATGAATTTAACTTATTTAAGTTATTGATGTTGTCCTTTAAAGCTTATTACAATTTAAGTAAAGTCCTTCAACTGTGACATAGTGGTTTCACTGAAAGAATGCCTTTGGTGCCACATTCTGCGCATCACTCACCTATTTGTATTTAGCTGGTGTTCTGCCTTCAGCAGTGCATAACAGCTGACAAAAGCAGTTTATTTTTATTTATATATTTTTTATGGCACTATGGCCAGAGTTGAACATGGCTTAAATTGCAGATCATTATCAGCCTGGAAAACCCTCCCAGATGCTGACATAGCATCCTCAACTCAGGCTCTGTTGACTGTCATGAGTTACAAGCCATCAAATTACCCACACATTCATAATTTAAGAATTGGTATGTTTTTGCACATTTACAGTATTACACCGAGTTAATGCCTTTTGTTATTAAAATTGTACTCTAAAAGCATTAAAGATGGAAATGCATTGTGTAGTATGGCTGTTAATTAAAATGTGCAAAGTTCACTTCAAACAGCTACAGAACAAAATAATGATGGTGTGGATCAGGTTTGCTTGAACTCACTTCCTGGGAGCACCCTGGATCCATTCACTGCTCAGAAAAAGGTGGACCATCATTGCTATGTATTATCAGTGAGTCATACTACTGCACCATACACAATGTGTACAAAATAAAATCCTTAGTTTTTCATCTGTTAAAAAAGAATATCAGTCCATTTTTGTAATTAACTTTATATGTGTAATTCACTGGACTATCACTTTCCTGGAGATAGGACTGTTCTTAATGGCTTTAATAAACATACATATCCTTCAAGCACGTCACGCCTCGAATAATCAAATAAGACAAAATGTGGTATCACATCCTGTTGAACATTTGGCCATGCATCTAAAATATGTAGGGCTGTAGGGACAGTTACTATGTCCATCAGCCACTAAAATCATTTATCATCAAGCTAAATTATTCCTGATGAGGTATTATATGAAAAGTTTCTTTTTACTGGTAAGGGTTTTTCCACTGTATAATATCTTGTTTTTCTGTGAAAATAACTTGCAGCCAATGTACTGCATGTGTTTTAGTAGCACTATGCCAGCACCATTTCCAAATGCATCAGTAGTTTAGGTTACAGAGACAATATACTTCAATCAAATTCAAATCATTATGGTTATAGATTCCAGCATAATTGTTTACATTAATACTGACCTGATAAGATGTTTGTTTACAACTGTTTGTAGAGATCCAGTGTCTGAGGTTAAGACTGTTTTAAGAGAGTTGTTATCACTGTGTTGGATGGATATCACTGTGTCACAGGAATGGAAGCAAAATTTCCTTTCACATCACCTAATGTTATCCCAATATGGTGCAAAGATGCACAGATACAGTACTATATATTTACTCCAACAAGAGAAAAACAGTTGAACCAAGTGTTTACATGGCATTTTCCTGTTGAATAGATTATCAGAGCCTTACACCATACTGTTGGTCAGCAGACAGGTGATAAAGTTCCATGTCAACACACCTAGCGTGAACAAATGGCTGCTCGAACTTTACAATCTGACTACAAGTGCGCTTTTAAAGCTAACTTAGAATCCTGTGTCCTTGAAATCTTTTATAGTCTGTTCTTTTTCATTATCTTAGTAGATACCGATATAAGGAGCACTGGTGGCTCAGTGGCAGCCAGTGTCCAAACCCTAGGCACTGAATCCTAGACCAGACCGAAGCCCGGATAAGATGTCAGGGTCGCATAAGGAAGGACATCCGGCATGAAAAACCTGCGCCAAGCGTGTGTGTGCGCGGACCGAATGGTCCGTGGTGGTGACCCTTTGCCGGGAGCAGCCGAAAGACCAACAGCAATTAGATACCTACATATGGTGAAAAGAATAAGCCTCTCATACCAGTCTCTGATAACCTCCATTTGTGAAGGTATCATTCCACAAGCCAGGTTAAACCTTAGGTAGCAGACATTTTGCAGGTTGCACCTGGAAGGCCAGATGTTATACAGTAGGTGCTTTCCCAGTTGCTGCAGATAATTATTTCATTTATGTAGGTTGCAAAAACAACAGCTTTATCTCTCAGTACATTGTCCATCTCCCTTGGAATGTTATTATGGCTTCACGTAACCCAGATGGCATAAAAATAAAATTATATAGTTTGTAAGGAGCACAGAAGGGTGTCAACCCACTCGCTAATTGACTCAGTGGTACCTGACAGAACCTTTAGCACATGTGCAATGTCATTAAAAATCTTCCTTTCCTTCAGACCAAATGTACTGTTCTCTTAAGCTGCACCATTTGCAGCAGTTTAATCATTCTCAGTTCCAACTTCACCTTTCTGTCGTGGTCTGATATCACAGGCCCTGGAACTCTGTAGTTCATAGGTATTATTCTATAATCTTCATACTTATATGAAGAACTGATATTGTGCTATGATGTTCATGCTTACTGGCTGTTTTGTGAAAGGTTTGTCGAAACTGAAGACTGAGATTTCTGAGACAATTCTGGTTGTACAATACACCTTTTCCATTTTCTCCGTTTTCCTACTCCATTTTCTTATACCATTTAAAATATTATACCTTATCTTGGATTGCCACAACTCATATGTGGTGGATCGTGCACTGCCTGGCCAAAATAAATAAATAAATAAACGAATGCATGAACGAACAAGCGAATGAATGTACAAGCTGGACGCAGTGGTATGATCTGGGGTTGCTTCATCGGTCAGGTCTAGGCTCAGCAACATTATGTGGCAATAAAATAAAGCCAGCTAATGACCTAAATGTACTGAATGACCAGGGTATCACATCTATGGAATGTTTCTTCTCTGAGAGCATAGGCATATTCCAGGACGTAAATCGAAAATGACTGGTTCTGGGAGTATAAGGAATCATTTGATTCTCGTGAACTGAAGCACATGAACCACATGAACTGGCCAGCACAGTAATCGTAAGCTAAAAGTGTCTGTTGTAAGCTTTTACAACACACCTAGTCCACTCATTCACTTTTCATTTCTTATTTCATCCTGATCAGGGTCACTGTTCCACTAAAGGTCTCTATAAAAACAAACACATTTACATCCAGGGGAAATTGGTGGTGTGAGGGAACCAGAGAACCAGTAGAAATGCACATGAACATAGTGTGACTGTGCACAGAAACTCTGGGGGCAATGACATAAACGCTTCTGTCCATATGTTGTTCATCTGGTCCACCTTGTCTTTTGTCTTGATCTAGGATAGAAAATATTCAATTGCTCCTCTGCTTCATTCTTTTTCATGCCTCTCTGAAGATGTCGAGCAAACCTTGTATCTTGTCTTCCTTGCAGGAGCTCAAACAGAGAAAATCCTCTGGAAGCTGTGGGACTTATCTGTCTATATGTGAACAGCAGATACAGAAACCAGGTCATATTCATGCTGTATCCATCGAGTCTTGATTGAACTGTTCAACCACTGGATCAGTCTGAGGGTTGAATGGTGTATTTGCCATGACCTAAAATGTATGCTTTGCTCTGTTTTCCCTTTTTTTTTCAGTTGTGTATTCCTAAATAGTTTTTTTTTTTTCTGCAAGCACTGTATAATATATCCATAGCAGTTCTTAAAAGATAGCTCAACAGTAACACACTAATTAATTAGTGGCACTCTAATTTTCTTCCTAGGGCTTTTAAGTGGCACTTGGGCAAGATTCCCAATGCCTAGGTACTGGTAGGACCAATAAAAATGACACACTGTTCTATTCTATTCTCTTTCAGTATGTCCTAGATAGCTTACGGGAAAGTGTCATGAGTGTTCTAAATTCAACACTTTTGAGGCATTTAGGGTGAATTAACTGCTCATTCTCTTTTTGACTCTTTACAACTTATCTTCTATGTTTATCTCATCTGCACTCTATGTAAAAAAAAAGAAAAGAAAAAAAAAGGCTTGGATATTACTTGTATGCAAGTGTTTCTCAGTAAATAAGCCTGGCATTAAATAACAGCTAAAAACCTTTTCAACAAGCCTTTGCGTAATACCCATAACTGTTCTCAAAATGGTTTAAAAGTTTTCTTACTATTTTCAGATTGCTTCACTGCCACTTTACTTGACATGACTTACTATTTGCCAACTCCGAGTGCTTCCAGGTACATCTAGCACCTACTGAGTCTGACTATAAACTGCAAAAAAGAAAAGAATTTATAATGTTACCTTGTTCTTAGGAAGCAGATACTGTAGATAGCAGTTAGGGCTCTCCTGAACTAAATTCATGGAGCTCATAATCATTCTTAATAAGCTGATACTGCAGTGGTAGATAAAAAAAACAAACACTTGCAGCCCTACACAGTTTGACCTGCTCCATTTAGACTAAACACTGAACCGGCTATTTATAGACTGGGTAACAAATTCCATTTTCATTTGCAGGCCTAGAGGGCGCCAAAATCACCAGGAAATGCATCAACAACATGTTATAACATGTATGGTGTGAGATAAATGGTATTGCTGTTATATTATAACAGCAATATTTCTTATTACTTTCAGTTTGTGTGTGTGTGTATGTGTTTTCTTGAGACTAAAAACTCTACTACTACCAACTAACTCTCCACCTTTCTTTCTCTGTTTCTCTGAGTGAATGTTCACACTCATCCTACCAGTTCCACAAAGAGCAGGGTTGCCATGGCAACTGCCTCCGCCAGTATGCCTCCTCTCCTCGGCTCCGATAAAGGGTCTGGCAGAAGCCGTCCCACCAAACCACTGAGTTTATGAGTAAGAAAAAGAAAGGGAAGCAAAAAGAATAGGAAGAGGAAGAGGGCCAGGCTTATATAACTCATCCGATTTTAAAGACACTGTCTATAAATGGAGGCTGTTACATAAAACTCAAAATTCCTACATAGCTCAGTTTCAGAGACTCAGAAACAGACAAATCTAAACACTAATATTATATATATATATATATATATATATATATATATATATATATATATGTATAATATTAGTGCATGAGGTTTGCAAATCTGCATTTGAACAAAGCAAAAGCTTCTGAAATAATTGTGTATGGACATATAAGAGCAAAATAGAGTTGTTTGGCTTATATATATATATATTGGACAATGAAACTGAAACACCTGGTTTTAGACCACAATAATTCATTAGTATGGTGTAGGGCCTTCTTTTGCGGCGAATACAGCATCAATTCGTCTTGGGAATGACAGATCCATAATGTATGTGTGTATATATATATATATATAGCCAAAGATGCACTAGACACACACTACTCATCAGCCTCAGTCAGGCATTAAGCCAAACAACTCTATTTTGCTCTTATATGTCCATACACAATTATTTCAGAAGCTTTTGCTTTGTTCAAATGCAGATTTGCAAACCTCATGCATGCTTCCATGTTCCTTTTAAACAGGAGAAGCTTTCTGCTGACCTTCCAAACAAATTGTACTTATTCAGTCGTTTTCTAATTGTGATGTCATGGACTTTAACATTTACAGTAACATGCTCAGTGAAGCATGTAGTGTGTGAGGTGTAATGTTTGCATTTTTTTTGTATTTCTTTCTGAATGTGCTGGGATGTCCCCTCCTGGGAAGATTAGCAACTGTCTTGAATGCTTTCCACTTGTGAATAATCTTTCTCACTGTAGAACTTTAAACTCCAAGTTCTTTTAAAATAGTTTTACAACCCTTTCCAGATTGTTGTGCAGCAAAAATAGCTCCCAAAACATCTGCTTTTATGATGATCAGTTAATAAAGTGCTGGTAATTAGCATTACCTGGCTGCAGGTCTTCTTAAATCCTGTGGAAGGGGGCACATGTTTTTCTTTTTTTTCTTTTTTAAACATTTGTTATGATATGATATGATATATGATACATATAAAGTTATATGATGGTATTTGTGTGAGAATTTAGCTGCCTAATACTAGGACCCACTCACTCACTCACTCACTCACTCACTTATCGTCTATACCGCTTTATCCTGTATTCAGGGTCACGAAGGGCCTGGAGCCTATCCAAGGACACTTAGGGCACAAGGTGGGGTACACCCTGGACAGGGTGTCAATACATCACAGGGGATACACACACTCACACACTGCGGCTAATTTGGGAACGCCAATTAACCTAATCTGCATGTCTTTGGACTGTGGAGGGAAACCAGAGGAAACCCACCAAGCACGGGGAGAACATGCAAACTCCATGCACATAGAGACAGGAATTGAACCCGCACCCTGGAGGTGCAAGGCGACAGTGCTAACCACTACACCACCGTACCCATTATGATCAAATCATTTTTATATATTTTTATTCAAAAACACATAGAATTAAACAGTATGAATTATAATGATCAGTTCCTCACTGATGAGCAAGCAATGGCGGCTCATTGGTTACCTCCATGATAAGAAGAAACATTGAGCAGAACCAGACTCAAAAGGGAACCCATCCACATTTGCGTGATACCAGATGGTGTAACCACAAATCAGTCAGAGGTACTTTTGAGTTCTATAAGGTTGAAGTTCAATTATATAACTGGAAAGGTTATCCTTATTAATAAAACATAAAACAATCTTTATTTGCCTTAAATACCACTGACAGACACAATTTACCACTTTGATCAATTTTTTTGAAAGAAAACGACAGAAGAATTAAATAAAACAAAAACAACTTTACTACCATCATTTCATCAACTGTATTTGTAACATTTTAGTATTGATATGAAATTAATAAATAACTTAAGAAATGTTCCACATCCTGCTCCTTATATGTAAATTAGCAATTACTCATTTGAAAAGCATGAGCAAACCAGTATGCATTGCTGTAAATGATTATTTAGATTTAAATTTGACTTTAAATATTTAAATCTGATTAAATTACACTACATGTTGACAGCAAACCATGTCATCCAAATTTTTGTACAGGATTTACACATGCAGACTTGTGATTTTAAATCATGTTACTTACACTACTCTATTACTATAAATGCTGTAATCACTGCTAACATAGATATTAACTTGGATTATTATTTACCTGAAATATTTTACATAATAAACATATTACACCACATTGCATTACATGCACTGAAGTTTCTTGTTAGATATTCAGATTTGATGATATGCAGTTTTGAACTTTGAATGAGGCTATTTTTAAGTTCATTCTGCAGACACTGGTCCTGGTCTCGGTGAGCTCCAGTCATTACTCTCCCTATCATCAATCCATCTGATAAATGAAGCCATGGAAACAAAGTAAGAATGTACCAAATGGTTACGGCAGTTACATCTCTGCAGAAACCGGACATTGTAACCCCTGACAACCGTACGATCCAGCCAGTCAGTCCTGTAAAACCACTCGGACAACCCAGGTCACAAATAATGACAAAGTAATTGACAGAGGCAGGAGTGTGGCAAGCTGAGTACGTTTATGGTGGATTGGTTCAAGATCTCTATATGAAATGGGAAAGACACGGCCAAATAAAAGAAAAAAAAAAGTGATAAATTACTGTAACACTTTAATAGGACTGGCAGACTCTCTCTCTCTCTCTCTCTCTCTCTCTCTCAGTCTTTTTCTTGTGAATGTTATTTCTTCCATAATATATACAATTGTGTGTGTGTGTGTGTTTGTGTGTGTGTGTGTGTGTGTGCGTGTGTGCAAAGTTATAGCATTTTAAAACCTGTTTACACAGAAATGAAAAGAAAGAAAAAAGAAGGTAGCCAAAGTATGTGTCAAATTATGTTTAATAGAAATATTTACCTCTTGACATGTGTTCAAATATTTTATACAATCAATTCTTCTTTTGATTAATATGATTTGATTAATGTTATTTTTATGGTTAAACAGCTGGTCAGTGATCCTCCATCTTGCAGTCACTTATGCATAATGCTTGAAAGCCTTCACTGGACTCAAGCTTTCCCAGGAGACATTCTCATTTGCAAGAGCAGGTACAGCAGGCAGCGATTGATACTGATTGACTGATTGATATACTGTAATGTTTCTGTCGTCAATCTATTTGGTAGGAAAGCTGGAAAATGGTATCCAATATGGCATCAACCTGACATATTATATATATGTATACACACGTGGACACATCTTCGGTCAATGAAAGAAAAACTCACAATGGTCACAGAAATAACTTTAATCTGACAAAAGTAATAATTAAAAAAAATTCTATGAATGTTAACCAGTGAAAGTCAGACATTGCTTTTCAACCATGCTTCAACAGAATTATTTAAAAAAATTAACTCATGGAACAGCCCTGGACAAAAATGATGGTACCCCTAGAAAATACTGAAAATAATGTGACCAAAGGGACATGTTAATTCAAGGTGTGTCCACTAATTAGCATCACAGGTGTCTACAATCTTGTAATCAGTCAGTCAGACTCCAGGTAGTCACTGTGTTGTTTGGTGACATGGTATGTACCACACTCAACATGGACCAAACTTCAGGGAGAATGTCCTATGGACAGATGAGACAAAAATGGAACTTTTTGGCAAGGCAAATTTTGCTAATTATACTTGAAGCATATCAAGAAAAGAACACTGTCCCTACTGTGAAACATGGAGGAGGCTCTGTTATGTTCCGGGGCTGCTTTGCTGCATCTGGCACGGGGTGTCTTGAATCTGTGCAGGGTACAATGAAATCTCAAGACTATCAAGGGATTCTAGAGAGAAATGTGCTGGCCGGTGTCAGAAAACTGGGTCTCAGACGCAGGTCATGGGTCTTGCAACAGGACAATGACCCAAAACACACAGCTAAAAACACCCAAGAATGGCTAAGAGGAAAACATTGGACTATTCTAAAGTGGCCTTCTATGAGCCATGACCTCAATCCTATTGAGCATCTTTGGAAGGAGCTGAAACATGCTGTCTGGAAAAGGCACCCTTCAAACCGGAAACAACTGGAGCAGCTTGCTCATGAGGAGTGGGCCAAAATACCTTCAGAGAGGTGCAGAAGTCTCATTGACAGTTACAGGAATCGTTTGATTGCAGTGATTGCCTCAAAAGGTTGTGCAACAAACTATTAAGTTAGGGGTACCATAATTTTTGTCCAGGCCTGTTCCATGAGTTCATTTTATTTTATAATTCCGTTGAAGCATGGTTGAAAAGCAATGTCTGATTTTCATTGGTTAACATTCATAGAATTCACAAGATCTCTGAAAGTGTGCTGTGGTATCTTGCACCAAGGTGTTAGCAAAAGATACCTTAAGTTCTGTAAGTTGCAAGAATAATAATTATTATAATTATATATGAACACCTGTCGAAGGATGTTTTATATATATATATATATACATTTGATATATATTTGGCAGCAAGTGAGCTCTCAGTTCTTGAAGTTGATGTGCTAGAGGCAGGAAAATGGGCAAGCATGAAGATCTGTTAGACTTTAACAATGGCTACATTGTGATGGCTTAGTACATACCAAAAGCAGACCAAGAAAGGACACATAAACTGCTGATAGATTTCTGGATGTCCAAGACCCATTAATCCACATGAAAAGCAAAGGCTAGCTTGTGACCAATCCCACAGAAGAGCTAGAGTAGCATGATAGATTTCTAGTAAAAAGAAAAGATAGGGCATCATAGACCAATGGAAAAAGGTGGCCTGAGTTGATGGATCACGCTTCCATTTAAATCATGTGGATGGCTGGATGCATGAGCCTTACATACAGTATCACGGCAGTAGATGACACTAGGACTTTGAGCACCTACCTAAAATCCCCCTGATGACAGGATAATGTGCCCTGCTACATGCAAAATCGTTTAGGAATGGTTTGAGGAAGAAAATACCCATCATGTATCTCTTTGCTGCTATTTAGCATTTGCACTTTACATTTACATTTACATTGCACTCAATTCACATTAACCTTCATACTGTATTCTCATGTGACACTACAACATTCAAGTGGCAATCTACAATACTCTGAATGTCTCAGTTTACTGGTTTACTGTCATAATTTGTGTGCACTCCTGCTACTTGTTGTGTCTGTACGCTGTTTGTGGGTTTTTGCGTTACTTGTATGTCTAGAGGTTTTTTTAAATTTAATTAATTAAGTTTTTTTATTTAAATTTTTTCTTCTACTTTATAAAATCCTTTTCTTTGCATATCTGGAGTATGAAGAATGCAATTTCGATCCGCTGTGTGAATTCTATTTACGTGGTATATTGACAATAAAGTTCACTTTGACTTTGACTTTGAAATGTTCAAGTGGTTGACCTGGCCAGATTTCCCAGATCATAATCTCCTTGACCATCTGTAGGGTGCGTCTGATCCATGAATGACCCACATTGCAACATACAGAACTTAAAGGATCTGCTGCTAACACCTTGGTTCCGTATACAATAGCACACCTTCAAGAGTCTTGTGGAGGGTTCAGAGATGTTTTGGTGACACAAGAGGGACCTACACACTGTTAAGTAGATGATTTTATTGTTATCGATGATCAGTGTATATCCATGCCAATAAAAAAAAGTTGCACACTCTGAACATAACTACTCTGCAATATGACTGCGCCATCAAAGAATCAATACCATCAATTCAGGTCATCAGCTGATTTTTCATGACCTTTTTTTTTTTTTTTTAGATTATTCACCATATTGCACTAATGTACAGAGTATGATAGTACTTTGTACATATGTACATATGCTCTGTTCTATTTAGATTCTGCAATTATTCATTCTCTTTTTTTAATTTATCCTTAACCTTGTAATATTTCTTGTATAAATTGTATACATCTATCTCTGTATCTGTGCATCCATTTGTCTCTTGCTTTCTCTAAACATTTCTATTTTCTCATGTTTTCCTCTCTCAGGGACGTTCACCTTGAATTCCTGTAACCATCTTCTTCAAGCAGGGCACTATTATTTGCCATTTCCTTTGCCATTGTCTTAACTGCTTAATTGCACTTTTAAAGGTCCATTGACAGTACAACTCAGTTTGGTACTTATGGTACATGGTCCATTGACCCTGCTTATGGTCGCAAGGTAATGTCAGAAGGTATACAGTCCATTATCCACACTTCTCACCATTTAACTTGGCTTCAATGCTTAGGGTACATTTGCTCCAATAAGGTCAGTTCCATTTTAAGGGAGATATATTTTTTTTATAGCAAGACCACCTTTTCAGCCATGTAAATATGTCTAAATGATCAAAGAAGTCATCACATGACAAACTACTGACAATCAAACCAGACACCACATATGTGCAAACAGTTTTCCCTTCATTCATACTTCTCAAGACCATATCTGATCTGTTCATTAAATGTAATAGAAGCAGCCATAGAAGAAACAGATATTAAGATAAGATTGCTAGAGACTCAGCTGCAGAGAACCACATAGGCGCAAGAACAGAAAAGAATCTAGATGCATGTCTTCCTCGATCTCAGAGAGATGGTAGGACCAACTGAGCAGTGGTGGAGGATTGGAGGGAACGTGGTGCGGCTTCGAAAATTCCAACATCTCTTTATATGGGTTCCCTTTTGATTTATACATTTGACTTCTGGCTGTGTTCTCCTTTACAAAACTGACATTTCTTTGCTATACTGTAGATGTCACAGTGTTTGAGTGAGACTGCTCCTGTGCACTGTTCCTTTCTTCTGGGAACTGCATGACATTTGTGATAAATGACTTGATCCCACCTCTTTTCTGCACTTTGTGATCAGCTTGTTTTATTGTGGATCCTTTATCAACTGTGCCATTTTTATAATATTATGGACTATATAAGGGCTTGTTTATTGAAGAATTCAACCAGATCTTTAAACTTGATCCTTATGTCATTTTATTATTCCTTCAAACCACATATCCTAACTCTTCCATTTTCAAAGAAACTTTGCTATGATATGATATGATATTTGCAACAATATCCAGTTCTTCCATATAACTGTACTGCTGTTGTTGCATGCTGTTATGAAGAGTCAGAATGCATTTAAAATCTGCTCATCCATTGGAAGACTTTGTTCATGTAAGCAATGGCAATTTCATAACTGTTCCCAAATTGCTCTTTAAACAATTGCTTGGCCCTATGATAAACTCTGCCTTCATGTTAAGTTAACTTTTAATTAGCTCTTTAGGCTGACCACTAGTTAACTGCCCTAAGAAGAGGAAAAAAGCCCTTACAGCTTTTAATGTGGAATTCTACTCTATACTTAAAAGCTCCCTAATTATACTCCTTTTTAAATAAGTTAATATAAGTATTGGAGGTTTCCAAAATGTGCCTGTTAATTTTTCAGGTGAAATACAACTCAGACCCAGAATTCTAGCATGTCTGATTATCTTTCTGTTTCACCCCTTTCTAGCTTATGCCATTTCAGTGTGTGCAGTTTTAAATAGAGTGCTCTGGAATGCCCCTTTGGTGATGAACATTTTCCCAGCCAATCAGATCATGGAGACCATAAATATTTGGGAACAAAACCCTTTTAACCCACTCACTCAGTCCGGTCCATAACTTTTTCACGTTGAATTTGAAATGCGCCATTTAAGATTTGAGTAAAGCCAAGGATTTCAGCTTTACTTTAAGGGGTTTGACAAATATTTTGGCATTAACCATTCAGGAATTATAGCTATTTTCATACACACGCCCATTATGGGGTCATAAATAATGGAACAAATTGCTGACAAGCAGTTGCATAGACAGCCTGTTCCTTGATTATTCAATGACTACTCAAGCAGGTAAAAGACCTGGATGTGGTTCTGAGTGTTACATTTGCATTTGGTAGCTGTTCACACAAATTCTCAAATGAAGTATCCATGCAAGTGAAGAAGTCCGCCATTAGAGAAATACTTTTCTTTATTTCTCTGTGCCACTAAGCAGACGACCCGTGCTATCAGCCGTTCGCGGTCGCCACGGCGAGACATCTGTGATTTAACCTCACGGGCATCGAGGTCAGGGATCGCGTTTTCCTCCTTGATGCCCCCCCTCTCGCCTTCCGGCTTCTTTGGCGACGCTGTAAACACCGCCACCACTAGGTTCGGGAGACGAAGCTCTACGAGCAGATCTCTGTTTCTCCCCTGCCGTGTTCAGGAGTCGGGACTGTCGGTCACACAGTCCCGACCAGGTCTGGTCCCCACGAGGCGTGAGGCGCAGAAGGAGAGTGTGCCAAGCCAGCTACCCCCTCGTAGAGACAGGGGAAGGACTCGTCGCGCTTCACAATCCGCCTCAAAGAGAAAAAAAAATAAGCACTGGACCTGAGGAGCATTATCTCCGCCAAAAGGAAGTCCTGAGGTTGACGTGCCCAGGACCACGGGGGTGTCTCCCCCTGGGGAGGGACGTGTAAAAATTCCAATAAGGGATAAAGACTTCTCCCTGGTACCCTATGTCTAATCTCCGCCACCACTGGTGTTTCGGGAAGCAGCGGTCTCCAGCGAAATGTTAGGTGCTCGGTTCCTTCCTGCCTTGTTTCAGGATGCCAGACACCTAACACCCCCTCTCCGTTACACATCGTTCTTCCGCGTTTTCAATGGCATGGTCTTCACTACCATGAAACCGGAACGAGCATTCGTTTGCTGGCAAAAAGGGGCCATAGAGCATGTTTCCCTGCCAGAGGAGAGATGGGGGGTTGCGTCCAATTTTACATCTTCTTGGGCTGAACATCAAATTGTTGACAGCCAAAATTCAAATTCTCAAATTCAGCCAGAGGTTTGGTTTGTGACGGTCAACCTGAATGACGCATATTTTCATATAGAAATATTGCCACAACACAGGAGGTTCCTGAGGTTTGCTTTCGGGGGCGAAGCTTACCAGTATCGGGTCCTTCTATCTGGCCTAGCCCTGTCACCCCGCATATATAAAATGCATGGATGCAGCTCTGGCTCTATGATTCCAGGGCATCCATATTCTGAATTGTATAGATGACTGGCTGACCCTAGCTCATCTCCATTCTTTAGGATTGAGACTCAACGCCACGAAAGGCGTTCTCTTTCGTGTTCAGAGGACAACATATTTGGGTGTCACATGGGATTCGATCACAAGGTGGGCACAGCTGTTTCCCACTTGTGTCGAACCCATCATCCAGCACCCTGAAGGAAATCAAGCTAGGCCAGAAAGTGACTCCATCACTTTCAAAGATCTTTAGGTCTCATGGCAGCTGCGTCCACGGTGATACCTTTGGGCCTTCTGCACATGAGGGCATTTCAGTTGTAGCTAAGAGCCAGGTGATTTCACTCAAGGGCCAATCCCCAGAGACTAATAAGGGTTATGCGCCGGGGCTTCGTACCCTTTCTATGTGGTTCAGACCCCGGTTTCTGACTTTGGGTCCCACTTTAGGTCCGTCTTGTCATTGCAAGATGCTAACGACAGACGCTTCCCTCACGGGCTGGGGTGTGGTCTTGGATGGCCATCCAGCACAAGGGAGCTGGAGAGGTCATCTTCTCGCATGGCACACCAATTGCCTCAAAATTATGGCTCTGTTTCTGGCCCTGAAACACTTCCTCCAGCAGTTGAGAGGCTACCATGTCCTAATGCGGGTGGACAACACTGTGGTAGTCTTGTACATAAATCGCAAGGGTGGACTGTGCTCGCGCCGCTTGAACAAGCTAGCGCACCAGGTTCTGCTTTGGGCACAGGACAAGTTCCTGTCCCTCAGAGCAATTTACATTCCGGGGCACATGAATGTAGGAGTGGACTTGCTATCCAGACAAGCTGTGACACATGGGGACCGGAAACTCCACCCCCTTTACTACTCTGACTCCTCCAGCTCCCCTGGGTCTGGACGCCATGGCCCACATGTGGCCCAGATTACGCCTTTATGCGTTTCCTCTGATAGTGCTGCTCCCAGGAGTCCTGGCGAGGGTCCGTCAACAGGGTTTGCACCTCTTATCGTTAGTGCCTCAGTGGCCGACCAGAGTGTGGTTCTCGGATCTAATATATCTCCTCGACGGGTCACCATGGGTGATTCCAGTAGGAGGGATCTTCTGTCTCAGGCGCAGGGGATAATATTTCATCCCCGGCGCGAGCTCTGTGTATTTGAAAGTTGGTGCATGGTAAGACATGTAGACCCAGTCCACTGCCAGATTGTTTCAATGCTGGAGTTTCTGCAAGAAAAGTTGTCCTCTGGCTTATGCCCTAGTACTCTCAGAACATACATAGCCTCTATTTTGGCACGCTCTGACCGATGGGGTTTCTGTGGAAAAGCACCATTTAGTTGCCCGTTTTATTCGTGGAGTTAAACGGTTGAGACCGCCCACTAGAGCGACGGCCCCTTCATGGGACTTAGCTATCGTACTCGAAGGCTTGGCTGACACCCCTTTCCTAGAGTCATCTCAAGAGTCAGCGCCTGTCAGGCTTCTGTCTCTTGAGATGGTTTTTCTTATGGTTATTACTTCTTTGAAGAGGATTGGTGATCTGCAGGCTCTGTCAGTCTCCCCATCCTGCCTAGACTTTCCCCCTGGGCTAGTCAAAGCTATTCTGCATCCTCACCCGAACTATCTTCCCAAGGTTCCATTCTCGACCATGCACCCTTCTGTCCTCCGCCTTTCACAGCTCTGGAGCAGGAAAGACTTCGCTTACTGTGTCCAGTATGTGCTCTTCGGATTTACATCCACCGCACTAGCCAGTGGCGTAAGTCAGAGCAGCTCTTTATTTGCCATGGGGGTCGCAACCGGGGGGCGGCCGCCACTAGACAGACACTGTCACACTGGGTGAGAGATGCTATTGCCCTAGCCTATGAGGCGCGTGGTTACACTTCGCCTCTGGGAATCAGGGCTCATTCAACCAGGTGGACTGCCTCATCAATTGCTCTGGCAAGAGGCGTCCCCCTGCAGCAGGTGTGTGATGCGGCAGGCTGGTCCTCTCTGCACACGTTTGTTAGATTTGATAGTCTGGATGTCAATGCTACTCCGGGCTCGTGGATCCTTGAGTCAGCATCCCAGAGCTATGTCTGAGACCTCCTTGGCTATTGTGCGCACACGCTACACAACCTGGGGGTCCAGACACTTGCAGTGCGGCAGCGTTGGTATTCTCGTTCCCATAGCGTTTTCACACAGCATCGAGTGTAGCTTTTGAAAGGGAACGTCTCGGGTTACTTAGCTGTAACCCTGTTCCCTGATAAAGCGGGAACGAGATGCTGCATTTCAATGCCGCACTGCTGGCGTGCCTGGACGTCCTTCAGACAAAAATGACCTGAGGATGTTTCCGGTTCACTCCTATTTATAACCTGCAGGTGCACCTTATTCAGTGACGTCATGCCTGGCAGACGGTTATAAGCCGAAGTATTCATACACAGACATACACAGGCTTCACAACCGGAAACAAAGAGATGTTTCCATAGCGTTTTCACGCAGCATCTCGTTCCTGCTTTATCAGGGAACAGGGTTACAGCTAAGTAACCCGAGATTATTTTGTATTATCATTAGTGGCCACGTGATAAACAGAATTGGTAAGATACACTAAATCGTGCTAAACGCTGGACGGGTAGTCGATAAAGTGAATGCTATAAATTTTAACCCAGTTTAATAAAATTAACCCGAATCCTTAAAGATTCGATTCACCTCTGACCCAGAGCGTGACTGATGAAACCAAAATTAATTTTTACTAGAATGATGGGAACGAAAAGTATAGAGAAAGAATGCAACAACTCCCACTCATTTTGCACCTGTTCTAAGTTGACTGACAACCAAATACAAAAAAGAGGATTTTTCTGTAACACCCAATTTATTGAATATATGATCCTTCTTCAATATAAAACTTAAACCACAACTAAAAGCTAAAGAAGGCGAAATGTAAGTAAATGATGCCCGTCTTTAGACTTAAAAAAAAACAAGAAATTCATATTTTACATTTTGTATATTTCACTTGTGGGTAATTCTCTCATTTCCGAATGGGGGTTTAGGCAGGATGCAAGTGCAAATGGTTCTTTAAGTGTTAAATTTATAACAACCAACAGGAACATCAACAATCACTAAATATACTACAAACTAGAGAATAACCAACAGTGAAACTAAGCAAGATAAGAACAGTTAAGATAATAGACAAAAGACTATGACTAAACTAAAACGCTGACTTTAAATAGGCAGACTAATAAGAACAGAATGAGGCAAGACGACGTAACTGGGACACGTGGAACGTGGAATTGATCCTCCGCATAGTTGAGGGGAGCAAGAGCTTAACAGCGCAAGGGTTGACTATCTTTGTGATGGTGAATGGACCAAGGTAGCAAGGAGAAAGTTTATGGCAGATGGTTTTTAGGGGAATGTCTCTGGCAGCAAGCATGACTCTCTGTCCCACCCTGTACTTGGGAGCCTGAGAACACTTGCAGGTCGGCCTGTTTCTTGTACCTTCTGCCGACCTGTAAGAGTGTCCTCCTTGCTTGAAGCCATGTCCTTCTACAGCCTCGGATAAATGCTTGGGCTGACGGAACACAGACCTCCTCCTCCTGAGATGGAATCAAGGGCGGTTGATATCCCAGGCAGCACTGGAAGGGAGAAAAACCGGTTGATGCTGATACCTGGGAGTTGTGGGCGTACTCTATCCAGGGTAAGAACTTGCTCCATGACGTAGCGTCTCTGGAAGTCATGCACCTCAGGGCAGCCTTGAGGGATTGATTCTTCCTCTCTGTCTTTTTCACCAGATTCAAGAGTGTAAAGTTGAATCTGGTGAAAAAGAGTGACCACCGAGCTTGGCGAGAGTTGAGCCTCTTGGCACTCCTGAGGTATTCCAAGTTCTTGTGGTCAGTCCAGACCAGGAATGGAACCTCTGTCCCCTCCAACCAGTGTCTCCATTCTTCTAGGGCAAGCTTAATGGCTAAAAGCTCTCAGTCACCGATGCCATAGTTTATCTCAGCAGGTGTTAGGCGATGAGAAAAGAAGGAACATGGGTGCAGCTTGTTATCATAAAACAGAAATTAGCTGTCGTGAGGTGGGAGTGGGCCAAGTTGTCACTGGTCGAGGTTTGGTGGGCTCCATCTCAATGCCTGTAGGGCCAATCACGAACCCGAGAAACGTGGTCGAGGTGGTGTGAAATTCACACTTCTCTGCTTTGACAAACAGATTATTCTCCAGAGGTCTCTGAAGTACTTGGCGAACGTGGTGTCTGTGTTCCTCTAGGTCACGTGAAAAAATTAATATGTCATCTAGATAGACAAACACTGAAGAGTTGAGAAAGTCCCTGAGTACATCATTAATGAGAGCCTGGAAGACGGCGGGGGCGTTAGTAAGACCAAACGGAACCACCAGGTATTCATAATGTCCTGTAGGGGTGTTGAAAGCCGTTTTCCACTCATCATCCTCTCGAATGCGGGCGAGGTGGTATGCGTTGCGCAGATCCAGCTTGGTAAATAGTTTGGCTCCTTGTAGAAGTTCAAAAGCCATAGCCATTAGTGGAAGCGGGTACCGGTTCTTAACGGTAATGTCGTTCAGACCCCTATAATCTATGCAGGGGCGAAGGGAGCCATCTTTTTTGCCCACGAAGAAGAATCCGGCCCCCGCCGGAGAGGAGGAGGGACGAATGATCCCTGCCGCGAGGGATTCGGTAATGTATTGGTCCATGGCCTGGCGTTCCTTGGGTGACAAAAAGTATATAATCGGCCCTTGGGAGGAGTGGTGCCTGGGAGCAGATCAATGGCGCAGTCGTATGGTCGGTGGGAGGTGGCGCGTGACTTACTGAATGCTGCCCTGAGGTCATGGTAGTCTAGAGGGATGTGGGTGAGATCGGGTAGCTCCTTCGTGGGGGTGAGGCTGAAGCATGACGTGGTGGCAGATCGTAAACAGATTGTGGAACATGATGGGCTCCAGGCTAGGACGGAATTCGTGGCCCAGTCAATCTGTGGATTGTGTTTGGTTAACCAGGGGAGGCCCAGAACGACCGTGGCGTGAGAACCTTCCATGATGAATAGGGAGGTTTGCTCTGAGTGGTTGCCCGAGACTCTCAGGCCAATGAGAGGAGTTCTGTGAGTGATGGAGGGGAGCAGACTCCCGTCGAGAGCCTGGACCTTGAGCTGGGTCTCCAAAGGCAGGAAGGGGATTCCAAGGGCCTTGGCTGAGGCCACGTTGATGAGATTACGGTCAGAGCCTGAGTCAATTAGTGCCTGCACTAAGTGGATCTGCTGTTCGTAGATGAGGAAGACAGGAAGTAGTTGACGCTGGTCGGGGAGTCTTCTTGAAGTCGCACCATCCAGCGTTCCAAGTTGAACTAGAGGGTTGCTCCTTTTTACTGGTCAGAACTTGAGTTGGTGATCAGACCCTCCACAGTAGAAACAGGCCCTCTCTACTCTGCGTCGTCGTCATTCCTCAGGAGAGATGCAGGTCCTGCCCAATTGCGTGGGCTTCTCCTGTTCATGGGCTCGTGATGTCGGGGTAACTTTAAGTGGTGGTGTCCAGGCTGGTCTCCGAAGACGAAGACGTGAATCTACTCGGCCTGCCAGATCTATGAGCTCCGGGAGCGAGGAGGGGAGTTCCAGAGAAACTAGTTGGTCTTTAAGTGTTTCAGACAGACCCTCAAAAAACATGTCACTTAGTGCTTGTTTGTTCTATTCACTTGAGAAAGCTAGTGTTCGGAACTCAATGGCGTAGTCATAGGCCGAGCGGGAACCTTGTCGGAGATTCAATAACTTGAGTCCTGCTTCTCTGCCGTGACATGAGCGATCAAATACCCTCCTCATTTCCTTAGCAAAAAGCTCAAAGTTTGAGCAACAAGGGTCATGGGCCTCCCAGAGTGCCGTGCTCCACTCTCTGGTTCTCCCTGAAAGGAGCGTGATCACAAATGCCACCTTTGAGCGTTCAGAAGAGAAAGTGGAGGTCTGTAGTTCGAAAATCAATGAACACTGAGAGAGAAATGATCGGCAGGTGCCTGGATCTCCTTCATAGGTAGGAGGGGCAGGGAGACATGGTTCACGTTGAATGTGGCAGTCCCTGCTTGATGTTGAAGAGAGCTGGAGCCGTTGGAGCTGGGTCATGACGTCAGCGAGGGCTTGCTGGGTGTTGAGCAGCTCCTGCTGGTGAACTCCAAGAAGTGCACCTTGACTCTTCAACGCCGATTTCATGTGGCCGACATCTGCTGGATCCATTTCGTATGGCTAGATTATTCTGTCACGAGGCGAGGTGAAACGAGATGGATCCAAGTGCAGATGAATAGTAGAAGCGTTAAACTGAAGCGAGGTCGGAAAACGAAAGCAAAAAATATCACAAAATTTTCTTGTTCATTTGCATACTTTCTTCTAGACATGGGGCACAAACAATCATGGGTTAAACATTGCTAGAAATTCCTACCCTGAGGCAAACATCAACATGTTCCATATGACAACAGTTCATACTTACATGGCTTTCATTAGATCCAAACATTAGGGTTGTTGTAACTAAGCTGTCGTTTTAGTCTAGGGGGACAATCATATGATGAGTGATTGGCCAAGAGTAGCTGGATCAGTATCAGTGCTGTCCTTCTCATCTTCTGGAGCCAGACTGTTGTAGTGGGACTTGGTCTGGAGGAGGACATGTTCTCTGTTTGGTCTCCACTTCATGGCAGTAGAAGAAACCATGTCTAGTTTCTCCCTAACAGAAGAGGAACAGGTAATTGTGGAACCAAGCCTATATTTATGAGCCAATTTGCATTCCAGTTTATGACGTTCACCTTCATGAAGGGGCCATCTAAGCTATTTCTGTGGACTAAATTGATGGAGAGTGTCCCACTGGGCTGGAGAGCCCAAGGGAGAGTGGTGGGTGAGTTAAAGAGACCATACTAGCCAGTGTCTAAAAGGGCAGTGATGGAAGTCCCATGTTGACTTTGATTGTGGGTACCCATGGGGATACTGAAGAGCAAATGCCATTTTTCTATAGTTTTTGAATATTATATGTCTACACAAAAGCTAAACGAAAACCAAAGTAAAGATAGAGAAAAAAAAACAGTTAAATAAAACATTTTTTTTCATAATTGCCTTTTCCCTCAAAATATGATTAATAGAAACGTTCAAAAGACCTCCTCTGTCATTCACAGCTGATTGGAAGGACTCTGGCTGCACTTGGCAGCTGGTTGTAATTGATTTAGCTGCTATAATGTTAACATAATGATGATGAGTGCTTCTGCTTTTCTGGCTTTTCCATTATAAGTGGGTAGATTCACTACATGCTGATTACTGAATGCTATCCTATAAATAACTTGGCATTGCAGTCTCTCCCTCTTTCACACACACACACACACACACACACACACACACACACACACACACACACACACACACACACACACACACACACACACAACACACACAGGGGAATGGCTTCCCTGACCTCATTAGGTAAGAAACAAAAAGGTGTGTGTGTGAGACACTTTGTATCTGTGTGTGATCCGTTTATTATTAAGACACAAAAATGGATTTCTTTAATCAGCAATGGCTAAGCTGCATACTTAGAGCAACCAATATTGAAAGACATATGTCTATAGATAGATAGATAGATAGATAGATAGATAGATAGATAGATGAACACAATGAGAAATAAAATAATAAGTTAAAGTAGAAAATAACTGATAGAAGACTTAAAAACGGATAGGGACAGAGAAAGGCAGAGAGGTAGGAGACAGAGAGAAAATGAGAGAAAGAGAAAGACAGAGTGAGGAGGGAGATAGAGAGGAAGGGGAGGAAGGCTCAGACAGCTCTGGAAACAATGACTGCCATAGATAAAGCAGGTGGCTGCGGTAATTGCTTCCACAAAATAATGAATGAGCTACGAGCCGTCTGACGGAATAGGAAATCTTCCTTGCTTCTTATCCTCCCCCTCCCTCTCTCCTGCATACTCGCTCTTTCTCTCCTTCCTTTCCCCCCTATTTTCCCTATCTCTGCTTCTTATCTATCCCATGGTCTCTCCTTTCCAGTGAAAAGAAAAATCTGATTAATCTTACCTCATTTTCTCATTTCCACAAAGTGCTATCATCTCACCATTCTTCTTTAGAGAAATCACAGTTTTTGTTCTTGAGTTGCAATGTTTAGATTTCAGGAATTGATTCGGGGGCTCATAATCGATATCATAAGCGTACAGTAAGTGTGGTTATATACAATATTGTTAAAACCATAAATGAATATTGAATGTCATTTTAAACACAATATGGACATATTGGAAATTCAACAATATGAAACATACGTAGATTCCAAAGAAGCTACACTCAGTGATAGGCTGTTGTCTAGTTAGGTCACAATAATTTGTACATAACATTAAAAGGTGTTTCCGGTAAAACAGAAAATTTTACTTTCTTTTCATCTTCATCTAACAAGGTCCCACATTTTAATGAATATTTCTGAAAAGTAACTTTTTGCCTGATGATGTCACTAATATTAGTGTAGTAATCATTTTAAACTAGGAAATTGAACGGTGACATAGCAAACACAGACAAGTGGAACATCCCTGTGTGATTATAACATGCTACGTAAGGTGAGATAAAGGGGCTGAGAAACCTACAGTATATAGAAGAATTGATCTCATGTACTAAACTAGAACAAATACTGGCAGCACTTTTTTTAGATTAGATTAAGAGGATTGTAACATGAATCTGGTGGGGAAGGAATGAGACAGAGTTGATTTTTATTGTCTTATTAGCGCTTGTGAATTTATAAGTTGTTTTTCAGCCACTTTACATTTCAGAGTAAACTTCCCCTCTGTCCCACTTGCTCCTTGGCTTAGTGCAACAGACAAATACTAATTAGACGCAGTCTCATCAGATGTGCATTCTTTCACACTCACCTAATTGTTGCTCCCTCCACAGAATGGCACTTGCCCACACCCTCAAACTGCCCACACAATCTGTCTCAGGTCGGGGAGTCATCCGGCCTGGCATCCACCTCCCAACTCTGTTGCCCCCACCCCCCTCTTACCCACTTTGTTCTCTTGGAATTATAAGGCTCTGCATTCTGATCAGTTTTGAGATACTGAGCACAAGTTTTTGCACTTCATATAACAAAACTGACCTGTTTTTTCATTTTTTAAATAAAGATTCTCTCAAGCAAGAATATAGATGGACAGTAGATCTGAGTCAACTTTAACTTTTTTAGCACTTACTGTGAATTTTGAAAAAACTTTTCAGAATCAAAATCAGGTTTATTGCCAAGTAGGTTTTCATGTACAATATTGAATGAAGTTCAAATTGTTTCATGCATTACTTACTCACACTACGGGCAATCTGGGAAAGCCAATTAGCCTAATCTGCATGTCTTTGGACTGTGGGAGGAAATCAGAGTACCCGGAGGAAACCCACCAAGAACAGGGAAAACATGCAAACTCCATGCACTTTGTGATGGGAATTGAAACTGGCTGGGAATCAAACCCAGTCCCTGGAGGTGCACGGCAACAGTGCTAACCACTACACCACTGTGCTACCTCATTTGCATTTAAACAAGTTAAAATTTAAGAATTAAGTTTTTAATTTAACCTCTTAAGCATCACTGAGGATGTTAATGACCTCAGATGTCTTATCATGTTTTCTTAAAAAAAAAAAAAAATGTACATGTAACATGACTAGTTACAATGCATTTTGTCAAGGAGTGCTCCTTCTCCGAAAGACTTCCTAACATTTTAAATTAGAACTTGGAAGTCTGCTCAAAGAAAGACCCAAACTCCCTTTACCTTTGGCAATTTATGGTATCAATCCTTCCAATTATATGCTGAGTGGATAATTGTTGTATTGTATTGTACTGCCTTGTTGTATTACTGTTAACAGTTTTTAAATGTACTTTTTGTAATAAATATACATTTTGCACATTATTTATTTATTTATTTATTTATTTAGTTAGTTAGTTAGTTATTTATCTATTTATAACATCCTATATTATTATTATAAAGTAACTCATTATTTACGGGGAATTTCAGCTGGTCTAACAGACACACTTTGGGAGACCTCAATGACCTATCGGCCAAAACACAGTATTGTTGCTGATTACATTTTTTAAAATGCCATACATATAATACAAAATGTGTGTGCTAAAGAAGCTACTTCTGAAGTTTATGCAACATGGAAATGACCAATCTTACTTCTCTAAAAATTTCAAGTTGCTAACTTCAGCCGTGTTGGAGAGATAATTTTATATGTGCCCCCAAAATGGCCATTTTTCAGTGTTTATGTTGCAATATCTTAACAATTTTGCATTTTAGAATAATAGCCTTTTTCAGGTTTATGGCTTTTCATGTGAAATCTAAATTGGCCAAATTTCATCTGAGTGACCATTAAGATCAGTGAAAGATTACTACGCAAAATTGAACTTTTTTTTCACTCACTCACTCACTCACTCACTCATCTGCTATACCACTTTATCCTGTATTCAGCGTCACGGGGGCCTGGAGCCTATCCCAGGAGGCTTAGGGCATAAGGCAGTATACACCCTGGACAGGGTGCCAATTCATCGCAAGGCACACACATATACACACTCACACACTCATTCACACACTACAGGCAATTTGGGAATGCCAATTAGCCTAAACTGCATGTCTTTGGATTGTGGGAGGAAACCGGAGTAACCAAAGAAAACCCACCAAGCATGGTGAGAACATACAACCTCTATGTACACAGAGACGGGAATCGGGCCTGACCGGGAATTGAACCCGGACACTACTACACCACCTCATTTACGCTTCATTTATTTATTTATTTATTTTTGCATAAAAATATAAATGTGTATGCATATTTATAAAAAAAAAGAAGCATGAGTCAGGAGATAAAAAACATTAAGTGTTATGAAAAATTTAGTTATATGATCCTGTCTGAAAATTCACTTTTTCACTTGGTGAGACACTTATGTTTTGTTCGTATGCTTGTTACATTATATCGTATTTAAAAAGCTTTAAGTAAAGTACAGGTACTTAAAAAAAGTACTTAAGTGCAGTAGTAGATTGTATTTGCTGCTTACCACTTACAGTAACTTGACTATAGAGTAATATTTTATTCATTCATTCATTTCTATACTGCTTATTCTGCAGGGTTGTGGGAAACCTGGACCCAATCCCAGGAGACTTCAGATATGAGGGGTACACTCTGGATGGGTACTAGTCCATCACAGGGCACACATGCACAAACACTCATTCACACACCATGGACAATTTGGCAACAATTGGCCTACTTTGCATGTCTTTGGACTTTGGACCCAGCAAGCACGGGCAGAACATGCTCATAGACCTGAGGCAGGATGCGAACCCTTAACCCGGGAGGTGCTAGACCACAGTGCTAACCACTACGCTACCATGCCGCCTAGTAACATTTTATACAATACTTGTTTAAAGTTAAAATGTTTCAGAGTATGGCAATTCTTTGCATTTGACATGTTTTCCATTTAATTTACGTTTGCACTCGAGTTGGCACAGACTTCACATGCTTATATAAACCCTTATGATTTATCTTAAGTTCCGCAGAGATAAAAATCATGGGAGTATCGACTGAACATGTGCTTCAGTGGAAGAGCTGAATCTCAAGTAATATCTGACCTTTTGTAGAAAGGAATTACAAATATCACAATGTCAAAGATTTGCTTATCTTCAAACAGTAACCAACAAATCATGCAAAATTTTGAATACTGAATACTTAAAGTAAAAACATTTCCTTTGCTTTTGCTTAAATATTTCATTTTCATGATTTCTATTTGTTAATTCTTTTATCTGTCAATACTTTTTATTCATGATGTTTTAGTTAAAAATCCATCAAACAAACAAACAACAACAAAAAAACCCAAACATGTTTTCAGGTTAGCCTCAGGTTTTTGGGCCCCACTGTAAAACTCCAAGAGATCCATGCAGTTTTATATAGGACCATGGTTCTCATGTAATTGTATTGCTTTTTTATTTTTATTTTTAATCACAATGCCCCAATCTCAACAATGGTGGGGGTTAATGCCAGTTAGCATCAAGGTTGTCCACTGGTAAAATGAAAGAAAGCCAAGGGATAATCGCTTTTAATTTGTTAAAATTATTAAAATGATAGAGGATGATTGCAAAATTTAGAAAAGTTCTTGGAGATTCTTTTACTCTGGATAAGGTTCATAAAGGCAAAATATGTTTAAATCTTAAATACGCTATACGATTTAGTAGAAAATGATGACCTCTTACAATGCTACGGCTTGCACCTGCTGACTCATCCTTATGCTGAACTGTACTTCATGTTAATTTAAAGAACTTCTGTTATATTGAACTTTCAGCTGCATAACACACACGATGTTATATAATTTTTATCCGTTATCACCCAGATGAGGATGGGTTCCCTGTTGAGTCTGGTTCCTCTCAAGGTTTCTTCCTACAACCATCTCAGGGAGTTTTTCCTTGCCACTGTCACCGTCACCCTTGGCTTGCTCATCAGAGACATTTCATTCATCATTCACTCATTCATCTCATTATTATCTAGACACATTTTTCTCACACATACACACTTCCATAAATTTTCTTTTTAAATGTTTTTTCATTCTTGTAAAGCTGCTTTGAGACAGTGAACACTGTTAAAAGCGCTATATAAATAAAATTGAACTGAATTGAATTGAATAATGTATAGCGGGGATAGAGGCTCAAGTGTCAAGTGTTTCTTGTAGTTGATGGTCACTGCTCTGGTAAAATGCTGTTTCTGTGCCTGATTGCTTTATTTATTGCAAAATTTATTTTTTAATTTCTGTAATAATGATTTACTGTACTAAACATGGTTGTATCCTTGTCACCTTACAGTTATATAAAAATTGAAGCTGTAGGATTTTTTTCTTTATACTAAAGATGTTACATGAAAGAACATTTTAAATTAAAATAAACTTGTAATACTCATTATTTTCAAGGATTTCTTTTAAAATTGCAAAACCTCAATTTACATACTATGGAACCTATGTCAATATGAATATATAATATTTGTCCGGCATATCCCACACATGCCCAGTAAAATTGGGAACCAGTGGGGGACCTTGGGAGTGAAACTTGGGGAGTTTCTTGGAGGTGGTCTTGAGTGGGACGTCACGAGCAGATAACCTGACCCTCTGGCCAATGCGATATCTGGGGGCTGGTAAACGGTAGCAGTTGGCTTGACACAGGAAGTTGCTGACGGTGGATTGCAATTGGGCGCAAGCCTGCTGTCAAATCCTCCTGCAGCGACGGGCGAAGGCTTGGGCAGAGGGATCCGCATCCTTCTCCACCTGGAAGGGAAATAGCAGTGGCTGATAACCAAGGCAGCGATGGAGGACAACCCTGTGGAGGAGGTGGGGAGAGAGTTGTGGGCATACTCCACCCAGGAAAGAAAGTGGCTCCAGGAGGCTGCACCCCAAGAGGCCATGCACCTTAGTGACTTCTCAAGTTTCTGGTTCATGCGTCATGTTTATCTATTAGTATGGGGCTGGGGGTGATGGCGCTAAGGACACAAAAGGCCTTCCAGAATTGAGCAGAGAAGGACCCCTATCAAAAACAATGTCGAGTGGGAGTGCATACAGTTGAAAGACATGGTTAATCAGGAGCTCGGCTGTTTCCTTGGTGGACGTAAGCTTGGGTAGTGGAATGAAGTGGGTGGATTTGAACCGGTCCACAATGGTTAAGATGCAGGTATTGTTGTTAAATGGTGGTAGTCCAGTAACGAAGTTAATGGAGATGTGTGACCAGGGGCAAAATGCTTGACATCCTCCTTCATGGTTGGCCACCAGAACCGTTGCTGTAGGAGTGAGAGGGTGTGTGTCACCCCAGGGTGCCATGACAATCTGGAGCTGTCCATTATAGTAATTGGGGTCTTACTGAAGCAGGAATGAAGAGCATCCAAGCAGGGGACATTTCTTGGGTCTGGTTCCTGTTCGAGGGTCTGCTTGACCAGATTTTCCACATCCTGGTCCAGCAGCTGAAAAGTGAGCATCGTGCCTAGCGTGAATTAAGCCTTTTGTCTGCCTTTAAGTACTCAAGGTTTCCATGGTCTGTCCATACAAGAAAAGAGTGCTCTGCTCTCTCCAGGCAATGCCTCCATTCCTCAAGAGCCAGCTTGACTGCCAAGAGTCCAATGTCATAGTTCTGTTCCAGGGGTGTGAGTTGGCTGGAGAAGAAAGAGCAAGGGTGAAGCTTGTTGTCCTTGGGCAACTTTTGTGAAAAGTGTCTCAGAAGTGTCTACCTCTACGACAAACTGGAGGGAGGGGTCGGGGAGGGTGAGGATGGGTGCCATGGTAAATCGGCACTTAAGCCCCTTGAAGACTTGGATCTTGGTCAAGGTGAATGTCATGAGTGGAGAAGTCACCATGCAGTAATTCTTGATGAAGTGATGAAAAAAGTTGGCAAATCCCAGGAAGCATTGAAGTTTGCTTCTGGAAGATGGTAGCGGGCAGTCATAGACCGCCTTCACCTTGGTGGGGTCCATCTGGATGCCTGCTGGTGAGATGAAGTAACCTAAGAATGAGGTGGATGTGCAGTGAAACTCTCACCTTGATGAACAGTTTTTTTTCCGGCAGTCGTTGCAAGACCTGACGATTGTGGAACTGGTGTTCCTTTTCAGAGCATGAGTAGATCAAGATGTCATCAAGGTCAAAGGCAAAGACAAGGACAAAAACATTGAGGAAGTCTATGAGGCCATCGTTGATTAGGGCCTGGAAGTCTGCTGGTGCGTTGGTTAGGCCGAATGGAGCGACCAGGTACTCATAATGGCCAGTGGGGGTATTGAAGGCAGTCTTCCACTCATCACCTCTCTTATTCTGACCAGGTGGTAGTCATTCCTCAAGTCTAGTTTGGTGAACATACGGGACTTGAGGAAGCAGTTCTGGAGCAGTTCAAAGGCAGATGACATCAGCAGGAGAGGGTACTGTGATATCGTTCAGAACCCTGTAATCAATGCAGAGACTGATCCCTTTTCTCCCGAAAGAAGAATCCTGCCTCCACAGGTGAGGAGGATGGGTGGATTAATTCTGCTGTCTAGGAGGAGGTTGATAGCACAATCATAGGGGTGGTGAGGTGGTAGAGAAACGGCACATGATTTGCTAAAGACCTGTCAAAGGTCATGTTACTCAGAGGGTACTTTGGCAAGGTTATGGAGCTCCTCTTGGAACATGGGCAAGGTCCGACCTGTGGTGGCAATGTGCAAACATGACAAGAGGCAAGTGGGGCTCCAATCCAGGAGGCTTCGCTTCTGCCAATCTATTTGGGGGTAATGCATTCTTAGCCATGGGAATCCCAAGACAATAGGTGCATGAGCATTTTGAATGGTTAGGAAAGTGATGGTCTCAATATGGTTGCTTGAGAATTGTAGGGTAATGGGGCAGTGCAATGAGTGATAATGGTGCGTCTGCTGCTGTCAAAAGCCTGAACAATCAATGGTTGATGCAGGGGTGTGAGTGGAGTCTTGCATTGGAAGGCATTGGAGGAGATTAGGTTTTGGTCTCCTCCGGAGTCCACTAGGGTTTGAGTGACATAGAACTGGTTGTTATGGGTCAAGGTTATGGCAAAACATGATCGCTGGTACAGGGAAAAAGTAGGTGTGGGGCCCCCCCAACATCCCTAGAATTACTGGGACCCCCTGCCCTTTTAGTGGGAAGGAGCTCACTACATACACACGTGGACAAAATTGTTGGTACCCTTCGGTCAATGAAAGGAAAACTCACAATAGTCACATAAATAACTTTAATCTGACAAAAGTAATAATTAAAAAAAATTCTATGAATGTTAACCAATGAAAGTCAGACATTGCTTTTCAACCATGCTTCAACAGAATTATTTAAAAAAATAAATTCATGGAACAGGTCTGGACAAAAATGATGGTACCCCTAGAAAATACTGAAAATAATGTGACCAAAGAGACATGTTAATTCAAGGTGTGTCCACTAATTAGCATCATAGGTGTCTAAAATCTTGTAATCAGTCAGTGGGCCTATATATAGGGCTCCAGGTAGTCACTGTGTTGTTTGGTGACATGGTATATACCACACTCAACATGGACCAGAGGAAGTGAAGGAAAGAGTTGTCTCAGGAGATTCGAAAGAAAATTATAGACAAGCATGTTAAAGGTAAAGGCTATAAGACCATTTCCAAGCAGCTAGATGTTCCTGTGACTACAGTTGTACATATTATTCAGAAATTTAAGATCCATGGGACTGTAGCCAACTTCCCTGGACGTGGCCGCAGGAGGAAAATTAATGACAAATCAAAGAGACGGATAATCCGAATGGTAACAAAAGAGCCCAGAAAGACTTCTAAAGAGATCCAAGGTGAACTTCATGCTCAAGGAACATCAGTGTCAGATCGCACCATCTGTCGTTGTTTGAGCCAAAGTGGACTACATGGGTGACGACCAAGGAGGACACCATTGTTGAAGACAAATCATAAAAAAGCCAGACTGGAATATGCCAAACTACATGTTGACAAGCCACAAAGCTTCTGGGAGAATGTCCTATGGACAGATGAGACAAAAATGGGACTTTTTTCCAAGGCACATCAGCTCTATGTTCACAGACAGAAAAATGAAGCATATCAAGAAAAGAACACTGTCCCTACTGTGAAACATGGAGGAGGCGCTGTTATGTTCTGGGGCTGCTTTGCTGCATCTGGCACAGGGTGTCTTGAATCTGTACAGGGTACAATGAAATCTCAAGCCTATCAAGGGATTCTAGAGAGAAATGTGCTGGCCAGTGTCAGAAAGCTGGGTCTCAGTCGCAGGTCATGGGTCTTGCAACAGAACAATGACCCAAAACAGACAGCTAAAAACACCCAAGAAAGGCTAAGAGGAAAACATTGGACTATTCTAAAGTGGCCTTCTATGAGCCCTGACCTCAATCCTATTGAGCATCTTTGGAAGGAGCTGAAACATGCTGTCTGGAAAAGGCACCCTTCAAACCGGAAACAACTGGAGCAGCTTGCTCATGAGGAGTGGGCCAAAATACCTGCAGAGAGGTGCAGAAGTCTCATTGACAGTTACAGGAATCGTTTGAATGCAGTGATTGCCTCAAAAGGTTGTGCAACAAACTATTAAGTTAGGGGTACCATCATTTTTGTCCAGGCCTGTTCCATGAGTTCATTTTTTAAAAATAATTCCGTTGAAGCATGGTTGAAAAGCAATGTCTGACTTTCATTGATTAACATTCATAGAATTCTTATTTATTATTACTTTTGTCAGATTAAAGTTATTTCTGTGACCATTGTGAGTTTTTCTTTCATTGACCGAAGGGTACCAACAATTTTGTCCACGTGTGTAATCTGTCTGACTGCAGTAAAAACAGGCACCGTCATCTCTTTGGTGCTGACGCTCCTTTGGTGAAATACGTGCATGCCCTATATGCATGGGTTCAGGGAGTGACTCAAGAATGACCAAAGTGTGAGTCGGGATGTATGGCTTATTAAAGCGCCAGCACTCCTCTTCTTGGGATCGTTTATGGGCACCGTTGCAGGTTATTAAGTCACTGAGGTCCTGCAGGTCAGAAGGAAGCTCTCAGGCGGTGTGGTCATCCTTAAATATGTCTGAGAGTCCGTTGAGAAAGCAATCAAATAGGGCTTTTTTGTCCAGAAGGGAGCCAGAGATCGAAAGTCAATGGCATAATCTGAGACGGAGTCGGATCCCTGGCGTAGCTGTAGTATTTGGCCTGCCGTCTGGTGCCTAGTAAATTAATGGTCAAAAACCCTTCTTATCTAATCTGTAAATGCGTTATATGTGAAGCAACAAGGGACCTGGGCATCCCACAATGCTGTTCCCCACTCCCTTGCCTTTCCTGAGAGTAGAGTAATGATGTAAGCAACCTTGGATTGTTTGGTAGGAAATGACACCGCCTGCAGTTTGAAGACAAGAGAGCACGGAGACAAAAAGAAAGATGGATAGATCCCTGTCATAAGTAGAGGGTGGGAAGGCATGGTTCATGGCCCATGGTGCAGAGCTGGAAGACTGAGGGGTGGGTGCCGTGGGTGGTTGTGATTGTAGCTGAGTGGTATGTGACACCAGGTTTTCTGGGATGGTTTAGAGCAGGGGTGTCCAAATTCAGTCCTGGAGGGCCAGTGTCCAACACAGTTTGGTGCTTCTTCTTCTCAAACACAGCTGATTTAACTAATCTGTTAATTACTATGTTCAGTGGGTGTGTTTAGTTGTTGGTGAATTACAAACTGTGCTGGTCACTGGCCCTCCAGGACTGGATTTTGGACACCCCTGGTTTAGAGTTAATGGTGATCTGCCTGATTTCCAGTTTGTGAGTACCTAGGAAAGCTCCTTGGCTCTCTAGTGCCACCCTCAGGCAAGCCTCCTCTGCTGGATACATTTGTGGCCAGATTATACTGTTAGGGCTCTGTGAGGTCTTGATGGATCCAAGTGCAAGTAAAGAGTTGGAAGAAGTCCACTGCAGCTTATTCTGTGGATATGTAGTTGAGTTGAGCTTAGCAGGTAGTGTGGAAGCCTTACTAATGCACTTGATGCGGACGTGGCTGTTGCTCTGCGCTGGAAGGCTGTGTGTGGAGAGAGCCTCAATGGAATGCGGAAGTGCCGGCAGGAGTCACAAGAGGTCTGTGCACTGCATGAGCCTTGTGGGAATGCGGAAGTGCAGAGCCAGTACAAGCCGGGTACACTCTGTAGCGATAATTCAATTCAATTCAATTTTATTTGTATAGCATTTTAACAATTGACATTATCACAAGGCAGCTTTACACAATCAAAAGAATTGTATAAGTTTATATGAGAAGTGAACATGTATGAATCAAAACGATAAGACTGTCTCAGCGATAGACAGCATGTGCACCGTGAGCCTTTCTGGAGGGGAACAAGCTCTGCAGTGAATGCTGGTATGGGCGCAGTGAACTTGTGCCGGTTAGTGGTTGTGAACAGGCAGGGTTCAGAGCTGTGATGATCCGAATTCGTAGTTGTTAAACAATTGCAGAGGTCGATAACATAAGATCTGTGAGCGAGAAAATACAAGGCATGAAACGAGTGCGAGGTCGGTGGAAAACAATGTGGTTGGGATCGTGAAAGCAAGGACATGAGATAACGCTGGAATATCAGGCTTGAAAGGCACACAATAATCTGGCAAGGAGGTGTTGTAGAGTGTGGCTTAAATAGGGAGGAGAGGTCATTGCTGATTGAGGTGTGCAGGGTAGAGAATGGGGTGGGGTCAAAGCAAGGAGCGGGGGAAGATTATGGAATGAGAGTATGCAGTTGATCATGGCAGAGCTGTGGTTTGGCAGGTCGTGACAAAAACAGAGTTTACAATAAGAAAAAATCTACATTAATAACATTAATGCTTGGGTTTCAGCAGGTTCAAAGAACATTAAGCTTGTTCATATAAAATTTCCATTTACAAGTGTATAGACTGTGTTTTTACTTCATAACCATCCGCTACAAGTCACAGACATGTATACCACTGAAGCAACAACAACAAGACTGCTTACACATTCTCTGACTGTAGTGGACAGATTAACTTATTTGTCAGACACAAAAATGGACATTGGACATCTTTGTCATAGTCAGAGTCTTTGGAATTTGCCATTTCATTTGCACAAATTGACATTGTGTCTTGCAACATAGCACAATGCGTTAAATGCTTGCAAGCAGCAAGCCTAGCCAAGAATCTTGACAGACTGGTTGCTACACAAGTCATCACAGAATATACAGTATAATAAATAAAGGGTGCTTTTGACATTACTCACATTTAGTCTTAATGTGGGTAATCATCATTGTCGTTATTGTCTTCATAATAACAACAGCAGAAACTACAACAGAAATGACAACAAATATAACAACCTTGCTTCTTTTTAATCATTCACAAATGCTGTTGTTCAGAAATGGCCATTTACACATTTCAGATATCGCAAATCTCAGATTATCCTGATTCAATAGATTCTGTTTCTAAATCTGCTAAATGACTAGGTGATAACACACTTCCTCTCACAGTTCATGATATCTGATGACACTCTTACAAAATCAAAAGAAAAGTGTGAAAACTAAAGCACAGATTGTGCTTGTAGAGTGTATAAAAATCTTTAGAAATGTATTTAAAATTATTTATCTAAGTGTTGTTCAAAATAATTCAGTGTTTCACCAAATGCCTAACGTCATAGTGTTTAAGCTAGGCACGTTTGAGAGAGTTTGTAGTGGGAGTAGAGGTGAGCATGTTTACTAATTATCCTTCTCCTGGCATTTAAATCAGTCAAACTTCAGGTGTCGCAAGAGGCTATTAATTACCCTTATCATTCACTCACATGCATACCCAGAGACACACATGCATTACACCTAGGAATCCTCTCTTTAAATGTGTGGCTGACAAGGAGGGCTGGCAGGTGGAGTCCATATTTAGGGCCCCATTGTAATGAAGTCAGAGGAAAAAGATTATTCTAGCAAGGTGACAGAGTGCTTTCAGAGCACACCAGCTGCATTGTTAGCAGGAAAGATGGAGGCGCAAAAGGGGCCTTCAGGCTAAAGGAAGATAGTGTCAGTATGTCAGTTGCTTTCAACAGATGTGATAGCCTCTCCAGAGTTACACAGAGGAAGAGAATGAGAGAGAGAGAGAGAGAGAGAGAGAGAATGGGAAGGCTAAGCTTCTTAGCTATACTTGCTTTCTCGGTAATTTAAAGCAAATATATACCAAAACACAAATGAAAACCAGTCAAGTAAAATAAAATTGTTTAGCCCATAGTGTGAAACTAATATCTTTCCCTATCATGTGTTAATGCTTAGTGTATCGTGTGGTAATGGTAGAGTAATGTAAGCTATCTGATAGTCTTTTCTTGTGCAAATTAAAGTTGAAACAGCTATGTATAAGCTAGTTAATTGAATAGCATGTGCTAACATCTGCTATCTGCTAGCTGGTGAGGCTCAATGGAATTGTGGGATTACTTATCAGATAGAAATAACTAGTTGAGAATACAACAACTACACTAGACAACTGATGCTAACAACTGATTAAACTGATCTACAATACATATGTAATCTTGATTCTTTGTCAACCCATTGCTTGGATTCAGTGAGAAAGCAAGTCAACAAATGGCAATTACCTATTCTACACTATATTCATTATCACATCAAGTGAAACATTTCAAGCCTTTTTTTTCGTTTTAATTATGATGAATAAGATGAGAAGCCCTCAAGCACAGGGAGAACATGTAAACTCCATGCACATAGACCCAACTCGGACTCTGGAGGTGCAAAGCGACATTACTAACCACTAAGCCACAGTGCCTCCCTAATAAAGGTTTATGAAAATATTAGGCCTTTTATGCCCTGAATACTTGGTTGGGTCCCTTATACCAGTAATTACTGCATTAATGATGAATGAAAATTCTGTGATCAGCCAGAGGAAATGCTGAGGTGTTGCCACGTTGCGTTGATAGCAGCCTTCAGTTCATCTGTATTGTTCAGTGGAGTGTTATATTCCTCTTGAAAGTACCCCATAAATTCTTTATGGGTTTAAGTCAAGAAAATTGACTTAAAAAAGAACAGCTGTTAGCATCATCAAAGGCCAGGACTATCTTTGTGGAAAAATGGAACCATGCCCAGTCAACACACACATCCCAAGAAGACCACAAGGGGCATCCATGCGACGAGATCTCCAACCAGAGGCTGAACACCAGGACGAGTCAGACAGGTCCAGAGGGCAGAGTGGTTCTGGATCGCTGACAGCTCAGGAGCGACATATATAGCTCGACAGAGAGACAGGGAGAGTTTTAAAGAGAGAAGGAGAGAAGGAGAGAAGAAGAGAGAAAAGCGGAGAGAGCAGAAGAGTAGGAGAGATAACAGTTAGGATGATATGGCCCCCCCAAATCATTACCAAGTAGGACACTTCTGATGTTGCCTTAGGTGCAGGAGTGACTTGATACTAGGTGACTTGTAACAGTTAGCCTATTTCCTGAGGCTGTCTGTGTGGTGGCTCTTGATTCACTGGCTCCAGCTTCACTCCACTCCTTGTAAATCTCTCCCAAGTTCTTGGATTGGCTTTGCCTGGCAATCATCTTAAGACTGTGCTCATCTCTGTTGCTTGTGCACCTTTTCCTATTACACTTTTCAATCCAGCCAACTTCCCCTGATATAGCACTCTGTGAACAGTCAGGCTTTTCACCGATGACATTTTGTAGCTTATCCTCCTTGTGGAGGGTTATCTTTATATAAAAAATAGACTGATCTATACCTGTAGGCAATATGCAAACATTTGTTACAGGCATGACTGAACAGAATTTATGTTTTGCAAAACAATAGTTTTGTGTCAAGGGTAAAAGAAAGCACATGGTCTACATACACATGACAATTGGCCATACAAATGTATGAAAAAGAGCTGTAGTCTAAACTAGATGGCATAATTATAGTGACTTTGTAAATTACTTGTGCAAACATTATTATTATTATTATTATAATTGGTGCTTTTGTACATTACTACTACTACTACTACTACTAATAATAATAATACATTTAGAGGCAGAGAAAGAAAGGCTGCTTGAAGCACTGATTTAGAGTGCAGTAGGACGAGACACAGAGTTGGAGACTTGCATGCTCTTTCTTTCCGGAAGTGGTTGCGTAAAACATCTCCCACGCGTGTGCGCGCGCACACACACACACAAACACACACACACACACACACGCACATGCAAGAAAATAAGGACTGAATAAGAGTGCAGTCCAAACAGGAACACAGAGACAGACCTCTTGCCTCGCAACGGGGAGTATGGTAGTGAATTTGTATGGTTACATCAGTGGCTGTTATGGCAGAACTCTTGCTCTCTCTCTCTCTCTCTCTTTTTTACTTTCATAGACAAAAGATTGGAGAACTAAATACTACACCTAAAAAATACTTTAACTTTTGTAGCTATTTTGTACATTAACTAATGATACATGATATGGTCAAGTAACGAACAATTAACTTTTGAATCCTTAACATAGGTAGCGAGTATATTATATATTTTATAATGTCAATTCTAATCACTTCAGAGTTATGGTTTGAATTGGTTTGGATCTGCTTGTGGCATGAGCAAAGCTGTGACTGGCCTAGAAATTGGGCTGGTGTAATGAAATTGAACTTAGTTACTGGGCACCTGATGGTAGAGGCATCTTTGTGGGCTTTGGATGAGAACTTGATACAGTATGAACTGAGATAGGGCCTGGGGCTGGAAAGGAAGATTTGTGGACCTGCAGCAAGTGTTTGACAGTCGCTCAAAGTTCTCATCCCAGCATGATGTCCTCAAAGCCTCGTGGGGTGCCAGCTCTGGTCTCACAAAGTTGCAATGTGCTGAAATCTTGACATCTTTGAAGCCTGGCAGGGGCACCAATATGATGTTGTCAAAGCTAGAGTGCAGAGCAAATATGACATTCTTGAGGCAAGAATCTTGAGTGCAGAGAATGCATGACTTCAGCAAAGCGAGTGTGCTGCAGACACACCATTCCTGAAACTAGGGTGTGGATCAAGCATAGCTTAAGCAAAGCTAGGGTGTGCTGCATTTATGACATGTCTAAAGCTGATGTCTAGAACAATTAAGACAAATGGCAGGATAAACACAATGTCCACAAAGACAGCAGCACCCCTTGCAACCAGCAACCCAGTGGCTACTCCAACTCCTACAATCACCGAATTTCACATCTGTAAATTCACAGCTGAATAGTGAGTAGTGCTGCTTGCTGCTGGAAAGTGTGCAGCTGAAGGTGCTAAGCTGCTCTCTCAGCCTCAGTCTACACATTTTGAAGCATGGTGCCAGTCTTTGGTTGGGGTGCAGTATGGGGAGCCTTCTCATAGTGAACACTATTTCACTCTGTGCCATTGGCCCTTCATTGGCACAGGGAGCCATCTTGCTCCAGGCACCTTTACTCTCCTTTCTGCTGGACATATCTTGATTTATAAATTTAGCTAGCTTGGTGATCATAGCTCAACAAAAATGTAAGTGTAGACCTTCCTTCAGTAAAAATGTTACCATCACAAACAGGAAGTTAAGAAAGCTAACTAAGGCTAAATGCTAGACTCAACTCAGGAAAACCAACAGTCAAAGGAAAAGAAAACAGAGTAAAATAAATAAATAAATAAATAAATATACACTCAGGGGCTTGGACACTGAAATTGAAACACTGGCCAATTTTGGTGTTGGAGGTTTCAGGGCTAAATTTGACCACCCTGGTGGCTAATTCTCATTGATTGCACATTCCACCAGTAAGAGCAGAATGTGAAGGTTTAATTATAAGAGTAATACCACAGTTTTGCTTAAAATATTGCAAGCTTGAACTCTTACTGCAACAATTATGGGTGACATATCAGAGTTCAAAAGGGGACAAATTGTTAGTGTGCGTCTCGCTGGAACTTCTGTGACCAAGACAGCAAGTCTTTGTGATGTATGAAGAGCCACGGTATCCAGTGTAATGTCAGCACACCACCAAGAAGGACGGACCACACCCAACAGGAGTAATTGTGGATGCAAGAGGAAGCTGTCTGAAAGGGATGTCCGGGTGCTAACCTGGATTGTATCCAAGAAACATAAAACCACAGTTGCCCAACTCACATGTCAGAATTAAAATAAATCTGCACAGGGGGGTATTGTCATGTGCACCGGCACTAGGACCTGGAAGTAGTACGGTCACTATTCAGGAAGCATAAAAGGAGACAAGATGGCTCCACACATCGCTCAGTCATTGAGTTTGCCCATGCTATCGCAGACGCTCTGGCCGTCTAATCGTGAGTACTCACTTTCTTGTGTTTCGCTTTCAATTGAGTGTGTGTTATTAGAATGCGGGTTTATTTGTGTAAACTCTTGCTCTCGCTTCGGGAGAGTTCTAAAAATAAACAGCGTGGTTATCCTGCCTGTTCGCGCTACTTCCGCGTTTGGGTTTACCATCCACGCTACAGGGCTAACTGCTAGTCTTCTGGTCCGTCTCCGTTTGTTTGTGACAGAATGACTGAGCCATCTGCAGTAAACACAGCGGATTACGCTCACCTCTGCGATGTGGTTGATCAACATGCTAAGCTGATCTATCAGCTCCGTAGTGAAGTCGCGGTTCTCCGCCAAGGCATCCAAGACATCGCGGCCCTGCGAGGTGGCGGAGGTACGGCAGGAGAACACAACATTCCGCGGAGCGCCCGCTCAGCCGGCTGTTGCCACACGCGTTACAGCGGCAGCTGTGCCGCCACCCTCCCCCCCCTTCTTCTGATGTCTTCATTACTCTACCGGATAAGTGGGATGGCACGGATGGGAAATGCAGTGTTTTTTTAACCGCGTTGGATCTTGTGTTTGAGTTTAATTCCACCAGATACTCCACAGACCGACTGCGCATTGCTGTTCTCGTCTCGTTGCTATCCGGGCAGGCAGCGGAGTGGGCCACGGTGGTCCTGCGATCTGATTCAGATGTAGCCTATTCCTACACAGAGTTCACCTGCCAGCTAAAACTCACCTTTGAACATCCTGCTGCTGAGGTGGGGACCGACTCCAAATTATATCATCTCGGCAGGGAGGCTCATCCGTGAGCCGCTACACGGTGGATTTCCGAACGCTCGCCGTCCAGACCGACTGGGGAGACTCTGCCCTCCGGACGGCCTACTACGAGGGACTGGCTGCGTGCATCAAGGACGAGCTCACCAGACGAGAACTTCTAGCTATGTTGGAGGGCTTAATCCAACTCGCCCTCCGGATCGACCAACGTCTGCTCGCCCGACCCAAGCCAGCCCCTCGCACCCTGCCGCCCATCACGCCATCACTGTCTCATTTCACGCCCCGAACCCCCTCCTCCTTCTCTCTGGGGTCAGGGGTAGCTCAGTGGTTAAGGCATTGGACTATGGTTCGGAAGGTCCCAGGTTCAAGTCCCACTACCACCAAGTTGTCCCTGTTGGGCCCTTGAGCAAGGCCCTTAACCCCAACTGCTCAGATGTATAATGAGATAAAAATGTAAGTCGCTCTGGTTAAGGGCGTCTGCCAAATGCCTAGATGTAGATGTAGATGTCTCACACGCCTGTTCCGGAAGCTTGCTCCTCGTTTTCTACTGCACTTACCGGACCCGTCGGCTCTCCACCTCCTGCCGTGGTTGACACCGGAGCCGAGGAACCCATGCAATTAGGGCGCGCCTTCTTAACCGCTGCAGAACGGGAATGCCGATTTAGAGAGGGCCTCTGCCCGTATTGCGGGTTAGCAGCGCACCACCGAGCCATCTGTCCTCTGCCCCAGTGAGGAGTGAGAGTGACTCACCGGGTTCCATCTCCCTCTCCACCACCCTGACCAATGAGAATTGTCAATAAGAGTACACCTCCAGTTTGGCCACAAACGGGTCGGAAGTACCACATTCATCGACTCCGGTGCTGCTGGTAACTTCATTGACTCTTCTTACGCCAAGAAACTGGGGGTAAAGATCGAGGCGTTATCCCAGCCCGTAAATATTACATGGTCGATGATCGGCCCTTCTCCTCCAGCCCCATCACCTTCCAAATCCAACCCATCACCATGAACATCAGCCAACATCAGGAACAGATCCACTTCTACCTCACCCCCATCTCCTCGCCTCCTCTTATTCTCGGACACCCCTGGTTACTTCACCACGACCCGCTCATATCTTGGACACAAAGTCGGATCTTACAATGGGGGCCAACTTGTTCTGAACTCTGCCTACGGGCCCGGGCTCGGACGTGTTCTAGGGAGTCCGAGGCCCCCGAGGTCGACACACAACATCCCGAGTGTCTACCGGGACCTGGCTGAGGTGTTCTGTAAAAGACGGGCGACCCACCTACCTCCTCATCGCCCCTACGACCTTGCCATCGACCTTCAGCCAGGTTCCATGCCACCCCGCGGCCACCACTACTCATTATCTGCCACCGAGACGCAGGCGATAGAGGAATATGTTTCCAGTGGACTGCGCCAAGGTACTATCCGGCCTTCCTCCTCACCTACCGCCGCGGGGTTCTTCTTCGTGAAGAAACGCGATGGCAGCTCACGCCCATGTGTCAATTATCGGGGGCTCAACAACATCACCATCAAGAACTGACATCCATTGCCTTTTACCAACTCTGCCCTGGACGCCCTCTCTGGTGCCACCATTTTTACTAAGTTGGACCTCCGGAGCGCCTACAACTTGGTGCGCATCAGGGAGGGCGATGAGTGGAAGACGGCCTTCATCACTCCCACCGGCCATTATGAAAGTTTGGTAATACCATTTGGACTCTGCAACGCTCCTGCTGTCTTCCAGCAATTAATTAACGACATTCTAAGAGACATGTTAGGTCGATGGGTATTCGTCTACCTAGACGACATTGTCATATACTCCTGGACTGTCAGTGAACATGTACAACATGTCAGAGCAGTTCTAAAGAGATTGTTCGCCCACCAGCTGTACTGTAAGTTGGAGAAGTGCTCTTTCCACAAGCGCTCCACCATGTTCCTGGGTTTTGTCATCTCGCCCCAGGGTGTGGCCATGGACCCGCAGAAGCTGGAGGTTGTGAGTCACTGGCCCCTACCCAGGACTCTCAAACAACTCCAGCGTTTCCTCGGGTTTGCGAACTTCTATCGTCGCTTTATCCGGGACTACAGTACGGTTGCAGCTCCGCTAACTGCTCTGACGCGCCCATCTTCTCACCCCTTCCACCCCTTTCACTACGGCTCCTATCCTCCTTCATCCAGATGCCAACAAACCATTCGTTGTGGAGGTGGACGCGTCGGATGTGGGCGCCGGAGGAGGGACATTGATGAGTTCGTCCAGGTATGCCCAGTGTGCGCCCGGGCCAAAGACAGCAATTGACCATCTCCAGGAGAACTTCAACCACTCCCAGTTCCCTGGATGCACATTGCTGTCGACTTCATCATGGGCCTGCCGGTTTCCGAAGGAAAGAATATCATCCTCACGATCGTCGACCGGTTCTCCAAAGCTGTCCACCTGGTGGCCCTCACCGGACTCCCGTCAGCCAAAAACACAGCCGAACTGATATTAGAACACGTAGTCCGCCTGCATGGGTTCCCAAGGGACATCGTTTCGGACAGGGGGCCCTAGTTCACCTCACGGTTCTGGAAGGCCTTCTGCCGTCTGATCAATTCCACCTGTAGTCTGTCTTCTGGATACCACCCACAGACTAATGGTCAGACGAAACGGACCAACCAACAACTGGAGCGCTACCTGAGGGCTTTGTCGCTGCTCGCCAGTGCTCCTGGGCCCGCTACCTCATTTGGGCAGAATTATCACATAACCTCCACGTCTCCTCTGCCACCAATCTAAGCCCATTTGAGCCATGCTACGGTTTCCAGCCTCCGATGTTCGACCATCAAGAACCGGAGGTTGAAGTACTGTCGGCCCAACAGTTGGTCCGCCGGTGTCGACTGTTCCAGATAGGTGACAAGATATGGCTATCTACCAAGAACCTACATCTACGGACAGAATCACGGAAGCTCTCCCCCAGATTCATCGGTCCATACCGCATCACCCTCCGGAGCGGTCCTGGATTCCGGCACGGTTCATTCTCGACCCCGAGCTAATCCGGGACTACCGTCTTCGGGTATCCTCCACCCCAGGACCGGCGGGTACTGTCATGCGCACTCCTAACATGACCGGCACTAGGACCTGGAAGTAGTACGGTCACTATTCAGGAAGCATAAAAGGAGACAAGATGGCTCCACACATCGCTCAGTCATTGAGTTTGCCCATGCTATCGCCGACGCTCTGGCCGTCTAATCGTGAGTACTCACTTTCTTGGGTTTTGCTTTCGATTGAGTGTGTGTTATTAGAACGCGGGTTTATTTGTGTAAACTCTTGCTCTCGCTCCGGGAGAGTTCTAAAAATAAACAGCGTGTTTATCCTGCCTGTTCGCCAAATTCACTTCCAATTGTTCTCTGTTGAGTCCACCTTCACTGTCCGAGAGAGTTACGGTGTGGAAAAGCCCCAAAGAAGCGTACCACCCAGACTGTTGTAACCCCAGAGTGAAGCATGGGGGTGGATTAGTGATGGTTTGGGCTGCAATATCAAGTAGAGTTACCCTAACCTAACTCTACTTGTGCTAGATGGGCGCATCACTGCCAAGGACTACCGAACCATTCTGGAGGACCAGCTCACTGCATTTATGTTCACCCAGTGGTTCAAACATTGTATCGTGAAGTCGATGCCGTGTATTGGTGCATGATAATGGAGTCCCATGTCACAATGATGCTGCTTTGGCAGTAAAGGATTTTTTTATTTTTTTATTTTACCATGGATCTTATAATTATTTAATCATAATTCATTGATTCATTGAAGTATTTATGAGTAGGGCAACACTTTGCTTGTTATATTTATGAACGAATTTATGAAGCATATTTTCTTTCTCAGTGCAGGAATCTTTTGATAACAATATGGACAGCTGTACAATAATAACAAGTGAAACTGTTCCATTGATCACATTTATGCTTTCTCACAAATCATATGAATTCTGTAGAAATTATCTTGTCAGTGTAAATGATTCTGGATAAGTGCACATGTTTGTTTTTTTTAACACGTAAGGGAGAATTCATATTAGAAAGAAATAGGTGAACAACTCCTGCTGATATATATATTTTTCCAAACAGACATGGGAAAGTAATGCATTTATATACTGTATGCACATAATAAAGTCACAGTTGCATGCGAGTAATACAATATTGCATACAAACACCATCACATACAATACAAGGATGTATAAGTCAGCTCCGCTTTAGCCTCCTAAGAACACCAGTATGAGTCATGAGTCAAGCTGATCCAGTCAGTCATGCTGACATTGAACAGTCCATCTGCTGCAAATGCCACAGCAATGACAAAAAGAATGCAGGAAATGAAACTACTTCATAAATAATACTCCAGCTTTTTAAAATTAAAAAAATATGTGACTAGCAAAAACACAGAATACCAAACACCCCTTCTCTGGTGTGTATTAGCTTCAAGTTGTGGCTGAAATTTCCCATCAGTAGGACTTGCATCTTTGCTGTTCTCTAGTTTTACTGTATTTTACTACAATTAAGGACTATGACACAACAGCTATTTACACAATGTTATGCTGTTTACTATTTATTTCTTATTGTAAACCTTACACCTTTGTCGCACTGAGCCACGTTCAGATAACAGGTAACAGGTAAGGATGTAGTATTGTCTCCATGAACATTTAGCTGCAATGCTTCTTTTGAAAATGATTTAAAAAAAAGCCTGGTGAGGACATGATAAAAGCAAGATGCATGAAGAACTTAATAAGGAAGTATTAGATATTGACCATGGCATGACTAACACCTCTTTGCTATTTCATTGACGAAAGTTTGGATGGGGTTCTGACTGTGTTGTCATTGCGATGTCACTTCATTGTTGCAATTGAATTCTCAGAATGACCTTTTCAGGCTTGTGCTATACCTATGGTAGGTTCATGCCACCTTGTAGAAGACCAAATTAAGTTGCTATTACGTTCTTCTGATACTTACCATATTGATAGCCTGCATGCAGTACGATATCAACTCGCAAGTCAGATTCAGATTATAAATACTGGATATAATGTCTCACACCATCACTTTATGATGAAAAGCACTGTACATGTATTTATACCAACCCACCAGATGCAATGGCAAATAGTGTCTTGGTTGAGCATCATGAGAAGGGATAACTCTCTTTTGAGCCTTCAGCTCCAAAACCAGCAATTTTGTAAAATCTATGTCTGTAGTCAATGTTTTCACACTCACAGAGAGAGTGTATGTTATATGTTGAGCTACAGTATTTTCTGCCATTGTCAACCCTGATTCTCTTTTTTTCCCCAGGTGTTTAAATCACTAGGTAGTAAAGTTAAAATAAAAGCCAGACCTAAATATGCCAGCACTATGATGTACACAGTACATTTCATTAAGAATTCCTTCTTTGTGTAATCCTACAGAATTGTTCCAAATATGTTGTATTTATCCATGTAAGACAAGAAATATTATTATATGTATGTCAAATTTTGATTCAACATAAGAAACATGCACTAAAGTTATGTCGCTATGACAGTCTGCTACATTGTGTATGAAAGAGGATTTAGACCATTGTCTATTTCGAACAGAATTTAAACTAATTAATTTTTAGCAGCCTCAAGGGAACAAATAAAACAGATTGAGAAAAATTTGCTCAGCTTTTAACATCTTTCCAAAATGCTGCTTATGCTACATCACAGATCCCATGTGGTGCCCATGATTGATTAGTCTTGCAGACTAGAGCGAGAGTAATGTCACCCTTCCAAACCCAGAGAACCTGACCAACTGTAGTCCATTAAACTCCTGCCAATTGATGGCTATGTTGTTTTTTTAGTTTAACACTTGTGTACACTCAAAAATAGAGTGAATGCTTACATCTGAATTGCTCTCACTTCTCTTACACATGATGACAGGTTGGCACCCTGGCCTTAATATTCAGTAGGTCAAAAAGTCCATACATTTTAAAAATACATTTTAAAAATACAGACATTTAAAAAATCTATTTAAATGTAATAATATGTAGTGCGTCCATCATTTACATGTGCACAGAGCTGTGCGCGCGTTTGTGCATGTCAGTGTGCGAGTGGGTGCCTAAAGGTAGGTTTAGGTAGGTTTTAGGTTGTAGGTTGTAGGTTTTGGCAGACCCCAGCAGCTGCTCAATATTCATCACCTTTGGCAGCAAGGCAGTGGCATCCATGACAAGGGAATGGACTTATGGGTAATTCGAGAGACGACGGGGACATATTCATCCAATTAGAGATCATAATCTGATCACTCGGCACCCTTGAGACCTCCTGCTTGGCTTGAATGGATTTAGGACCATTCTGATTAAGTTAAGCTGCTCTGGAGTGGCACAATATGTCCACTCATCTCCTCACAGAGACGGAGCTTACTGATAACTGCTATCACTCACACCGACATAGAGTGATTCAAAATAAAGAACTACCCACTGAGGTTAATATTGGTAATGATGGCAAATACATAAAGCAGAATAAGGACAATATAAACCCTTTTAAATGCTTCAGTGTGTGACTTAGAGTGGATGATAGAGATGAATGAAGTTTGATAAGAACCACAAAGGCAATTGTTTCCAATCATTCACACCACACATGTGCATTCAAACTAATTATTATGTTTATGTAACTATGTTTTCTTTGTAGAAAGTGATACTCTAACCAATATGTCATATTACCGACATGACACAGAGATTAATTTGTAAAAATGTAATGAGAGACATCTCACTCTCACCCATCGTCTATACCGCTCTATTCTGTATTCAGGGTCACGGGGGGCCTGGAGCCTATCCCAGGAGGCTTAGGGCACGAGGCGGGGTATACCCTGGACAGGGTGCCAGTCCATCACAGGGCACACACTCATTTGCACACAACGGGAAATTTTGGGAAGGCCAATTAGCCTAATCTGCAGGTCTTTGGACTGTAATGAGAGACCTAATGACAAAAAACAGTGTATCAAGAAACCCTCAGCAAGGATGGCTAAATGGATCCAGACATTTCTGCATTGATAAAATCCCAATCCATACCACAGCTCATTGCAAGTAATTTCTTACTTATATTATTATGATACTTATACATATTTTCAGACAATTCTTGAGCCAATGTGGGTTTCTCTCTGTTAGTGACCCAGGCATCCTGTTAAAACCCACCAGTCAAGCCTCCTTCACTGATTCTGGCATATCACACCTTCATGATTATAGATTTGTTTTCTTGTTATGATTCTGACATGGCTGGTCAAACGATTTTAGACACTTTACTTCTGAAATTTTCAGCTATTCAAAACACATTTTACAGAAATAAATCAACACATTTTACGGAAATAATAAACGCAAGCACAAAGAGAGATATTTGTAGATAAATTAAGACCCCAGCAATTACTTTTGGTTGTCAAAATGTTGTGGAAATGTTAATTTGTCAACATTACAAATGTTGCTTTACTGTTAGTATAAGTAAGAAATACCAACATTGATTACATGATGTTGGGATAATTAAGCAATATTGCATGAGAAGGAGTGGTTTTATACTGAATATTACTATGGCTGTAATGTGACTGTATGCATATGTGTCGATATTTAGCACAGCAGCACAATCTTGAGTGTGATATTGCTTTTTTTTTTTTTTTTTTTTTTTTTTTTACAATACCATTTATCATCAATAGATTATGATGTTTGTTCATTTAACCAGTTCTTTGGCCCCCTTAACACATATCCTTCTGTGACTGGTGGAACTAGCATTAAGCTGGTGACTGACAATTAGTGACCAGCAGTTATTGTAATTAACGACTGTCAAAACCAGATGTGGCATCCATTTATTAAGGAGGCACAATTCCATGACATAATCATCTAAAATTTGAACAAATTTGACAAATTAAATAACATAATGATAAGAAAGGACATCAAACTAGCATTAACACTAATGCTAATTACTATGAGTTAATCACTGTAAAGACACTTTACAAACTGAAATTCAATAGGAGCTATTAATAATTAACACGTTTATTAAAGTCATAACATTGCAAGTCCAAACTGGATACCATCTGGTTTTAAAGAACAGCTGTCAGATATTAAGTGATTTTTGTTTGTGGTCTTATTTATTTATTTTATTTTATTTTATTTTATTTATTTATTTATTTATTTATTTTTATTGGGTGTTTGATGTAATGCAGTAGCCTACACACACACACACACATATATATATATATATATATATATAATTCATATATGCATCTGCTATCAGAAAGGTTACTGATGGACCAGTGGCTATGATCATTTCATGGATGTTTTTCAGCTGAGAAATAAAAATAAATTCTATTATTAAATGTTTGTTTTAAACTCATTGTGACATAGAATGTTTAGTTCCAAATACGCAATTTGATAGGACAACAGGATTTGCATGAGTGCTGATAAAGAGTATGAGTGCACTGAGACATTTAACTATATGTGTCACTCCACTTTACAGGCATTGTAATTAGAGTCATTGTGACCATTCAGCTTGAGGGGGATGTGCAAATTAGAGGATGTAAAAACTGAAAAATTCTATTTTCTCAGTAGCTAATTTAATTAGCCTTATACACTTTTGAAACCCAATATGCTTTTCTGTATGTTTATGTTCTCATTAGAAGTCCATTTGGTGCACACCGACCCATCTCTCTTTTTAGTGTATTTGGTTCATTTCAACAGGAGATTGCTGTGTAGCCACGGCTAGTACGCTGCTCACCTGCGTAACTGTAGGAGCCAAGCAGAGATACTGTTATCTGATACACAACTGCAGTCGTGATAACCACACTGTGAGGGTATAAAGAACCAACCTTAGCTCAAGACATGACAAACACTATAGTAAAGTATTGTAGGTTCTTAGCAACCTATGTGGAATGCTGCAGTGTATAGAGTGCATTTGTCCATAAAATCCTAGGACATACTGAACAATTGAACACCTGAACACCATTCAGACTATTACTGAAAAAAAATAAAAAATAAAAAATTATATATATATATATATATATATATATATATATATATATATATATATATATATATATATATATATATATATAAACTAAACAAGATGTAGTTGTGATGCTTGCACAAAAAAATAGTTTGACATATTCTTGTCTGTTGTTGTGGTAACCTGTAACAGCTGCCACTGTATATAGGCTAAAGTAAACAAAATTTTTGCATTCAATGTATTTCAAATAACAGGCTGACTTATAGAGTTTACATGATCCCAGGAGCTGATGCAGTTTGCACTGTTTGGGATCAAAAAGAGGTTAAAATATCACAGTATTTGCAGATTGTTAATGCTATACTACCTTCTACACCTGAGTCTATGGAAATGAGAAACACAACAGAGTGCAAATTACTACATTTCCCCCATACACTATGGTTAAACATATAAGCCATGCTTATCAGCACTAGGGCTATTTGAGAAGAGAAGAACTGGCCTGTATGATGAACACGACCCCTTTTTCCTACACTCTGCTTCAGTCGTCTCTGCAGGTAATGCTGCTGCCGGACAATCAAGCCTATATTTTTATATCACTTTTAAAACTGATAGATATTGCTTTAAATTGCCTCCCTCTTATTTTGACTCTCTATCCATTGCACTCCTTCAGTCTCTCACTCTCTCTTGTACCTCTTCTGATAAAAGAGTACAATGGACTCTTTCACTGCTTTGTGGTGGCTGGACTGAGAGGCCTAAGTGTGTATCCTTCCCCCCTTCCTGTGTGTGTGTGTCTGTGTGTGTGTGTGTGTGTGTGTGTGTGTGTGTGTGTGTGTGTGTGTTCGTGCCTGTGTGTATGTTAGTCTGTTCCCGAATTTCAATTAGTCATCTTTCCTCCACCCCTGAGCCTGTCACACAAACACACACACACACAGCTCTTGATGTGACCAGAGTACCAACAGGACAACTCATTAGTCAATGCTGGGACTGTGAGCTTGAGACACACACATACACACCTGGCACAGACAGCTACACACACACACACACACACACACACACACACACACACACACACACACACACACACACACACACACACACACACACACACACACACATGGTGGCAGCCGAGTCCACAGCTCCAGATTTAATTAAAAGGGGGTTATATCTCCGTGGGAAGTTCTCATTGTGTCAGCCTTGCCTCACCTGCGAGGTTAGTGTCGATTTAATACACCCTCCTCACACACTGACACACTCTCTCTGTTTCTCGCACACACAAATGCTTTATTACACCCTAATTCATTCACATTCTTTTGCATGCACAAATATTTAAGCATACAGACATTCCTTTTTTTTTTATCACTATGAAATATATTCATTTAACCAAACAAATATAAAACATAAACATTCTTGATTGAGGACAAACCATTGGAAATATATTGGGAGGTGTATAAAGGGGCATGGGCTCTTGAATCTTCTTGTTTGGTTCAAAAATAAAACAGCAGGACCAGACATATAGAATAAATATGCTTTTTCCCTTACCTGGGAACTGACTGGCCATGGTTTAAAAGAGGTATGAGGTTTGGGTGCCAGACAAACTACTGGATTTTGTAATTGTAGCTGGGTGATAACAATCAGTGGGGCGGTGGGGACTCTGCCTGGGGATGTTAGAACAACCAATGTTTCTCTCTACCACCATCTTAGCTTGGTACAGGGACCTGTCCTCCAGTTCTTATTGTTAGCTGATGCTGGTGGTCAGGGGGGAAGGGGAATAAGTTCTGTGTGGACCATTTTATTTACACCTGAATTTCACCATCATCCTTATTAGGTGTAATGTATATTCACCAAAACTAATGCTGAGGAGGCACTATGTGAACTGTGTGGGGCTGTAAGCAAACAGCAGAACAAACACCCTGTTAGATGGTTGATTATGTACTATATTATGCACACGTATCTTATTTGCTCAACATTCTTTTTTTTGGAATTCTATCCAATTTTCTCTCTAATGTAGTCGTGACTAATTCTCACCTGTCATCAGGGCACAAATACCAGTCAGGGAGGGCCGAAGACTAACACGTTTTCCTTTGAGTCATGGGTTGTGGTCATGCACCACTGGGAGTGGCATAACTTGGACAGCGCTATCAGCTCCATTTCCATTTGCATGTGCTCACAGAGCTTGGGATTGGCTTAAAGCCACGATTAATGCTACCGCCTTGTCAATCAGGGGCCACTTGCTCAGCATTCTTAATTGCCACAAATGCTGTTCATAGATTTCAGTTCAGCATTCGAAATAATAATTACTCAGCACCTGTTCGGAAACAACCAAGACCTCATGACTGGGAGACAAAAGTCAGTTTTGATCAGGAGCAGCAACTCCAGTGCCACCCTCAGGGTTGTGTGCTCAGCCTACTGCTGTTCACTCTGCTGGCTCACAAATGAACACCAATGCACAGCTTGAATTACATCCTAAATTTAACCATTGACACAACTGTGGTCAGTCAGCATGCAGAGAGGAGGTGCAGTGGCTAACAGATTGTTTTAAAGCCAACAACCCTTACCTTAACATAGACGTCAGAAGAAAACTGAAAGACCACTCTCAGATAAACATCGACAGCTCTTCAGTAGGGATAATCATGACAACCAAACTTCTTGGATTTTAACTGGCAGAGAACCTCCACTAATGCCTCCACATCAGCTCCATAGCCAGAAAATAGTTTCTGAGAAGACTGTGAATAGGTATATTCCATCCTCACCACATTTCACAGAGGGACTATTGAGAGCATCTTGAGCAGCTGCATCACTGGGTGTTTTGGGAATTGCACTGCTGCCAATGACAAGATGCTGCAGGCATAGTGAGGACAGCTGAGAAGATCACTGGGGTCCCTCATCCCCCATTACAGACATTTGCACACCACACGCTGAATCTGCTAAGCCACGAGCATTGTGGATGACCACGTGCACCACTCACACAATCTCTTTACCCTCCTGCCATCTGGAAAAAGGTACTGTAGCATTCAGGCTCTCACGGTCTGACTTGTTAACAGTATCCTCCTCCAAGCCACTGGATCCTAAGTATTTAGGGGGCTGACACCAATCAACCCACCTACCTACATTTGGTCTCTCATCTCAAGTTTCCCTTTCTCTCTACCAACACAAAACAAACAAACAAACAAACAAACATAACAAACAAACAAAAATGCATAAATAAAAATTAAGGTAATCATAGGTGCATCATCGGCTCCACCAGGCACGTTCTTCCTAGAAGATCCTGCCCGCACTGCCATACCTGGGTTGTACTAGCAAATTCTAATTTTGTCACATACACAGCCATATGCAGTATGAGCATTGAAATGCTTATAAAGCTTATAAAACCTGGTGTAGAAAGGTGTGGGGAGAGACATAGGAGACAGCAGGATTTTGGCAGAGCTCCAGGATTACATTTATTCAGTATACACTTTTCAGCACACTTACAAAAACTTAACAATACAAGACAAATATATAAAAGGTGGTCGATCCCACAATTTCAGCTTTTGCTACGTCCGGTTAAAGTTCACACACTGTGTTATGTGTGTGGGGTGGTAGATGTCTTGGATTTGTTTAGCTATTTTACACTCTGTCTTTCCTGCCACTTACAAGAGTGCCTGGAATCACAGAGAGACACAAATAAGTATACTGGTGGTAATAAGACAGGGAAATCATTGAGCATTTCCTGCCAGTTTGACGTGCCTGCTTTCCCTCCACAGATGATGCTCAACAATGGCCCTGAAACCACAGACTTGTATGCACAACAAAGCTTTGTTTTTTTACATTTAAAACTTTCTGTCCCAGCAAAAGATCAGCTCAAATTAATCATTGCAAGCCCACTATCTTTATGATGAGTGTATGTAAAATTTGCTGTGTTTTAACAATAATTTAGCAATTTAAATCTAACCACTTTTTTCACCACATAGTGTAAGTAGTACATTTTTTACTGGTACAGTGGCAAAAATTTCAAGCTTTAGCAGCAATATAGACCAACACAGCAAAACTGGCCATGCTCTAAGAGTTTAAGAGGTGGCATACTGGTTCACCCCAGGGGTCAACACTTACAGGTTTTACAGACTATATATATATATATATATATATATATATATATATATATATATATATATATATATATATATATATATATATATATATATATATATATAATGTTTTTTTTTTTTTGATGCCATACTCCCCATTTGTTCATACCCAGGCCTAGGACTGGAATTGAACCAAAGTCTTTTGCAAGACCCACAAAAATACTCACAGTGTGGTAACAGGGGACTTTACAGAGACATCGATTATACTGTAGTGATTTATTTAATATCGCCCCTAGTGGAATTTCATTATGTTTTGCATTTTTTAATTTACTAATTCACAGGTATTCACAGGACAAAACATACTGTACATTTCAGATAGACCTATTTCAGTTACATCAAACTGTGAGACAGTGGTGCTGGATTTGATGTTTCTCCTCACTTAAGCTGATTTTGTAAATGGAAGATTCCACTTAAGATCCGAATCACATTGCATTGAGATACCACTCTATTTTTTTTATATTTTTTTTTAACATTTATCCCTTTTTTAAGTAGCATGATTTGGGTGTTCACCAATTACTGTGCATAAGAGTACTGCATATATAAGGTTTTGAGTCATGAAATCAATGTAATTATGGGGCTACTGGACTCGGGTATATTATTCCAATAAGGGCAAGCTACAATCTAGTGTAGGCGTTAAAGACAAGGCCTATGAAACAAAAATTATGATTGAATAATTGGCTTCAAATTTCTAAATGTATCACTCAGTGTAGAGAAACATTGACAGCAAAGAAAGACAAGAAAGATGGGAGATTGAGAAATGTATGTTCTTAGCATCATTTCAATATTTGAAAACAAAAAATGTAATCAGTTTAACAAATGTTATCACCTAGTTATGCAGACAGTTGAATAGCTTATTAGCCCTTTCTAGAAACGTTAACCTACAAACAGATTTTATATCTAAAAAAAAAAAAGAAGAAAAGCAACTCTTGAATTCCGATTACGCAACAGCCATCCATGGTCAAAAGTCCAAGAGAGCATGATTTCGCTTTCAGGGAAAGAAGGGTGACATACTCTCTCTCCCCTATTAGTCACACTGACACTAGCACCTTGTGGGTGTCTGTGAACTCATGCATGCAGAAGTGGGTAAATAGTGTTTCTCTCCCCTGATGTTGCATGAGCAGCAGGTTGAAAAAATTTAGTTGGGTGTCTCTCCGGTTGTAACTGCCTTAGTTGAAATGGATAAATGAAATGCATGCAAGTTAAAAAAAAAAAAAAAACCTAGAAGGCTCTATTAATAATGAAATAGCATAGGAAAAAAAAGCAAAAAAGGGTAATGGGGAAAAACAGAGGTTAAGGGCTGAAGAACACCAGTGATTTAACAGACATTGGGAGAAAAATAAATAATAATAATAATAATAAAAACCTGTTAACAAACCAAAGATCATACAAATGAGTACACAACTGAATGTGCAAACTGAAAATAGACTTAATAATATTAGCAAATAAGCAAACCAAACTTAGTAACATGTTTTACAAATAGAGAGGCTAGGAAGCCACTCATACTTGTGGCAGGTATTGGAGAGTTCCCTGTCTAAGGGGGGGTTATGATATTTGTTAGTTAGTGCATTCCAAAATTATTTTATTTTTGGTCTACACTGACGTTTTAGGTTTGAGATCAAATGACAGATGATGGAACATGACCAAAAGCTGTAATTTTTTTCCTGCTCAGGTGTGCTATATTGAACTTATTATTTAAACAATAAATATAAGTAATTCTTAATGTTCACTCCTGATTTGACCTGTGAATATTTCATTTGTTGTTGATAGGGTTAAACCCATATGGAGAACAGGGAGGTGTCTATGGAATAACAGAAAGGCATTTTGAGAATAAAAAAAAAGAGGGGAAATTAATCAGAGCAACTGCACAAGCATTGGGCATAGTCAATACAACAATTTAAAATGTCCTGATGAAGAAAGAACCAACGGGTGTACTAACAATCAGAAATTGTGTCACGAGCTATCGGAGGGTAAGCACAGAAGCCTTAGCAGTTAGCCCGTGTAGCGTGGATGGTAAACCCAAACGCGGAAACAACGCGAGTAGGCAGGATAACCACGCAATTTGTCTAAGAACTCTCTTACACGAAGAGCTAGGATCTACACAAATAAATCCGCGTTCTAGCAACACACACTCAATCAAAGAAGCAACCAAAATCGGTGAGTACTCACAGAATAGTTTGCGAAGCGTCAGACAAGGCATGGGCGAACTCAATGACTGAGCAATGTGAAGCGCCATCTTGTTTCCTTTTATGCTTCCTGAAATGCGACCGTATTACTTCCGGGTCCTAGTGCCGGTTGTGTTACGAGTGTGCATGACAGTACCCCCCTGTCCAGGACCGACTCTCGACGGTCCTGGGGTGGAGGATACCCGACGACGGTAGTCCCGGATGAGTTCGGGGTCTAGGACGAACCGAGCCGAAAACCAAGATCGCTCCTCGGGACCGTAACCTTCCCAATCGACCAGGTACTGGAGCCCTCTGCCCCGAGGACGTGAGTGTTCCGGCGAACGGTGTAGGCGGGACCACCCTCAATGATATGGGGAGGAGGAGCAGGGTGGGTGGGGGGAACCATTGGTGAAGTGATTTGAGCTGGGAAGTGTGAAATATCGGATGGATCCGGAGCGGATCGGATGGATCCAGGCAGCTGGAGCCAGTAGGTGACAGGATTGATACGGAGGGTGATGCGGTATGGACCGATGAACCTGGGTGATAGCTTCTTGGATTCCGTGTGAAGGTGAAAGTTTCTGGTTAAAAGCCATACTTTGTCACCTACATTGTACAATCGTCCCGGCGGGTGTCGACGGCGATGTTGAGTGGCGTAGCGGTTGTTGGCCTGTTGGATGGCGGTGTTTGCTTGGTTCCACAGCCGTCGACACCGGCGAACCAACTGTTGGGCTGACGGCACCTCAACCTCCGGTTCTTAATGATCGAACATCGAAGGTTGGAAACCGTGGCATACCTCAAATGGACTGAGATTGGTGGCTGAAGAGACATGGAGATTGTGAGATAACGCAGCCCATAGGAGGTAGCGGGCCCAGGAGCGCTGGCGATCGGCAACAAAGCATCTCAGGTAGCGCTCCAGTTGTTGGTTGGTCCGCTCCGTCTGACCGTTAGTCTGGGGATGATAACCAGAGGATAGACTACAGGTGGAATTGATCAGACGGCAGAAGGCCTTCCAGAACCGGGCGGTGAAATGGGGCCCCCTGTCCGAGACGTTGTCTTTTGGGAACCCATGCAGTCGGACTACGTGTTCTAAAATCAGCTCTGCTGTTTTTTTGGCTGACGGGAGTCCGGTGAGGGCCACCAGGTGCACGGCTTTGGAGAACCGGTCGACGATGGTTAAGATGGTGTTTTTCTCTTCGGAGGCCGGCAAGCCCGTGATGAAGCCAACGGCAATGTGCGTCCAGGGCCGATGGGGAACGGGGAGTGGTTGGAGTTCCCCCGGTGTCGGTTGGTTGGTATTCTTGGACCTGGCACACACTGGGCATGCCTGGACGTACTCCTTGACGTCACTCGCCATAGATGGCCACCAGAAGGCACGTCTGATAAATTGGAGGGTGCGGTTGGCGCCGGGGTGTCCGGATAATGGCGAGGAATGACCCCATTGCAACACCTCGGTCCTTACGGTGTTCGGCACGTAGAGTCGCCCAGGCGGCACACCTGCCGGTGTGGTCTCCGTTGCCTGTGCACGGCGAACCCTTGTTTCCAGTTCCCAGTGAAGTGGTGCAATGATCTTGGTGGGTGTGATGACAGGCGCGGGGTCCGCCCGGGGAACGTCCTCTTCGTGTTGTCGGGAGAGGGCGTCAGCTTTGGTGTTCTTGGACCCCGGGTGGTAGGATAGGTGGAAGTTGTAATGTTCAAAAAATAGTCCCCACCGCACCTGTCTCGGGTTGAGCTGTTTTAAGTTGCGGATGGTGATCAGGTTCTGATGGTCGGTCCAGACGATGAACGGCTCTCTGGCGCCCGGGAGCCAGTGTCGCCATTCTTCCAAAGCCCACTTTATGGCCAGCAGCTCGCGGTCCCCTACCCCGTATCGCTGCTGAGTGGGGTCAAATTTTATGGAAAAGAAACTACAGGGAGGTAGCTTCTGGTCTGGACCTCATTGGGAGAGAACAGCCCCGGCGCCCACATCCGAAGCATCCACCTCCACAACGAATGGTTTACTTGCGTCTGTTACCACGCCCGGCTGAAGTTCGATCGTCAGGTCATAGGGGCGATGAGGAGGAAGGTGTGTGGCTCGTCTCTTGCAGAATACTTCAGCCAGGTCTCGGTAGGTGATGGGGATGGCGTTGGTGTCGACATCAGGTGCCGCAGCCACTGCGATGGGCGTGGCAACAGCCGAGTGAGCAGCCACCCCGCGGAGGGCCGCGTTCTCCTGCCGTAGCTCTGCCACCTCGCGGCGCAAAGCCGCGATGTCTTGGAGGTCCTTTTGGAGAGATGCGAATTCTCCACGGAGCTTATCAATCAGCTCGGCATGCTGGTCAACCACATCACAGAGGCGAGCAAACCCCGCTGGGTTTACTGCTTTTGGCTCAGTCATTCTGTCACGAGCTATCGGAGGGCACAGAAGCCTTAGCAGTTAGCCTGTGTAGCGTGGATGGTAAACCCAAACGCGGAAGCAACGCGAGTAGGCAGGATAACCACGCAATTTGTCTAAGAACTCTCTTACACGAAGAGCTAGGATCTACACAAATAAATCTGCGTTCTAGCAACACACACTCAATCAAAGAAGCAACCCAAATCGGTGAGTACTCACAGAATAGTCGGCGAAGCATCAGACAAGGCATGGGCGAACTCAATGACTAAGCAATGTGAAGCGCCATCTTGTTTCCTTTTATGCTTTCTGAAATGCGACCGTATTACTCCCGGGTCCTAGTGCCGGTCGTGTTACTAGTGTGCATGACAAATTGTACCAGAAAAGAGATTGGGTGCAGTCTTGCATGATTAATCAAAAACAACAACAAAAAGACGATCTCGATTCATACGTACGTGATATCATTTTTAAAGGACTACCGATTCACTTGTTAGTATTTTACTGCATTCAGATCAGGCAGCATTCAAAAGTTCACTCATTTACTTGACAGCAATCCCAGATGCTACATCAGTCACACTCATTGGTGACACTCAAAACAAAAACACTGTTAATTCACCAGTTTGAATCTCTGTCACTTGAATCTCACTTTTCACTTCTTGTTTCCTCGTTTATGGCATTCTGCTGTCTCTCAAGTGACATGGAAACAAGGAGTCAGACCTAGACAGGACAAGGTTTACTTGGTGGAGTAGGAATAGAATGCCATTTTCATGCCAAATCCCTGAGCATAAAACTGTGTTTTGCACTCTGACTTCCATGCTCACACTCTCACTCATGCGCTCAAATTGTATTTACAATCACTCAAACTAAATTTTACCTCACTCTCCTATGTGTGCTCAATATTACAAGAAGTATTCAATCAAATCCAGCCAATCAGAGGCTAGTAGAAGGACAGTAGCAGCCAATCAGCTTATTGGCTCCTTCCAATGCTCTCTGTGTCCCTCAATGCGCATGTGTCAAACTGTTACATTTTTTTCTGTTGCTGTGTTTAGCATCTAGAATATACTTTATCATTACTTTAGAGAAATGATCTTTTCAAACAAAATATTTCACATTGCTGTTTAGATGACATGGCATGTACCCAATCCAGATATTTCTCATTTTAGCCCATTGATGTTGTTGGTTCAAGTAATTTTTTTCTATGAAAACAAGTTGGCCTGACAATACCCCAGGAATTAAAACACACAAACATTACTTAAAAGAACTTTATTCTTCCAAAAGTAGTCAAAGTTAAAACATCTGAATAAAATAGGAGAATACATATACACAATTTTGCTTAAATGTCAATAAAATACCTGGAGACCACCAGGTGCTTATAAGTCTCTTACTGTTATTTATATACACTATTTACAATATTATAACAGTTTTTAAAAACTATCAAAGATAAACAGGTTGTCTTGTTGTACCATGTCTCAAATCCAAAAGGTGTCTAAACATGAGTTTGTTTCTCAACATGTGAATGCTAAACACTCTGCTCACACAACAAGGAACGTCATCATTTGTTTAAGGGGTTTTAGACCGATCAAAACAATTACCAGACCTCGACCCAATTGAGCATGCACATAACATCATATAAAAAGAGAATGAATAAATAAACACTTCAAAAAAAAAAAAAACTGAAGTGGGTTTTTGCATTTATTGCAAGAAAGGGATTTAAAGTTTTATAATTTTCTATATTTAAAGAACCAAATACTTGAAAAAATTTGAATGTATTATTAGTGCCATTCTCAATATGTATCTGGTGGTCATGGAAAAGATCGTAGTGTCTTTTGGAAGGATCAAAGTATTGACCTGCATCAAGCAAAGGAAAATCTTATAGCTCACCTCAATGCACTTACACACATATCTTAAATCTTCATTGCAAAACAGTTCCCTTTCAAAAGCTACACTCGATGCTGCGCTTGAAAGAGCTATGGGAAGAGGTCTCCGCTGACCGGTTGTTGAAGCATGTGTATCAAACACACCAAAAACTTGGCCCGTATAACCTCAGTCAGGTGACGTCATCTGACCAGGTACACCTGGAGGTTATAAATAGGTCTGAACCGGAAACATCCTCAGGTCTTTTTGTCTTCAAGGCTGTATTGTGTATGCGTGTGTGTGTCTAACGATACTGCGCAATTAAAAAAGAAAGAAAGAAAGAAACTATATATAGAAAAGAAAGTGAAACTAATGGCTGAGTTTAGGAACAGATGCTTACCTTCGTGCAAGAGGCTTCTCTCCGATGACGACTGTCATGCTCTTAGTTTTGAGTGTTTGGGTGAAGATCATGCTTTCCGCTGACTCGAGGGACAATGCGAGCACTGTGATCTGCTTCCGATCAATGCTTCGGGCCCGGCTCGCATTCTTTAAAGAGAAATCGCGAGCCGTGCTTCACTTTTGGGGTTCGCGCGTTGATCTGGTGGAAGCGCATGAAACGGATTAGCTCTTTTCTCTCGCGCTCTCGCCAGATCAGGAAATTCCCGCGTCCGCTTCTGATCGGGCACCGGAGAACTCCTCCCTTCTCTCCAGTGAGTTTACCACCCCAGGACGCTCCTCTCGTGGCGAGCGAGAGTATGAGGAATTACTGGAGGTAGTAACTAGGCCAGTCACGCCTACAGCTTGACTGGCCTCAGGAACAGGTGAGTCCCAAACACTCAAAATTAGACGACAAGTTTCTGTCGGGTGGCCGAGGTGAGGAACCTCAACGAAGGTCCTTGTCCTTTATTAGTGATCTCCATGATGAGGTAACTTGTTCATGGAGCAAACCTTATTCGTCCCACATATTTGTGCCAACGACGTCGATTTATTCAACGATCGTTGATGCAAGCGCGCAGGGCTACATGATGATGCCCCAGGTTCAGGAGACACATGCGAGCTATCTCTCTCCTGGGTGCTCATCTTCACTGGAGAAGCCTAAACTCCCCACTAAGCCATGTAGACTAACATCGCTAGGGGGGAAGGCTTTCCAGTCAGCGGGTCAGGCCGGTGCAGCGCTGCATACCATGGCAGTGTTGCAGGCATACCACGCTGATCTACTTAAGAACCTGAGCACCGGCTGGTCCATCGACCAGCAAGCCTTTTCAGAGCTTTGCCGAGCCACGGATTTGTCTCTCCGTGCCACAAAGCAGACGACCTGTGCCATTGGCCGTTCCATGGCTGCTATGGTTGCCACGGAGAGACATCTGTGGCTGAAATTCACTGGCATCAAGGACAAGGAACGTTCTTCCCCGCCGTGCTCAGGAGTCGGTACCGTCGGCCAACCAGTCCCGACTAGGTCTGGTTCTAGTGAGGCGTGAAGCACAGAAGGAGAGTGTGGCGAGGCGAACACCCCCTCGTAAAGACTGGGGTACGACTCGCCGTGCTTATCAGTCTGCCTTTAAAAGACTGGGCCTGGGAGGATGATCTCTTCAAAGAGGAGTTTCTGAGGCTGGTGAAATGCCAGGACCATGAGGGTGTCTCCCAGAGGGGAGCGGCGCGTGGTATTCCAAAGACAATAAGCACTCCTTCCTGGCACCCTCAGGAGGCCGCCCAAATCTCCGGCACCACTGGTGCTAAGAAAAGTGGTCACCAACAAAGTGTTAGGTGTTCGGTTTGCCTCCTGCCATGTTTTCAGGACACCGAACATCTAACGCCCCCCACCCTCAACCTAGCGTTGTGCCCCTTCCAGAGAAATTGGCAGCATGGAAGCTACTGCCAAGTACATCTCTTTGGGCTCAGAGGATCCAGCCTGCGCATTGATCTCCGTGTTTCAACGGCGTGGTCTTCACTTCCGTGAAACCGGAAAGAGCGCATTTTGCTAATTACAGACTTTGCTGGGTATGGGGGCCATAGAACATGTTCCCCTCCCAGACACACTGTCAGGCTGCTACTACTGGTTTTTCTTGGTAGGGGGGTGCCGCTATCTCAGAATATTCAAATTCTAAATTTTGACAGTCAAGATGATAGTTTCTCAAATCCAGTCAGATGTTTGGTTTATGACAATCGACCTGAAAGACGCATATTTCATGTAGAAATATTACCACAACACAGGAGGCTCCTGAGGTTCGCTTTTGGGGATGAAGCTTACCTCTATCGGGTCCTTCCATTTGGCCTAGCAACCTGCATATATAAGAGGCTGGATGCAGCGCTGTTTCCTATATGGTTCCAGTGCATCCGTAATTCGAATTTTATTCACGACTTGGCTCAGTCTCGGGAGCTAGCGCTTCAACATCGACATGTCATCCTAGTTCATTTTGAATCTTTAAGGTTGAGACTAAACGCCAAGAAAAGTGCTGCCTCTCCCACTCACAGGACAATGTATTTGGGGGCCGTATGAGATTCAGTCTGAATGCAGGCACAGTTGTCTCCTGTATGCACCGAATCTATCTTTAGCATCCTAAGGAGCATCAAACTAGGCCAGAAGGTGACTGTTTGTTGCTTTCCGAGAACCTAGGTCTCATGGCAGGTGCCTCCATGGTGATACCCTTGGGCCCTCTGCATATGAGACCCTTTCTGTTGTGGCTGAGAGCCAGGGGATTTCATTCAAGGGCCAATCCCCTGTGCAAACAGGATATGCGCCAGGGGCTTCGTACCCTTTCTATGTGGTTCAGACCCCGGGTTTTTAACTTTGGGTCCCACTCTAGGTCTCTGTCATCACGAGATGCTAATGACAGATGCTTTCCTTTGGGCTGGGGTGCGATCTTGGATGGCCTTCCAGCTCAAAGTATCTCAAAGGTCATCTTCTCGCATGGCACACCAGTTGCCTTGAAACGATGACTTATTCCTGGTCCTGAAATACTTCCTCCAGCTAAGAGGCAACCATGTCCTAGTGTGGGCAACACAATGGAAGTCTCCTATATAAATTGCCATGGCGAATTGCGTCCGTGCCGCTTGAACGAGCTAGCGCAGCAGATTTTGCTTCAGGCATAGGACAAGTTCTTGTCCCTCAAGGCGATTCACATTCCAGCTCTGTCTCAGGTGCGGGGAATAATATTCCATCCCAGGCCCGAGTGTTGGGACCATCAGGCTTAGCCCCTGAAAGGGGCCAATTAAGAAATCCTGATCTTCCAGCTAAGCTAATAGAAACTATTCCAAGCGCTAGTGCTCTCTCTAACAGAAGTACTTATGCCCTCAGATGGGATGATTTTGGACGTATGTCAAACCATGTAGACCCAGTCCACTGCCAGACTGTTTCAGTGCTGGAGTTCCTGCATGAGAAACTGTCCTCAGGCCTAGGACAACAGTCCCTTCAAGGGACAAAGCTATTGTGTTCAAAGGTTGGCTGAGGCCCCTTTTGAACCTCTAGAACTTGTGCCTGTTAGGCTTTTAACCCTTAAAATGATTTTATTTCTAATAGCCTTTATTTCTCTGTAGAGAATTGGGGATTTGCAGGCTTTGTCAATCTCTCATCCTGCCTAGACTCTGCCCCTGGGCTGGTCAAGACTATTCTGCATCCTCACCTGAATTAAGAATCTCGTTCCTGCTTTTTCCGGGAACAGGGTTACAGCAAAGTAACCCAAGACAATTCCTTGTGTCTTCTCAATTGTTTTTGAGTCAATAATTAATTTTTTAATTTTTCAACAGAAAAAGTAATATGGCTTACTGTAATATCTACTATGGAGGCCAGTTTTTCCTTGTGCAAGGCGCTAGATCCCATACAACCCAGCCATTGCATGGAGTGCTGGTTTCAAGCTCTGTAAGAGAATGGAAAGGTTGCAACAGGAAGGATTTCTGGTGTAAAAACTGAATATAACTGTTACTATTGCTTAAACTTACATTAAAAACGCAAGACAGACTATCAGGGTAGGTGACACTTTCACAGACTGAAGCAAGGTTACACTACTACATCATGATTGCATATAAACATTTAGTACAAAGGCCTCCATGTTCCATTTTATCAGAAGGAATAACCAGATATATATATATATATATATATATATATATATATATATATATATACACGTGGACAAGATTGTTGGTACCCTTCGGTCAATGAAAGAAAAACTAACAATGGTCACAGAAATAACTTTAATCTGACAAAAGTAATAATAAATAAGAATTCTATGAATGTTAACCAATGAAAGTCAGACATTGCTTTTCAACCATCCTTAAAAGGTTGTGCAACAAACTATTAAGTTAAGGGTACCATCATTTTTGTCCAGGCCTGTTCCATGAGTTCATTTTTTTTTTATAATTCTGTTGAAGCATGGTTGAAAAGCAATGTCTGACTTTCATTGGTTAACATTCATAGAATTCTTATTTATTATTACTTTTGTCAGATTACAGTTATTTCTGTGACCACTGTGGGTTTTTCTTTCATTGACCGAAAGGTACCAACAATTTTGTCCATCTTTTTTTTTTTTTTTTTTCAGATGAAAGGCAAATGAATAAAATGATAACTGAGAGATTATTAAGTTACTGAAGCTAATGGAAAGAAGGCCCTGGACATGATGCCATGACTTGTTAATAGTGATAAGTTTTGACATTAATTAAACAAATAGTGAGCAGCATTAATAGTGTCTTCAATTACTTTTGTAGATAAACTAGTGGTTGCTGCCGCTTCTAAACTGTATATGCAAGTAGTCTTCTCAAACAATTTGACATACTGCAAGCCAACATAATATAATAAGGTTAAAGCGCACACCAAAACATCAAAAAACTGTATAATTCTTGCTATAAAAACACAAAAATCAAAAGCAAAAAAGATCACAACTCAGTAGGTTAGCTCGTTAGCTAGTTCACGTCTAAGCTTACCTTAACAAGTCCACCTGTTCGAGATGCTTAAAAAAGTAGAACAATCCACAGGGGGGAAACATCAGGATCCAATGCTCATGTAACCATCAATCATTTTCAATGTGCTAACCAATCGGCACTTTCTTAATGACCGTCATTTTTTGTAAACTAGGATTAGTGGAATTGATTTGTTCTTGTCCTTCTCACATGTGGGGTAGCTCAGTCATGATATGAAGTGAGTGACATAGTAAATGCTTATGTTTAGATCAGAAATTGTAAACTGTTGGAAGTAAAAGTACAATAAAAAATGTAGCGTGTAGAGGTAAAAAGACCCTACAATTAAAGTATGGTAAAAAGCATTAGCATTGGATAAAATACATTTAACAAATTTAATAATTGTCTTTCTTTGTGTAGGGCCAAAAACTCTTGCCTAGTTTTCTAGCAATACAAGGACTCGAGCAAAGAAAGAAATGATGCTAACAAGTTTACAGAGATTTATGGTCAGTAGTAAAATTTAGAAAGCCAAGCACATTATAAATGACAGTACACAACCTAAACATTTAGATAATTTAGTGTACATAGTGCAAATAAACTAAATCTGTGGTACTATATCATGATAAAATGTCTACAAGATTCTCCATGTATACCATGTATACCATTACAGTACTAACTGTAAGGCAGGTGCTAACTATTGCTAGCTTTACACTTTTAATGGGGGAAAAAAAAAATCTAAATCTAATTTTCAATCTATTTCTCTGTACATAATAACTAGCAAGCCAGTTCAACTTAAAGTTCATTTATATGCTTAATAGAAAAGCTTTATTGTTTGTTCATAGCTGAGTAACACAAGTATACATTTTTGTATGCTGTGGCTTGAAAGTACATACAATTATATGTATGAAATAAATGACATAAAATACCAATTACCTTTGTGCTGAGTGTGTATGTGTTTGTGTGTGTGTTATAAAAGAAATGGCATTTGAGCACTAATGAAGACAATAGTCCAATAGACAGCTTCCGATTAAATTGGTGAAGATGCATTTTGTGTGTGTGTGTGTGTGTGTGTGTGTGTGTGTGTGTGTGTGTGTGTGTGGGAAAGAAAGAGAAAGAGAGAGTACGGAAGGTGGTGTGGTTTAGGACAAAAAGTGCCAATTATGAAATGACCTGAAACAGCAACAGACCAGAACAGACAAGTGTCACACACATGCACGCACGCACACACACACACACACACACACACACACACACACACACACACACACACACACACACACACACACACACACACACACACACACACACACACACACACACAGAGCCAATCAGTCTTTCTGAGTGAGAGTGGATTAACTGCGCCAATCATCATGAGCACTTTGGAAATCTACAGTTATGAATAATGTGGGCTGACAAATTGTGGGACTGTGTATTGATACATTCCTTAGCTCTCTGATTTATTTATTTATTGTTGTTGTTGTTTTTGTTCATATTTGTCTTTATATCACTTCTACTTCATTTACTTCATTGTCTCATCCTGTTACAGTATTTTTTGTTATTCTTTCTCAAATGTCTTTCTGTCTATCTATACCCTCTACCCGTCTTTATGCTGGTGTTCTCTCTCTCTCTCACTTTCTCTCTCTCTACATCTTCATTTATTTCTGTAGCTCTATTTCATCCCTTCCCCCTTTATTCTTTCAATTGTTTCCTGCTTTATTATATTCCAGCATCGTCATTAGCTCTTTGCTCACATGAGCAGAGTGGGTTTTAAAAATTCCATCAAAATCCATTCATTGCTGTTCACACATTAATCATCATGTTATTATCCATTTTGTTTCATTACCTAGATGTATTTCTGTATAATGGTTTCCTGAAAACCAGCTCAAACTACATAAATTTGCTATACATTTATGAAGATTATAAATATATGCTTATTCAACACCTTATAGGGCAATGCAAAACTACAGCTACATATGTACATGAATTATTTGGTGCAATCTAAATTATAAACCTCACTTTTGACAATGGGAATCAGGATGCTGGTAAAACGTACTGTAACAGTTCAGGAATTGCTAGAAATTGTCTTTTATAATGTTCTTTCTAGAACTAGTATTTAAGCTGTTATACCCACCCTCCGCTCACTGCTGTATGTTGTATTGATCTTTCTGTCTTACGTGACATATAAAGTGATACATGGTTAATCACCTTGCTATTTTCATGAGCTAGTGACCTTTTATAAAATGTTGATTAAGGTCAAAGGTCTCTTTGGCTGTTGGTGATACTAAGAAAAAAGGGCCACTGTCATAGAGGGATACCATTCCAATGAAGGGGTGTCTGGAATAAGGTTTAGGTAGGTGGTATATGTAAAAGTAGCATCTACATGAGTGGCAAAACTCGGCCCAGAGCATCACATTGCCTTTCTTAGCTTATCTTCTTTTCTTGTTTGTGCCATCTTTCCCCAGGCAAGCAATCCCCATGATGTAAAACAAAAAACATGATTCATCAGACCAGTCTTATATAGCCCATAGTTCTGATGGTGCTTTTGGTGGTAGACAAGGGTCAGAATAAAAATGGTGCCAGATGCAGGTGATAGTTTCCAGATCAAAATCCACCAAAATGTGCATAAACCCTAAAATATTCCATAAATATTTAGTTCAGTTTTTCTACTGCCATGACTACTTTGCAGTTTAATACTACAATCATACTTAAAAGAACTGCATACTTGCATATACTTCTACTTTATCTTCTTCTCAACATGATACTTTAAATCAAAAGACTTTATGGCCATAAACAACAGCAAAAGCACACCACCAGACAACCAGAAATAGCTTGTGCAAATACAAAGCTTGTGCATGTACCCATAGCAACAAAGCAATGATGAGATTAGACCATAGATGTAGATGATATTTCCATTTTGCTGTCAGGTAAGCTGAAGCTTTGTCTAACTAACAGCTTTACTTAACTAAACCATTACTTATTAATATAGCGTACAGAGCACTTTTCTCTACTATTTAGGAACCTAAGATCATATAAGTGCAGACACACACTTATAAATGTTCTTTTATCACCTGGAGAAATCTGTATGTAAGGAACAAGGCCAAAGACTTTTGTTACGTGCCGGTGGTCTTCAGGTCCTTAGACAACACTGCATCACTTATCGCCATGATTGTGTCATTGACATTACTAAATGGGGCTAGGCATACTTTAAGAAACCACTGTCGGTAAACACAATACGCTGTGCCACCGGCAGATGCCAAAGGAAAGGAAAAAAGGAAGCCATGTGTTAACTTGGAACAGAAACTCTGTTGTGTCCTGTGGGCCAGGAGCGCTCCTCTGGGCTGTAACCTTCCCAATCAACTAGGTATTGCACGCCTCTGCCCCGAGGCTGCGAATCAAGGATCCGACGTACGGTATAAGCGGGACCGCCCTCAATGATTCGGGGAGGAGGAGCAGGGTGGGCGGGTGTAACCATAGGGGAAGTGGTGAAGGGTTTGAGTTGGGATATGTAGAATACTGGGTGGAGCCGGTAGGTGACAGGGTTAATCCGGAGGGTGATGCGGTATGGGCCAATGAATCTGGCGAAGAGTTTTTCTGTCTGTAGGTGTGGATTCTTGGTAGATAGCCATACCTTGTCACCTATCTGGAACAGTCGTCCCGGAGGATGTCGACGGCAATGTTGGAGGGTGTAGCGGGTGTTGGAGCGTCGGATGGCGTTGTTTGCTTGGTTCCAGAGCCGCCAACACTGGCGGACCAACTGTTGGGCCGACGGTACCTCAACCACCGGTTCTTGATGGTCGAACATCTGAGGCTGGAAACCGTAGCATGCCTCAAATGGGCTTAGATTGGTGGCGGAGGAGATGTGGAGGTTATGTGATAATTCTGCCCAAATGAGGTAGCGTGCTCACGAGCACTGGCGATCAGCGACAAAGCACCTCAGGTAGCGCTCCAGTTGTTGGTTGGTTCGTTCCGTCTGACCGTCTGTGGGTGGTATCCAGAAGACAGACTACAGGTGGAAATGATCAGACGGCAGAAGGCCTTCCAGAACCATGAGGTGAACTGGGGCCCCCTGTCCGAGACGATGTCCCATGCAGGCGGACTATGTGTTCTAATATCAGTTCGGCTGTGTTTTTGGCTGACTGGAGTCCGGGGAGGGCCACCAGGTGGACAGCTTTGGACAACCGGTCGACGATCGTGAGGATGGTGTTCTTTCCTTCGGAAACTGGCAGGCCCGTAATGAAGTCGAAGGCAATGTGCGTCCAGGGCTGACGGGGAACTGGGAGTGGTTCTCCTGGAGATGGTCGATTGCTGTCTTTGGCCCGGGCGCACACTGGGCACGCCTGGACGAACTCATCAATGTCCCTCCTCATGTTGGGCCACCAGAAGGCGCGATGGATGAATTGTAGTGTGCGACGCCTTCCTGGGTAGCCAGAGAGGAGGGAGGAGTGCCCCCATTGAAGAACCTCTGGCTTGACGATGTTGGGCACTTAGAGTTGCTTAGGCGGCACACCTGCCGGTTCGGTCTCCGCAGCCTGTGCCTGGCGAACGCACATCTCTATGTCCCAACGGAGCGGTGCGATGATCTTGGTAGGTGGTACGCCCGGGGGACGCCTTCTTCATACTGTTACGTCAGAGCAGTTAACGGAGCTGCAACCGTACTGTAGTTCCGGATAAAGTGACGATAGAAGTTTGCAAACCCGAGGAAACGCTGGAGTTGTTTGAGAGTCCTGGGTAGGGTCCAGTGACTCACAACCTCCAGCTTCTGCAGGTCCATGGCCACATCCTGGGGAGAGATGACAAAACCCAGGAACGTGGTGGAGCACTTGTGGAAAGCGCACTTCTACAGTACAGCTGGTGGGCGAGCAATCTCTTAAGAACCTCTCTGACGTGTTGTACATGTTCATTGACAGTTCGGGAGTATATGAGGATGTCATCTAGGTAGACGAACACCCATCGACGTAACATGTCTCTTAGAACGTCGTTAATGAATTGCTGGAAGACAGCAGGAGCGTTGCAGAGTCCAAATGGTATTACCAAACTTTCATAATGGCCGGTGGGAGTGATGAAGGCCGTCTTCCACTCATCGCCCTCCCGGATGCGCACCAAGTTGTAGGCGCTCCGGAGGTCCAACTTAGTGAAAATGGTGGCACCAGAGAGGGCGTCCAAGGCAGAGTTGGTAAGAGGCAATGGATGTCGGTTCTTGATGGTGATGTTGTTGAGCCCCTGATAATCGACACATGGGCGTAAGCTTCCATTGCGTTTCTTCACAAAGAAGAACCCCGCGGCTGCAGGTGAGGAGGAAGGCCGGATGGTACCTTGGCGCAGTGCACCTTTAAATATATTCCTCCTGTGTCTCGGTGGCAGATAATGAGGCCGCGGGGTGGCATGGGACCTGGCATGGAACCTGGCTGAAGGTCGTAGGGACGATGACGAGGTAGGTGGGTGGCCCGTCTTTTACAGAACACCTCAGCCAGGACCCGGTAGGCACTCGGGATGTTGTCTGTGTCGACCTCGGACTCCATAGAACACGTCCTAGCCCGGGCCCGTAGGCAGAGTTCAGAACAAGTCGGCCCCCACTGTAAGATCCAACTTTGTGTCTAAGATATGAGTGGGTCGTGACGAAGTAACCAGGGGTGTCCGAGAATGAGAGGAGGCGAGGAGATGGGGGTGAGGTAGAAGTGGAGCTGTTCCTGATGTTGGCCGATGTTTATGGTGATGGGTTGGGTTTGGAAGGTGATGGGGCTGGAGGAGAGGGGCCGACCGTCGACAGATGTGATATTTACGGGCTGGGATAATGCATCGATCTTTACCCCAGTTTCTTGGCGTAAGAAGAGTCAATGAAGTTACCAGCAGCACTGAATGAATGCGGTACTTCCGACCCATTTGTGGCCAAGCTGGAGTTGTACTCTTACCGTGAGACGGGAATCATTGGTCAGGGTGGTGGAGAGGGAGATCCTATTACCTCATCCTTAACATCAACAAAACTCATCCTCACAACAAAATAGCTCATTGTGCACAATAATATGGAACGCATAGGTAAGAGAAGTGCGAGATTCCTCATAGAACCCTGGAGGAAGACTGGGAGAGGTGAGAAAGCAACGCAACCGAGTTGTGCAGTCTCCCAGCTCAAGATATGATAATGCTTAGTCACTCACTTCTCACCGGAGCTGCGCGTTTCCCGGGCGCAGAGGACAGATGACTCAGTGGTGCGCTGCTGACCCGCAATAAGCGCAGAGGCCCTCTCTAAATCGGCGTTCCCGTTCTGCAGCGGTTAAGGAGGCGCGCCCTAATTGCATAGGTTCCCCGGCTCTGGTGTGTGTGGCCTACTCCGCTGCCTGCCCAGATAGCAACGAGACGAGAAGAGCAACGCGCAGTCGGTCTGTGGAGTATCTGGTGGAATTAAACTCAAACACAAGATCCAATGCGGTTAAAAAAACACTGCATTTCCCACCTGACCCATCCCACTTATCCGGTAGAGCAATGAAGACATCAGAAGAAAAATACATTTATTTTGACTTGGGGGTGGCGGCGCTGCGGGCGTCCGCGGAGCGTCGCATTCTCCTGCCGTAGCTCCGCCACCTCACGGCGCAAGGCCGCGACGTCTTGGATGCCTTGGTGGAGAACCGTGACTTCACTATGGAGCTGATCGATCAGCTTAGCATGTTGATCAACCACATCGCAGAGGTGAGCATAATCCCCTGGGTTTACTGCTGATGGCTCAGTCATTCTCTCACAAACAAACGGAGATGGACCAGATGACTAGCAGTTAGCCCTGTAGCGTGGATGGTAAACCCAAACACGGAAGTAGTGCGAGCAGGCAGGATAACCACGCTGTTTATTTTTAGAACTCTCCCGGAGCGAGAGCAAGAGTTTACACAAATAAACCCGCGCTCTAATAACACACACTCAATCGAATGCAAAACCCAAGAAAGTGAGTAGTCACGATTAGATGGACAGAGCGTCGGCGATAGCATGGGCAAATGACTGAGCGATGTGAAACGCCATCTTATCTCCTTTTATGCTTCCTGAATCGTAACCATACTACTACCGGGTCCTCGTGCTGGTCGCATTAGGAGTGCGCATGACAGTTATGTTCTGTATATTCTATTGTGAATAAAATATTGTCTCATGTGATTTGAAAGTCTTTTAAGTCTTTATTTTATTTACATTTAAAAAATGACCACACCTTTTCAGAATTTGGGCTGAATGAGTGGGTACTAACTACTATGACTAACAGTCAAATGCACTATGCTGATCATGAAGTATGCAGATGATGTCACAGTAGTGTACCACATTACCAACAACGATGAGTCGGTTCAAAGTGAGGAGATTCACTATCAGCATGGTGTTCCGCCTATTACCTCATGTTTAACATCAACAAAACTCATCCTCACAACAAAATAGCTCATTGTGCACAATAATATGGAACGCATAGGCAAGAGAAGTGCGAGATTCCTCATAGAACCCTGGAGAAAGACTGGGAGAGGTGAGAAAGCAACGCAACCGAGTTGTCCAGTCTCCCAGCTCAAGATATGATAATGCTTAGAATAATGTGGCTCCCTGCATTGAGTAAAAAGGCAGGACCAGGGGGGTCGAAATGCAGCATTGTCCAGGGTGAGGAGGAACCCCCAGTGTCAATGGAGAGCGGATTGTGAAGACCATTGGCGGCGACCATGTGCCATCCAGCAGTGAGCAGTGTTAGCCTGAATACCTTGTTTTTGCTGTTAGCCCTTTTGATGGCCCTGTTTGCTCTATTAGCCCTGTTGAAGTCCCTGTTTGTTTTGTCAGCCCCGTTGAAGGCCCTGGTTGGCTTCCAAGAGCCCTGCACCACCTGAGCCATGCCCTGCACTACCTGAACAACACCCTTCACCACATGAGCCTCCTGAGTTGTGTCCGGTCCTGTCTCAGCAAGATACTGCAGCCTCTCTGCCTATCATAGATGCATTCTCTAGTGTTTCTACCAGCAGGATTGGAGAGAAGTGCAGGGGGGGTTGGGTATTTCAGAGATAACCTGCTCAGTGCCCACAGATAGTAGAGTGGCTTTTATTTTGACTTGGGTTGCTTGTTTTATGCTTCACAGTCTAGTATTCTGTTCCAAAGTATTTGATAATGGGAGTTATATGGTATATTATGCTTTTTGTGTGTGAAATGATTCCTTGCTCCCAGTACCACTCTTTCACAAACTCCATAGATGTGATCATTTAAGATCGTCAGCTGACATTGCTGAGCCTAGACCTGACCATGAAGCAACCTCAGATCACAACACAGCCTCCAGATGCTTGTACAGTGGCCACTATAATGGTTGCATCCATTCTTACCCAGAGGCACCCATCGCTCTGGAACAATGCTAATCCAAACTCATCAAACCACATGACCTTTTGCCATTGCTCCAAAGTACAATGTTTATGCTCTCAAAGGCTTCAAATTAAGCCTTTTTTTTCTTATTCGTCTCACTACCAAGTGATTTTCTTATGGTCACACAGCTGTTTAGTTCAAATCCTGTGAGTTCGCAACACATTGTGTGCTTATGGACCTTACACTTATTTTAAATATAAAACATAGCTATGGTTTTATCTTTTTGGATTTTTTTTACTATGCAAAGTCACCAAGTGTTTAAGTGATCTCCATTCAAGATTTTTTCCGACCACATTTCTTCTCCAAAGTTGACGATTCAGCACTGTCCTTCCAGGCTTTAATAATATGTTGAAGGGGTGCTTATCCTCGACCTGACTGAGCATCTGTAGAATGTGCACAACAACCAAGTCTAATCTGTGGAGGCTCTATCTCACAAATTACATAACTTAAACTACTGTATTATGTAACATTTACTTTTTCTTCCTTTGTTAACATTTAGATGGGTCTCCTGTGTGTACAAAAAATGTGAGAAAAAAATCCATCTTTTGACCTTTTTCTACTTTTACTACTGGCCAGTTTATTGCCCATATTACCCATATCCTTAACACTTTTAACTCCCCTGTCAACTGTTTTGTGCCTGACAATTAGGTTTTCAATAAGGTGCAATTCAATAAGAATTCATGTTATTATATACATTGACATATTACCATGTAATTACTGTGTGGAATCAGTTGTTCATTGACAGTGCTTTCAATAAGAAATATTGATGGATTTGTGAGTATGTAAAATCATAGAGGAATTAAATACCCTGTGCAACATTTTTTAAACAAAAAGGTTATGAATTCCAGTTCATTATGTCCAGTTTGAACAGTATGAATATATATTGATAATGTTAAAAAGAAACAAAGGGTATATAAACTCAGTATGAACAGAAAAAAATGAGCGTAATGGGGGTTGTGAAAATAGAGAGAGAGAGAAAGACAGAGAGCAACCCACTGTTTAAGAGAGAGCCATAGTTAATCCTTCACTTCAGGGTCCACTTTACACTCACTTCCTATCCCAGAGGGGGAGAAAGAGGGAGTGAAAGAGTGAGAAATAACGAACAATTGCCCACTAGGGATGAGGAGAGTGGGTCATCGATTGCTTTGGCTTTTTGGGCAGCTGTGGGCTAAAGAGGCTGAAGAGAGCAGCCTTTTGTGGTCCCCATCACCACTCCATTCAGAGCCTTCGTCTAGCATGGAAACTGATGCCTACAGAATGGGAGGGGGTGTAACACCAATACTGTATGTGTGGGAGGAACCTCTTGCATAACCAACTGGTTCTGTTGGAGTCTTCACTTATCATTGTAGTGTGAATATTTTTATGCATGCTGGAAGTAGAATCCTGTCTCAACAAAGAAACCTTACCTAAACGAAACTGTTGGGAAAGTTAAATAGCAATGTGAAAAAGACTTGTAACAGCAATTATAAGAGTTTCTTAAATAACCAGACAGTGTCTTGCACTAAAAGTGGCTGTTGTGAGGGTCGCCTGAGAATGAGAGTCCCTACTGTACTCCTCTAAAGCTTAAAAAAAAAAAAAAAAAAAAAAAATATATATATATATATATATATATATATATATATATATATATATATATATATAGTATTTAGTAGAGGATTAAAAGGTGCTAATAGGAAATTCTGGGTAATAAAACATGAACTGTCGATATGTCTCAAATTGTTTATACTGATTAAGGGGTAAAATGAAAAGGAGTAAAATTCTAGTAACCATATCTCAGTATGTATAATTAAAGACTTAATGGTCTTAATGGTACATGATTCCACTTCTCTTGTCTTTTATTATATTTTCATTTCTTTAAAACCACTTCATTATCACTTATATTTATCTTTGACAGCTTCTCTTGTTGTCATTCTCTCTCTCTATCCTGCTCGCTTTCTCACTTGGTCTTCATGGTGCTCTATCATTCTACTAGATTTTGTTACTCACAATGCTTTACAGTGTAAGAGCTTAGAGATTAGTAGTTGAAATGTCACTACCATGAATTTATGAAACTAATATTTAATAACTGTCTGACTACTAGCTTTGTTGTATATGAAGCTTATCTGATGCACAGCATTATTTACCAACTTCCCTCTGGAATAAATTTTTCCATAAGCACTCAGGTGAACCTTACCCCCGTGTGCAAGTTTAATAATGTCCTTTATTAACTGTTGCTGGGGAAAGTGACATGTAATACATCTCAGTAGGTGTTTTCCTCATTTTTTCTTGTAGCAAAAGCTCTTGTCTCACTGAAACGCAGCAGGTCTATTTTTATCAGAAGGAGAATTTTAATATGCAATTTCACAACAGCTGAGGAGTTACATCACCCCCACCCACTATCTCAACACACACACACACACACAGCACACAGCACACATACACAACACTATTTCTCTGTATCTTCTTTACACCACAGACTAAGAATGTAAAAGTTTTTTTTTAATACTCTCGATTCTAAAGAAAGGTATCTCACCATGACGACACCAAAAGTGTCCTCCTTCTCTCCTCTGCCACAAAGTGAGGGTTGCATTTGTAACAAATCAAGAGAAGCTTGCTGGATAATGAGCAAGAGAGAGAGAGAGAGAGAGAGAGAGAGAGAGAGAATACTGCTTGAATTAATCCTCCCCTGGGTCACCATGGCAACACTATACCGCCCACAAAATCTTTGTCTCTCACTTGGTGAGACAAAAAGGGGAAAAAAACATGTATGGAAATAAAAAGGGACCTGAAGTGATCTAGTGATGATACTGTTGCCCATAGTGCCAATCAAGAGGGAACAGAACACAGAGTCTGTCATGTGTGTCTGCAACTTCTATACCACTCAGCTCACAACTTCAACATATGACCTCTGGTCCAGCAACCTATCTCTGTTTAAAAGCTTCTGATTAGTAATGGAACTCATCTTTAAACAGCCTAAATGTCAGTTTGCAAATTCTTGCTCTAGTGCTGGGTCTTTAACAGTTCTAAGGCTTTTTAATCTGCCTGTCATTATTTGTGTTTTCACTGTAGCCCGTGTTTCCTGGTTTAGATTTGTCTTGTTTATGCCTATTTACTGATCTCCTGACAATTTGCCTGCCTCACATTTCCAAATATTGCCTCTCTCTTTTGATTGTTTGCTACACTGAATTTAATAAAACCAGAAAACCTGAACATGCATCTGTCTATCTTCTTCATGACAGCATTAAAGCTCAGAACAAATTTTGGACAGTTCATAAACCTAGGATACCTTAAAGACTTTACTGCTTTACTGTCAAGGTGGTTCTCCATCATTAGTCACTTAAATTATTAATAAATCGAGAATAACTAGAAATATTGACTATGGATTTATTTGTATTTAAATATTTCATAAACATTAATTTATGTAAATTCATATGCTTTTTTTGTTGTTGTTGCACTTTTATCCTAAGGGTTGCCACATTTGATTTGCAAGATCTAGCACCGGTTTTATCACACATGCCCTTCTTGAGGCAACCCTCTTATTTTCTAATCAGGCTTGGGAACGACATTACATTCTGTGGTTTAGTTGAATGTGTTGTATGGGTAAGGGTCTTGCCCAAGGATCCAACAGTGGCAACCTGGCGGTGGCTGTCACATCTGTGCCACCTCAGCCTTGGGGGATAAGATCGGGTTCACCAGATTACTGAGCCGGCCCTTTATCCCCCCCTAGTGTGTCTACGTGGTTACTTGCCTTTTTTGTTAACCAAATCAAGTTCACCTGTGTCTGCCCTGTGTGTCTCTATTTATTCCGGTCGAACTCGTACATCCTCGTCTGTTCTCCGTTGTGCACATGTCACTGTCGTTGTGTTCTTCACCTGTGTCTTGTCTCGTCTCTTTTCCCCAGGACTGAAAAGTATAATTGTCACGAGCGGCTGGAAGAGCCGGTTACAAAGTCAAGGTCAAGGCTGAGGGGGTTCCCAGCTTTCAGCGGTGTTGTTTTGTTTTGTCTTGTTACACCAGTCCGGGGAAGAAATCGACAGTGTACTTGTATTTCTTTTTATTTATTTCAAAACCTGTTGTGAAAACGTAATAAAGAAAACTTAAGTTTGCGTGAACCCTGCATCTGTGTCCGCCCCGTCTCTGAAGTCATGACAACAGAACATACCATCCAGGATGCAGCAGGGATCCCCCTACCCGACGGCAACTTCCCGCTCCACGAGTATCTCCGCTGTCAGCAAAGGGAGATAGAGAGCCTCGCACGAGCTGTCAACGACCTGGCGGGCAGCGTAAGCCAGCTCGCGACCGCCCGATCTCCCTCCCCTCCTCCGCGTCTGCGTTCCGCGCCTTCACCACCACGCTCTGCACCGCCTGAAAGGTATGCTGGAAATCCCGAGGGATGTAAACGCTTCCTATTGGCGTGTGAGCTTTTTCTGGCATTTCCCCGACATGCCTGAGCACAAGAAGATAAGTTTTATCATTCAGCAGCTCACAGGACCGGCCATGGACTGGGCAAGCGCGGTGTGGAGTGCAGGCGGAAGTCTCACGTCCAGGTACGACCGGTTTATCCATGCCTTTCGCGCGGTGTTTGACCACCCAGATCACGGAAAATCGGGCGAACAGCAGCTACTGAGGCTGAGGCAGGGAAACACCACAGTGGCGGATTATGCCGTGAAGTTTCGTATTTTGGCTGCGGAGAGCGGCTGGTGCGAGCGGAGTTTACTGGCCCGGTTCCGGGACGGCCTGCAATCAGAGATTCAGCTCGAGCTATCGTGTCGGGACACGGCATGCAGCTGAATGAATGCATTGATCTCGCCATCAAGTTGGACCAGCACCTCCACGGCCAACCTCGTCATGCTCCCCCCAGAACAGCGGGGGGACGATCCGAATTCAAGAACCGCCTTAGCCTCAGTCAGCCACCGCCTGAACCACGCGAGAGCCCAACGACGGAACCGATGGACGTGAGCTCATCCCGCCTTTCGGCCCAGGAAAGACAGAGGAGGATGGCAGCTGGACTGTGCCTCTATTGTGGGGGGGGGGGGGGGGGTTGAGCACCGGGTTGGGAATTGTCCGATGTTAAAGTAATGTCACACACTCCACCTCGCACTCATTACCCTTTCTGTGTACCTGCTTGTGTGTCTTATAATAATTGTTCTATGTCTGTTTTTCCCCTCATAGATTCGGGGTTGGCCGGAAACTTCATCTCAACTTCTGTCCTTTCCTCGCTGCGAGTTCCCATGTCGAAGCTTCCGCACCCGATTGCAGTGAAAGCTCTGGATGGCAAAAATTTAGAACAATCGCCTCTTGAATTTGTTTCCGCGCCCCTACGGTTAACTTTTCCCGGCCCTACCAAGGAGTTATAATTTTTTGTGCTTCCTCGGATGGACCAATCCGTCGTGCTGGGCCTACCCTGGCTCAGTTCCCATAACCCTAATTTTAATTGGGCAGAACGTCGCATCACATCATGCAGATTAGGCTAACTGGTGATCCCAAAATTGCCCATAGTGTGTGTGTGTGTGTATGTGTGCTATGCGATGGATTGGCACCTTATCCAGAGTGTAACCTGCCTTGTGCCCAAAGTCTAATGGGTTAGGATCGAGGCCCCCCCATGACCCTGTACAGGATAAGCGGTACTGAAGATGAAAGAATGAATAAATGAATTAAGAAATTCTAAAAAAGCTATGAGACATAATTATATTTTAATAATATTTATTATTATAATCATTCTTATTGTCACGGTCTGGCTGTGACTACAGGCTAAGAGCTAAAACAGGGAACTGAGCGCTGACACGAGGAAACATGGAGCTGGAGCTAACTAAAGACACAAAGGGACCAGAGACGAGAAGGGAACTAGAGAGGAGGCTCTGGAACGGCATCTCACAGTTCGGCTGCAGGGCAAGCAGATTTCCCATCAACCTACTTGCCCCAGCGTTAAGGTCCCAGACCCCCCTCCTCTGCTATGCCCTGGTGAGGTCGAGCATTCTGTCACGGTCTGGCTGTGACTACAGGCCAGACTGGCTGATGTTGTGGTCACCGTTGGGCAAAATAGGGCAGGCCTAAATGCAGAGGGGTTTTTAAACAGAAAGAGTCTTTTATTTACAAACAAAATACAAACATTGAAACAAACCAACAAAGGAACCAAAACAGCCGACACAGGGAACTGAGCGCCGACACAGGGAGCTGGAGCTAACTAAAAACACAAAGGGACCAGAGACGAGATGGGAATTAGAGACGAGACTGGACCAGGGACACAGAGACTAGAAACGAGACAAGACAGGGCTTGAGACGAGACAGGACCAGGGGAACAGATACTGGAGACAGGACTGGAGACTGCACGGGTCAGTGGTTAGTTGGATTAGTAGCTACACGGAATATGGATATACTGGATACTGACCTAACCGGGTTAGTTCTGACCTACTAAGGAAACCGGAACACAAGAGGCAAGACACACATGAGGCTATTCCAAACTAGCGGCTAACCTACTAGCAACCAGAACCACTAGCAGTCAATCCCACTAGAGGCTAGCCTATTGGAGGCTAACCCTACTAGCAGCCTAGGCGTACTAGCGGCTAACCCTGCTAGCGGCTAATCCCTCATGTGGCTACACAAATCTAAACAGACAAGGGACTCCACAGACAAAGAACTACACAAGAAGGCCGACACCGGGTATACACAGAACAGTACTTACACAGGAGGAGACACAGCATAACTAAACACTGAACAAGAAAGCTCCATGAATCCATCTACACAAGGAACATAAAGAAAACCAATAATAGAGCCCTTTTGAAACCAAGGTTACAAAAGATAAACCAAAATATAAGCGTAAAGAAACTAAACAAAACCCAAACAAAACGGAATGCCCATTTGACAGAAATAATGCTCGACCCAGTTTCCTAGAACAAACTGCTGTTTATTAGATGTTTAATGAGCTACCTCGGTTCAGGTCAGCACTCATCACTTGACCGAGGTGCCTTCTGGGAAACTGAGTTGACCAACAAAAACTACAAAACACACAAAAACAGTGCCCTCTAGTGGAGGACCCTCACACTTATACTACTACTACTACTACTACTACTACTACTACTACTAATAATAATAATAATAATGACATAAACCAAAATTCATTCAAATAAATAAATAAGTAATAAATAAGTAATAAATTAAATAAGTAATAAGTAAAGGACCCTCACACTTATACTACTACTACTACTACTACTACTACTACTACTACTACTAATAATAATAATAATAATAATGACATAAACCAAAATTCATTCAAATAAATAAATAATTTTAAATGATTTTTCCATAAGTGGCAGTTCTAATATATATTGCATATGTAACATATTGTAGCTAAAGGTCATGTGTTTATTTTACCTGTTCTTGCAGTTAGGCTTTAAATAAATGGGGAAATTTGTGTGCTATATTAATGGAACTGTGATCATTTACACTACTAACTAATAATTCATTGTTCATATATATAATTTATTATCATCATCATCATCATCATATTATTATTTTTTATTTTTTATTTTTTTACTGTTGCTGTGTTTCTTTGGTATAACTTAGTTCTTTGTTATTGTTGCCTTGCATCATGGATTACCCAAATCTAAAGCCCTGCATGGAAAATGGTTGATTTGGCCCGAATAATCAGTACATGCACATGTATCCTGTCTTAATATACTCCCTTTTAATGATCTACTCAATATAAAGCCATATTGTATGGTTTAGCGTAGGCCTAGCAATGAAGGCCTAGGCTAAAACACACAATATGCCACTATGTTGTTGAAAGCTCAAATATAATGTAACAATAAAATGGATCAATACTTGAGCTTTAGAGCACAAGTTATTGCTAGAACACCAGTCATTACAGAAACTTTCCATGCAGACCACACAGACGCTATTCACACATTATAGGTCATGCATTATCCATCTATATTTTTACTGTTGATATTATGTAGCCTCTGTGACCAAGGCAAATAATCTATGTTTTAATAGTGAGAACAGCTGCAGGGAGTAAGTAGGTCCATATTTAATAAAAGATGTAAATAACTATTTAATGAAATAAGATGTAAAGTTAGCTATGCTATCTGTAACATATTGTAGCTAGAGGTCATGTGTTTATTGTACCTGTTCTTGCAGCCAGGCTTTAGATAAATGGGGCAATTTATTTTATTTGTGTGTTATACAGTATTAATGGTACTGTGATCATTCACACTACCAATTCAGTGTTCATGCTGAGAGCATGTTTAGTAAAAAAACATAGTAATAAAAAGGATTCTATGGCATTAGAAATGACAAGAGGAACAGAAGGCTTTTGAGAAAGTGTAGTACAGCAAACACTGATGCAGAGACAATAAAAAGCATGCTTACAGCATGTGATTTTATTACAGTATGGCCATTAAGACTTACTGTTTCCCCATCTGTTCTCATAGCGTCTAATTCAGTGGTTAAGCGTCCCTTTATTCATTCACTATTGCATATTCAAAACAATCCAACAATGTACAGCTAAAATAAGGAGAACTGGAGATATATACTGTAAGATGGAGAGGAAAACTAGAGAGCGAGAGGAAAAAGTAAGCAGAGCGGCACTTTTGCAGAATGGTTCAGTTCTCTTACTTGGTTTCAGAAATGCCAAAGAGTCAAAGTGTTTGTCAAGATTATGTCTTATCTATGGTAAGGTGTTGGAGAGAAGCACTTTACTGTTCACAGAGAATCTAAATACACACGTGGACAAAATTGTTGGTACCCTTCGGTCAATGAAAGAAAAACTCACAATGGTCACAGAAATAACTTTAATCTGACAAAAGTAATAATTAAAAAAAAATCTATGAATGTAAACCAATGAAAGTCAGACATGGCTTTTCAACCATGCTTCAACAGAATTATTAAAAAAAATAAACTCATGGAACAGGCCTGGACAAAAATGATGGTACCCCTAGAAAATACTGAAAATAATGTGACCAAAGGGACATGAGTCCACTAATTAGCATCACAGGTGTCTACAATCTTGTAATCAGTCAGTGGGCCTATATATAGGGCTCCAGGTAGTCACTGTGTTGTTTGGTGACATGGTATGTACCACACTCAACATGGACCAGAGGAAGCGAAGGAAAGAGTTGTCTCAGGAGATTCGAAAGAAAATTATAGACAAGCATGTTAAAGGTAAAGGCTATAAGACCATTTCCAAGCAGCTAGATGTTCCTGTGACTACAGTTGCACATATTATTCAGAAATTTAAGATCCATGGGACTGTAGCCAACCTCCCTGGACGTGGCCGCAGGAGGAAAATTGATGACAAATCAAAGAGACGGATAATCTGAATGGTAACAAAAGAGCCCAGAAAGACTTCTAAAGAGATCCAAGGTGAACTTCATGCTCAAGGAACATCAGTGTCAGATCGCACCATCCGTCATTGTTTGAGCCAAAGTGGACTACATGGGAGACGACCAAGGAGGACACCATTGTTGAAAACAAATAATAAAAAAGCCAGACTGGAATATGCCAGACTACATGTTGACAAGCCACAAAGCTTCTGGGAGAATGTCCTATGGACAGATGAGACAAAAATGGAACTTTTTGCCAAGGCACATCAGCTCTATGTTCACAGACGGAAAAATGAAGCATATCAAGAAAAGAACACTGTCCCTACTGTGAAACATGGAGGAGGCTCTGTTATGTTCTGGGGCTGCTTTGCTGCATCTGGCACAGGGTGTCTTGAATCTGTGCAGGGTACAATGAAATCTCAAGACTATCAAGGGATTCTAGAGAGAAATGTGCTGGCCAGTGTCAGAAAGCTGGGTCTCAGTCTCAGGTCATGGGTCTTGCAACAGGACAATGACCCAAAACACACAGCTGAAAACACCCAAGAATGGCTAAGAGGAAAACATTGGACTATTCTAAAGTGGCCTTCTATGAGCCTTGACCTCAATCCTATTGAGCATCTTTGGAAGGAGCTGAAACATGCTGTCTGGAAAAGGCACCCTTCAAACCGGAAACAACTGGAGCAGCTTGCTCATGAGGAGTGGGCCAAAATACCTGCAGAGAGGTACAGAAGTCTCATTGACAGTTACAGGAATCGTTTGATTGCAGTGATTGCCTCAAAAGGTTGTGCAACAAACTATTTGTCAGGGATTACCCCTAGAGGGCGCCAAAGCGCCCAGAGTCTTCCTTTTGTTTTTTTCTGTGTTCTTTGTGTTCTTTTATGTGAAGGACTCTAATCCCCAGAATGCACCTCGGTCAGGTGATGTGGCGCTCACCTGGGCTGAGGTTGCTAATTAGCTGTGCTCGTTAGTGTTTGTTATAAATGTTCCTGAGTTCAGTTTAGTCTTGTCTTGCATCTGTTCGTCTAGGTTACTGTTTGTCCTGGTATGTTGTCTAGCTCTTTGTTCTCTTGACTCTGTGTTCTCCCTGGCTCTGTGTTCTTCCTGACTCTGTGTTCTCCTTGTTCTATGTTCTTCTGGTTCTCTGTGCTCTCCCTGGCTCTGTGTTCTTCCTGTTCTGTGTTCTTCCTGTTCTGTGTTCTTCCTGTTCTGTGTGTTCTTCCTGGCTCCATGTTCTCCTGGCTCCATGTGCTCCTGGTCTGTCTGTCTCCTAGTCTGTCTATCTCTCAGTCTTTTGGTAATGTCTAGTTCAGTGTAGCTCCATGTTTAGTTTATCCTGGTTTCAGTTCATGTCTGTTCTTTTGGTTCTTTTATGTTTCAATAAATCCTTTTGATCATTTTCACCTCTGCTATCACGTCTCTCTTTCGTCCGGCAAGCAGTAACCGTGACACTATTAAGTTAGGGGTACCATCATTTTTGTCCAGGCTTGTTCCATGAGTTAATTTTTTAAAAATAATTCCGTTGAAGCATGGTTGAAAAGCAATTTCTGACTTTCATTGGTTAACATTCATGGAATTCTTATTTATTATTACTTTTGTCAGATTAAAGTTATTTCTGTGACCATTGTGAGGTTTTCTTTCATTGACCGAAGGGTACCAACAATTTTGTCCACATGTGTATACAGTAGGAAGGATCTAAGATGCCTCTAGGTACCCAGAAGAAAAAAATGGGGGAATATGGGTTTCATAGAATTTCAGGGGAAATTATTTTAGGAACTAACACTTATCTTTATGGGGACAAATTTAGTACCTTCAATTAGAGATACTGTACAATTGACAAACCTTATTTAAGTACATTTGTAAACTCATTGTGAAGTAAACTATTAACCAAATCTATTCAGTATCATCCAAGTGGAGTTGGGTTTTCTTATGTGTATGAGTCTGCTCATAGTTTTTTCCTCATGTTGTCTCAGGGAGTTTTTCCTTGCCACTGTTGCCTTCTGCTTGCTCATAAAATCCAACTTGATAAATCTATACATGTGTAAATTTACAAATTTCTTTGTTTTACATTACATTTACACTGTTTTGCATTACATTTATATCCAGAATTTTAATTCCTATAAAGCTGCTTTGTGACAATTTCTATTGTTAAAAGTGCTATATATATATATATATATATATATATATATATATATATATATATAAAATTGAGTTGTATCAGTCAATACTAATAATCAGTACTGTATATTTTTTTCCTTGTTGCTGACACAGATAAAGCAAATAATTACACAATTGATTAGATTACAGGCGATGTGAGTATCAACTGCAGGTAAGAAACACAACTGTTCACTGTTGAAAAAAGCCATGATGGAACGCCAGTGTCTTGGCTAGCCTCCCATCAATAAAATCTCCTGTGGCCCCCCAAATTGATGAGCGCCTTGCTTGCCACTCTGGTTGCACACTGTGTGCCACTACTTTCTCTCTCTGCGTCACTGGCTTCTTGTGGAGACTGAGGCTGGGTCTTTGCCACTGTCTTGAGTCTTGCATGTTGCATGTCTTTGGCCCTGATACCTTTACTGGTGCTACCCAATGGTTGCGTGAAGTGTGCCGATATCAGGGCCCTTAAATAGACATTAATTGTGTTGATTGCCTTTTTGGCAACCCTCGCAAAACCACAGTACATGTACTGTAAGTTACTGTTGGGGAAATGTTGAGCCAATTTGCTAAACATGTGGCCTTTTAACTAATTGTTCATTGTTTGAAAACACAAAGGTTAGAAAGTGATATTACTTTAGGTGATATGTTGCAGAACTGGTTCAGAACATGGCACACATGGTCCTATTATCAAACAGTTTTAAGAATATTTCTAAAATTTTAACAAACTATGAGCATTTTTGAAAATGTTCAATACTGTAGGCATGGTACAGTGGTCAAACCTCATGACTGAATATATTTTAATATTTTGATTGTTGCACTTCAATCAAAAATAAAATCTACAGTATGTCTTTACAATATTTTGCAAAAGATTTTTCAACAATTTCAAATGAAAATTTATTTACAAAATTGTAATAACGTTCTTTAAAATGTTAAACAGATAATATGAATTTAAGAAAAAATATCTTAAGAGGAAATAAAATTTATGACACAAGAGTAATTACACCACATCTGTTTAGTGTATCTGTCTGTCTGGCCACTATTATTATTATTATTATTATTATTTTTTTAATTTATTTATTTATTATTATTTAGTTGTTTTCTTGTTCTTGTTTCCTCATCTTTCTCTCTTTAAGTCTTAAATATGTTTGATGAGAAATGGAGAATAAACACTTCATATATGCTTTATATACAATGTGAAATTTTGAGAATGAGACAATTTTGTTTCTTGCTTCAAGTTTATATGCACAGTAAAGGAACATGTTCCCCCTGCACAATAAAATTCTTTCTTTGCTGTCCCCCCAATTAATAGTACTTAAAAAAATTAAAATAAACTAGAACAGAATAGGCGGCATGGTAGTGTAATGGTTAGTACTGTCTTCTTGCACCTCCACGTTCTGTATGGAGTTTGCTTGTTTTCCCTGTGCTTGGTGGGTTTTCTCCACGTACTCTGGTTTCCTCCCACAGTCCAAAGACTTGTAGGTTACGTTAATTGGTATTCCCAAATTGGCCGTAGTGTGTGAATGACTGTGTGAGTGAGTGTGTGTGTCTGTGCCCTGCAATGGATTGGCACCCTGTCCAGTGTGTACCCCGCCTTGTGCCTTAAGTCTCCTGGGATAGGCTCCAGGCCCCGGTAATGAAGATGAGTGAGTGAGAGAGTGATAAAATAGAATAAAATAAATATAGGTATAAAAGGCAAATACTTGCTTCACAATATTGATATGACTAACGTGAAACATTCCACTGAGGACTAGTTAGCTCTCTCTCTCTCTCTCTCTCTCTCTCTCTCTCTCAAGGTAGTCTCTGATGCATTCAGTCTGTGAATGCATATAGTTTATGGATCTAACTCCAGTTATCGCCTCTCCACTCTGCATCATTTGGAGGTTCTATCTCTCACACCTGACTGGCTTTTCCCTTTAAAGAAGTTCATACTCCCTGCTCTCTCCACACTCCTCACTATCTTCAGCTCTCCTTCGCTCTCCCTATCTGTTAAATCTGGTGCTGTGGTGGGGAAGTTGCTCTTCTCGTCAGCTGATAGCAGAAAGCCACAGTGGGCAATCTGCCAGACAGCCAGAGCAATCAGATATGCATGGAATCCTAATACTGCCCAACACACACAGACGCACACACACAGACGCACACACACACACACACACACACACACACACACACACACACACACACACACACACACACACACACACACACACACACACACACACACACACACACTGTGAACCACAGAGAGAATATGACAGCTAAAATTAGTGTCAGTGAGCCCCAAAGTGTTCATGACTGAGCTAAATTTAGAGCTGAAAGCTGAAAGAGGAAAAATATATAAACAACAACTTGCCCAGCCATTCTTTTTCTGTCACCTATAAACCTGTTTGAGATTGTTTATCCGTTTCACTGTGAATGTTTATGAGCATCTGGGGAATTGAAATGGAGGGAATGGTGTATTTACATAAGTGCAAGAAAGGAAGGAAAACACATTGTGTATTTTACTTTCAAATATTAAACAAGCAAATGAAAATGGACATTTCACATGGACCACTTGTACATTATCACTTCTCACAGAATGAAAGATTGCAAATGTGACATATAAATAGCAATGCTATATGGATAGATAATACCTGACGTATGTCAGTGTCAGATATGAATTTATATTTGGTGTTCTTCACCTGCTTCTTCAGCAATATTTTTTCCCCTATTTGCTTATTATTAAGCAACATATTTCTGTAAAATGTGGAAATAATGATCCATTTCTGTTCCTTTATATTTTATGGCTTTCTGGTTATTGCAGTGAGTTCTGCTTCTCTTGCGAAAAAACAAATAAACCATGCTTCTTAATAATGCCTAGAATGGTGTCAAAATATAGTGTTTTGCTTGTGCCATGAGATCTCTACTACAAAAACTTATCAGTACTTTTTGGCTAAACTAAATAAATTAGTTTCAATATTATCTGCATTGGATAAACAGTAACCCGATTTCCTTTCTTTTCTTTTATTTATAACACATAGCATATAAGCTGCTGGGTCAGGGTTTTTCATGTAATCTTTTTCTACTGATACCAGTTAGATATGTTTGTAGTCTGTTATTTATTCATTTATTTATTCATTTATTCATGAATGTATTCCACGAGGAATACAGACTGGATGGGACACCAGTTCATCACAGGGCACCATGCACATACACATTTACACACTAATTTGCACCAGGGGAATTTACCATGGACTATTCAACTTTGGGAGATTGAACCAGAGAACATTGAGGAAACCCTTCTTAGATACACCTCCTGTTGCACCTGGACACATCATCAGTCTAACTTGATGCAATTTCTGTTGCCTTGGTGGTCAACTTCTTGGCCCTTTTCTTTGTGTGGTCCAGCATGGCACACCTTATTATGCCCACCTCAATGGGAACTCACCAGTCATTTATTTGGCAATCTTCCACCAGCTCAATATATATTTTTTTACGCTTCCTCTCATTAGCCTCCTCAATGCAGACCTCACAAGGCACTGTGAGTTTCAGGATAATGACCTGCTTGGAGGCTTCTGAGCACAGGACCAAGTCTGGACTTTTTTGTTGTTGTGGCAATAATTTCTGAAAACTTTAGTTGTTTATCCTGGCCAACCTTCAGCACACAGTTTTGCACAATTGCTAGCAGGCCAGTTCCTAGCAGCTGATGTCCCAGCAGCTGATTCTCCCCAGAAATGACAAAAAATATTGTTTTTTTTTTCCTCTAGGTAGGGGCATTTTGCAGAGGCTAATCCAACTGCAGATACTATGTATCTGTCCTTTAACACTAGGTCATCGTGCCATCAAGAGCAACCCTCACCCAGGGCTTTTGGAAAGCAACTGAGAATGTGCTCCAGGGTCCCTCTCTTCAGGCACAGCGGGCAGTTGGATGGGATAGGGAAAACATTATAGACGGTGTGGATTTGGAATGTGTTATAAATTGATATATCTCATATCTTATGCTGTATTCTACTGTATATTTTATTGCATCTTATCTCAGGTTGTTTTATATATATATTATATAAAATCTTAGTTGAAAGTATGATGATGTAAACAGACATCTGACAATTGGAGATTATCTTACTAAGACTTCAGTCATTCAGTCAAAGGGAAGATGAAACAAAAATTCATAATTTTGTTCTGCAAAGCTGATCATTTTGTCTGCAAAGCTGCATAATCTAGCACTAAAAATGTATACAGGGCAGCTCACAGCGGATTGCACAAGATGCATATATTATAATTAACATTGATCTCTGCCCATAAACATGCCTACTACTTTACTGACATGTCATGTAAATGTGTTGTTTTATTGATGTGATTTTCTTGTTAATGTAGCTTAAATTTATAATAGACATAACCCCTGTTTGCACTCAGATTTTAAAAAATTATTATTAATATTATTGTTGTTGTTGCCGCTAGTATTCTGTGTAACACTAAATTATTCCTTAATTTTTTTCTTTATATGATATGTAACTTGTGAAAGTACATTACAGGACTATGAGAACTTGAAATGACTGAATGGTCCACAATCCAACTCCTCCTTAAAATATCCTTAGATGAGCAAAAGGAAGCACTGCCTGGGAATATGCTTTGTTTTTATATAATTTTAAACAACAGCTGACATCACTGCAAGGCCCATAATAAAGAATCTTACTTTAGATTTTTACTTTAAACAAAAGTAATTTGTTATTGAAACATTTGAGGTGACTTAAGTATAAACATTTGATTTTCCATTTGGAATAATTCAACTTACAATGGACTGGACTGAAAGGTTGTACCTTTATGACTATCTGAACTGCAAGTCCCACAATGTGGGTGTCTATACTGGTCACAGGCTTTCTGAAACTGGACAACTGAAGATTGGTAAAAGACAATGTTGCTTCAAATAAACTCTGCCTTTTCAAATAGCATCAAATAACATCCTAGCACACATATTTGATTGGAATACAAATCAATAAATATATCTAGAATGGATTACTTTCATTTAAAAAGAGCCACATTATTTTTTACTATTCCTAACAAAAATTTAAATAGTGCATAAATTCTACTAAAATTTATGAAACACCGCTAGCTAGGTTGTTCTCAGCAGTAAATTATGGAGAGTCAATCAATTTCTTCCATCCTGTCTTACCTGTACACATTACCCAGTTAAATAAACTTCAATTTGAAGGCACAATCATTTCTCCTCCCATGCGCAGTTAATTTGAGATGCAGATAAATAAAGGACATAGAAAATTAATATTAGCCAGCATTATTCTGATATTGTACTATTCAAAAGCAATCAACACTTACCAAAGGGACATAGGGTGCTTTATATAACGCTTGGGCAGGTAGTGAGATTTTTCAAATGTCAAACTTCCTCCCATGCCACAGCCAATTTGTCAGCCAGTCATAATGGCAAATTACTTTTGAAAAACAACTTGGTTATTTCGGACCCCATGGTCTTTGTTATTCTTACGGTCTTTGCAATAACATTTAGTTTTTGATGCACATTATCTTTTTACCTTTGGAGCAGCATGCATCCTGCAAATCTTCATGTGAATGTTGAATGCATAATTGTGACAGACTCAGAGACCCATGTTTACAGAAATTTGTAATACAAAATTTTACATATAGCCTTGAGAGTTTCATTTTCATTGACAAGATGGGCAATAATTTATTAAAATGAACACATTAATGTTAGGGTTTATAAATAATGCTTTGTTTAAGCTGGGACATGCTTAACATATTTACTGGAACATTATGACTTAGACTTTTTATACAACTTGTGATGCAACCCATAGTTAGAGACTAATGCAATTTAAAAATACAGCTAAATAGCAGAGAAGAAGAATGCTTTCTTTGTAATTTGCCAAGCAGTCTCTATGACATGTTGATAATAGTTTTTTTTCCTCCTTGAAACTTAGGACAAAATTACTCTTACTGTATGAGCTAGATACCTTATAGGCATCAGTCCTCAACTAGATTTTCATTTAAAAAAAAAAGAAGCATAAGATAAGATAAAATCTGATGAAATGAGAAAATGTATTTAATTTATGAATTTGCCAAAAATTAAATGTTTGCATAATGCTTACATATACTATACTATACCTCACTGTAAAATATTTAAACAAAAAACTCAAATTGAATTGCTTAACAGTGCTTATATGTTACAGTATATTTTTATTATATTATTAAGTATTCAAATAAAACAAAAATAAGAACAAGAACAACAACAACAAAAACCTTTCTTTGAAACACACATTGAGTTAGAAAATATTGGAGTCAGATGCTACATGTATGACACACTGAACCTCAATATGTCATACAGATAAACCTTGGATTGCGAGCATAGTTCATTCTGGAAGTCTAGTTGTAATCTAAAACACTCATATATCAAAGCAAATTTCTCCATAAGAAATAATGGAAAATTCTGATGCTTTGTTTCACAATAAAAAAATATTCATATTAAAATTTGAAATGAATCGTTGCTGGTGTGAGACGAGAGAAGAAGGAGAGGCGGGGGGGGGGGGGGGGGGCAGAGAGTCTATCTAATGACATTTGCTTTTGCCTCCTTTAGATGATTTCATGGAAATTTGTTGTTAAACAGATTGGTCTGTCGCACTGCTGCAGCCTTTTTACTTTTTTTTCTTAATGAGGCCCATTGTTGCAGTACAGTTACTAAAAAACAGTCACTACATATGGACACAAAATAAAAAAAATGCTTTAACATATCTGTAATGTGAAACATATCTGGTAGTTTCAAAGCTTAACCATTAACTTTTTTTCTGACTGATTATATACACTACTGGGTAACATTGTTGACAGGAAACACAGTTCACAATTTCCTTATTGTGACCTTTAATGTCAGTGGTAGGACTTGCCTGCCTTACCACTTCTTATTTTCATGAACGGTTTAACAGCATACATGAACAAATAATTTAATTAAAATGAACTGGTCTATTACTCAGACCAGTGTATGTAACATAGTTGATAGTCAATTAATATACTTATTCACGATGAGCTATTATAGAGATAATAGAACATAATAAGATTTGATGCTGGTCACTTGGTATTAGGACAAAGCATCTCTTTTTGTTAAAAGACAGGGTCCTTAGTTGACAGAAATTTCGCAGAAATTAATACATGTATATTTAAATTATTTATATGACAAAATCTATTTTAAAATACTGTTTTAGTATTTAGACTTTCGAAATAAATTAAATTATTTTTGTAATTAAAGTTGTTGTTTTAGTCATTATCATCCAAGAAACCCTCAATTGCAAAGATGTACATGAAAAAAAAGGACAATCTGGCAACATTGTGACAATTTTCTAGCTACTGTAAATGAAGCATGTGCATCATGTTTTTGTACTGTAGAATATTTATTTATTTATTTATTAATTTATTTATTAATATACTTATCTTCAACAGACATGGAATGTGTCTCAGCTGAATTTTGGAATGGAGTTTTCCATGGAACAAGTGTTGTGGAATTTCACCTGAATTACCTCAACTCATTGATGTCATCAAAAATTTGTTCTTGGGGGAATAAATATGTTTAATTATTTGTAGGTCAGCTAAGATTAAGAATCAGTTATTTGTCACATGCACTTTAGAGCACTGTAAAATGTGTGTGTGTTTTTTTTGGCATATCCCAGTTAGGAAGCTGCAGTCAGAGTGCAGGGTCAGCCAGGATACAGAAGCCCTGGAGCAGACAGGGAAGGGCCTTGCTCAAGGGATCAACAGTGACAGTTTGCCAGTGCTGGAGCTTGAACCCCCGACCTTCCACTAGTAAACCAGAGCCTTAACTGTTTGAACCACCACTGCGCCAGTCGCTTCTTGTAAAAGGTATTCAAAAGCTCTATATTAGCATGACTTTTTGCTTACCAGTGCATAGGAAGAAAATGCTCATATTGTTAAAAAATGTTAATAAAACAAGAGGTAATAACACTAATAGCAACAATAATGAAAACTGTAACACTACTGAGCACCTGCTGAACTGATGACTAACACTATCTACACTATGTGATGCATGGTGTGTGTCTGTGTGTTAATTAAAGTGTTGCAGGGCTCGGTGGGGTAGCTCACCCCATCAGCACCTGTGGCTCCTTTTTCCACCAACCATGCACTAATTACTGCTCCCAATGTGCCATGCTGAAATCCTACCCCACCTGGTGTGTGCTCCTCAAATACCTCCCTCCTATTGAGCACACATGTGACCCAGCACTGAGGAATAAAGGTCCATACAGCATAATTAGATCTCCTCACCTTCAGCCATGCACTGCTTATTAAGACATGATGGAATGAAAGAGGGAAAAAAAGTGACAGGGTCTGATTATTTCAGCTCATTATGCAGAAAGTGCTGAGATTGCATGCACACATTCAGGACAGTTACTGTGAGATGGAATATTTCAAAAGCTTAAATTTTGTGTGTGAGTCACTTGCTAAAATAAAATGAGCAAGCTTGCAAATGTCTTTCCATTGTGTACTTAAATACATAATGTTTTAATGGTAACTCTTAATGCATGGCTCTTTCTATTTGTATAGATTGTTTTTTGTTGCCCATTTGATACTAATGCTATATATTTTACTTTTAATATACCGTTTGAAATTAAAACAGACAATTTTACAGTGTTCCTATGACAAGGGGAGTATCACATTACATCAGTTTGTCATGCCAGTTGATTCGAAGAGTAATTCTTTCTCTGTACAAAGGTACTACTCAACATAGTCTCCATCACAAGTGATGCATTTGTGCCATCAATGAACCCAAGTTTCAAATCTTCCTTGAAAATCTGTAGTGCTATGACAGTCTGAGATCATCAAATGTGACAAAAGAGATTTAAAAGAAGATTTGAGTAATATGTTGATTATGTTAAGAATGTTGAGTTGAGTAGATTGTTGAATGTTGAATGTTGGATAGAGGAAAAGCTCTACCAACGCGACATACAGTCATGTTAAAACTTAGCACCCCATCTTTTAATTCTATGTGTGTTTGTGTAAAACCATAATAGAAATATCTTAGTGAGTATTATTATCAGGCAAATAAAACCTGAGACGAATAACGGCATATAACGTTTTACTATGCTACAGTATTATTTATTTAACAAAAAATGAAGCCAAAAATAAATGATTCAGTAGCTTGTAGATCCACCTTTAGCAGTAATAACATGGAGGACATCGGAGTAATAACTTCGTTTCCTTTATGACTTTATCAGTCTCTCACATCATTGTGGTGGAATTTTGGCCCATTCCTCTTTACAACATTGCTTCAGTTTGTTGAGGTTTTAAGGCATTTTCTTATGCACAGCTTGGGGTGCCAAAACCTTTGAAACGTCTGCCAATGTCAGTTAATAAACAAGTTATGACTGCTTATGCATTACTTTCGGTACATCCTTCATACTTCATATTAGTTACTTTCAGACGAGAGTGCAACACAATGCTGGGGCACAGTACACAGGACGAATAGACATGAATAGAAGAAGTGTATTTTTTTTTACAGGGCATCTGGTTGAGACAAGACAAGGATCCCAGGAGAAAAAAAAAAGCCAGTGGTTCTTCCTATCAAGCTGGCTCAAGAAATCGGTCAGATAATAGACTCATGTGACAAACAAAGACCAAGTTAATTGACATGAATTTGTGGTGCTGTGCAAGGCAATCCTATTAACAATCTTTTAGGCTCACAGTGGTTGGACTATTAGCGTGGTTAAAATTTTGGAAACAAAGCCAACTAGATTCATTAGAAAATACAACATCATAAGAGTGTTATCAGAATTATTCCCAGATCTTTAGACTGAACAAAGCTCCCCCACCCCCCCACAAAAAAAAAAAAAAAAAATATATATATATATATATATATATATATAAAAATAAAAAAGTTTTTTATGGAACATGGTGCTAAAATGGCAAGAAAAAAAAGTTTCTATTTTGGGCCATGTCCATATTGGGATTAACAGACAGTAAAATTGTGTTATGCCTCTAGTGCATGCTAACTAAACTAGTCAGTGGAACAGAATTGAATGGAAGACACCAGACTGCAAACTGTAGCCTCTACAGCATGATTAGTTGTAAAAGTGCCTTATAATAGCATTATAAAGTGCAGCCATGCAGTGATGGTACAATGGAAAGGGTTTTGATTGGCACAGGTGTGTGATGGAAAGCAACAGTAGTCTAACTGGCTTAGGGAAGTTGTTGTTGAGGAGTCTGCTGTTGTATGTTGTACCAGATGGCAAGAGTATAAAGAGCCTGTGAGAGGGATGGAAGGGGTGGTTAGCAGTCCTTGCACAGATGCAGTGTTGTGGTAGAACATGTCAATGTAGGTAGAGAGACCTTGATAATCTTCTCAGTTGTTTTCACAATCCTCTTTTGTAGGCTAAGACAGTCCAGTTCTCATACCTAGCAGCAAGACAGCTGGTCAGGATGCTCTCCAGTGCATCACTGCCGAAGGTGTTGAGGACGGGAGAGAGACGCTTGCTCTTCTCATCTTCCACTGTAGACCAAGATATTTAAAGTTCTCTGTGATGTGCATTTGAGCATTTCCACCGATGTGTTGTTGATGTGCAGTGGATAGTGATCACCATAGATCCTGCAGAAATTAACAGTCATCTTTTTGTTTTACAAATATAACAAGAATCTTGTTCCTGGCGATATTTGTTTTGAACAATAAAACAGTAAAAAATGTCATAAAAACAGACAGTTTTGTTATTTCTTAAAAATCATTAACATTTAGCTTTTTTCATAAAAATTCCAAAAGAGAGAAAAAAAAGGTCAGGATGTCACACTCCACAGACAAGTCAAAGAAACATATAAGCAGGCAGTAAATTAGTGTTGTCAAAAACGTTAAGTTTTATCGTCACAAGCGTGATGTGTCCAGGTTGACTCAAGGGCCGATAAGGTGAAAGTTGTATTGCACACGTGGATGTGAAAAAAAAAAACATTAAATTGATTTGTTGGTTAAAGCCAAGCATCCCAGAGACCGAGCCGCTGGAGGAAACAAGACAGATCTGAGAGCTTTGGTGTGAGGCACTCAAACGCAGAGATAATGCATTTCACTCTCTCGCTCTCACACACACACACACACACACACACACACACACACACACACACACACACACACACACACACACACACACACACACACACACACACACAAAAGCACAATCGCATCCTTTAAAAAGAAATATTACTTTGCTGCCAGATAACACTGGTTTTTATGAAACCCTTCGAGTCTGTGCACCAGCTGTATGTTCTGGTTTCTTACTTGTTACTTGATATAGGGGGACAAATGTTATAATATCTCAAATCTACTGAGTATTGGTGTGTATTTAAAAACACAGACAAAAGATTGAATTTTATTTTTGAAGCACTCAAGATGAAATCAACAGTGAGGCTGTGTTTTTTTATTTATTTATTATTAATCCTATAAAATCTACACCAACACTGCTATAATTATGTCGGCAAGCGTCAATCATTTGAATGTGTTCAAATTTATGTTATAGTTTTATAATGGTATAATAAGTCTTAGAACTAGAAAAAGAATATTCAGCCTGTTCTGGATGACTTTACTAATTTAATGTTTTATAATACTTTCAGTTTTATATGATAAGATCCCATTTTGCTGTAAAAACGGGTAGTCATACTGAAGGGGAATTAAAATAAAAAAGGCAGATTCATTTAGTAAACGACACAGGAAAGCATGCATAGAATATGCTCCCTCACTCACTCACTGCCAACTTATATTCTATACCGCTTTATCCTGTATACATGGAGTTTAAAGAGTTTAGGGTTTCAGGAATCTTTATATTTAATTAATTAATTTGTTTATTTTTTGTAGTTATTCCTGTCACGGGTACTGCTTGCGGAACGAAGGAAAGGCATAGTAGCAGAGGTAATGTGGAAAAAAGTATTTTAATGAGACACAAAACAAGGCACAAAAGGAACAGACATGAACTTAAACCAGGGATAAACTAAACATGGAGCTACACAGACTAGGGGTTACAGACAGACAGAGACAGACAGGCTAGGAGACAGACAAAGGTCAGGAGACAGACAAAGGCTAGTAGAACACAGAGGCAGGGGGTCTAAGGGGGTCAGATCGGGAGACCTTGGGGGCCATTCAACTGGCCCACGACGACCAATCCACTTTTCAGGAAACTGTTCATCTAGGAATGCTCGGACCTGACACCCATAATGTGGTGGTGCACCATCTTGCTGGAAAAACTCAGGGAACGTGCCAGCTTCAGTGCATAAAGAGGGAAACACATCATCATGTAGCAATTTCAAATATCCAGTGGCCTTGAGGTTTCCATTGATGAAGAATGGCCCCACTATCTTTGTACCCCATATACCACACAATACCATCACTTTTTTTTGTTCCAACGGTCTTGGAGGGATCTATCCAATGTGGGTTAGTGTCAGCCCAGTTGAATGACCCCCAAGGTCTCCCGATCTGCCCAATTGTCTATGGTGTGAAGATACGAGATGTGCAGCACCTGAAACTACGGATACTGGAAGCCTGTGCTGGCATTTCTCCTGCGGTGTTGCTATCATTGTGTGAAGAGTGGGAGAAGAGGGTTGCATTGACAATCCATCACAATGGGCAGCACATTGAACACATTTTATAAGTGGTCAGAAACTTGTAAATAACTCATGAAAGAATAAAGTTACGTTAAAACCAAGCACACCATTGTTTTTCTTGTGAAATTCCCAATAAGTTTGATGTCTCACATGAGCCTCTTCCTGTTGAAAAAACAAAAGTTGGATCCAAGATGGCCGACTTCCAAATGGCCACCATGGTCACCACCCATCTTGAAAAGTTTGCCCCCTCACATATACTAATGTGCCACAAACAGGATGTTAATATCACCAACCATTCCCATTTTATTAAGGTGTATCCATATAAATGGCCCACCCTGTAGAAAAAAGACAGTAAACAATAGTACAGTAATTTCACATGACAAGGTAACAGAAGTGCTGATACTGCATAGAATACAGTACTGTAAGCAGTTACTGAAACTGTGCAGATGTTTTTGATATGGTGATATTTTTACAAAACCTATTTTCCAGTCGAAATCTTCTTATCACACTTGCCACTGTGTATCGGCTTAGATTTGGTTGTACATGCAGTCCAGCCTCCCTCAGCGTCAGGCCGTGGTTGACAACGTGGTCAACCAGTGTTGCGCGGATCTCATTTGTCAGATTCGGTCCTCTTTGAGCACCTTCTTGTCTTCGTCTTCTTCTTCTACCTCCAGCATGGCCCCTTTTCCTCTTCCTCTGTTGATTCCTCTTCCTCCCCTTCCTCCTTCTCCTTCTCCTCCTCGTTGTCCTCCTCGTCATCTTACTCTTTCTCTGACTCTTTCCATTGTGCTTGAAGACCGATGAACTCACCTGCTGCTTTTTATAGTTCTTAAACACCTGATTGGTGTGTCTACAATTAAGCAAACAAGAGTTTATCCAGCTGAAATTTTGTTCTGTAGATTGATGACCCATAGATGTGTGAGCCAACAGAACATAAGAAAGCATGTTGGTGGCTTTATTTTCAGGACTGACATTACAGACAGAATGTGGACTGGGATTTTTTTTTTCTTGCCATGAGAGAAAAAGGTTGGCATTCACTTCTGTGCCCTCTGTCTGAATCTTTTATTAGTCTCTAACTTAATTCAATCCTTTCTTTTTTGTGTGATAGATGAGAGGACGGCACAGCGTGAAAAGAGAGAAGAAGAGATAAAGGAAACAGGAAGGGTGATGATGATGAAGGTTAAAAAGTCTGATAGAGGCCTCTTTATACGCATGTGTGTGTGTGTGTGTGTGTGTGTGTGTGTGTGTGTGTGCGTGCCTGTGTGTGTCTGTCCCACTAATAATAACACCATGCTCTTTTGAAGAAGCACAAAGTGTTCATTCATCCTACAAGCTTTTAGTGCAAAGCAGGTCTTCCAACATTAGGCATTAAAGAGAGTCAGAACGACATGGATTAGATAAAGACAAGCAAGAAAGAATAACAAAAAATAGAAACAATTGGTAAAGAAAGATAAAAGAGAAAGAAAAATATCAATATCAATGGGATAGAGGCATATAAATTATATAATTATTATTGTTATTATTTATAATTATTATTATAATTTTGGATTGCATTTAAATTGTGTCTGCATTCTTTTTTTTAGATAAATAAAATATATATAAATATAAATTTTTCATGTAAAAAGGGATTTCTTTATATGAGCAAAGTAAACATGGAGTTTTATCCTAACTAACTTCTCACTAACATGATGGGCTTTTCTTGCAGTTCCGTATTTTCTCAAGCTCAACATATCATCTCGGCCGTGCTAATTAGCTCACTCTGTGTGTCTGTGTGTGTGTGTGTGTGTCACTGATATTTTTCATTTTGCAATTTCTACCTTATTCAGATCTGGTCAAATGTATTTTGGATAATGCTATGCAATTATCCAATCCATAATGTGGCTTTGAGTGCAAGTTAGTGAGGCATAACAAGGTCTGACAGACTGTCGCACATATTTTTAAGTTTAAAAACAGACAATGGTTTAGATTACTATTGTTATAAAACATACTATTGGCTTTCATTAAATTCGTGATTTTTTCAGGCTGCAACTTTATTTAGCTGAAGTTACTAGTAGCTAACTACAATAGTGAATGACTGGTACATCACTAGTCCTGTAAACCTTTCCAGCCTTTTTGTTTTCAAACACTGGTCACAGGAACTGAGATGGATTGGCACCCTGTCCAGGGTGCACCCCGCCTCGTGCCCTAAGTTTCCTGAGATAGGCTCCAGGCCCCCTGCGACCCTGTATAGAGGATAAAACGATTTAGACAATGAGTGAGTAGGTCACAGGAAAGTCATAAAAAAAATTTTTTTAACAACAAAGTAATTAATCTAATCTATGTGAATAAAAGAAAGGTTTTGTCTGTACATTGGTCAGGACTCATTTTTCACTTATTATTCATTCCATACATTGGATGACCAGAAACTAGTCTCAGAAAAAGTCTCTTTCTGTCTATAGAGCTGTATGTCTGTCCAGCTGTTTGTCAAAACTGGCTGAGAAGCATTTAATGAAACTTTAATGCAACTTTTCCAGTCCTTTTCCAGGTATCGGCCTGAATTTAACCCTTGAGCCATAAATGAAATCAAAATGTTGAGCAGAAGGGACGTTATGAGCAGTTATGTGCCAGATTACATCACAGGGCCCAGCGCTTTTTTGGGCGAATATATGATATGATATAATATACTATAATAAGTATAATATAAAATAAATCATATCATATCATATAAATGATTTTGTCGGTTCACCGCAAAACTCACTCTTTCAGTGAATCAGAGTTGGGTTTTATTTGCCAAGTATGCTGACACACACAAGGAATTTGATTCCAGCTGAGTATGTAACAGATGTACATTAAGTGAGTGTGCAAGTAGCTGTGTTGAAAACCTATAAAAAGTCTTGCAAATAACAAGTAGCAGTAATGTGCAGTAGGATGCAAAGAGTTTGTAGGAAGCATGGTGGTGCTCTTTTTTTTCTTTTCTTTTTTTCTTTTCTTTTCTTTCTTTTTTTCTTTTATTTTTTACAGTGGATTACATATAGTCCTGTCCAACAGTTTCAACTTTCAGAAGGGGGGTGGTGAAAAAAAATGGTGTCCTCGATGTTAGGTGCCTGTAGAGATTTTTTCTAAATGCCTGTTTCCTAGTTCTTGTAGTGTACAAGTCATGGAGTGGCGCAGAGAAACTACAATGTTTTTTTTTTCTGTTGTTTTAACTGTTTTCTGCAGTTTGATGGATGTGCACAGGACAGGCTCAATGAAAGCAGTATAGAACTGTATCAGCAATTCCTGTGGCACACCATATGTCCTCAGTTGGTGAAGAAAGTACATCCTCTGCTGTGCCTTTTTAAGGATGGAGTTAATATTGGATTCCCATTTCAGGTCATAGGAAATGGTAGGTCCCAAAACCTTGAAGGTCTCCACAGTTGACACAGGGTTGTTGGATATTGTGACTGGTAGAGGTGTTGAGAGCTGTCTACTAAAGTTCACTGTCAGCTCCACAGTTTTTGAACATGTTCAGCTCCAGGTTGTTCTGACTGCACCAGAGCATCAGGCGATCCACCTCCTGCCGATATGCAGACTCGTCCAATGAGCGTAGTGTCATCTGCAAACTTCAGGAGTTTGACAGCTGACCGAACTAAAGACAACAAACAAAATTCTTGCATGTATCCCTGGGCAGTAGAGATGTAGCAGGAATTAATGCATCCCAATGTTAACTGCATCATCCGCATGGCAAACTGAAGAGGAACTAATAACATTTCTGTCATGTTCTTTTACACTGAAAAAAAAAATAACTTGCAAGATTTACGTACTTGAAAAAATCCTCGTAACAATGCGCACATTTAGATTTTAAGTAAATTTTATTGCTCCAAGATTAGTTCAATTCACCCTCCATTATCAGGTAAAATCTACTTAATAATTAAATAAACACTCATAAAGAAATCCAATAAAAATTACATAGTTAAATTTAATGCACAAGTTAGATTTATTTAAAATAATCAAGTGAAGTTAATTTATTGTGTCAGCAAGAACCTTGTTTTTCAAATCTTTTTGAAAGGAATTTTGTTTGTTTTGTGAGATTTTCCCTACTTGGTTTTATTAATTTATATTACTCCCTATAATGTGAACATTGCTAAGTTTATGTTTTGTAAAGAAACTGTAATTATTTAATCTCTTTCACAAATCATACAACTAAAATACAATTAAACAGTTTATTTATCCAACATTAGCAAATGTTTTTGACATTCACAGTCTCAAAACAGGTTGTCTTTTTAATAAAAGTGCATTCCGTTAAATTTTGCATCCGTAGGAACAACTACATGTCATCAGGGTCTGAAATACTTGTTTTAAACAAAATCCTGTAAATAAATAAGTAAATAAATAAATAAAATACAGCATTCGTTTAGAAATAAAATATAGCAAAAAATACCTTAAACAAAACTGTATAATAAAAATAGTCTTTTTAAAAACATATTATTTAAAAGTAATAGCCCTCTGAAACAGTGAAGTTGCAACATTCAAATCAGCACTCTGGACTAGTCTGCCATTGAAACGTTAAAACATTTTAAGCAACAGCTGAACATGTAAACACTTGTAGGCAAGCCATATCAATAGCTTTTAAATTATGACTTCATCTTTAAAACTTGCACTTTTGGGGATATGTTAATCCCACCAAGTTCTAAAAGAACTTTTTGAAATAGCTCAAATTTGTGCAAATTGATCCCCAGCTTTTAAATAAACAAGGACAATAATGTAAAACACTTACCCATTATTTTATATTTCGCAATGAAGAACAAGTAAAACTAACAGCAAAATAATAGCAAGCAAATGTATATAGCTTTATACTTGTGATAAGTAGAACAGTAACTTTTATAAGTCCTAAATTAACTTTCTTCACTGTATCCAAATTTTGAAATATACAGTAGTCCTGTTGATAGAAACATATGTTAACATCATTTTAATAAACAAATTACAGAATGAAAATTTAATGTAGCATAATAAATCATGGCTTGTGTATAGAGTGATTAAAAACTCTACAAGGCATTGTTATGATTAGAAATTCTCAGTCTCTTCCATTCCATGGATTAAAAAACTGTAACAATGTCAATTGTAGAATCTGTAGAAGCTCAGTGCTTCTCGCACAACTTCTCACAGGCAAGCTTTGTGAGGCTAACAAACATGCATTTCGGTTTATTACAGTTTTTTATGTTTGCTATGACAGTTTTTAAATACATTTAACAAGTTTCCTAAACTCTTAATGCACCAACACACCTAAAATACACAATTAGCAAAACAGTTAATTTCATGCTCAAAATCACACATTGTAAACTAAACCCCAAAACTCATTTTCAAAATACAATAATAAACTAACACAATACACTATGTCTAGCAAAACACTGCAAACATGTTTTAAAATCAAATAATTATTCAAAACACTAACACATGTTCTCTTCCAACAGGAACATTTAGTCAATCATAACACAATGACAAAAAAACACTATCATCAGCTGAAATTACAGAAACTGCATTATTTTATGTGTCAGGTCTGCCCTTATATTTGAAGCCTCTCTACATTTTTGTTTTGATGGGTTTAGTAAATGCATGCATTTGGTTTCTTTTGCTGCAGAAATTCAATACAAAAAATGTATTACCATCTCAGAATAGCTTTATAAATTGTACAGTTTAGGTAAAAAAAAAAAAAAAAAAAATACAGACACAGAGTTACTGCAGTACAGACTTTATTTGCAAAAGGACATTACTGCAAGATATACAAACACAAAAAGCACCGGAATTATAATAAAAAAAACAAAAACAAAGTAATCTTCGATTCTGCCCGGTCTTCTGCATTTGGCCACATGTTCTCATCCACATCACACCTGATATCTTCTTTGGCAGGGCATCATGGGAAGAATCTTTTGTCATGCCTTATCCACTCCTGGCAGTGTTCAGATGTGATGTCTTGACAAGCAGCATCCATTGCATCCAGGAGGGACATTTGGTCATGTGGACGATGGTCAAAAACCTTCCATCTCCAGGCTGAGAAAAACTCCTCAATAGGGTTGAGGAAAGGGGAGTAAGGGGCAAGGAAATGGGACATCATCCTTGGATGGGTTTCAAACCAGGCTGTGACTGCACGGGAATGGTGGAAAGCCACATTGTCCCATGTGATAATATATATTGGCAAGTGGCCTCCCACCTGTCCCCTTTCTACCCCTGGCACCTTCTAACTTTCTTTCTTCCTTTTTTCCTTCTTTCTTTCTTTCTTTCTTTCTTTCTTTCTTTCTTTCTTTCTGTTCCTAGATGGGAATCAGCTGCGATTTATATACTATATTTGCATAACTGCAATAAGCTATTTCTCATTGGCAATGGAATAAAATACAGGGAATATATTTGTGTTTCAATTCACAATATGAACAGCTGTTCACTTTGACTTTAGCCTATATGTTATGTTTAGAACATGATGTTATCTGTTCTGACATACAGTGTGAAAGCATTTGTAAATTTGACTTTAAAATTACATTGTTTTGGTCTTGGTTGAGCTTGTGTGTAAAAGAAGTTCAAGCATTTTAAATTCGTATTAACTGTATGCATTTTGTATCAAAGCAACAAAAAATGTGTTAATTGTATAGCCTACAAAGACGGATGTTGTGCTAACTGTGTTAAGAGTTTAGGAAACTTGTTAAATGTATTGAAAAAACCGTCATAGTGATTGTAAAAAACTGTAAATTAGGCATGCTATTGCAATATAAGGGAAAGACATAAACTATTTCCTAAAACTGTTCCCAATGACCTAGTGATTTTAGAAACAGGACTTTTTCTTCTTCTTCTTTTTTTTGTTGCTCTTTTCATATTACTATTTTGCCCCCCTTTTATTGACTCCCCTGTACCCTGTATCTGTTCTCATGGGTTCCAATGGCAGGCCCAATTGTTGAACATCGACAAGTGGAATTTTTAACTTTGAAGCAGAGACAAATCAAGTTGCTCTACTATTTCTCCTCTTCAAACCTGACCTGAATTGTTCTGCTGCTATCTATTCACCTGACACTGTCTCTCTCTTTTTCTTCATTAAACCTTTGTGCCCATCTTTCTTTCTCTCTCTCTCACTCTGAAAAAAGGATATTTAAAAAATGGATATAAACAGTGTTATTTCTAAAATATTACACCATAATCACAGAAATGTAAGTTGATCAGTAGATCAATAAAATGATGGAAAACAAGTTATTGAAAAAAAAAAATAGCTGAAAAGGAAAGAGGCATTCCTAAAAAAAAAATGTTCATCTTTCAACATGACAATGACCCTAAACATAAAGCCAAAGCTGCACTGGACCAGTCCAATGTCTTTTAGTGAAACCAACACTTAAATCTGCAAGAAAATTGTGTTTCACCCAGTCTGACAAACCTTGTGCAATTTGAGAAATTTAATGGGCAATTAAAAAAAAAAAAAAAAAAAAAAAAATATATATATATATATATATATATATATATATATATATATTTTTTTTTTTTTTAATTAAACTTTTTTGCAATTTACCAAGCAATACAGACTATAGGTATATTTATAAAATCACTATAAAAATACTTAAATGTATAAAACAATTTAAAGTGTTTATATAGAGTTACTGTATATTTAAAGTTTATATACTGTATATTTTCACTTTATATTTTAATACAAAATATATTGCACCTCTAGGTTCCAGGTTTGGTTCATTCTTCTGGGCTGTGTGCATACAGTTTGCATGTTCTCCCCGCTTAGTACGTTTTCTGCGAGTACTCTGCTTTCTTCCCATGGTACAAAGACATGCAGATTAGGCTTATTGGCATTCCCAAATTGTCTGTTTGAATGAATATGTGTATGTCTATGTGCCCTGTGAAGGATTGGCACCCCATCCAGGGTGTATCCCACCTCATGCCTTAAGTCTCCTAGGAAAGGCTCAGGCTTCTCATGACCTTGTATACAGGATAAAGCAGTATAGACATGCAAAATTCTTGCAACAGACCTAAGGTGGGAATCAACCTGTCATGTCATCAAATTTATTATCGCCCCTCGCTCACTTTGTAGGCTCCCTAGGTAGGTCTGCAGGTATGCAAAGGGACTGGGCCGCTTATTTTGGCCGGCTGGATTTGTTAACGTTAATAGGATCTCGGGCTTGCTCCTCATTATAAAGTTTTGTCCGGGGTCCAACCCCCGAAGAGGAAAAGGCCATGAGGAGGACTGCATTAAGGCCACCGATCCCAGCCGGAAAAGCCGCCCACCCCGACGGATGTCAGCGAGGACCCCCCGCCTGAGGCTGCGCCCAGAGAGAGCTGGGAGGGGCCAGGCTGGCCATCGACAGCGGGAGAAGAACAATTGAGGGAGAGTGCAGGAGCGCTGCCTCCGCATGCTCCATTCTGCCACTCCGCCCACTGCCAACTTTCGCCAGCTGTGTGCCCGCATGTCAACCTGGCACTGCCTCGGACCTGCACGTGCACCTTTGCACTTCATTCCTTTTTTTCTTTCCGTCCTCCCTCCTTTAACCCTTTCCTTCCCCATTTATTCTACACATGTGGACAAAATTGTTGGTACCCTTCGGTCAATGAAAGAAAAACTCACAATGGTCACAGAAATAACTTTAATCTGACAAAAGTAATAATAAATAAGAATTCTATGAATGTTAACCAATGAAAGTCAGAAATTGCTTTTCAACCATGCTTCAACGGAATTATAAAAAAATGAACTCATGGAACAGGCCTGGACAAAAATGATGGTACCCCTAACTTAATAGTTTGTTGCACAACCTTTTGAGGCAATCACTGCAATCAAACGATTCCTGTAACTGTCAATGAGACTTCTGCACCTCTCTGCAGGTATTTTGGCCCACTCCTCATGAGCAAGCTGCTCCAGTTGTTTCTGGTTTGAAAGATGCCTTTTCCAGACAGCATGTTTCAGCTCCTTCCAAAGATGCTCAATAGGATTGAGGTCAGGGCTCATAGAAGGCCACTTTAGAATAGTCCAATGTTTTCCTCTTAGCCATTCTTGGGTGTTTTTAGCTGTGTGTTTTGGGTCATTGTCCTGTTGCAAAACCCATGACCTACGACTGAGACCCAGCTTTCTGACACTGGCCAGCACATTTCTCTCTAGAATCCCTTGATAGTCTTGAGATTTCATTGGACCCTGCACAGATTCAAGACACCCTGTGCCAGATGCAGCAAAGCAGCCCCAGAACATAACAGAGCCTCCTCCATGTTTCACAGTAGGGACAGTGTTCTTTTCTTGATATGCTTCATTTTTCCGTCTGTGAACATAGAGCTGATGTGCCTTGGCAAAAAGTTCCATTCTTGTCTCATCTGTATATAGGACATTCTCCCAGAAGCTTTGTGGCTTGTCAACATGTAGTTTAGCATATTCCAGTCTGGCTTTTTTATGATTTGTTTTCAACAATGGTGTCCTCCTTGGTCGTCTCCCATGTAGTCCACTTTGGCTCAAACAACAACGGATGGTGCGATCTGACACTGATGTTCCTTGAGCATGAAGTTCACCTTGGATCTCTTTAGAAGTCTTTCTGGGCTTTTTTGTTACCATTGGGATTATCCGTCTCTTTGATTTGTCATAAATTTTCCTCCTGCGGTCACGTCCAGGGAGGTTGGCTACAGTCCCATGGATCTTAAATTTCTGAATAATATGTGCAACTGTAGTCACAGGAACATCTAGCTGCTTGGAAATGGTCTTATAGCCTTTACCTTTAACATGCTTGTCTATAATCTTCTTTCGAATCTCCTGAGACAACTCTTTCCTTCGCTTCCTCTGGTCCATGTTGAGTGTGGTACATACCATGTCACCAAACAACACAGTGACTACCTGGAGCCCTATATATAGGCCCACTGACTGATTACAAGATTGTAGACACCTATGATGCTAATTAGTGGACACACCTTGAATTAACATGTCTTTTTGGTCACATTATTTTCAGTATTTTCTAGGGGTACCATCATTTTTGTCCAAGCCTGTTCCATGAGTTTATTTTTTAAAATAATTCTGTTGAAGCATGGTTGAAAAGCAATGTCTGACTTTCATTGGTTAACATTCATAGAATTTTTTTTAATTATTACTTTTGTCAGATTAAAGTTATTTATGTGACCATTGTGAGTTTTTCTTTCATTGACCGAAGGGTACCAACAATTTTGTCCACGTGTGTAAATAAATGACCCTTTTTACCATTAAGACCTCGCCTCGTGTCTGTGCTTCATGGTGGCGTCCATGCACATACAGTAAGGTCAAACTCGTTACACAGCCCCAGAATCTGGAGGTGCAAAGGGACAGTATTAACCACTGAGCCACCATGCCTGCATTTAAATATCTGCATTTGAATATAATTTTTATATAATGAGACTTACGAAACATATCCATAATTTTAACAAGCTGTATGTAGTGTTGATTGCTTTCAGTGCTACATATGTATTAAAAAATAAGTCCTGTGTGTTGAATTAGTCATGTATCAACACAATGGTTGGTCAAGCTACTTAGCTTTGGCAGTTCTTAGAGTTCTAATCCTGAGGTATTTACAGCTGCTTAGGTACTACTGCTCTTCCTGAGCTGTTGAACATTATAATCTCATGGATATTTTAACAACATGACCTAACAAAACACTAGAACTGATACATTATAAAGTGTGAAGAGAGCCTTTTTAATAAGCCACATAAAAATTACTCAAGGAATCTCAAAAGATTTAGTTTCAGCTTTGCATATGTCCTCTTGCACACAGTATGTGCACTGAATACATATTTGATTAAAAATTAAATATCTGTGTATCTCGCAGCTAAATATCCCTTTAGATTAATTAAATTAACAGTTAAGCCTGACGGATAACAAACAAACTAAAAACAAAATCAAATCTCCACACCCTAAAATGGCAATTTTCAAATCATGAAATATTATATATGAACAGTTTGCTTTTACAACTGAAACAAGAAGTACTGCAAACTGAGAATATGTTATGTTTTCTTACAGTCACAAGTGTGTTAAAAAGCAAAAATGGAAATCAGTTAAGGCTGTGGGTTACTGATCAGAAGGTCAAGGGGTCGTCCCAACACCGCCAAGTTGTTGAGCCCTTGAGCAAGGCCCTTAAACCTTCCTGCACCTGCGGCGCCTATCCTGGATCATCCTGCACTCTGACCACAGGTTCCTAACAGAGTTTTGCAAAAAAATCATTTCACTGTGCTGTAAGGTGCATGTGAAAAATAATTGATTATTATTATTAATAAATTGTTTGGATGTAAAGTGTTTGGCAGGGCCAGCAAGAACACCGACACAGGAAATGCCAGGTTAGGAAAATAAGTGCTCCTTTATTCACAAAAACACACAGAAAAAATAGCAATGGATAGAGTAAATCACTTATTGAGGAGCAGTTGAGAGGATAGCCTGGAGACCTCCTAGACCAGCAACAGCTGGTCTTAGATAGTTGATAGGGTGGGCAGTAGAAGGCAGTAAGGCTGAGATGCAATCCCCTTCTCATCAAGTTGTTCTGAGTTACAGGCTTTCTTGGCTCTATAACAGAGAGAGCAGAAAAGAAGGCACATGGCTTACATCCAATATATCCCACTTATCCATCTGGTGTTGGCTTATCCTTTTTTTTTAGCCAGGATGGTACTGTAGGTGCTGTGCTGTCTTTGGCCACAGGGAGTTGAAGCGCCCTGCCCCTTGTTTGCATGAGATGGAGTTGACCATGGTTCTGAATCTATGCTGGGTTTTCCTCTGCTTGCTTGAGTGTGAGGGTGACAGATAGTAAGAGATGCTGGCTCTAGGCCCGATGTCACATTGGGTTATATAAATGTGAATTTTGTGCAATTTTTCAAAAACCTATAAATCCACCCCACACAGTTTGGCACATTCAATACATGTAGATGTGTGTTGTTTGCTGTTGTGTTTGCTATTATTTATGTATTCAATTTAGTATTACGTTTTTTTTTGGATTGCTTAAGCATGATTTTCAAAACACAACACACAATTAGCATAACCACACACCCAATTAGCAAAACGCTACAGATCCTTTGCATAATTAAACACACTTGTAAAAACTATACACTTATGTTTACAAATCACACTTTTTTACCATAAGACACACGTTTCACATTTACTATACTCTGTTTGCACGAGTTACACTCTGCTGTAATAAACCTAAAACACTTTTAGCACTTCTACTTCCCTATGATTAGAGTAAGCTACCATCAACAAAGTACAAATATAAAGTAAATCCACCAAACACTACACAAGACCAATGTTGCACACTGAAGAAACTCATTTATTTCTCAACATGCCCAAAATGTTGACATGGAGATTCATAGTACTGTAACAACATGTCTCTTTACGTATTGTACTGTAAGTTTACTGTTACAAAAAAAAAAAAAAAAACACTAGATATTGTCTCTTTGCCTACCTGGATCTGGTCAGAGAATTTCATCAACATCGCAGGCAAGACACCTTGGAAAGAAACGTCTTGAATGACAAATCCATCCTGGTATTGCTGCTACCTCTATCTGGTCACAGACCTCCTCCATGGCTTGGATGAGGGGTACCGCAGCCAGGAGACGGAGATCGTATACCATCCACCGCCATGCTGAGAAAAACTTTTCTGTAGGGGTGAGAAATGGAGAGTATGGTCGGTGAAATGTGGATGTTGCTGAAACCAGTTCTGAACCAGAGCAGAGCGGTGGAAAGACACATTGTCCCAGACAACAATGTATTGCATATGATTTGATTTGCTGCTGTTATGTTGTGCAGTTGGTCCAAGAATGTAAGTATGAGTGCTGTGTTGTAATGGCCCATATGGGCATGGCGGTGTAGGACCCCATTCTGTGTAATGGCTTCACAGAGTGTTAGATTTCCCCCACATTGCCCTGGGACATTGACTATAGTCCTGTGGCCAATGACGTTTCTTCCCCTCCTTTGTGTTCTCGTCAGGTTGAACCCAGCCTCATCTACGTAAATGAACTCATGCTGGATCTTCTCTCCATCCATTCGTAAAACTACCTGAAGAACAGTGTCAGGCAAAATTGTGTAGTTGAGTGTAGATCTAGTATACATATTACAGTACAGTAAAAGATTATGAGACAGTATGCAAGATCACACGGCTAAAGTGAATACATACAGTACCTCTGCATAATCATGCCGCAGTCATTTCACACTTTCGGGATTGCGCTCGAAAGGCATTCGATAAATTTGCTTCATTTAAATATGTTTTTTTTTAGGCTGCGTGCCAGTGTTGATATTGAGACCTGATGGATATCGTTGAAACTGTCATGGTTATTGACAATGTTAGCTTGGAGCTGTTTGAGTGTTATAGCATTGTTGGCCAGAACCATGTTTACTATCTCCCTCTCTTGCTGTTCTGTGAACATAGGAGGCCTTCCCCCTTGTCGTTCCTGACCCTCAATCCTATGTAGAAACTAGTTCATAGTGCTTAAACACCTGATTGGTGTGTCTACAATTAAGCAAACAAGTGTTTGCACACCTGATGCCTGCGTTGAACCAATTGGTTGGACGGTGCGGTAATTTGACAGTCAGTGCTTTGGTATTGCAAGGAAGTGCCTTCATGATAGATTTTTGTGTGTAATGTATGTTAAGTGTGTTTAGTGTTTTGCAAATCACTGTGTGTAGAGTTTGGCAACAAGTGTGAGGTTGACAATGTGCTTATAGTTGTGCAAATATGGGCTGATGTTTTGCTTCTTGAGTATAAGGTTTTGCTAATAGTGTACTACTTTTAATTTTAGTGTGTAAGCAATCCAAAAAAACTGTAATATTGTAAAACGTAAGTGTATTAAAACTCAAGCAACTGTGAGTTTATTAAAACTCCAGCAACATATTTTTATACTAAATTGCATACCTAAATAACCACAGACATAACTGCTGGCTGATTGATCTTTTTTCCCAGAAATGGAGTTGGAGATGGAGTTTTTGATCTTTTGCCATCAGGTAACTACCATGACAACAATGAATGACAGAGGTATTGTTAACCGACATTACTATATATTTTTCATTGATAATTATTTTTGAGTATTTTGGAGCCAAACAACAAAAAAAAAAGATTACCTAATGATTACCTGATGTATTGTCACACAGATAAAAGAGCAAACTAGCAATTCATAGCCTATGTTCTACGTAATATTTTCATAAGCAGGATGTGTGGTGGACTTCATAACTTCAAACGAGAAATAAGTCTGTGAAAATGAAGATGTTAATAAGGATATTCATTTTCAGAATTTTATTGTAATTTGTGATCATCACTTGATTAAGTCAGACAGTATACAGATATGTAATTCCTCTTTGATGTCATTTGCTAGCAAAAAGCATTACTGTATGTCATTCAGTACTTCAGTTGCAAGTGAGACGATACTTTGGAATATGCTCTGCTTTACACTTCAAAAAATGTGCAGTTAATGTTGACTAATACTGACACTTTCAGCTTTCTAATTAATAGCTAACTAACTGTTCTGATTCAGGATTACTGTATATAAGAAGGTAGTTAGCTTTGTAGCTCATGGCAGCCGTGAACAAAACAACATGAAAGTTCAGACAGCTCAGAGGAATTACTGGATGACTTATAAGCAATTACTAAGAAGAACAAATGTTGGTTAAGACGGCGTAAACTTATCAGATGTGTCTTCCTGCTGAAAGTGCTTAAGTAACTGGTTTTGATGGCTTTTCACTCCAGAAGTGCCATGGCAAACCGATGTTGTGATGTCATATACAAAAAACTATAGCTTTTTCAAAAGTATTACAAAATTCACACTTCCATTATCCAAACATTGTTTGGGTAATATTCTCTATCAGTTTCATCATTAAAAAAAAAAAAAAAAAAAAAACCTCAGGATGGATTTATCTCATTTATCCTATTTTGCTGTCAAACTGTCAAAAAATACATTAAGTGTTGTCACTTAAAACATCAGGTACATTTTTCTAAACATTGTAAAGAACTAATAACAAGTCCTTAATATTAAGTTTCCATATAGGATTTTTGAGTTGTCAGTCATATGTTTGCTAACTTTCAGTGGCTAACTTTCAATGGCTAACTTTCTGTTTGTAAATAAAATGTGAACAATTATAAGCAATTGTTCTCAGGCAGATTATGCAACCTTCTAGTTCATGACCTCTCCCCATCTCATTTCACTAATCAATCTTTCCTCTCTTTTCTTTCCACTTGATGGATTTAGAGGAAGAGCTGGACTAAGCAAGCTAATGTAGCCATAATTGATTGAGGAATTGATTTTCTGTTGTTCCACTGAGTGAGAATTATTTATTTACAAATGGCTTGTAATTACACCTCTGTGTCTGGGCAAAGTATAGTAGTTCTGCCTTTTTTTTTTTTTACTCAAGATTCATGTGGCAGCAAACCATGTTGCTGTCACATGAATCAGATCAATGGCACATCAACGTTTATTACATTGATGTTCCATTGATCTGTATTAAGACCTCTTAGGGTTTAATAAGGCATTTAAAGGCATGTGTGTATGTGTGTTATTAGATGATATTGCTAATGGTATTGAATAAGCCTACAAGCTTATAAGTGTATAATAAATTTGGTTTTACAAGGTTCTAAATGGCATTTTAAACATATGCTTATAATAGATGGTTTATCCTAGTCTGTGCTGTGGAAATCCAGGATGCAAAATGGGAATAAGCCACATGACACCAGACATAACTGAACCCCGTTCTAACTCTTCTAATTCTAACTCTTCACCCAGCAATGGCTATGTTCCTAAATCATTTAAACTAGCAGTTATTAAGTTCTTAATTAGGAAACCTGACCCTGACCCCTGTCAGCTGTCCAGCTATAGGCCAATATCAAACCTCCCCTTTGTCTACAAGATACTAAAAAATGTAGCATGTCTACATAGAAATAACATCACTGAAATTTATCAGTCAGTGTTTAGGCCCCATCATAGCACAGAGACAATGCTGGTTTAGTGGTAAATTACTTCAATATAGCCTCTGATCAGAGTTGTGTCTCTCTGCTTGTATTACTTGACCTTAGTGTAGCTTTTGTTAATACTACAGTATTCTCCTTGATAGATTAGAAAACGTCATAAAAGTTAAGGGAACAGCCCTTTCCTGGCTCAAGTCTTATTTCACTATCGTTATCAGTTTGGAGATATAAATGGTGACTATTCTGTTTGTACTTAAGTGCTTTAAAGTTTGGTGTTCCACAGGGTTCTGCTTTAGGCCCACTGCTATTTTCTCTCTTTACATGCTTCATCGGGGCAATGTAATTCATAAGTATGGTATTAGTTTACACTGTTATGCTGATGACACAGTTATATGCCAGCCAAGCCAAATGAGAGACACCATCTTAATAAAGCTGAGGAAATTGTGAAGGACATTAGACAATGAATGCTTATTAACTTCTTCTGCTTAATCCTGACAAGACAGAAGTACTGGTACTATGACCATATTCAGCTAGAAGTAAGCTTTCTGATCACATAGTAACTCCAGATCTGCAGCAGTAAAAGACTTTGGTACAGTATGATGATAGATTCCAGGCTCTCATTTAAAGCTCTTCTAGATAACATTATTACAATATCCTTTTTATCTTAAAAATATTGCCAAAATATAATATTTATTTTCACTAATACATATTTAGTAATGTATCCATAATATAGAATATAGAATAATCCTCTAGGTTGGATTATTGAAATTCATTAGTATCTGAATGTTTAACTAGGTGCATAAACAAGCTCCAATTAGTTCTCACTATAAGATATCATCTCATCCTATCTACACTGCAATGGTCAATGTGAATATCATAGGCCTAATGAAATTTGAAAATACTCCTATTGACCTAGAAAGCACTAAATGGTCTTGCACCACAGTACCTAAGTTAAATGCTAGTGTTTTATAATCCACAACTACTTTGATCAAAAGATGCAGGGTGCCTCATAGCAGGGGATAAGCCTTTTTTTCCAAGCCCCATAGTTCCACCACAAGACTCATGGAACAGTATTATGGTGAAACGTTATATTTGAAAGCTGTCTTCCCTCACTTTTACTGATCACTCAGGCTTGTTGATGGTGAAGTGACTGATACATGCCAGGGAGATCTCAAGTCTGTGTTTTGGTCTGGCTCTTCCTTTTAGGTATTCTGTCTTAGTTAGTCCTGGCTTGCACTCTGCTCAAAGTATACATTCACCTTATGCATTTTGTGCCTGTACCTAACTGTTTCTCCCTCTCCCTCTCTCTCTCTCTCTCTCTCTCTCTCACACTCTCTCTCACTACACAATGCACTCCTAAATTGCCAGTAGTCCAGACCCCTGCTTTCCCCAGTCCTTTCTTACTCATCCTGGTGCCCCACTTCTGGTTGGATATCTTGGAGGCCTCTGACTTGCTGCTGAGAATAGTCCCGTGTCTGGGGACAGTTCCACTTGACCTTGAAGATGGTCTTGGACTCGGCTGATGCAAGCAGCTATTCTCTAATGACTTGTGACTGCAGTTGCTCAACAGTTCAGAACTAAATTTCCCACACACAGTTTGAACCCGAGCCTCCAATAATGAAATTGGACTTCAGTTTAACTTAAACACTTTGCCTTTTTTACTGAAATTCCTTTTTTATTGATGTTTTAGGAAGCTGGAAGTTCAGGAAAAAAGGAAAGGTGTTTAAGTTTAAACTGAAGGAAGCCTGGAGCTGTGTGTAGTGGCCACATAACTGCACTGGGAATTTTGTCTATATGTATCATTCTCCAGCTGATTCACAGAAGCACTATCAGCAAGAAACACACCAGATAATGTTATGTCATCTTAAACAAGTCTATATAGTAATTGCTTCAGTATCAATTCTTAGATAGGGTCAAAACTATCTAGCTTAAATAATAAATAATATTTATGCATAACTTTTAGTATCAAAACAAATGCAACATTAGCCATGGGTCTCAGTAAAGTCATGCATATGTTCTGTGCCAGTACTAAGTAATCTTGTTTCTTTTTTCACTGGAATATGATGTTAGCTAATCTTATGATCACTCAGCTCATACAAGTTTTAATCTCATTTAGAGTTTCCAGTTTATTATTTGCTACATAAACTATGTATATCTAATAAATTAGCAACTCGGTTTACATAAGCGCTTAATATATTTGAGCAGCAATGAGCTCTTTTTTTTTTTTTTTACTTTTGCCTACATCTTACACATTAAACTGTCAAGGATTTAGAGCTAATTAGACATGCTAATTTAGTTTGCACAATTCCTCCGAGCATGGTGGCTGGGCCCCTCTTTAGACGATTCTGCCTGAATCAAATGTTAAGACTTTTTTTTCCATCCTCTTGACTAATTGGAAAAGATTACAATTGTAAATGCTTTCAATTTCTTTTAATAAAATTGTTTAATTCATTTCAATATGTATCAGATTAATACAGATCTCCTTTAGATGAAAAATAGGCTTTGGTTGTAATTGCATATGTGTGTGTACATGTATGTATGTGTGTGCAGAGTGGAGTGTTCATATGAGCACTGACTGGTGTGTTAAAAATGAGAGAGGTATTTTTCTGCACACACACACACACACACACACACACACACACACACACACACACACACACACACACACACGCGCGCACATGATGCAGTACATTATTAAAAGTTTGTGACAACCTCATAAAGACCTCATAAAAAAATACACAACTGGATATAGCCTTACATAGTTGATTTGCAGATTAATGAAATACATATTAAAATGTATACTTTATTTGTAGTGTAAAGAATGCTAAGGGTCCATGACAGCCTATAATAGGGAAAAAAGAAAGATATGTGATGCTAAACTGATTATTTATAACAAATGCGTCTTGAAATTACAGTACGGTAATTGAATGAATTTCTCAACATTTCAGTACAGTTACTGTCTGCCACCGTTATGCAGCATTGCATAATTCCGCCCTTCTATTCCATCCATTAATGGACACATTATGTATGGGAAATAACACTTCAGTATCACTGTCCCCTAACTGAGATCTGCTCAGAAGTGCTCCTAGATGACTCCTGTTATCACTCACCTTCCAATCAGGATGTACAGCCAGTTGATTATTTACATACTATACAGGAGGAACACACACAAAAATATTCATAAGATGGGCAAATTTATAGTGACATTATAATGTAAACCATTATTCCGTACTATAAAATACAGTATGTAAGTATATAGATAACTAATCTACTCAGAATTTAGACAACTAGAAGAATTGCTTGATGAGTCCTCCCAGCCTCAATATGCTTGCTGCCCAGGAGAAAAATAGACATGCACATGATGGATTGTCAAATGTCTTCTAGTTTATTCACAGAAAATTAGGTTTTTAATTACTGTAGCAATCGCTTTGTATCAGGATTGTCACAAGCTATCAGAGGGTAAGCACAGAAGCCTTAGCAGTTAGCCCGTGTAGCGTGGATGGTAAACACAAACGCGGAAGCAACGCGAGTAGGCAGGATAACCACGCAATTTATCTAAGAACTCTCTTACACAAAGAGCTAGGATCTACACAAATAAATCCGCGTTCTAGCAACACACACTCAATCAAAGAAGCAACCCAAATCGGTTCACCATTGGTGAAGTGATGAAGGGTTTGAGCTGGGAGGTGTGAAATACCGGATGGATCCGGAGCGCCGCAGGCAGCTGGAGCCGGTAGGTGACAGGATTGATACGGAGGGTGATGCGGTATGGACCGATGAACCTGGGTGATAGCTTTTTGGATTCCGTGCGAAGGTGAAGGTTTCTGGTTGAAAGCCATACTTTGTCACCTACATTGTACAATCGTCCCGGCGGGTGTCGACGGCGATGTTGAGTGGCGTAGCGGTTGTTGGCCTGTTGGATGGCGGCGTTTGCTTGGTTCCACAGCCGTCGACACCGGCGAACCAATTGTTGGGCTGACGGCACCTCAACCTCCGGTTCTTGATGATCGAACATCGAAGGTTGGAAACCGTGGCATACCTCAAATGGACTGAGATTGGTGGCTGAAGAGACATGGAGATTGTGAGATAACTCAGCCCATAGGAGGTAGCGGGCCCAGGAGCGCTGGCGATCGGCAACAAAGCATCTCAGGTAGCGCTCCAGTTGTTGGTTGGTCCGCTCCGTCTGACCATTAGTCTGGGGATGATAACCAGAGGATAGACTACAGGTGGAATTGATCAGACGGCAGAAGGCCTTCCAGAACCGGGCGGTGAACTGGGGCCCCCTGTCCGAGACGATGTCTTTTGGGAACCCATGCAGTCGGACTACGTGTTCTAAAATCAGCTCTGCTGTTTTTTTGGCTGACGGGAGTCCGGTGAGAGCCACCAGGTGCACGGCTTTGGAGAACCGGTCGACGATGGTTAAGATGGTGTCTTTCTCTTCGGAGGCCGGCAGGCCCGTGATGAAGTCGACGGCAATGTGCGTCCAGGGCCGATGGGGAACGGGGAGTGGTTGGAGTTCCCCTGGTGTTGGTTGGTTGGTATTTTTGGACCTGGCGCACACTGGGCACGCCTGGACGTACTCCTTGACCTCACTCGCCATAGATGGCCACCAGAAGGCACGTCTGATGAATTGGAGGGTGCGGTTGGCGCCGGGGTGTCCGGATAATGGCGAGGAATGACCCCATCGCAACACCTCGGTCCTCACGGTGTTCGGCACGTAGAGCCTCCCAGGCGGCACACCTGCCGGTGCGGTCTCCATCGCCTGTGCACGGCGAACCCTCGTTTCCAGTTCCCAGTGAAGTGGTGCAATGATCTTGGTGGGTGTGATGACAGGCGCGGGGTCCGCCCGGGGAACGTCCTCTTCCTGTTGTCGGGAGAGGGCGTCAGCTTTGGTGTTCTTGGATCCCGGGCAGTAGGATAGGTGGAAGTTGTAATGTTCGAAAAATAGTGCCCACCGCGCCTGTCTCGGGTTGAGCTGTTTTAAGTTGCAAATGGTGATCAGGTTCTGATGGTCGGTCCAGACGATGAACGGCTCTCTGGCGCCCTGGAGCCAGTGTCGCCATTCCTCCAAAGCCCACTTTATGGCCAGCAGCTCGCGGTCCCCTACCCCGTATCGCTGCTGAGTGGGGTCAAATTTTTTGGAAAAGAAACTACAGGGATGTAGCTTCTGGTCTGGACCTCGTTGAGAGAGAACAGCCCCGGCGCCCACATCCGAAGCGTCCACCTCCACAACGAATGGTTTATTTGCGTCTGGGTGCAGTAGAATTGGGGCGTTGGTGAACCGGTGGCATAGGTCATGAAAGGCGGTGATGGCGGCAGGGTTGAGGCTGAAGTGATGAGAAGAGGGTCGAGTCAGAGCGGTTAAAGGGGCGGCAACCGTACTGTAGTCCCGGATAAAGCGACGATAGAAGTTCGCAAACCCGAGAAACCGTTGAAGTTGCTTGAGGGTCTTGGGTAGGGGCCAATGACGCACAACTTCCAGTTTCTGCGGGTCCATGGCCACACCCTGGGGCGAGATGACAAAACCCAGGAACGTGGTGGAGCGCTCGTGAAAGGCGCATTTTTCCAACTTACAGTACAGTTGGTGGGCGAGTAATCTCTTAAGGACCGCTCTGACATGCTGGGTGTGTTCCTCGGCGGTGCGTGAATAAATAAGGATATCGTCCAGGTAAACGAACACCCACCGCCTTAGCATGTCCCTAAGGACATCATTGATGAACTGTTGGAAGGCGGCGGGTGCGTTGCAGAGTCCGAATGGGATGACCAAGCTCTCGTAGTGTCCAGTAGGGGTGATGAAAGCCGTCTTCCACTCATCGCCCTCTCTGATGCGCACCAAGTTGTAGGCGCTCCGGAGGTCCAACTTTGTGAAAATGGTGGCGCCAGAGAGGGCGTCCAGGGCTGAGTTGGTAAGAGGCAAAGGGTGTCTGTTCTTAATGGTGATGTTATTAAGCCCCCGATAATCGACACAGGGACGCAAGTCGCCCCCTTTCTTCTTCACAAAGAAGAACCCTGCGGCGGCAGGCGAGGAGGAGGGCCGGATGGTGCCGTGGCGAAGGGCGTCAGAAACATATCTCTCCATCGCCTGCGTCTCAGCGGCGGAGAGGGAGTAAAGATGGCCGCGAGGGGGGACCCAGCCCGGCTGAAGTTCAATTGTCAGGTCATGAGACGATGAGGAGGAAGGTGTGTGGCTCGTCTCTTGCAGAATACTTCAGCCAGGTCTCGGTAGATGACGGGGATGGCGTTGGTGTCGACATCGGGTGCCTCAGACTCCCTAGAACACGTCCCAGCCGGGCCCCGCAGGCAGAGTTCGGTGCAGGTCGGCCCCCACTGCAGAATCCGGTTTTACGTCCAGGAGATGAGGGGGTCATGTTGGAGCAGCCAGGGGTGTCCGAGGATGATGGGTGGCGATGAAATTGAGGTGAGGTGGAACTGGATCCGTTCGTGATGTTGGCCGATGACAAGGGTGAGCGGCTGAGTCTGAGTGGTGATGGGGCTGGAGGAAAGGGGCCGACCGTCGACAGATGTGATACGAATGGGCTGGGATAACGCCTCAAGTTCCACTCCCAGTTCTTTGGCAAACGAAGAGTCAATAAAGTTACCTGCGGCACCAGAATCGATGAACGCAGTACTTCCGACCCGTTTGTGGCCAAACCAGAGGTGTACTTGTACCGTGAGACGGGAATTATTGGGTGTCGTGACCGAGAGGTGGAGGGGGCCCGGTGAACTGCCCCGTTTGCTCACCGGGCCTGAGCGTTTCCCGGGCGAAGTGGACAGAGGGCCCTGTGGTGCGCCGCTGACCCACAGTAGGCGCAAAACCCTTCGTGTTAACCACGGCGGCAGGTGGAGGTCCGACAGGTGCCATGGCGGTGGTGGTGAAGGAGGGACGAATCTCAGGAAACGGGACGTGAGGGTATGAAGGTGATGTAGTGGGTGGCAGGGTCCGGGGGGCTGGCCTCGGACGAGAGAGCAGGCGCTGGTCAATGCGAAGGGCGAGCTGAATCAGTCCTTCCAGCGTGGCGGGAATCTCTCGCCCGGCGAGTTCATCTTTAATCCGTGAGGCCAGTCCCTCGTAGTAGGCCGTCCGGAGGGCGGCGTCTCCCCAGGTGGTCTGCACGGCTAGAGTACGAAAGTCCGCTGTGTAGCGACTCACGGACGACCCTCCCTGCCGCAGATGATATAATTTGGTGTCGGTCTCCACCTCAGCAGCAGGATGTTCAAATGTTAGTTTCAGTTGATGGGTGAACTCTCCGTATGAGTAGGCCGCGTCTGAATCTGATCTGAGGACCGCCGTGGCCCACTCAGCTGCCTGCCCGGATAGCAACAAAACGAGAAGCGCAACGCGCAGTCGGTCTGTGGAGTATTTGGTGGAATTAAACTCAAACACAAGATCCAATGCGGTTAGAAAGACACTGCACTTCCCATCTGTGCCATCCCACTTATCCGGTAGAGCTATGAAAACATCAGAAGGGGGGTGAGGTGGCGGTGCCGCAGCCACTGCGATGGGCGTGGCAACAACCGAGTGAGCAGCCGCCCCGCGGAGGGTCGCATTCTCCTGCCGTAGCTCCGCCACCTCGCGGCGCAAAGCCGCGACGTCTTGGAGGTCCCTTTGGAGAGACACGACTTCTCCACGGAGCTTATTGATCAGCTCGGCATGCTGGTCAACCACATCACAGAGGCGAGCAAACTCCGCTGGGTTTACTGCTTTTGGCTCAGTCATTCTGTCACAAGCTATCAGAGGGTAAGCACAGAAGCCTTAGCAGTTAGCCCGTGTAGCGTGGATGGTAAACCCAAACGCGGAAGCAACGCGAGTAGGCAGGATAACCACGCAATTTATCTAAGAACTCTCTTACACAAAGAGCTAGGATCTCCACAAATAAATCCGCATTCTAGCAACACACACTCAATCAAAGAAGCAACCCAAATCGGTGAGTACTCACAGAATAGTTGGCGAAGCGTCAGACAAGGCATGGGCGAACTCAATGACTGAGCAATGTGAAACGCCATTTTGTCTCCTTTTATGCTTCCTGGAAACCCGACCGTATTACTTCCAGGTCCTAGTGCCGGTCGTGTTACGAGTGTGCATGACAAGGATTATGATCATAAGTCATTTGACCATAAGTCATTTAAGATGTTCTGGTGAAATTCAGGGCACTCTCTGAATGTTCACAGGAATGACTGCAGTAGCCTCTGAGCCACTGAGCCACTCAGAATCATCATTCACAGATGTATGGAAGACAATTCAGCTTTTGTGATAGTCTCATTAATGTACTGTGCTTGAAGTTAATGTCGTTTGGTTTCACATCTTCATTCATAAGACATTTCAACACTTCTTGTATACTGCTACTGTATGTCCCTTACAAGTATACAGTAGTGACTAATAAGAGGATTACGATTACGTCACTTGCTTTTCCCTAGACAACATTCCAAAGACTCAGTTAGCTTTGCTGTTTAAGATAGCTAGCTCTAAATTTTCTGTACTAGATGCTGAAAAAAATAATTATTTGGACACAAATTATAAAAGTACCAAGGAGCTAAAGCCTTTTTCATACATACAGGAATCAGACAAATGATCTTATACGGAGCAATTTTGGTGAGAAAATGGACATTCAATCACCTAAAATTGTGCATATGGATTTAAGCTGTGATGAGTCTGACAGGTTCTGTGGGAGTGCGCAGTGAATGTATGCCAAGATAAAGGAAGATCTGCCCATCTTAACGTTTTGCAAACAGCAAGAATGAGGAGTGCTTGTAGGGAAACGATGAGAGCTGAGGAGTGCTTGATGAGTGGCCCATGACTATGAGGAGAGCTTGGAGACAGAGTGGCAGAAAAGAACAACCCTAAAAAATCTGCAGAAGGTATTTAAAGGGTATTTGATGAGAAGTTCTTAATTTTATGATTTTTCTGCATCCGCAAGATCAGCAAGAACCAGGGGAGTGGCAAGTGACTCTGGAGTGCCCAGAAGTGCCCAGCAGTAAGTCTACTAGTTCCAGAAGAGTGCTACAAGAGAAATGTATCAATTTTCTTCTTGTGAATGGTCTATGGAAATGGTCTATACCTGATCAATAATTCTATTAAATTCAATTCAATTAAATTTTATTTCTATAGCGCTTTTAACAATGGTCATTGTCTCAAAGCAGCTTCACAGAAATGAAAAGAAAATGAAAAGAAGACTTATGGAAATGTATATATGTGTAAGAAAAATGTGTCTAGATAATGAGATGTTGTCCCTGATGAGCAAGCCAAGGGTGACGGCGACAGTGGCAAGGAAAAACTCCCTGAGATGGCAATAGGAAGAAACCTTGAGAGGAACCAGACTCAACAGGGAACCCATCCTCATCTGGGTGATAACAGATTACAGGAATTGTAGAACATCATGTGTGTTATGCAGATGAAAGTTCGATATAACAGAAGTTATTTAAATTAACACAAAGTCCAGTTCAGCTCAGGGATGAGTCAGCAGGTGCAGAGGTCAGATGGGGGTCTGGATCACTGGGAGCTCAGGAGCAGCATGTGTAGCTCCAAACCAACATGAAGAAGACTTCAGCTGGAGCAGGTCCTTCTCTGAATGCCTCAGAACCTCGCAGAGTTGGCCTCTGTCTACTGAAGCTGGCACAATCTCCAGATGCCTCGGGATGGGTGGAAAAATAAAGAGCAAGTGAAAAGAATTAGCATGGTTGCCATTCACGATAGATGTACTTGAGTATGAGGTAAAGAAATTAATTATGTGTATGCCAGATTAAATAGATGCGTCTTGAGTCTACTTTTAAATTGAGAAACTGTGTCTGAGCCCCGAACACTGTCAGGAAGGCTATTCCAAAGCTTTGGAGCTAAATATGAAAAAGCCCTACCTCCTTTTGTAGATTTTGATATTCTGGGAACTACCAGTAGTCCGGAGTTTTCTGATCTTAAGGAGCGTGGTGGATTGTAACGTATCAGAAGACTGGTTAGGTATGTGGGAGCTAGACCGTTTAGAGCCTTGTAAGTAAGTAATGCTATTTTGTAATTAATTCTAAACTGAACAGGTAGCCAGTGCAGGGATGATAATATTGGGGTTATATGATCATATTTTCTGGATCTAGTGAGAACCCTGGCAGCTGCGTTTTGGATTAACTGTAGCTTGTTAATTGAGGATGCAGGACAGCCACCCAGTAATGCATTACAGTAGTCAAGTCTGGAAGTCATGAATGCATGAACCAGCTTTTCTGCATCAGATACAGATAAAATGTTCCTAAGCTTGGCAAAATTTCTAAGGTGGAAAAAGGATGTTTTTGTGATGTTGGAGATATGATTTTCAAAGTTATTGTCTAATATTACACCCAGGTCTTTCACTGTCGACCTGGTGGTAACAGTACATCCTTCTAAACGTAGGCTGAATTGTGAGAGCTGGTGTGAACTGGTTTTTAGGCCAATAAGTTCTAATGGTATTTGTCAGTTTGGCAAAATTGAAGAGAGGATTGGGAGTCCAGGAGTTTCAGGAAATCTCCAACAATAAACAATTTTTCTTGCCAAGATCACTCTCTATAATACCCCTATCTCACCTATGCGGTTTGACTCGATGAGATGAGGAGAGATGCGATGTTAGGCACCGTGAGCCGCCGCAATTGCTCGCCGACGTTCCGCTGACGTTCCGCAAGGTCCGCAAGCATCCGCAAGGACCGGCAAAAAAATTTAACATCTTTAATTTTTCGCGCGGAAAGATGGAAACATAATCACACCGCCAAAACTCGCGGTGAATCATTATGAACCATACTTACGGCCACCGCGCAAAACCGCGCAGGTGAGATAGGTGTATAAGATTTCTCGCTGGACTCCCGTGTGCATGAAAGGCGCTTAAGTGCTTAAGTGTGTTTAAGTGTGAGTGTCTAATGGGCTAAATGAGACTGTTATTGCTTTTAATGACTGCCATTTACATTTGCCATTTTCTCCATACATTCTAGTAGTGTTACCATTGCTACAGATTTAGTATTTAAATGTTGAGTAAGGAATAGTAACACCTGGTTTTCATATTGTCCTGTAACTGTAGTTGTGTGAAATTGTGTGAAAATGCTAGCCCAATTTTATTTAAAATCAAACTTTTTTTCTTCTTCTAAGTGACATGGGAAGAAAGAAATGCATAATAATAATAATAATAATAATAATAATAATAATAAAAAGTTGTTTTTGAGGGGTTTTGCAAATGTTTTCTCTGCACTAGCAAAATAACTTTTATTATTAATGACACATAAATATGTTTTAGACAGACTGAGAATTAATAAGTAATATTCATTATTCATTGTTAGTTAAATTGTGATAAACAGTGTTAAAAATACTACACTTTGGGCCTCCGAGTGGCGCAGTGGTAAATTGCTCGCCCTATCATCTGGAGATGGCCAGTTCGATTCCCGGGTGATGCTGTAACCTCTCGCAGCCGGAGGCCTAGAGAGAGCTGATTGGCCGAGCTCTCTCAGAGGGGAGGGATGAGAGATGCTTAGTGCTCCCACATTAATCACGGCTCTACAGCCAATCAGGGGCGTTTGTGAGCTCATGCAAGCGGAAGGAGCGGATAGCGGATACGGTGCCCCAATGGTGCGTGAGCGAGCAGACGCGGTCGGCTGGCGTCACGTGGTTCGGAGGAAACACATGATAGTCTTCGGCCCTCCTGGCTGAATGGTAGTAGTAGCCTTAATGTGGGAGCAAAATCAGGGGGAAAAAATAAAATAAAATAAAATACTACACTTTATGTCCCACCTTGATGCTCTATGATTGGTTAGCTTCTCATGCATAGTGAAGAGTTAACTAAATATTCATAGATGATATTGAATCATTTGACCAACACAGAAGATAGGATTTGGCAAAAACAAAGAAAGAAAAGATAGCAAATATTACCTCACATATGTTTGCTAACAACTAAGTAAAAGTTGACATCTTTTTAAATAAAATTTACTTCTTTTATATATTTTAAGTTGATTTTCTTTCATTAAAATTTTACTTGCTATATTTATAGTTGCCTATTTTATTCAAAGTTTATTTATTTTTTAAGTTTTTTATTTACTTTTTTTTTGTTGACACTATTTTAATTTAATGTTGCCATTTAATTGAAGGTTTACTTCTTTATTAAAAGTTTTTTTTTTTTTTTGTACAGTTCATTACAAGTCCCTTGCACTACTGGTCCACCATGGTGACCTATCACCTCCTACAGTACCTGTATGCAGTGTGTGTGTATATATGTGTGAGTGTCTGTGTAAGAGAGAGAGAGATGAAAGCTTTGCAGTTAAACCCAGTATTGATCTGAAGATGATTGGCTCAGCTAATTACTGTTTACACAGAGATATTAGATATTAGTGTGTGCCACTCCCATACCACATGCCTCTCTCTCTCTCTCTCTCTCTCTCTCTCTGTGTCTCTCTGACACACACACACACACACACACACACACACACACACACACACACACACACACACACACACACACACACCTTTTGCCCTTCTTTCTTTTTTATTTGAGAGCTGTAGTTTCACATACATTTCATTTTCAGCCATTCAGAGAGGACTGAGAGAAACAAGAACAGAAAATGAAACAAAGCAGAAAGATGCATCATAAGAAAAAGATCTGGAAAGCAAACACACCTACACACATTAATACACTGTGTGTGGGAGTCTGTGGGTTATTGGTTGGGAGTGAGGTACAGTACGGGGGGTGTTGCAATGCTTTTTGATGCTCAGATAGTGTGTGTAAACTCCACCATAATCCTGAATTTATTACTGATGTGAGCAGAGCAGCTGGGCCGATCAAGGAAAAAATGGATGTGAGGGAAAATAATAAAAAGAGGAAATTAGAGAATAAGTGTGTGTGTGTGTGTGTGTGTGTGTGTGTGTGCACGCAAGCAAGCATTGAGTTAAAGGCTGTCCCACTTGTAAGACAGCCACCTTTGAATTCCTTTATTAAGACCAAATTTGCACTGTAGGAAATCCCAACATTCTGTTCTGTGGACCAGAGTTCCTTGTATGAGCTGATCATTATCACAGACCAAACTCAAACTGTTAAGCTGAGAAGTATGAGTATACACATGTATGTGAACTGCATGTCATGCACCTGCATTAGTCAACTACAAAAAAATTTATTATAAACATCTACATTATATTATAAAATGAATTAGCTGCCATAATCCTTATGTCATAACATGTTCTTATATCACAACTTCCTCGCCATTTGTTATTTTGTCTTTTTTATATACAGTACTGTAGCTGTGTTGTTCAATAGTAAGTGATGTTCATTTTAGTTCTTTAATGCAAACATTGTCATTTATTACCTTCCAGAACATTGCAGATTCCAAAGGAAGTTTATTGTGTTTTGTTTGGCATTCTTTTGAGGTGCAATTTATTTGTGGTGTGTCAGAGCTTGCCACTAACAAATAAATCTAAGAAACATCACACAATAGGTGCTTTATTGGTTGATTTCGGCTGAATAAGTAGCTGGAAAAATATGGAATAGCATGCATGTAACTGTATATAATATATGTGCATCCTTTTACTTCTCTGTTAAGAACCTTTTTATGTTGCGCTCCGCTTTGGAAGTCTGAGGGTACAAAATTAAAACTGACAAAATTAACTTGTAAAAGTGTCACGATATAATGCAGGTTCATCTCTCTGGTTTCAGTGATACTTTTGGATTGTTATGAGCACCTTAACTAGAATGTATTCCTTCTGGAGCTGCATGCTACGATGATTCTTCTGAGACATGATGTTTGACATCCCACCTATTTGGGCCACAGGAAATGCTGTATAGGACAATCCTTTAACATTTCAAGGAGTGCTATAGAATTTTAGCTAGAAGGTTTTGTGCTGGTGTGCACTTTCACTCTCACTTCAAACTCCGCATGCACAGACCTGCAAAAACAGCTAGGGTCTGAACATGGAATTGAACCACATTATACAGAGAAATGGCAACCTGCATTGCATTTAGTCCAAGAAAATAATAAAGAGATTGAGCCATGGTTCAGCCATCACAGTTAGATATTTACAGCCAAAACATGACTAATACCCCATCACGTTAATCTCGATGCACACAGGTCATTTTGGGTTAATTTGTGTACCACTGATCCCTTAGATCCCTTAGAGATGTCTTAGACTTTTATTCATGTATTGTGTGAGAGCGTTTGTAATGGTTATTTAATCAAAGCAATAGTTTCCTAACAATTTCCAGTTAAGCCGTTGGACATTTAATATTTGGTTGGTTTATCAATCTGAATTCACAAATTTTAGATCAAAATATTTAGATCATCATTTACATCTTTCATCAATGTATGTGTGATATGTTGTATTTCAGTCAAAAAGTAAATATCAATCTTTAATTCGGTCCTACAGTGTGTACAGAAAAGAATCACATTTTGTTGCTTTGCAGCCTCAAATGAAGAGAGATATGTTTTTTTCCCCTAACTTCTAACCAACAAGTTAGAAAACAACAGAAAAGTCATTGATTTGAAAAAGGATCAGGTGAAGTTAATCTTAATATTTGCCTCTTCTTTACAAAACTGCTCAAGTTGAGTAAATTAGATGATGACTGTTTGTGGACAGTCTTCAAGTCATTCCACAGATTTTCAATGGGATTAAGTCTGGGCTCTGACTAGGCCACGCATTCACCTTTTTCTCTTTCAAGCACTGTGTGTTCAGTTTTTCTGTGTGCTTTATAAATTGTCATTGTCATGTTAGAAGGTAAACTTTCTTCACATTGACAACTTTCTGACAGAGGGCAGCAAATTTGTAAGAATTTGATGATATTTTGCCCCAACAATTTTGCTTCTACTTTAACAAATGTTCCAGTCCTTGCTGCAGAGAACCATCCCTTTAAAATAAGAAGAAAACCCCTAAAAGACTTTGAGTGTATGCCAGTGATTAATATGTCTTTGTTTGTAACAATTCTTTCAATCCTATCTGATGCAATGGGTACCCTTTAAATTCTTAAACAACCATGTTGGGAGACGTATCATGTAGTCGAGGATTTCATGAAATTCCTGGAATAGGGTTAAAAACTGTCCAAAACATAACATTATTAAAAGCTGACATGAAAGTGCTTTTAAAGAACTTTTGAACTTTGGAAGAAATGTGGTCAGACTTTTTTTTTTAATGTCTACTCTTGCAATACTTTCAATTCAGCCCTTGTATTAGAGTTGGCAACTTTTCAGTAATTTATTTGGTTATGGTTAACTCTTGTGTGATGTTCATATTTTGGTTACACATCAACTGTTTTCATGCCTAACAGACCCTTAATGGTGAGAGTCTTTTTTTTAATTACTATAATCCTGCTACTAAATAGACAATGACAAGGTTTTTGGACAATGTACTGTATAGAGTTAAACTTCAACATATATGTCTGTAATCTCTATCTATCTTCTGGGCAGAAAAGCATATTATATTATATTATATTATATTATATTATATTATATTATATTATATTATATTATAATACTCTAACCTAAAACCATAACTGACATTGTGGATTGTTTTATGGATTGTTATCATGCATATGTTATTGACTACTTGTGCCATGTTTAGGTCCCCAACTTAAATTTTCCACCATTATTGCCAACACCACCAATGTAATATAAGAGTATAGAGTACAGTATATATTCAATAAATATATGCTTTTTACCCTGTTCTTGTGAGAAAATTAGCTAAAATGATGCAGATGATTTAAAAAAATCCCTTCATTTAAAAAATGCTTGGGATTCGCAAGGGCTCATGACATTTGATGAAATTGTGGTGATTTTTTAAAGGCCCTCCTACAGTTCCTGCAGTGAGCATGGCCCAGCTCAGCCCAGAGTCACCATTTAATATTTGGCTACACTTAATTAAGTTAAGTCTTTATTCGTCATATACGAATACATTACAGCACAGTGAAATTCTTTCTTCGCATATCCCAGCAGAGCACACGGTCGCCATGATACAGTGCCCCTGGAGCAGGTAGGGTTAAGGGCCTTGCTCAAGGGTCCAACAATGGCAACCTAGTGGAGCTGGAGATCGACCACTACTAACATTGTGTTGTGAGCTGGGCTTTAGACCTGACAAAAATCAAGACATTTGTTGATTTTTTGTTAGCTGAACACCAAACTGTCTCTTTTTAATACTAAGAACTTTATTTACAGTGGAAAGTTCCTACAGATATCTTCAAAGTTATATGTGAGTTAATATCACACATAGGTGCCTTTGGTGTCCGCTTCAGAATGACCCAGTTAGCAAAATAATGAAATTCCGAGATTTTATTGTAAAGTATCAAACATTTAGGCATATATCAGTAGAATTATAAGTCTCTTATAATCTGATCAGATCTCTAAGACTTATAAATTACACTTGCTTAAAAATTAGGATAATTTTAGGAAGTCATAATACAGAAAGATAAACTAAAGGAAACCAACAAGAGAAAAACACAAAGGGAGGTAGACATAAAGAAAAGTACCAAAAAGCACACAGTAAGAAAAAGACAACAAAAAAAAGGCGAAGGAGTAAAAAAAAAAAAACTGTAAGACAGAATAATGAAAAACTGAAAGGAACTGAAAAAAAAAACATAAAAAATGAGGTAGAGAGGGTGGGAGATAGACACAAAAAGAGATTGAAAGATTTAAAGAAAATGAGAGAGAAATAGAGACAAAATAAGAGAGAGAGAGAGAGAGAGAGATTCCAGCCAAATTCCTGCTGGACTTCATTTCCCAGAATTCCCACAAGTTGTCAAAGCTGTGAAAGCACAGAAGCTCATATTTCAAACAAATCCAAATCTCCGATTGTCACCACACATTGATCTTGTTTTTCCCTTTCACAGAGCTCTGCATCATTGATCAGCCTGGTATTTTTATCCTTCTGTCTCACACACTAATAGGCTACGCCATTGTTATTGTTGCCTTGCATCGACTTTTCCTTTTATTGTGCTTCAGATTCTACAGCAGCTTGACACACTGAAACAAATTACGCATAGCTTCACTTCTCTCATCCACCAATCTCATAAGCCAGCATGGAAATCATTTTTGTTTTATAAATGTGATATAATTTGTCTTATAGCGGCTCAAAGGTCATAACACTGGAAGTCACATGACGGGAAAGGAAGAATACAATTGGCTAAGGCACACTTATTAACTGAGCAGCTATGGATCTGTATTGAATAAAGAAAGGTGATCTGTCACTGTCGCACTATGTAGGGCAATAAGAAGTTAAATTTAACCCACCCACACACACACGCACACACACACACACAAATGGAGTCAATTCATGGTTTGAAAGAGATGCATTGCCATGTCATATGTAACTCAGACATATTGATACTTTTGCCATTTTATTCATTGCTTGAGTGATTTTTTTGCTGCAATTACATTTGTGTGTGTGTGTGTGTGTTTGTGTGTGTGTGTGTGTGTGTGTGTGTGTGTGTGAGATACCCTGTTTCTCATCAGCCATTTTTCGAGAAGCTGATGAAAACTGACATCTGATTTTCTTGGATCCATTCCGAGTTTAGATTCCTGGGTAATTAAGGCTGGCTTAACAGAATACACACACGCACACACACACACACACACACACACACACACACACACACACACACACACACACACACACACACACACACACACACACAATTTTGACTGGCATATGTTCTTATCAGTGGTGATATTGTTTAGGAGGTGTTGCTTGACTGAAATAGTGGAACACATGCTTTGATTGTTGCTGATGCTGCTGAGATTGTGTGTACTTTTGTTTTTCTATTACACACACACACGCACACACACACGCACACACACACACAATAAGAGTGTGCTGTATTGATTGTATAATGCACAGTGAAGCACATGGGAAATGCGTGTGAACAATGACTGCATGAACTGTGTATAATGCATGCAAATGCTTTAACATCCCAGTAAGCCCAAATGAAAAAATAACCTTGTCTTTGCCTAGGAGGGCATTGTTGTATTCGTATCATGATCAGAAGATAACCTGTAAACTATATATAGGTATATCCTTTAGAACATGGTCTATACAGATTGCTCTTTTGAAGAGGTTATGAGGGGCGTTTAATTCAAACCAGTACTGGTTCTAGAAAATCAACTGATAACTTCTTGTCAACTTGTGGAAGTGATGACCTTCCTCAAAACCATTAAAGGAGTTCCTGGGTGGCCAGGAACAGACCTAAAGCAACATATTGCGAAAGCTTTCTATCATGATGGTATCCAAGCACTAGTGAACACCCTCTGTCACACAGGGAGCCTTAGAATTGTGCTTGCTTACCCCTTCTTTATGACACCCCTGGATCCATGTTCTAAGGTAAGTCAAATAAAGCATAACTGTAAAGGAGCTAGATCCATGGCTCTGATGGGACAATTTGTTTACAAGACAATCATGGACATGAACATTTCACAAAGCTGGGTTTTATGTAAGCGTGGAAAGTTATATGATTTTTAATTTTACAAATTTAAGTTTACAAATTCAGTATATGAGCAAATGAGGGAATTAAGCTTTTATTTATTTATTTATTTTTATTATTATTTTTCGTTTTATCACATACCATCCCTATTGTGAAGCATGGTGGTGGTAACATCATGTTGAATATTACCATTAGCCTCCTTGTGCAAGTGATGTCCTCAAAGCTGGCTTTTAAATGATACATGTAACAGTACTCAGCAGGATGCTCAGGTTCTTTTTTTGGTTTAAATTCTGAAAGGGTGCTTTCTCCTGAACTTTGTCCTGAATTTATTGTAATAGCTTTTCAGGCTTCATGACAGTGTTTTGGTATTAATGTGGTTTAACTTCAACTCTGGAATCTTCTGAAAATTAATTTAAGGTTTGTGCAGCAACTGCGGGGAATAGTCATCAAATTACTTTGGTATTTTATATATGTAAATTAAATACGCTATACTAAATTTACCCCATTTTCAAAATGTTTTGTTATATGTGTAGACCTTATGGCACATTATCTCACGAAAGTCAATTTCTTATAGAATAGTACAGATGGGAATAAAAAGTTACAAATGCCTGGCAACTCTGTTCTAAGCAGACTAAAAGGAATGTGTCCATGTGTGTACATGTGTGTATAACACATCAGGGCATGTGGCAGCTCTGGGACACTTAACCAGTTCTCTAATCTGATTTAAGCTTCAGAGAAAAAAAGCAAAAAAAACAAAAACAAAAAAACATAGCATAGAGCTATATCACCCTCTGAGTCACTCTTTGACCTCCATCATGTTCACACCCTCTCTTTCTCCTTTTACATTCTCTGTCTTTTTTCCTTTGTGCTGTTTTTCCCCTCCTCTGTCTGGGTCTCAGGTGGATGTCCATATGCTGCTACGGATCTAATCATTCTGAAATGATTTCATCTGCGTAGATTAGTGGAGGTGATTTGATCTTAATGATCAGATCTCTGGAATCGTTTTTCAGGTTCATCTCTCTTTTTGTCTCTCTCTCTCTCTCTCTCTCTCTCTCTCTCTCTGAGTGCATGCTGGGAGTGAGTGGGCGGAGCGCGTTTGAGCGTGAGTGCGAACGGCGGTTCGGCGTTCTTTCTCAAGCGTTTATTTATTATATTTTTCTTTTTCTTTGTTTTCTAAAACAAGAAAGAGAACTTTATATATCAATTTAACAACGTGCAGGGAGCTCACCAAACCTCTGTGAGTCGGAGGTTTCGGCGTGGAGCGTCAGCTCCGGCGTGTTTGCTGGAGAGCATGGCGTCCGCGAGCTCCAAAAGTTTTGACACCTTAACCCGCCGGCACGGGATTAGAATCGTGCGGCGCGAGTGTGGAGGACTGCAGTCTGGCCGCGGGGGAAGTGGTCGGGCATGAGCACGTCCTAGCCGCGTCCAGGATGAACAGCGCGGTCGTGCTTTTCTTAAGCACAGTGGAAAAAGCGACAGAGCTAGTGGTAAACGGGATAGACATCGCCGGGTCCCATTACAGTGTACTTCCCCTGTCAACTCCATCTAAGAAGGTGACCCTGTCTAATGTCCCCCCCTTCATCAAAGATGAAACCCTGGCGAGAGAACTCTCTCGCCATGGAAAACTAGTGTCCCCAATTAAAAAAATCTCCATCGGCAGCAAATCCGACCTGCTAAAACACGTGGTATCCTTTAGACGTTTCACTTATATGATCCTGAACAATAACACCACGGAGCTACAGTGCACATTAACCTTCAAAATCGACGGTTTTGATTACGTGATCTACGTTTCCACCGAGTCACTAAAATGTTTCGGTTGTGGGAAGACGGGACACATGGTGCGTGCTTGTCCGTGTGAGTCGGCGAGGGAGAACGGAGAAGGCGGTGGAGCAGCACGAGCAGGCCAGGAAAAAGCGAGGCCCGAGGAGACAACCAGCTGGGAAAGACACCGAGGAGGCCAGCACATGTTCTACTGACAACACCTCCTGCACAGAGAGTGGTAAGACTGGAGTAAACACGTCTACACCTCAACAAGAAACAAGCAGCGAACTGGTGAGTACAGTGTCTCCTCCTGTCACCACATCACAGTCCCAACCCGACCAACACACCACAAGCGTAGAGACTGATACCATCGACACAGTGTCCAACACACAAGAAAGTGTCCTGAGTGACATCGACTCATTGTTGGAAGGCGACAATGAAAATGTAGTAATGGAAACTGAACAAGCTTTGTTTAAAATGCCAGCAAAAAGGAAAAAGGATAATAAACATTCAGTAAAAAAACAAGCAAAAAAGGTGGAGAAATCAGAAAGCGAAATATAAATGGAAAGTGACCTTGAATCCTTAGACAGTGAGAGGATGGCAAAAAAACGGTTGGCTGGCTGGAAAGGAAAGGAATACAGCACGGAGGAACTGATTTTTTTTTTGAAAACAACAAGAAGCTGGAGAAATGTGAATATATTGGACTATTTTACTGATGCCAAAAGATTATTAGAGGCACTAAGGCAATCGATGAGTGATATAGAGAAACCAGAAGTCTACAGAGCAAGAAAAATCGTGACCATGCTGAACTCTGTTTTAAATAATGACGATTATGATTTGCCGTAGACGTTTTCGATTAACTGTTGGTGTATTGTTGTGCTTTATCTTTTGCCTAATTATGGGAGAGATTTGTGCTGCCTCCCTAAACATCAATGGTGCAAGAGACAGCAAAAAGAGAGCAATACTTTTCGAAATGTTAAAACAAAAAAAAATTGATGTACTTTTACTACAAGAGACACACAGTGACAACAGAAATGCGACAGATTGGGGATACGAGTGGAACGGAACACCTGTCTTAAGTCACCTCTCCTCCACTAGCGGAGGGGTGGCAGTTCTTTTCTCTAAAAGTTTTACCCCAATATCATACACAGTGGAAGAAATTATTAAAGGCAGATTATTGAAAGTCAGAGCACATTTCGAAAAGTACGCCTTTGTTTTTATATGTGTATATGCGCCAAATTTACCTGTAGAGAGACTGACTTTTTTAGACAAGTTGTGCAAGGTTTTAGAAACCTGTAACTCTGATGATTTTTTATTGATGGGGGGAGATTTTAACTGCACCACTACAGACATGGACCGGAATCACAGAGAACCTCATTTGCCCTCCCGTAGACGACTTTTAGACATTTTAGAAAAAAATCAGCTGTGCGATATATGGAGATTTCTCCATGAGTCCGACAAACAATACACCTGGACTCATGCTAGTAATAACACCATCTCCCTCGCACGGCTAGACAGGTTTTATGGTTTTAAACACCAACTTAGCATTATTAAGAGTTGTCACATCAACCCAGTCAGTCTCTCTGATCACAGCCTGATTTTATGTAAAGCTAAATTTAACAATATCAAAACAAAAAGCGCATATTGGGTTTTTAATACAACGTTATTAGAAAACCAGTTTTTTAGAGACAATTTTACGTTTTTTTGGAACAATTTAAAAAAAGAGAAGTCTGATTTTAAAACACTGCAGCAATGGTGGGATTTTGGTAAAATCCAAATTAAGCAGTTGTGTCAACAGCACACTCTCAATGTCACGAAAATTTTAAACCAGTCAATATGTCGGTTACAAAAAGAAATCACAGATCTCCAGTTACCAACTTCTGATGCCACCCTGATTCAGACCCTCAAACAAAAGAGACGGAGGCTCTCAGATCTCCTGGAATCTAAGGTGCAAGGTGCTCTTGTGAGAGCTCGCTTTCAAGATGCCAACCAGATGGACGCACACCTTCTAAATACTTTTTTAATTTAGAAAAGAAAAAGGGGCAAAGCCGTTTTATACACAATTTGCGATCTGAAAATGGAGTTATTTTAACAGACGACATTAACATTCGCAGGAGAGCTGCACGTTTTTATGAAAATCTTTACTCTTCAGAGTATAAAGAAAACAATGTGATCGAACAGGTTTTTTTGGAGAACCTGCCCCAGGTTTCTCAAAATGATGAACTTGAAGGCCTGCTAACTTTAGAAGAACTCCACAAAGCTCTACAGAACATGAGCAATGGGAAAGCCCCAGGTATAGATGGACTGCCAGTGGAGTTTTACAAGTCTTTCTGGCAGATCTTGGGGGAAGACTTGTTAGAAGTCTTAAACGAGAGTCTAAATGAGGGTTTACTTCCACTAAGCTGCAGAAGGGCAGCACTCACGTTGTTACCTAAGAAAGGAGACCTGACAGATATTAAAAACTGGAGACCTGTGTAGTTGCTATGTAGTGATATCAAACTACTATCAAAAGTCCTTGCAACAAGGTTAAAAAACGTGTTGGAGGAAATCATACACACCGACCAAACGTACTGCATTCCTGGCAGATCCATATTTGATAACATCTCCTTAATACGAGATATTTATCATCTCAGCAAACTATATGGACTGAATATAGGCCTGATTTCTCTAGATCAGGAAAAAGCCTTTGATCGAGTAGAACACAGTTATTTATGGAAAACTCTTGAAGCGTTTGGTTTTAGTCCTGATTTTATTAAGAAAATAAAAGTTTTATACAATGACATTGAGAGTGTGCTGAAAGTTAATGGTGGCTTGAGCTCTCCTTTTAAAATAAACAGAGGGGTCAGACAAGGATGCTCACTGTCGGGAATGTTGTATGCAATAGCAATAGAACCATTTCTTCATAAGCTACGAATTGAACTCAACGGAATCAGGATTCCCGACAGAAGAGAAATGCTTCGTCTTTCTGCTTACGCCGATGACATCAATGTAATGCTAATGTAAGACATAGATGCAACAATCAAGGTGCTAAAGGATTTTGAAATGATCTCTTCGGCAAAAATAAACTGGGCAAAGAGCGAAGCAAAACTAATCGGAGATTGGTTTGAAAATGCACCCACACTGCCAGAAAGACTTTTATGGACAAAAGGGGGGATAAGATACCTAGGAGTCTACCTAGGTGACGACTCGTTTACACTAAAGAACTGGGAAGGGGTGATTGAAAGAATGAAAGGCCGACTGGACAAGTGGAAATGGCTGACTCCAAAAATGTCCTACAGAGGACGAATACTTATTATAAACAATCTAGTGGCCTCTTCTTTGTGGCACAAAGTGGCATGTGTGGACCCTCCGGTGGAGGTTATGGCAAAATTTCAGTCAATCCTTGTAGACTTCTTCTGGGATAAACTTCACTGGCTGCCGAGGAGTATTTTATTTTTACCCAGAGATGAAGGGGGACAAGGTTTACTCCATATTCAGAGTAGAATCGCCGCTTTTCGCTTAGAGTTCATACGGAAATTCCTGGGAAGCTCATCTTGTTTTAGCTGGAATGCAGTAACAGGAGCGATTCTAAGGACGCTGGGGAACCTAAAAATGGACAAAACCCTTTTCCTGACAGACTCAAAGAGACTGAATCTATCAAAACTGCCGTTTTTTTATCGCAACCTTTTTAAAATTTGGAATTTTTTTAAAGTACAGAGACCTCCAAACACATGCTCCATTTACTGGCTTTTAAAGGAACCCCTAGTCCATGGAGCACGCCTGGACATCGCCAAAAACTCCCTTTCTGATACCCTGATCCACTCTGGTATATCCAACCTAGGACAACTAGTGGAGCTAGTAGGTGCAAATTTTCAAAACTCAGCAAAAGCGGTGGAAAGGATTGGAGTGAAGTCAAGGAGGATTCTAGCACAACATTTTGAAAAATGGAAAAATCTTCTCTCACAGGAAGAGAAAGACATGCTGAGAGAGTATTGTGAGGGAAAGGAAGAACCGGATGAAGGAGACCCTTTCCCTGACCTCACACTCTCTCCAAACCTAGGAGAACACACGGGTCATTTTTTAAACTGTGCAAACCTCCAAAACATGGACTTCTACAATGTCTCTGGAAAAAACCTTTTTAAAGCTTGTGTTAAAGTTTTTAATAAAAAGTTTTTAAACGGGAGAGTTGATACACCTTGGCGTTCGGTACTCAGATTAAATGAGGAAGAACAGCCACGGTGGAGATCACTGTACAAGCCACCATTAGCTAAAAGATCTGGAGACTTACAGTGGAGAATTTTACATGGTATTTTAGCGGTCAATGCTTTTACCTCATGTATTAATACCAATATAAGTCAAGAATGTCCTTTTTGCGCACAGAAAGAGACCATCTTTCATGCCTTTGCAGAGTGCTCCAGACTTCAACCACTTTTTATTGTTTTAAAAGCCCTATTTATTGGTTTTAATGACTTTTTTACACTACAGTCCTTCATCCTCGGCATAAAATACACTCAGAAAACAAAAGAAAAAAGTTAACTACTAAACTACATTCTGGGCCAAGCAAAAATGGGTATATACTTAAGCCGGAGGAACAAAATTGAGCAAAAAGGAAATTATAGTGTGGTAGCAACAACAATTGCACTAATAAAATCAAGGGTTTTAATCGATTATCTCTTTTACAAGAAAACAGAAAATCTGACTGCCTTTGAGAGAATTTGGTGTTTTAACGGAGCACTGTGCACTTTGATTGAAAATGAGCTCTTTTTTACCCACACCTTGTTTTAAAAAAGAAAAAAAAAATCTTAATTTTATTTACTACAGTTATTTATTTATTTATCTATTTATTTTATTCTATTTATTAATGATTTCTAATGATGTTCCTTACATTATTGTAAAAACGAATACCAAATAACTGTAAATAAAAGTTTTTTGTAAATTCAATTCTCTCTCTCTCTCTCTCTCTCTCTCTCTCTCACACACACACACACACACACACACACACACACACACACACACACACACACGCACACACACAGAGTGAGTGAATGATTGTTCACACAGACCACAGGTACTGTACAGTACCTGTGGAGTGTATAACTGATTTTCCTTTGCATTAAAGGGTAAAATACTCACTCCCTCAGTCACTCACTCACTCAATCAATCAGTCATCAATCAAGCTCATGTTCTAGCTCAGGTCTATACCATAAGTCAACACTAAAATGTATTAATACTTAACTGACGTCTTGTTAAAATGTGGGTAGTGGAGTTAGATTTCATTTACCTTTTTAATTAATAAGGTGTATAAAAATAAATAAATAAAATAAATAACCACTAACCACATGCTCAGTCCTTTGTAAAATGCGTAAAAAAAACATGAATACACACAATCATTTTATCTAAATGACTACAAATCAGCTCTCATACATCATCTAATGAACAGCTCAGCTTTGTCAATGTTGTGCCATATAGACAAATCAGCTCTTTATGGGCATGTATGAGCATGTTATAAGCCATTTGTGAGAACAAAAACCTCACTAGAAGTACCAAAGGATGATTTTATGGTTGCCTTAAGCAGCAGAAAGATCTCTTACTTTAACTAAACACACACACAAACACACGCATACGCGCGCGCACACACACACACACACACACACACACACACACACACACACACACACACACACACACACACACACACACACACCAGGAGGAGGGTTAACACTGGAGGCATCTTACTGTGGGATAGACAGAATCATCAGCACAGTGTGGAAAATTAAAGTGTCTCTAAATACCTTTATTTCCCAAATGTCATAGCACTTAAGAGTGTGGACAGACAATGGGATGTCTGCCATTTAAGACAACCAGATTGGTCATTCACTGAGCAAGCAAGCAGAATAAAGACTGAAAAAGTATTTAGAGACATAGGGGTTATCCATGGGAGTGAGACAGTGAGGGACAAAGACAAACATAAAATCGACAGAAAATTTATAGAAACCATCCATCCATCTTCAACCACTTATCCAAAATCGGGTCGCGGGGGCAGCAGTTCCAGCAGGGAACCCCAAACTTCCCAGCCACATCAGCTAACTCTGACTGGGGAATCCCGAGGCGTTCCCAGGCCAGTGTGGAGATATAATCTCTCCATCTAGTCCATGGTCAGGCCCCGTGGTTTCCTCCCAGCTGGACGTGCCAAGAACACCTCCCTAGGAAGGCGTCCTGGTGACATCCTTACTAGATGCCCGAACCACCTCAACTAACTCCTATCCACGCAAAGGAGTAGCAGCTCTACTCCGAGCTTCTCACGGATAACTGAGCTTCTCATCCTATCTCTAAGAGAAAAGTCAGCTACACTTCTGAGAAACCCCATTTCGGCCTCTTGTATTTGCAATCTTGTCCTTTCGGTCATGACCCAACGCTCATGACCATAGGTGAGGGTTGGAACGAAGATCGACCGGTAAATTGAGAGCTTTGCCTTTTGGCTCAACTCTCTTTTCGTCACAACGGTGCGGTTAAACAATTGCAATACCGCCCCCGCTGCTCCGATTCTCCAGCCAATCTCACGTTCCAATATTCCATCACTCATAAACAAGACCCCGAGATACTTGAACTCCTTCACTTGGGGTAATGACTCGCTCCCTACCTGGAGTAGACAATCCATTGGTTTCCTGCTGAGAACCAAGGCCACAGATTTCGAGGTACTGATCCTCATCCCCACTGTTTCACACTCAGCTGCAAACCGATCCAGCAAGAGCTGCAGGTCACAGACTGATGATGACATCACGACCACATCATCTGCAAAAAGCAGCGATGCAATCCTTAGTTCACCAAACTGGATACCCTTTCCTCCACGGCTGCGCCTTGATATCCTGTCATGAAAATCACAAACAGGATTGGTGACAGAGCACAGCCCTGGCGGAGGCCAACACCCACTGGACACAAGTCTGACTTACTGCCGAGAATCCGAACACAGCTTTCACTTTGGGTGTAAAGGGATTGATTGGCCCTGATAAGTGACCCCCTCACCCCATACTCCCGTAGTACCTCCCACAGGAAATTCCGAGGGACGCGATCATATGCCTTCTCCAAATCCACAAAACACATGTAGACTGGATGGGCATATTCACACGCCCCCTCCAGGATTCCTGCAAAAGTAAAAAGCTGGTCCACTGTTCCACGACCAGGATGAAAACCACATTGTTCCTCTTCAATCTGTGGTTCGACAATTGGCCGAACCCTCCTTTCCAGCACCTTTGAGTACACTTTCCCAGGGAGGCTGAGTAGTGTAATGCCCCTGTAGTTGGCACACACCCTCTGGTCCCCCTTTTTAAAAAGGGGAACCACCACCCCAGTCTGCCACTCCTTAGGCACCGTCCCCGACTTCCACGCAATGTTGAAGAAGCGTGTCAACCAAGACATCCCCTCAACACCTTCAGCATTTCCAGACGGATCTCGTCAATTCCCGGGGCTTTGCCACCGTGGAGTTGTTTGACTACCTCAGTGACCTCACCCAGGGAAATCAACGCCGTCCCCCCGTCATCCTCCAGCTCTGTCTCTGCAACAGAGGGTGGATTACTCGAATTCAGGAGTTCCTCAAAGTGCTCTTTCCACCGCCCGATTACCTCCTCAGTCGAGGTCAGCAGGGTCCCATCCTTGCTGTACACAGCTTGGGTGGTTCCCCATTTCCCCCTCCTGAGGTGCCGGATGGTCTTCCAGAAGCACCTTGGTGCCGCCCGAAAGTCCTTCTCCATTGATTCTCCGAGCTCCTCCCACACCCGCTGCTTTGCCTCTGCTACCGCTGCAGCTGCTGTCCTTTGAGCCCACCGGTACCTTGCAACTGTCTCTAGAGTCCCCTGGGATAACATATCCCTGAAGGACTCCTTTTTCAGTCGGACAGCTTCCCTATCCCCAGGTGTCCACCATGCTGTTCGAGGGTTTCCGCCCCTTGAGGCACCCAGAACCTTAAGACCACAACTTACAGCTGCAGCTTCAGCAATAGAAGCTTTGAACATTGACCACTCCGACTCAATATCCCCAGCTCCTACAGGGATGCTGGAAAAGCTCTGCTGGAGGTGGGAGTTGAAGGCCTCTTGGACAGGGGCCTCCCCTAGACGTTCCCAATTCACCCGCACTACACGTTTGGGCTTACCAGGTCTGTCCAGTGGCCTCCCCTGCCACCTGACCCAACTCACCACCAGATGGTGATCAGTTGACAGCTCTGCTCCTCTCTTTACCTGAGTGTCCAAGACATATGGCCTCAGGTCAGATGATACGATCACAAAATCGATCAATGACCTTCGGCCTAAGGTCATTGAGTAGGGATACTCATAAGTGTACTTTACCAGAGCACCAAGTACACTTATGCGCATCCCTATGCTCGAACATGGTATTTGTTATTGACAATCCATGACTAGCACAGAAATTCAATAACAAAACACTGCTTGGGTTTAGACCAGGGAGACCGTTCCTCCCAATCACACCCCTCCAAGTATCTCCATCATTGCCCACATGTGCGTTGACGTCCCCCAGCAAGACTATGGAATCCCCTACTGGGGCCCGAAGCAATACTCCATTCAGAGTGTCCAAGAAGGACGAGTACTCTGAACTGCTCTGGACAAGAGCGTCTGCCAAATGCCTAAATGTAAATGGTGCATAAGCACAGACAACAGTGAGAGTCTTCCCCTCCATGGCCTTCAGGCGCAGAGAGGTGACCCTCTCGTCCACTGGGGTAAACTCCAATGTCATGGCACTCAGCCGGGGACTCGTGAGTATCCCCACACCCGTCTGGCACCTCACACCCTGGGCAACTCCGGAGAAGAACAAAGTCCAACCCCTATCCAGGAGTACAGATCCCGAGCCGTGGCTGTGTGTTGAGGTAAGCCCCACCAGATCTAACTGATAACACTACACCTCCCGCACAAACTCCATCTCCTTCCCCCACAGAGAAGTAACGTTCCACGTCCCTAGAGCCAGCTTCTGCTGCCCATGTCTGGTCTGTAGAGGCCCTCGGCCTTCACTGCTACCCAAATAGAAGCTTACCCCACCCTACCCCACCGGTTTTTCTCGCAGGTGGTGGGTCCACGAGATGGGGGAGGACAAAAAAGCAAAAAAAAAAAAAAAAGAAATGAAATGAGACAACTCATCACACAGTTCAATAGTACAATTCCTGGTTATCTACAAAAATCATGAAAAAGGCAAGGCAAACTCAAGAAAAAGAACAGGGGACAGGATAAAAATAGGAAAACACACAAAACCTAATGTTAGAAACAATGAAACAAGTGGGCTATAGATACACAATCCAATGCAAGGAGCAAACTCAAAGCACCTGTGAATGATCATGACACATGAGGAAAACAACCAATGACAATACAGGGAAGTTGACAGAACTGAAATGAAAGCAAAAGACACAAACAAAGAAAACAAGAGTCCATGGCATTGCGCTGTCTACATGCAATAAGCAATGGTCAAGTGATGTGCATATAACAAGAATAAGGAAAAAATCAGAAATGAGAAAACCTGAACTAGACATTGAACTTCACAATGGGCTAATGAAATGTAGGTCCTTAATATTGTGGTGGCATGATTAAGTACAGGTGATGCTAATCAGTAATCAAGAGAGTTGGAATGTGTTTACTGGGATTTTCAGCCTTTCGAAAACATGTATGTAGGCCACATGTTGTGAATGGTGTATTTTGATGCTGATTCCATATATAAAATGAAGCCAAAAAGAAAAAAAATGTTTAGGCAATGCTAAGTAACCCCAATGATTTTAATAGCTTGTAGACTCACCTTAAGCAGCAATAACTTGATTCTCTCAAATTATTTTAGATGAATTTTGGCCCATTGTCCCTTACAGCATGGATTCAGTTTATTGGGGTTTTTGGACATTCTCTTAGGCCATGTCCACACGTAGCCAGGTATTTTTAAAAACCGAGATTTTTCTCTGCGGTTTCCGCCTTTTGTCCACACGCAAACGGCATTTTGGTCGTTGAAAACGGATCTTTTGGAAAACTGCCAAAGTAAAGATTTTCCAAAACTCCGTTTTCAGTGGTGCTGTGTGGACAGGGGAAATGGAGATTTTGACTTGTTGTAACATCACCTTGTGCAGACGATGTAATTGTCTGTGTGCTCGTCTCCTTGATTTGATGTCAGCTTTGTTTATGAGGATATTTTGTGCAATAGTGGAAGAACGTACAGTAAACTAGTGACTATGTTAACGTTGCATACTGGACTTTTTACATGCGTGTACATACACGGGCAATTAATCATTCATTATGTTAATGAACAGAGGTACCTGAATGTACTACTAAGTTCACTGCTGCTACATACTCATACTGTACAAAACTCTGACCACACAGACCCCGCAGACAGCGACGGCGGTCTCAGACAAGACCGGGTCAGACTTCTATAAACCGCAACGTGTAATGACGTTTTGTCTAGGCTTCTGATTGGCCCTCGGTTGCTTAGGGAGGCTCCTAAGAGCACTTAACAGGGCATTTTGCGTTTTCATGTGGACGACAATATTTTTAAAATCTAGGTCATGTGGACAGAACTCACTAAACTCTGGAATGTTCTGGTATAGAGGGAAAGTTCCTAGTTCACTATAAATGGCATATTGTCATAAATTATTTTCTTTTAATAAATTAAGAAAACACTCCAAACACCTATTTTACTATGTCATTATGGAGTACTGTGTGTAGAATAATTAAGAAAAGGATTTGAATCCATTTAAAAAATGCAGTTTTAATATTTAAGTCACAACTGCTATATGTATTAAAACATAATATAGAATTAAATAGCATATAATTAGAACTGTGTCTAATAATTTCTGATAGCGATGTAATGGATGCTTTGGAAACTGTTTTAAAGTAACACAAATTGAATGTTTGGTTGGATGATTTCCGTGATGTGCAGATGGTCATCTTCCTATTGACCTCCTATTGGCCTCTGATCAGGGTTGTGTAACTATGCTTTTGTTACTCGACCTCAGTGCAGCTTTTGACACCATTGATCATAGTATTCACAGATTAGAAAATGGAGTAGGATTTAAGGGAACAGCGCTCCTGGGTCAGATCCTATTTGACTGATCATTATCAATATGTAGATTTAAATGGTGATTATTCTGCATGTTTCCTAGTGACGTTTGGTATTCCACAGGGTTCGGTTTTAGGCCCACTGCTTTTTTCCCTTTACATGCTTCCTTTGGGCAACATAATCTGTAAGCATGATATTAGTTTTCATTGTTACGCTGACGACACACAGTTATATGTCTCAGCAAAACCAGATGAGAAAAACCAGCTTGCTAAAGTTGAGCAATGTGTAAAGGATATAAGAGACTGGATGCTACTGTAATTAACTTCCTTCTGCTTAATCCTGATAAGACAGAATATATATATATTAAGAAAATAAATAATGAAATAATGTTGTCTCAAGTTGCCTACAGAAAGAGAAATTAATCTTAATCTTAAGAGAGAAATTAATCCCTTTGGCTGGTCATTATGACTTTTGTATCAATATCAGATTATATCATCAACCAACTAGTCTAAGTTTCTGATGTAATTTATATAACTCTTTGAGTCACTGTTTCCCCAACAACAGATGAAGCAAAAACTCCCACAGGTTTTGCACTTTTAAATAAAATATCTTTCATTAGAATGTAGTCTACAAATCCAAAAGACTTTGGATGAAGTCATTCTGTGCATCACTAATAATGATGAAAAATCTATATACTAAATAGTAGTGGGAGTATTTAATCAGGACATTTGTTTACATAGTAGTTTGGTGGCAAAAAGTCATTTGTTTTAGTTCAAAAGCAGTTTTCCCTTTCATTTTTTAAGCATTCATTCATACATTCATTATTTTAGTAATTTTCAAACAGTAATCCAAATTTAGTCATTATTAATGTATGCTTATTTATTTTTGCTCCCAGCTGTTCAATTATTCCCATTACTCATGATAGTGCATGTACTGTATATTGGAAATACTATACATATTATAAAATCACAGAATAATATTTGGGTGGCTTAGTGGTTAGCACTGTCGCCTTGCACCTCCAGGGTGTGGGTTCGACTCCTGGCCAAGTTTAATTCCTGTCTCTGTGTAGATGGAGTTTCCATGTCCTACCCATGCTTTGTTGGTTTCCTCTGGGTACTCTGGTTTCCTCCTACTGTGGAAAAACATGCAGATTAGTCTAATTGGCATTCCCAAATTGCTCATAATGTGTGATTGTGTGTCTGTGTGTGTGTTTGCCCAGTGATGGATTGACACACTGTCCAGGGTGTACCCTGCCTTGTGTGTCTTCTGGGATAGGATCCAGTCGACCCCATGACTCTGTATACAGGATAAAGAAGTATAGATGATGAGTGATTGAGTGTGTGAGTAAGAATCAGTGAGTGATAATAATACTTGGATGATGAATATTCCTAAAATGTCTGACAAATTTATTTTAAATGAAGCGTATACATTCATGAATAAATATGATTTGTTTGTGCAAATGAAGGGAGATTACAAATTTTCAAGGCACAACTCATGGTATAAAGTGGGGGTGTGGGGGGGGGGGGGATTCAGGTTAAAGGGCCATCTGCAGTGATTTCTTCACTGTCCCTAAGATCAGATGCAGTGCCACGCAGATGTGAAATAAGGAAGAACAGAGCTCTACTGTGTGGCGTAAATCAACAGTATTATAGAGGAAAAGAGTGAAGATGAAGACAAATAGTAAAGCTGTCTTTCTCATCCTTATTAAATTATGCTGAGAAGCACAGATTTAACATGCTTAAAAACTAAACATGCTTTCATAGTTTGTAGAAAACTTAGATGACGTATCCACTGGCTTAACTGGTAAAGATGGAAGTAATTGTTTAGTCTTCACTTTTCTTTTCTCAAATGGCACTAAAATATTAAACTTCTTAAATACTGCCCAGAATAATGTAAGAACAAATGCCTTTGGATTGGATTCTGGGATAAACATTGAATCACACACACACACACACACACACACACACACACACACACACACACACACACACAAAGAAAGTGTAAAAAAAAAATAATAATAAGCTTGTGGTACTTTACTAATGTTCTGTGATGGACTGGCATCCCATTTGGGTTGTATGCACCATCCAACAAAATCATGACTAGCACAAACTGCTTACTGAAGAAGAATCGAATGCTGCCATGTGCTGTTGCAATTACTGCATGGTAGGCTCAAGGGCAACGCATGACTCCAATTCATCGATTTCGTCTATGCAGTGTAAACTCTCCCCTCTGTTGAATTCAGTGAAAAAAAATTTTTTAAGTGATGACAAAGAGATACACCCTCAGTGAATATATATAGAAACTGACAGGCCATCCTTAATGATTCAAGAGAATTTATTAGCCATTTGTACACATACCAACAGTATGAGTGCATTGGAATTTTTTGTGCAGAAACTCTCTGAGCCAGTGATAAAAAAAATAGATAAAGTAGAATAAACATATAACACAAGAATGTTCTAGTTGATTGGACAACTCAAAATTCATCTTAAACACTATCTCCCTGTAGCTGCTCACATCAAGTTCAGTTCCTTGAATCCTAGCCTACAAAGTAATGGATTTAATTTCACCCACTTACCTGAAGTTGCTCCTGAGGACCTTATCCTGATCTCCATGGTCTCTATGGTAAAATCTTTTTATGGCTTCGCAGTGATGCAATATATGTGTTTATGTGTTATTGTTAACAAATTGGCTACCTAGTCTATACATAATATACACTATATGGCCAAACAGACAATATACTGTTTATTTACATAAACAGCGTTCCCAGTTTACCAATCACTAACTTATATGAGCATGATCCAGTTGTACATGCTAAACAATAAAAAGCTCATGCATCAAATTTAAATTATAATCCATTACAAGACACATATAAATAACAATGGCTACATGGTTTTGATTGACATTTCTGGAAGCTATTAGCATTATCAGCTTTTAGCTATTAGACAACATGTGGTGTGCTGTACCCTGAGATAATAAAAACAGTAGTTTGACACAAAAGTTTAAGTACAGTGTGTAGGACTAGCATTTGATCCAACACTCGCATTTAGCACTTAAATAACTGAGTGGGTTTACATGACACTCATAATACACCCACAGTCTCTCTATTTTGGTCAGATTATTAGATTTTTTGTACATCTTAATGATGAGTTCTTTTAGTAGCTTAGTGTTTGGATAAAGTAAAATACAGTGGAGCCTTGGATTGCGAGCACAATTTGTTCAGGAAGTGTGTTTGTATATCAAAACACTGTATAATGAAAACTCAGATGATTCATTCCACAACCCAAAAAATAAATACATAAAAAAAATTAACCTGCACTTTACCTTAAAAAAAAAGTAAAAATAAATCCAGACAGATAAATGTTTCTGTTAGTGTTTGTCTGCGCACACTGTGTATATGTGTATGTGTGCTGTGTATGTGTGTGTTTGTGCACACAAGTGTATGCGTGTTTGTGTGCGTTTGCACTACATCACACACCTCTATGTATGCGTGTGCTCTGTGTATGTGCTGTGTTGTTACAACCTGCTGGGGGCAGGTTGTTTGTTGTTGTGTGTGTGTGTGTGTGTGTGTATATGTATTCCATGTGTGCAGGTCAGTCCATTCCTGATTCCAATCCAGGACTTGCAACTCTCCCGTGTCTCTCCACCGGCTTGTGTGATTGTCTCCGCCCTGATGACATCATCATTGTTCAACAGTATTTAACCACTCCAGAAGCCAGTGCTGGGGGTGGCTTTTGGCTACTCAGCATATTCTTTGGCTGTTGTGTTTGCTGTTTCTGATAGTTGATTGTTTGATTTTGGTTCAATTTATTTGGTCTATGGGTCTGCCCTTGTGGCTTAGTTATCTTGGGAAATTTGTAAATGTAACTGTCTAGCTTTGTGTAAGGTGTTAGTGTTTAATGTATATATTCCTTTTTTTCCCCACTGGTTGTAGGGGTGTGGCTGCCATTTTGTTTTGTTGTGTGTGGGTTTTTTTTTTTTTTTCTTCACTGTTTATGGATAGGGAGTTAGGGGAGTAAATTGTGTTTTATTTCTGTTTTCCTTTACAGGGAAGTTAGAGCTTTTTTTTTTTCTAGAGTTTTCTGTTTGTTGTTTTGGCCTTGGCCCACCCTGAAGTTACAACGGTTACATTGTAAATATTGCTTCTCAAATATAATTTACACTCTACTACGTGTGCATCTTTCTTGAGTTCCTTAAGTTCCTCTCTTTCCCCAGCTTACAATTACTCACCCTTAATATCGCTGTGCGGCCCAACCCTAGACTGGGTCGTAACAGAATTGGGGGCTCATCCGGGATTTTCCTGAAAAAATGGCATTCGACCTTACTATGTTTACGCTTTGTCCAAATCTGGAGGACTTTGATAAGTGTAGGAAAGATGATCTGCTTTTGATAGCAGATTTCTTTGATATCACAGTTCCAAGGCTAGCTGCAAAGAAAGATGTTAAAGCGGCACTGTATCAGGCACTAGTGGCTCTGCAGGTCTTACCTGAACGAGAGAGGCATCCGGGTGTTGCCACCCCGCCCCTTCGAGGTTCGGGTGCTACAGATGGCGCTGCGGAGCTTGGAGAGCGGTCAGGGGGTGGCATCGGTTCCGAACGGCTACGGGCCGTTACAGTAGACCCTGGTTTGCAGGTTGTTCTGAAAGAGCTGGAGCTGGAAATTAAGCGGCAGGAGTATCAGACACAGCTGTTGCGCATTCGGGAAAAGGAGCTGGATGCTGAGAGTAAGAAGCTCGACCTGGCTGCTCAGAGTAGGAAGCCAGTGCCACTTCCACGGAAGTCTTGCTCTTCTCCAGTGGGCTCCTCTGATCCCGTGAGGGCTGAGACCTCCAGCGCGTCTGCGTCCCCGCTTGCTCCAACCCAGACCTCTCCGGTAAGTAAGCCTGCTTTTGACGTGAGCCGACATATTGGGTTAGTGCCTGTATTTCGCGAGCATGAGGTTGATGCATATTTCTCTGTGTTTGAGACAATAGCTACCACATTAGACTGGCCTAAAAGTTTGTGGACACTGTTGTTACAGTGTAAATTGTCAGGGAAGGCCCAGGAAGCATGCTCAGCCCTCACACTGGAACAAAGCATAGATTATGACGTGGTAAAGGCCACTGTTCTCCGTGCGTATGAGCGCGTGCCTGAAGCTTACAGGCAGAGTTTTAGAAACTCTGTTAAATCAGACAGTCAAACCTATGTTGAGTTTGCTCGGGAGAAAGCCATCCAGTTTGATAAATGGTGCTCGGCTAGTGGTGTGACGAATTTTGAGCAGCTTAAAGAGTTGATGTTGCTGGAGGAGTTTAAGTCTTGTGTTCCTGAGCAGGTAGTTGTGTATTTGAATGAGCAAAAGATTGATGTTCTGTCTAAAGCTGCCGTTTTCACTGATGAGTTTGTGCTAACCCACAAAACAGTGTTTAGTAGCTCTTCTTCGCGTAGGGATGTGTCCTTGCACCCATTGAAGTTTAGCCCTCCGCCCCAGACTCGCTCATCCACCGGTCTTACTTCTGAATCTCGAGACTGCTTTTACTGTCATGAAAAAGGTCATTTAATTGCCATGTGCCCAGTACTGAAACGTAAAGGAGTGAGACAGCAGGCTGCAGTGAAGAAAGTTAATGCGGCAGAGATCATGTCAGATATTTCAGTTCCTCAGTGTACTATTGAGCCATTATTCGAATCTTTTGTTTCTTCAGGTTATGTGTCGTTAGGTGCTGATGAGGTGAAGTATCCAGTTAAGGTTTTAAGAGACACTGGTTCTGCTCAGTCTTTTGTTTTAGAAAGTGTGCTTCCCCTCTCAGAAGCCTCCTACGCAGGCAGTGATGTTCTAATTCAAGGCATTGAGTTGACGGTAATCCGTGTACCTCTACATCATGTATATCTGGAAACTGAAGGTTTCTCCGGGCTTGTAAAGGTGGCTGTACGTGCAACATTGCCAGTTAGTGGGATATCTTTCATCTTGGGAAATGATATAGCTGGTAATAAAGTGTTTTCCCTACCTGAAGTTGTGTCTGAACCTGTGGATAACAGTCCTGAGGTAGTCATCCAATATCCCTCTGTGTTTCACACTTGTGTGTTAACTCGTGCCCAGCATAAGAAGTTGAGTGATGTGGTAGATCTTTCTGAGACATTCTTGTGTCAAGAGGAACCTTTAGAGGGCAAAATTCCTGACAGTGGTTATGATGTGGCCCCTAATGATGCCTTTTTGAGTGCAGAGCTAGATGTTGATCTGCCTGTTTCACGTGACCAGTTAGTTGCAGCTCAAAAAGCAGACCCCTCTTTAGCATGATGCTTTGCTTCTATAGTGGAAAAGTCTGAGTTGAGGAATCATCCGATTGCTTATTTTATAGAGAATGATGTTCTGTTGAGGAAATGGTCTCCCTCTGGGTCATCTGATAGTTGGTTGGAGAGGTTCCAGGTGGTGGTCCCCTGCTCCCTCCGGCCACAGGTTCTTAAACTGGCTCATGATCACCCCTGCTCTGGACATGCGGGTGTCCGTAAAACATATTCGCGTGCATTAAGGTGTTTTGTTTGGCCTGGCATGAAGAGCGATGTGGCACGCTATTGCCGTACTTGCCACACATGTCAGAAAGTGGGTAAGCCTAATCAAGTTATTCCTCCTGCTCCGCTACAGCCTATTTTCATCAGAACTGAGCCATTTGAGCGTATCATTATTGATTGTGTTGGTCCCCTGCCTAAGACACGTTCTGGGAATAGTTATTTGCTCACTCTCATGTGTGCTGCCACGCGGTTCCCGGAAGCTATCCCTATACGCTCACTAAAGTCTAAGACAGTCATTAAAGCCCTTGTGAAATTCTGCACTACATTTGGCATGCCTAAATGCATACAGACTGATCGTGGCTCTAATTTCATGTCACGTCTGTTCTCTCAGGTCATTAGAGAGTTGAAAATTAACCATCAGATCTCCACTGCCTATCACCCTGAATCACAAGGCGCCCTCGAGCGTTTCCATCAGACTTTTAAGAACATGTTGCGCTCATATTGCATAGAAACTAGAAAGGACTGGGATGAGGGTGTTCCCCTTTTGTTGTTTGCAATTCGTGATGCTGTGCATGAGTCTCTTGGTTTTAGTCCCTCAGAACTTGTGTTTGGTCACACTATGCGAGGGCCATTAAAGGTCCTACAGGAACAATGGTTGTCCACACCACCAGTTCACAAAGAGAAATCTATTTTGAAGTATGTTCAGGCCCTTCGTGAACGTTTAAGAATGGCTCGACACATGGCTCACCAAGCTCTATGTTGTTCCCAGGATGACATGAAGGAGCGATATGACCGTAAGGCAGTTCCCCGTGCATTTTGTCCTGGAGATCAAGTTTTAGCCTTATTACCAGTGCCAGGATCCTCACTCCAAGCTAGATTTGTTGGGCCTTATGAAGTAAAGCAGAAGCTTAGTCCCACCAATTATGTAATTAGTACCCCGGACCGTAAAAATAAAACTCGCCTTTGCCACATTAATTTGTTAAAAAGGTACTATGTTCGCACTCCACCCCCTGAGACAGAACCTACTTCACCTGTAGCCACCTTACCTGTTGATGTAAATGTCGTGCCGGCTGAATACTCTCCAGAGCAAGATGGCCTATATCTTGGTAGAAACTGTTTGCCCATTGCTCAACTATCTAATTCTGCTGTGTTGCGTCACTTGCCAGAAAAGCTGGCAAATTTGCCTCATTCTTTCCGAGAAGACATTCTAGCGTTAGTTAAAAGGTTCCCTAGCCTGTTTTCTGATGTTCCGTCCCGCACCACCCTAATTGAACATGACATTGATGTGGATGATCACCCACCTATCAGACAGCATCCCTATAGAGTCAACCCAGCCAAACGTGCCATCATGAAGCAGGAGACTGAGTATTTGCTGACACATGGGTTAGCTGTCCCTAGCGTTAGCCCTTGGTGCTCCCCATGCCTATTGGTGCCCAAAGCTGACTCCACCTTTCGTTTCTGTACTGATTACAGAAAAGTAAATGCTGTAACTAAACCTGATTCATTCCCTCTGCCAAGAATGGAGGACTGTGTTGATTGTGTTGGTACAGCAAAGTTTACTACGAAGCTGGACCTTTTAAAAGGTTATTGGCAGGTACCTCTTACCCAAAGGGCATCCGAAATATCTGCCTTCGCTACACCTGATAACTTCCTCCAGTATACCGTCATGGCTTTCGGCCTCCGGAATGCGCCAGCAACATTCCAGAGACTAATGAACCATGTGCTTGGAGATGTTCCGAATTGTGCAGCCTACCTCGATGATGTAGTAGTGTACTCTGATACATGGGAACACCATTTAAAGTTGCTTGAGCTTGTTTTCACTCGTTTCTCTGAGGCCTCACTAGTATTAAATTTGGAAAAATGTGAATTTGGAAAAGGGATCGTCTCGTATCTTGGCAAACTTGTGGGAGGTGGTAGGGTAAAGCCTCTCGATGCTAAGATACAAGCTATTTGTGCATTTCCTGCTCCCAGGACAAGACGAGACCTTAGACGGTTTTTAGGTATGGCTGGCTACTATCGTTGTTTTTGTAGAAATTTCTCCGATGTTGTTGCACCCCTCACCAACTTGCTTCGCCATAATGTTTCCCTTAGGTGGTCTCCTGAATGTCAGTCTTCCTTTGATGCTGTGAAATTATTGTTAACAAGCTCTCCTGTCCTTTCTGCCCCTGACCTGAAAAGGCCATTCAAACTTGAAGTAGATGCTAGTGGTATCGGAGCTGGGGCCGTGCTTATCCAGGAAGACAACCATGGACTGGATCACCCTGTGTGCTACTTCTCCAAGAAGTTTGCCAGACACCAGCTTAACTATAGCACAATAGAAAAGGAGGCCTTAGCCTTGTTGATGGCCTTACAACATTTTGAAGTGTATCTGGGTAATAGCTCCACTCCCGTTCAGGTATACACCGATCACAACCCATTAGTTTTTTTGAACAAAATGTGCAATTCTAATCAAAGACTGATGCGCTGGTCTCTAATCATACAAGGATTTAATCTTGCCATTACCCATAAGAAAGGTATGCTCAATATAGTAGCTGACACCCTGTCCCGCTGTTAAATGATTTAGGTACGTTCTTGATTTGATGTGAACCAGTGATTGGGTCACACCTTGTCAGGGGGGGTGTTACAACCTGCTGGGGGCAGGTTGTTTGTTGTTGTGTGTGTGTGTGTGTGTGTGTATATGTATTCCATGTGTGCAGGTCAGTCCATTCCTGATTCCAATCCAGGACTTGCAACTCTCCCGTGTCTCTCCACCGGCTTGTGTGATTGTCTCCGCCCTGATGACATCATCATTGTTCAACAGTATTTAACCACTCCAGAAGCCAGTGCTGGGGGTGGCTTTTGGCTACTCAGCATATTCTTTGGCTGTTGTGTTTGCTGTTTCTGATAGCTGATTGTTTGATTTTGGTTCAATTTATTTGGTCTATGGGTCTGCCCTTGTGGCTTAGTTATCTTGGGAAATTTGTAAATGTAACTGTCTAGCTTTGTGTAAGGTGTTAGTGTTTAATGTATATATTCCTTTTTTTCCCCACTGGTTGTAGGGGTGTGGCTGCCATTTTGTTTTGTTGTGTGTGGGGTTTTTTTTTTTTTCTTCACTGTTTATGGATAGGGAGTTAGGGGAGTAAATTGTGTTTTATTTCTGTTTTCCTTTACAGGGAAGTTAGAGCTTTTTTTTTTTTCTAGAGTTTTCTGTTTGTTGTTTTGGCCTTGGCCCACCCTGAAGTTACAACGGTTACATTGTAAATATTGCTTCTCAAATATAATTTACACTCTACTACGTGTGCATCTTTCTTGAGTTCCTTAAGTTCCTCTCTTTCCCCAGCTTACAATTACTCACCCTTAATATCGCTGTGCGGCCCAACCCTAGACTGGGTCGTAACAGTGTGTTTATGCGACTCCCTCTCTCTCTTCTCATCTGAAACAGTAACCCTTTCGCCTCTTTTATGTGACAGGTGGGAGGAACTACTGTGTGGGACAACTTTCTCTCACACACACACACACACACACAATAATGGGAACACTGACTCATCGAGAAAATTAACAAGAAAAATCTTTGACACTCAAGTGCACGCACACACTAACAGGTTCACTGCTGGGAAGTAAAAATAAAACAAATTAACCGTTACCCTTGAAAAGAATTGTGACAGAGAGAGAGAGAGAGAGAGAAAATGTATCTTTAACCTCTCTAATGAGATTTTCTTTTGCTTTGAACACACGCATACAAACACAAAATAAATGAGGCTTTACACACACATATGTGGTCACATTGTTACTGTAAACAGTAGACATGTGCACGGATACTGATTATACCAGTAAGAGACAAAGCAGGGGATACAATTACCCACAAATCCACAGAGCAAGAGAGAGAGAAAAACCACTGGCCTAGTTGTGATCACGTGACACTTGATGTCAAAACAAAAAGCGCATGCGTGTTACATGATACTTGGTATTCGTAAACCAAGACTTGCTCGTTTTTCAAGTCAAAATGTATAAAAAATTTTTGCTTGTCTTGCGGAACACTCGCAAACCAGGTTACTTGCATTCTAAGGTTCCACCGTAATTAAAATGGTCTTCACTTGCAAATGAATGAATGAATAAATGAACAAATAGTTAGTATTTTAGTGTAAGATCTTTTGCTTATGGTACAACACAGACACAAGGCGCAGTCTGTTTTATTTAGAAAATTGGGAAAAGAAGTGGTTTTTAGAAGTTAGGATAAAAGGGGAGGAAGAGTGAGGATGTGCACGTGCAGGTCCAGATGCAATGCCCAGCTGGCAGGTAGGCACTTGGCTGGCAAGCAGTAGCTGTGGCAGAGTGGCGGAAAGGCCCCGCTCAGCCCCGGCCCCGCTCAGCCCTCTTTCAGCGTAGACTCAGACGTGAGTCAAGCATGACAATCCAATTTGTCCTGACTGGAAATTGGGGACTTAAGTTGGGGCAGCAACCTTTTCCTTTCTGTGAGTGATTACTGGCTCTCTGTGAAACTGAAAGTGCTGGGGTAGCTCAGTGCTTGTTTCCTTCCAGGCGGTTAAATAGTAAGGTATAATTCCACTTACTTTTATAGCCCCTGGGGCACGTATGCGTCAAATTTGACCACCTGACGCCTGGAATTCTCTCCGCACTGGGTGACAGATGCCTTTTCCCTTTTGGTGGCTGTGTCGCGATCTGAAACTGGAAATGAAATTGGAAGCGCTGGGGCAGCTCATGAGGTCCTTCAACATCTGTCTTTTTCCCAACAATCAAACAGCGGTGTACAGTTGGCTCGCCTTTAAAGTACCAGGGGCACAGAACATTGCCTTGCTCATATGCCACTTGCCACATTTACGTGCCACACACTTTTTCAAAACGACTTTTGCCAGACTTCCCTACACCGAGCTAAGCTAACACCTCCTTTTAATTATCGGAGCAAGTCCTTTAATGATGATGATCCGCTAGCCATGCCAGATTTAGCAGCCCTGCTAAGATAGGGCAGTGGTGGCTCAGAGGGCTAAGGCACTGAGTTACTGATCGGAAGATTGGCGGTTTGATTCCCAGCTCAGCCAGGTTGCGCTGGGATATGTGAAGAAGGAATTTCACTGTGCTGTAATGTATATGTGACAAAATAAAGGCTTTATTTACTTACTTCACACACCTTGTGCACTCCAAAGCGGAGCAAAAAAAAAATTCCATCACTGATGCATCTGTGACATGAAAAAAAAAAAAGGAGTAAACAGGGGCATGATTGGTAGGTACTCATTAATGCTATTCTGGTAATCAAATAAGCACATCATAGATTCATTGATAACTTTTAATATTTCTAACTGCTAACTCTGAATGCAGCTTGCATTACTTCACATCATTTTTTTTACATTTCTGAAACACCACACCATTAACAAATGGATTTCTGCTATGTCAAGGCTATCAACATTATAATGCTATATGGCTTCAAACAGTGTGTATAAATAGTGTAAAATGTTTTATGCAATGGAGTCCAACAGTGTTTTTATAGAGGTCCAGCTGGTACAGCCTGTTGTTCTTTATTAGACGTGAAATGGCTCAATTATGTCAGCAGGATTACAGAGCTAAATGAAACACCCCCAGTATTCATGCTTCTACATGCATTTATGTTGTCTTGAAAACAATGTGAGGAAAATAAAAGTCCATTGTTAATGATTAGGGCCAACTTTTTTTTTTTTTTTTTTTTTAGAAATTTGACTTCACTTGTTTTCTCAATAGATATGAAAATAAATATCACCATTAAAGAAAAAAGGCAGAAGTGGAGGAAAATGATGAGGAGACAGGATTAAGTACAATGCAAAGAACTCTGAGTGACTTCTTAGTCAAGATTAAGTCCAAGCAAATTCACTCACATGCATTTTCCTTCAGAAGCTCTCTCATTCTCACATTTCTCTTTCCAGTTTCTGGTGCTTTCTGTTGCATCTCTAAGCCCCTGCAGATGTTGTATTGCTCCTTCTATAACATTGCATTTCAAAATATTGCATGGAGACTTAATCCACTTTGCCTTAATCCCTGTAGCCTGGACCTGTTGTGGCAGACTCTCACACTTCACGCTAATAATAATCAATGACTCTCCTTGCAGGCTGTGATTTGGTCCAGTGGAGGCTGGGAATTGTGGGTAGGTGTATGGTGGCAGGTTCTACTGTGTTTAATAGATGGTGAATGGAGTGAGATAGAAGGAAAGCAGAAGCTGTTTTAGCCCCCCAGGGATTTGAGATATGATGCGATTCGTTTCTCTCAGTCTCTTGGTGCGATTGAAAAGTAAGCCGGCTGGATCCAGAGAGAAAATGTTGGAAAAGTGCCGCCTGCACAGGGATTTGGGCAACAACAAAGGCCGCTGCATTCTGGTAGGGTGTCAAATGGAGATGAAAAATCAAAAGAAAAGCTCATGGACATCAGATACTGCTCCAGAATTATACATGGGTATCCTGAGATACAATAAGCATGGAACAATAGTAGAATGCACTGATACTGATTAGTGACAGTAAGACCGGTTAGTTGTTTTGAAAGAATAGATCAAAAACAGGTAAAAAAAAAAAGAGAGACACATTTTATTTAATCAGTGGTCCCCTTAGCCTATGTGGGTTATCAGCAGATGTTTTTTTTTTTTTCTTTAATTTGGCTAGTAGAATAATTTACTAAAAATAATTAAAGTATGTCTCACCTATAAGCATTTATTTATACACTACATCTAAATATACTCTACATGCATCATATAGCAATCAACTTCTTAGTGATGTCACAAAGTAGGTTAGGAAAAAATGTGACTGATTAATCCATAAAAAAAAAATAATAATGAATTATGGGGCATCTAACCAGAGTTGGATAAAATACTAGGTTACCTGCAAATAGCAAATACTGTGCTAACTGCTAACAAATAACCAGAGGTGGAAAGTGTACTAAAAATTTTGTACTCAAGTAAAAGTACTGTTACTTCAGTGAAATTTTGCTGAAGTACAAGTAAAGTTACCATTATAAAAATCTACTCAAGTAAAAAGTAGCTCATAAAAAAATTTACTCAGCGTAAAAGTTACCAAGTTACTTTTTTTTTAACAGTGGGGGTGGGATGGGGGATCCTAGTCTAGTTAAAAAAAGACAAGCTGATATAAATAGTGAGGTTTGTATTGCTTTACAAAAATATACGCGCACACGCACACACACGCGCACACACACACACACACACACACACACACACACACACACACACACACACACACACTCCCACACCAGGATCACCTTCAAGGTGAACCCAGGCCAAAATAATAAACAAAAGGATATCTGTATTTTAGAACCTAGATTACCTGCAAAAAAAGACACAGCTCAAACAAAAATACAGGTACCTTTCCTGACTCCCTAAATAAAAAAAACTCTTCCCAAAATAAATGGCAGCCACACCCCTACTACTGGTGAGTGCACAAACATACAGTGAAATTATCTACAAATATCTACATAGAGTCAAGCAACCAAACCAAAGAGACAAAACAATAATCAAAGTCAATGGCAGGCAAAACGTCAAAACCGTAATACACAACCAAATATCAAAACGTCAAAATCACAATCCAAAAATAAGCACTCTCCAACACAACCAACACCTCGCCTATGCGCCTCCTCTTTCCCTGGTTTATATATGGTTGCGCTGATTGATGTCACTTTCAGGGCGGAAGTGACCATGTGGAACGTCAGGTAGATCCCGATGTAGGAACAGTCAGAAAACCTGGAGTGGAGTCTGGAGAGGTGCACAACCAGGACACAATACAAACACGAGAGTGCAACAAAGCATTTATACAAAGCATAATATTTTTTTTATTATTTTTCATTTTCAATCATTTTTTTTACTCAGTAGCGAATATGATTTAAAATGTAGTGAAGGACAATACTTCAAACAAAACATACTTAAGTAAAAAACTACTTTAAAAAGTAGAAGCACACAAAAAAAGTACTCAATTACAGTAACACGAGTAAATGTAATTCGTTACTTTCCACCTCTGCAAATAACTAATATTGTGCTACCTGCAAATATAACTATACTTATTTTTTGATAACTAGTGAAACAATCTCGGATACACTTAGGCACATAGTTAGTAAGTCAACTCCCTTGCTCAAGTGATGCCTCCAGGGGTGATAAGGCAACAACTTGCTTCGAAAAACCACTTGCAGTCATTGGTTCGCCTCTCTTGATCCCTAGCCATCAAGGGGCCTTTGGGATGTCTCATCTATCATGCCTCATGTATGGCTTACCATAAACATTTCCACTTAGGCTGCTGAATGAGAGCTTCAGGTTGTTGTTATGCTCATATAGAGTGATGCTGCTCACTTATTGTTGATGCCCTAACCACCTACGAAGCTAATGGCTTGTTTTCCTCTAAGAGCTCTTGGCTGTGAGGGTGGGACCTCTGTAGGTATCACAGGATAACTTGTAGGATGCCATGATGGTAAATCCAAGCTTTGAATTCCCTCTGCAAACCTAATGTTTGTATTGCCTCCAACTCTTGTCTAGTTTGTCAGATAGATTGCATAGATACCAATATACCACACACACACACACACACACACACACACACACACACACACACACACACCACAACAACAACAATTTTAAGTGAGACAGACTTTAATCACTTCTTAGTTAAATTAGCCTTGTGTGTAGCTTCAGTGCAAAATTACATAAGTAAACAGATATGATGTGATAATCATCTATCTTGGATGATTTTTGGGTAAGGTGAGAATGTAAAATTTAGCTATTTTCCCGATCTAATTCTTTGACACACTGGTCTCAGCTCATAAAGGCCTTGTTAATTACCTGGTGTGATGGACCAGATGTGATAGATCATGGGAAATGCACAAATATGTAGAAAATGGGCTCAAAATAATTGGGCTCAAATGAACTACTATTACTGACTAATTATCCAATCCCCACATTCCATTAAATACTAAATTCTTTACATTTCAAAAGCACCCAGGTTGAGACATAATGACTTGTGCCCCATAGAAAATGCTATATTTACACATTGGTTAATCAACTATGTACTGTAGAAAAAGTAGCTTTGCTTATCTCTAAAAATGCACATTCCAACACTCCATGGTTCTGGAAGTCTGAAAAAAAAAAAAAAACTTACGTGTTAGCATTGTGTCATTGTTGATAAAGCCATTATGATAAACGATAATCCTTACTGAATCGAAAAAGTAAAAAAAAAAAAATATATATATATATATATATATATATATATATATATATATATATATATATATATAAATAAAAATTGGGTCAAAAGACTGGTTAAAAATGAAAGCTAACTCATGCAAATTAGCTCGCAATGCAAGTAAATTCTATTGAGAATCTTGCATATTTCTTAAATAAACAGGGCCAACAGCCTTGTACTTTCACAGACAGAACCAATTTTACACGGGAGATGACCAATCACAGATGTTTTCTGGTAGTTTGCCAACAACTGTTTACTTGTCTCATACATATATGGCAATGTTTAATATATACGGTATACAGAATATATAAACATATTAAACATATATAATATAATATAAAATATATTAAACATTCTAATTCATTTGGAAAATATGCTAATAATGATTTTTTATTTTTTTTATTTTTACATATTGAAGTCATAAATTGTCACATAGATGTTTGACTTCTTTTGAAAAACAGAAGGATAACTTACAACACCCAAACAAACCTGATCAAAAGTTTACATATTCTTGAATGTTTGGCAACATTGTAAACACACAGGTCTAAATGGATATTAAACGGAAGTTTCTTGGCTCATAAGGTGATACCGTGACTTGGAAACTGCACCATGGGGCAGACAAAAAAAACTTCTAATAGACCTGTGTAATAAGGTAGTTGGACTTTATAAAGCAGGGAAAAGGAGATAAAAAGGTAACTCACAAGAAAAACCCACAAACAATTTTGAGAGAATTACAGGCTGTCCTGGAAAAAATGACCTGCATGGTCAAGTTGCCTGGAGAAAGCCGTTACTCATGCCACAAAAAGGACCGCTTACAGTATGCCAAACTCAGCATTCAACAACAACATTCCTCAACATTCCTCGGATTGGGAAGCTGAGACTATTGGGCCTGAATCAAATTTATGGTGTTAATTTATGTTATACGTGGCATCTCGGTCCTGGAGGAATGTAATTTTATTTCACTGTGTATTAAACTGCACATGGTTATAAGTTTTACCTGTTAGTGTATGAACATTGTATCTTGCTTTAGATAATATTTTTGGTTGTCTTTGCTGTACTTTGATCAACCAACCTACACTTGCCCTTTTAGGTACGACTTTGATACTTGAGTTTTGGTTTGTTTGCCTGTACCATATCCTCTTACCCACAATTTTAAGTTTGTCCTCCCATTCCTGGTTCATAACCCCCTCATGCTCTTGGAGAAATTTGAAAATGGCAATTAGCCAAATCTGCATGACTTTGGACTGTGGAATAACAGGACTTAACCCTTAAAGAACACTTAACCCTTAAGGTGCCACAAAAATACTACAATTTTAAAATGTTCATCTGTAGATAAACAGGTAAAGCATTACATTAAGATTTTTTTTATAGCCTTCATTTACCACATATAGGTAACATAAAGTAATTAACAGTTATACCATTGTGTGTGTGTGTGTGTGTGTGTGTGTGTGTGTGTGTTTAATAAAAAATAAATAAACCAAATAATTAATGCTTACATTAATAAATTAAGCCTACAATGGCCAATTATGAATCATTCCAAAATTCACTATAACTAAACACCAATTAGATATCAATGTTTAGTTACATGCTAAAATTTTATTTTTGTCTAATTTGCAGACTTATTTGTAGCCATTAATTGCATTAAGATTGGTCAGTGCAGATTTATTTAATTAAGGTTTAAACAGATGTGAATTAAAAAATATTCCTTAATGTAAAATGCTATTAATAACCATTGCCTATACTTGGACTGCATTTCATCTACTTCACAATGTGCAGGTAAAAGTAACTGTAAAAATCTCCACAAGAGAGATAACATAACATACATTTGTCATGTGCAGTGATACGAAGCATTATTACTTGTGTAAGCACACTGCAACTGTCCTCACTGTCGATCACATATACCACATGCCCATGGCAGTGTCTGCTTCACAGCAACACACTGTGATCTCGCTATTTATAATTGTATTACAACCATCCACTGACAAGACTGCTCTACTCACCATCAATAAAACTGCCAGTGGCAGGTTGGTCTATTTTTATCAGTACAGAAACCCAGGTGGCGAGGGCCTTGCTGGGCTACAATTAAACCAACTTTTAGCTAGGGACTTTTACTGCTGTTGGTTCCTGCATTAGAAACTGTTTAACCAGAAAAAAAGGGAAAAAAAAGAAGACTTGCTAACCTCAGTCTGCTTTGAGAATGCAGACACCCATACACACAGCCAATGGATGTGCCCACATGAAGTCTTACCCACGGAGGCCCCACCCTGCAATCAACAGCACCCAAAGGATCTGCTGCCAGACACCATAGCAAACCCACAGGAGTGACAACCCGAGGAGCCAGAGCTGCTCCAATGGCACAAGGGGAAGAGTTAATTTTTTTATGTTATGCATAATCAGTAGGCATTTATAAATTTAAGTAATGGTTAGATTAACGAGTTTACAGTCTCAATCAATCTTTTCTTTCTTTCTTTCTTATTTTTTTTTCTTTTAAAAAAGAGCAACCCGAAGATGACAAGAAAAACTCCCTGGGGCAACAAGTGGAAGAAACCATGAGAGGAACCAGCCACAAAAGGGAACCCATTCTTATTTGTGTGAGACCCATGATAGACCATGAATAACTTGAGGCTTGGGTACAAGAAATGTGGAAAGAACATCCCACAGGGTGAAATCCTAACACCAGAAGGTCAGATCTTATGGCTTGTGGTCAAACTCAGTATATTTATCCAGTCTTTTGTCATGTTTGCATACTTGAAGATGGAAGTAGAGAAGCTGATAGCTCAAATTTTTGTTGTGAACTGACAATAATCTAGCATTAGTCTAGCCTTGCTAGCTAAGATGTTACCTATTAGTGCTGCATAATTAATTACATAAAAATCTATTCACCTTTCAAACTTTTGTTCTGTTCCTCACACCATTCTTGAACCCTTTTTGCTGTGTGCCAGGGTGCATTATCCTGCTGAAAGAGGCCACTGCCATCAGTGAATACTACTGCCATAAATAGTTGCACTTGGTCAGCAAACAATATTTCAGGTGGTACATAGGGTTAGTACAGTAACATCCACATCAGATTTCCAAGCATCTCTCTTGCTCTTCCAACTTGGTGTAAATGACCCTCCCAGCCATCCACAGGATGTAAAAGAAATTATGATTCAACAGAGTAAGCTGCATTCTTCCACTGCTGTGTGGTCAAGTTTTGATACTCAGGTGCTTATTGCAGGCCCTTTTGCATTCTCAAACACGAGTCACCATGGGCACTTTGACTGGTCTGCAGCTGCACAACCCCATCTGCATCAAACTGGAATCCACTGTGTCAGACCTTTTTCATAACCTCCACAACCTTGTATTCCAGTACATCTAAAAGCACACTCCTATCTAGTGCTGCTAATATCCTGAACGGCATCTATGTTAATTCTTTTCTACCTGTTCTTCCTTTCTCTACCCATCCCGAGGCATCTGGAGATTGTGGCTGCTCCAGTAGGCAGAGCCCAACTCTGCAAGGATCTTGTGGCATTCAGAGAAGAACCACCTCCAGCTGGATTCTGCTTCATGGTTTGGATCTACACATGCTACTGCTGAGCTCCCAGGACCGCCCAGTCCTCCCCCCCGTCCTCTGCTCCAGCTGAATCATCCGTGTGCTGAACTGGGTTCGATGATGACTTGGACAACTTCTGTTATAATGAAATTACAGCAGCCTAACACACATGATGTCATTATATGATTCCTGTTATCCACCCAAATGAGGATGTTCCTTGTTGAGTCTGGTTCCTCTCAAGGTTTCTTCCTATTGCCATCTCAGGGAGTTTATCCTTGCCACCGTCGCCCTTGGCGTGCTCATCAGGGACTATCTCACAATCTCATTATTATCTAAACACATTTCTCACTCATACACACTTTCATAAATTTTCATTTCATTTTGCGAAGCTGCTTCAGGACAATGACCATTGTTAAAAGAATTATATAAATAAAATTTAATTGAATTGAATGACCCTTGAATGACCACATATGACCCTTTTGTTGGTTCACTCATTTTTGCTTCCTTGGACCATTTTTGGTAGGTGCTGACCACTACAGGAACAACTAAGAACATCCCAAAGAGCTGCAGGTTGCTCTGTCCCAGTCGTTTCGCCCTCACAATTTGGTCCCTGTCAAAGTCGCTCAAATCCTTACACTTACTTTTTTTCTGCTTCTAATCCCACAACTTCAGGGACAAAATATTCACTTGCTTCCTAATATAGCCCACTCACTTCCAGGTGCCATTATAAAGAGATGTTATTTGCACCAGGTCATAATGTTATGTATGTGTTTGTGTACTAAGAATAAAATGTTAGCAAAATGGAAATATGGATAAGGCATACTAAAGTATATTTTAAAAGCTTTTACCAGCACCTTAGAGCTATTTTTAATATGTGGCCTATCCATGTGGCCTGACTGAGGCCTTTTCTGTCTTTATGTAGTGCCACATCACTACACTACTATTTTAGTGCTTCATTGTTACTCCACAGCTAGTGACATCAAAGTATTTCAGAGCCATAGCAAGCACCATTTCCAACCACAGAGCACTCCGTAACAAAAAAAATGTGAATGTGGGAATTGGGATTTATGTATCAGAAAGTAGTAGCAAACTTCTAGGGAGGTGGTAAACACTCCCAGCAAATACAATACAGATTTATTGGATTAGGTAAGGTTTGGAATTAGCAAACATTCTTACATGAGCTTTCAATAATCTTTCACCGAAAGTCTTGTAAGAAGTATATTGCGCTCCATAATGACGGTAAATGTTTAAAATATGGATTTATACCTTCTTGATTTGAATGGACAGATGAACAGACATATCAGTTATTCAGTAAAATGTTTTTAACAAACACAGAGAAAGCTAGCCAGCTCTCTCATTTGTAACAAGTGTGAAAAAGGTCTAAAATCACAGGAGATCTGCAGTTTCTGAAATTACTCATAGCAGTCCATCTGGCGCTAACAAATATAGCATGGTCAAAGTCTGTGAAATCACATTTTCCCCTCCATTTTGATGCATGATGTAAAAATTACTTTAAGCGCCTTATATGTATGATTGAAAAGGGTAAGTTGAAGCCAGGTGCTACTAATCATCAATCATCAGCATCTCTCTCATATATATATATATATATATATATATACACACATATACACACACATATACATACACACACACACACACACACACACACACACGTGGACAAAATTGTTGGTACCCTTCAGTCAATGAAAGAAAAACTCACAATGGTCACAGAAATAACTTTAATCTGACAAAAGTAATAATAAATAAGAATTCTATGAATGTTAACCAATGAAAGTCAGACATTGCTTTTCAACCATGCTTCAACAGAATTATTTAAAAAAATGAACTCATGGAACAGGCCTGGACAAAAATGATGGTACCCCTAACTTAATAGTTTGTTGCACAACCTTTTGAGGCAATCACTGCAATCAAACGATTCCTGTAACTGTCAATGAGACTTCTGTACCTCTCTGCAGGTATTTTGGCCCACTCCTCATGAGCAAGCTGCTCCAGTTGTTTCCGGTTTGAAGGGCGCCTTTTCCAGACAGCATGTTTCAGCTCCTTCCAAAGATGCTCAATAGGATTGAGGTCAGGGCTCATAGAAGGCCACTTTAGAATAGTCCAATGTTTTCCTCTTAGCCTCTTAGTGGTTTTAGATGGGTGTTTTGGGTCATTGTCCTGTTGCAAGACCCATGACCTGGGACTGAGACCCAGCTTTCTGACACTGGCCAGCACATTTCTCTCTAGAATCCCTTGATAGTCTTGAGATTTCATTGTACCCTGCACAGATTCAAGACACCCTGTGCCAGATGCAGCAAAGCAGCCCCAGAACATAACAGAGCCTCCTCCAGGGACAGTGTTCTTTTCTTGATATGCTTCATTTTTCCGTCTGTGAGATAGATGTGCCTTGGCAAAAAGTTCCATTTTTGTCTCATCTGTCCATAGGACATTCTCCCAAAAGCTTTGTGGCTTGTCAACATGTAGTTTGGCATATTCCAGTCTGGCTTTTTTATGATTTGTTTTCAACAATGGTGTCCTCCTTGGTCGTCTCCCATGTAGTCCACTTTGGCTCAAACAACGACGGATGGTGCGAACTGACACTGATGTTCCTTGAGCATGAAGTTCACCTTGGATCTCTTTAGAAGTCTTTCTGGGCTCTTTTGTTACCATTCGGATTATCCGTCTCTTTGATTTGTCATCAATTTTCCTCCTGCGGCCACGTCCAGGGAGGTTGGCTACAGACCCATGGATCTTAAATTTCTGAATAATATGTGCAACTGTAGTCACAGGAACATCTAGCTGCTTGGAGATGGTCTTATAGCCTTTACCTTTAACATGCTTGTCTATAATTTTCTTTCGAATCTCCCGAGACAACTCTTTCCTTCGCTTCCTCTGGTCCATGTTGAGTGTGGTACATACCATGCCACCAAACAACACAGTGACTACCTGGAGCCCTATATATAGGCCCACTGACTGATTACAAGATTGTACACACCTGTGATGCTAATTAGTGGACACACCTTGAATTAACATGTCCCTTTGGTCACATTATTTTCAGTATTTTCTAGGGCTACCATCATTTTTGTCCAGGCCTGTTCCATGAGTTTATTTTTTTAAATAATTCTGTTGAAGCATGTTTGAAAAGCAATGTCTGACTTTCTTTGGTTAACATTCATAGAATTTTTTTTAATTATTATTTTTGTCAGATTAAAGTTATTTATGTGATCATTGTGAGTTTTTCTTTCATTGACCGAAGGGTACCAACAATTTTGTCCACGTGTGTATATGCAGTATAGGTGGCACTGTGGTGTAGTGGTTTGCACTGTCGCCTTGCACCTCCAGGGTCCCAGTTCGATTCCCGTCTCTGTGTGCATGGAGTTTGGTGGGTTTCCTCCCAGATAAAGTCACCCATAATTGGGACCAGCTAATACTGTGTAGAGATGAACAGAGCCTCCAAAGACAGCAATCAATCGATCGCATTCCAGAACCCCTCTCTCAGCTTGAATGATGCCATCCTGATAACCTTGTCATATCCGTGAACAAAAAGAAGCATCTGAAAAACTAAGCCGTGGAACTCTTAACCAGGCGTAAGACCACACTAAGACCAGATGCCTCAAAGTAAACGCAAAAACAATCGTGTAAATCGGTGATCCGGTAAACAGAGCGGACAGTTTTACAGTTTCACTCCGAGTTGGGTGCCAACCAAGTCATACTTTGACCCCCTTGTTGACCTCAGGACACAGGATGTCTCATGTTTTCCTCGTGGCTCAATGAACAAAGAGGCATTTGGCATAAACATTATTTTAAACAATCTTGTGGGTTTTTTTTAAACAAAATTGTGCCAGTAGGGCAAAATTTTACATACATACAGTATATTCACATAGTTTTCTGTCCGTCTGTAATGTCTGATTATTTTGTTTAACTAAGAAGTGTAATCAGCATTTACAAACCCCTTTTATTAGATGAAGGAAGGAATGAGTGTATAAGATGTGCAAGAACTCGGGCTAATGTTTGACGTTAATCAAAAGCTTGCTTTATTCAAAGAACATTGGAGTACACTGAAAATTGGTAGCATGAACAGAGCTCATGCAAAATTATATATACCTTATTATAAAGGTATTAAAACTCCCATCTGAAGAAACCCTTAGAAGAAGTTCCAGAGCACCGCCATCGGTAACCAGGCAACCAACGCCTCACCGAAGGGAAAGTCATCTCAACCACAGCGCACCAACCAATCAGCAATGCTGTGATTCCCTTCTCTGGAGGAGAACCACCTGATGAGAATGAAACGTAATGCAAGTAAACAAACAAAGCTGCATACCTTACTGAAAATTTATGCTCGTTTCATAACTAAACTGTACAAAACTAAAATTTTGTCTGAAGGACGTCCAGGCACGCCAGCAGTGCGGCATCGGAACGCAGCATCTCGTTCCCACTTTATCAGGGAACAGGGTTACAGCCAAGTAACCCGAGACGTTTCCTTTCAAAAGCTACACTCGATGCTGAGTGAAAACGCTATGGGAACGAGAATACCAACGCCGCTGCACTGCAAATGTCTGGACCCCCAGGTTGTGTAGCGTGTGCGCACAAGCCGAGGAGGTCTCAGACCTAGCTCTGGGATGCTGACTCAAGGATCCGCCCACCCAGAGTAGCATTGACATCCAGACTATAAAATCTAACAAACGTGTGTGGAGAGGACCAGCCCGCCGCATCACACACCTGCTGCAGGGGGACGCCTCTTGCCAAGGCAATCGATGAGGCAATCCCCCTGGTTGAGTGAGCCCTGATTCCCAGAGGCGAAGTGTGACCACGCGCCTCATAGGCTAGGGCAATGGCATCTCTCACCCAGTGTGACAGAGTCTGTCTAGTGGCAGCCGCCCCCCGGTTGCGACCCCTATGGCAAATAAAGAGCTGCTCTGACTTACGCCACTGGCTAGTGCGGTGGACGTAGATCCGAAGAGCACGTACTGGACACAGTAAGTGAAGTCTTTCCTGCTCCGGAGCTGTGAAAGGCGGAGGACAGAAGGCTTTGAGAACAACTGGGTGCATGGTCGAGAATGGAACCTTGGGAAGATAGTTTGGGTGAGGATGCAGAATAGCTTTGACTAGCCCAGGGGCAAAGTCTAGGCAGGATGGGGAGACTGACAGAGCCTGCAGATCCCCAATCCTCTTCAAAGAAGTAATAGCCATAAGAAAAACCATCTTAAGAGACAGAAGCCTGACAGGCGCTGACTCTAGTGGTTCGAAAGGGGTGTCGGCCAGGCCTTCGAGTACGATAGTTAAGTCCCATGAAGTGGGCGGCTTCAACCATTTAGCTCCACAAATAAAACGGGCAACTAAATGGTGCTTGCCCACAGAAACCCCATCATTCAGAGCGTGACAAGCCGAAATAGCGGCTACGTACGTTCTGAGCGTACTAGGGCATAAGCCCGAGGACAACTTTTCTTGCAGAAACTCCAGCACTGAAACAATCTGGCAGTGAACTGGGTCTACATGTCTTGCCATGCACCAATTTTCAAATACACTCCATTTGAGGGCACAAGTTTTCTAGTAGAGGGAGCCCTGGCACTTAAAATGGTTTCAATTACGCTGGCTGAAAGCCAAGCATGTCTTAGTTGGTCCCATTCAGGGGCCAAACGTGAAGGTTCCAGAGCTCGGGCCGGGGATGAAGTATTGTCCCCTGCGCCTGAGACAGAAGATCCCTCCTCATTGGAATCACCCAGGGTGAGCCGTCGAGGAGAGATATTAGGTTCCGAGAACCACACGCTGGTCGGCCAATGGGGTGCTATCAATAAGAGGCGCAAACCCTGTTGACGGACCCTCGCCAGGACTCCTGGGAGCAGAATTATAGGTGGAAACGCATAAAGGCGTAATCTGGGCCACGTGTAGGGCCATTGCGTCCAGACCCAGGGGAGCTGGAGGAGTCAGAGATTAGTAAAGGGAGCATTGTGCTGCCTCTTGTGAGGCAAAGAGGTCCACCACTGCTACGTAAAATCTTTCCCAGATTTGACTGACTACTTCGGGGTGGAGTTTCCATTCCCCATGTTTTACAGCTTGTCTGGGTAGCAAGTCTGCTCCTACATTCATATGCCCTGGAATGTAAATCGCCCTGAGGGACAGGAACTTGTCCTGTGTCCAAAGCAGAACCTGGTGCGCTAGCTTGTTCAAGCGGCGCGAGCGCAGTCCACCCTGGCGATTTATGTACGAGACTACCGCAGTGCTGTCCACCCGCACTAGGACATGGTAGCCTCTCAACTGCTGGAGGAAGTGTTTCAGGGCCAGAAACAGAGCCATCATTTCGAGGCAATTGATGTGCCATGCGAGAAGATGACCTCTCCAGCTCCCTTGTGCTGGACGGCCATCCAAGACCGCACCTCAGCCCATGAGGGAAGCGTCTGTCGTTAGCATCTTGCGACGACAAGACGGACCTAGAGTGGGACCCAAAGTCAGAAACCGGGGTCTGAACCACATAGAAAGGGTATGAAGCCCCCAGCGCATAACCCTTATTAGCCTCTGGGGGTTGGCCCTTGAATGAAACCCCCTAGCTCTTAGCCACAGCTGAAACGCTCTCATGTGCAGAAGGCCCAAAGGTATCACCGTGGACGCAGCTGCCATGAGGCCTAAAGATTTCTGAAAGTGATGAACAGTGACCTTCTGGTCTAGCTTGATTTCCTTCAGGGTGTTGAGAATGGATTCGACACGAGCAGGAGACAACTGTGCCCGCATTGTGACCGAATCCCATGTGACACCCAAATATGTTGTCCTCTGAACAGGAAGGAGAATGCTTTTTGTGGCGTTGAGTCTCAATCCTAAAGAATGAAGATGGGCTAGGATGACATCCCGATGTCGAAGCGCTAGCTCCTGAGACTGGGCCAGAATCAGCCAGTCGTCTATGTAATTCAAAATACAGATGCCCTGGAGTTGTAAAGGAGCCAGAGCTGCATCCATGCATTTTGTATATGTGCGGGGTGACAGAGCTAGGCCAAATGGAAGGACCCGATACTGGTAAGCTTCGCCCCCAAAAGCGAACCTCAGGAACTTCCTGTGCTGTGGCAATATTTCTATATGGAAATATGCGTCCTTGAGATCGATTGTCACAAACCAATCCTCTAGTTGGATTTGAGAAACAATCATTTTGACAGTCAACATTTTGAATCTGGATTTCCTGAGATAGCGGTTCAAGCCATGAAGATCCAAGATCGGACGCAACCCCTCCCCCTCTCTTGGGCACCAAAAAGTACCGACTGTAGTAGCCCAACTCTCTGTCTGGGAGGGGAACATGTTCTATGGCCCCTTTGCCCAGCAGAGTCTGTAACTCCTGGGCCAGCAGATGTGCTCGGTCCGGTTTCACAGAAGTGGAGACCACGCCGTTGAAACGCGGAGGACGATGTGCAAACTGAATCATGTAGCCTGTGCCTACAGTCCTTTGTACCCAAGGAGATATGCCTGGCAGTAGTTTCCATGCTGCCAGCTTCTCCGAAAGGGGCACGAGCTTTGACACTTCCGCTGGATGGGGGGGGTGTTAGGTGTTGCATATCCTGAAGTATGGCAGGAGATGCCCGAACACCCAACTTTTCGTTGGAGACCGGCGCACCCCAAAACACCAGTGGTGGCGAGGATTGAACACCGTCCTCCCGGGAGTGCCAGGGAGAAGGCCCTGTTTTGTGATGAAAATCCAGGCGCCCCTCCCTGGGGGGGACACCCACATAGCCCCAGGTGCACGAACCTCAGGGCTTCTTCTTTGAAGAGAGGAAGCTCCTCAGATCCAGTCTTTTTGAAGCAGATTTCTGAGAAGAGCGGCGAGCCCCACCCCAGTCTTTATGAGGGGGTGCGCGGCTGGTCACGCTCTCCTTCTGCACCTCACGGCTGATAGGGGCCAGACCTGGCCGGGGCCGGGTGGCCGACGGTCCCGGTTCTTGAGCACGGCAGGGAAGGAACCTCTCAAAGGCCTGTTCATATAGCTTCGCCTCCCAAAACCTAGTGGCGACGGAATTAACAGCGTCGCCAAAGAGGCCGGAAGGCGAGACGGGGGCATCAAGGAGGACAGCACGATCCTTATCCTTGATGCCCATGACATTCAGCCACAGATGCCTCTCCGTGGATACCATGGCAGCCATAGAACGGCCCACAGCACGGGCCGTCTGCTTGGTTGCATGGAGAGACAGGTCTGTGGCTCGGCGCAGCTCTGCAAACGCCCTGTCATCAATAACCCCGCCGGTGCTCAGGTCCTTCAGCAGGTCAGCCTGGTAAGCCTGCAAAACCGCCATGGTGTGCAGTGAAGCGCCAGCCTGACCTGCTGCCTGAAAAGCTTTCCCCACCAAAGCAGATGTCAATCTATACGGCTTGGAGGGGAGAGTAGGCTTTTTCAGGGAGGATGATGTCCCAGGAGAGAGATAGCCCGCAAGCATCCCTTCTATCTGGGGCATCATCATATAACTGCGTACTTTCGCATCAACGATATTCGAATAAGTCGAAGTCGATGGCACAAAAACACGCGATGAATACGGCTTGCTCCATGAAAGAGTTAATTCATCATGGAGGTCACCAAAGAAGGGGAGAGAGAGACGTTGAGGCTCCTCCCCCCGGCCACCCGACAGAAACCTGTCGTCGAATCTCGAACGCTTGGGGGAATCTCGCTTCTGCGGCCAGTCGATATGCAATCGCTCGACCGCACGCGTTATAACCTTTAATAATTCCTCATAAGCTCTTTCAGCACTGGAGGAGCGTTGTGAGGAGGCTACTTCCATGGAAACGAGAGAGGAGCATTCTTCCGCTCCTTCACAAGAAGCGCCGGAGCGCGCTTGCGAAGCGGAAGCTAAAACTTCCTGATTCGGAGAGAGCGAGAGAGAAATTGGAAATTCCATCTCGTGCGCATCTGCCAGATCAGCACGCGAGCCCCAGGAATGCGCCGCGGCTCGCGGTTTCTCTTTAAAGAAAGCGAGCCGCGCGCGAAGCACCTTAATAGGGAGAAGATCACAGTACTCACAGTCTCCCTGAAGCCCGAGGCGAGCGTGTTCTTCCCCCAAGCACTCGAGACAAAATTCATGAAGATCGCCCTCCGAAAGAGATCTATCGCACGGAGGCACGCATCTCTTAAGCAACTCCGCCATATCAGTGAGTTAATGCTGTTATTTTATTTTTGCTTTCGTTATGGCTTGCACATGCACACGCAGACACAAAGCGGTCCTGAAGACAAAAAGATCTGAGGATGTTTCCGGTTCACTCCTATTTATAACCTGCAGGTGCACCTTATTCGGTGACGTCATGCCTGGCAGAGGTTATAAGCCGAAGGTATTCGGCGGTTTTGACATGCACAGGCTTCACAACCGGGCAACAAAGAGATGTTCCCATAGCGTTTTCACGCAGCATCGAGTGTAGCTTTATCAGGGAACTTCCTTAATTTTCACCTTCCAAACTGTTTGTATGTATGCATGTGTGCATATGTGTGTGTTTAAGTAGTGTAGTTTCATATATCGTAGATTAGTCAAATAAATTCTTGTTTCTTTTTAAAGAACTGTTGTCTTGATCATGTATTTTAAAGTCTTAACATTTGCCTAGATCTTACCTTGCCTTGCTCATAATTGATAAATACCAGACTTTGTATTATCCTCGTTGGCCGCGAGATAAACAGGATTGGTAAGATACACTCAATTGTGCTATACCGTGGATGGATAGTATATAAAGTGTATGTGTATTTTTAAATTGTAAATCAGTTAATCAAATTAACCCGATTCGTTAAAGATTCAATTCACCTCTGACCATTAAAGAATGCAGCGGTCATTCTTTGTCTGCATTATGTAAATCCTACAATTGCATGCCTTTGTAACAAGTTACAAGTTCCTGTTCCATTTTGGCCATGGCAAAAGCCTGGCAAGAGCTGCCTTCACCATATTAGTCAGTCATAGAATATGTTAAGGAACTACAACAAAATATTAGCAAGTCCTTAACGTCTTTCCTGTTGTCAAACAACACATAAGGAGCATCTCGCATAGCCATGTGAATTCCTGGTTGGTGACCGCATCCTGCTGCTCCTCCTAAATACCGTCTGTAAATTCTTAGCCTGCTGGCTAAGAATTCACTGTAGTGGAAAGAGTCGGGCCACAACTGCAACAGCTGGGTAAGGGAAAAAGCACTGAGCTGTATCATGTAAACTTACTAAAACGGTGGATTGAATCTATACCATTAACCTCAGCTCTCATTTAGCTGTTGAGCAGACTGCAATCTGATCCAGCAAGGAGAGGAACTGACAGAACCAGGAGTTGAGCGAGCTAGTGGAACGGTTCAAGGATGTGTTCTCCACAAAACCGGGGCTCATGTACTTGGTACGCCATGACATACAGTAAAGAAGCTGCCCTGCACTTTCCTCCGTCAGCGCCTGTACCGTGCTCTGGAGGCCCACCGTAATAACACAGAGTTGGAAAGCATGTCCCAGCATGGCATCATAGAGGAGCTGACAAGCCCATGGTCAAGCCCCATTATGATGGTGCCCAAACCTGACGGGTTGATTCGCCCCACATAACATTAACACCATATAACATTATCACATGAGAAAGGATCATGGTTGCCCAAGGTTCTTTTATACCACTGGGAAACAAAGGCTAACTAGTCTGGTCCAATCCCACTAGATACCAATAAACATCCCCAGAGTCTTGTCCAAAGAACCAGACCCACACAAGCAGCCCAAGAGGAATCTATAGAAACATTGACCATAATGTTTTATTTTGTAATGTTTTATAATTTATATTATACAACCCAATTTACAGAAAAGCTGGAACATTTAAAACATTTTAATAAAATGAAAAATAAAATACTTTCAAATCACATGAGCCAATATTTTATTCAATATAGAACAAAGAAAACATAAATGTTTAAACAGGGACCTTTTAACACTTTTATCCACTAAAATTTCAAATTTGATGCCTGCTTCATGTTATAAAAAATTTTTATGGGGGCAGCAAAGGGCTGAAAATGCAAGAATTTCTTGATTTTTTCAAGATTCAGCCAAGTTAATTGACATCAGATCTGTAACATGATTAGGTATATATGTCTTTCAGAGGCAAAGAAGAAAAGATGGACAAAGGCTCGCCAATCTGTCAAAGAGTGCGTAAAAGCATTGTGGATTCAAAAATTTAGCTGTTAGTAACCAATCTTTATTTTTTTCTCAGTTTAAAAAAACTTTGGGTTTTAAGAACTTCATTAAAAGAACAAAGACAAACTTAGGAGAAGTGGAATGTGAGAAAGGTAAGGTTGGAAAATTGGGTTCTTTCGACCTGCCGGCACGCAAGTGTGTTTGTTTTAAAGCCAGCTCAGGCAAACCGTGACGAATGCAGGAGGACACACCTGTGGCAATTTATTCATTAGTGCATCAACATTGTCTTGTAAATAGCTAATTAAACCTATGAACACAACTGTTCAAAAAATACTTAAAAGACGCATGGTCTATTTTGTCCTCAAGTGAAATACATCAATACATTAATAAGTTACACCATGATAACATTAGTGGAGAAGGATTTAAAGAGACTTGTCTCTATTACATCATGACTTCGAGACAACCACAGTAAATTTGCCGTAGACAGTGTTTATTTTGCTCAACATTACAAAACAGCCTTGTCCAATAAAACAGTATATCTTTAATAAGCCATATTGGTTTCGAGTCAAAAGTAAAATTAAAGAAACACTGAGAAGACCATGTAAACTTGAACCTGTATAGCCACGAACCTGCTTTAACAATAATTAGTGATTGTTTTTATATTAGTTTTTTTTAAATATATATTTTTTAATGTTCAAATAAAACTTGATTTTCAGAGTATATAATTTGTTGTGTTATCTGATTACAGCGTTGGCTGATTTTGTGATACCTTGGATAAATCACAATATAAGCCCTCTCTCACACACACACACAAACACGCACACACAAATAGCACATGAAATCGCATGAAACTAGGGCAAAAAATATAAGCAGTGAAAAAACAGTAGTATACTGTAGATGATCCCTGTCCTGCGATAACAGACGCTAAACCTCTGGAACTTTTTAGTTGTTCTAGTATTGTTCTGAAGTGTGAATGTTTATGGGGATTTAATCTGTCTCTGCTGTTGCATCTATTCACAGTTGTGATAAGTGATTAATGCCCCATCAGATCTTGATGGGGGAACGTTATGCAGATTTAAATGACTAAAGAAATACTCATCTGTTGTAATGATGCAGGTCGCGCAAGAGGCAGATCTGTGCATGAACTGTTCAGAAAGGGCAGATCTGCTGGCTGCTATCATGTGGAGTTCTGAACAGGCAAAGGCGCTGCCATTTATACATGTGGTTGCCAGTAAACTCCACCATCAGGCTATCAGAGCTTAGTGTGATCATTTAGGTTACACCGGTAAGGTACCAGGGCCAAAGACACATCAAGAAAGAAAGAAAATAAAAGAAAGAACGTAAATAAAAGACAGAAAGACAGAAAAGAATGACAGACAGGCTGTTCAGAGACAAGACAAAGCCCCAGCCTCTGTCTAAGACGCCGGCGAGAGAGAGAGAGAAAGAGAGAGCAGCATGCATGCACGCTCAGTTTAAGTTAATAGTGCACAGCACAAAAAAAAAACTCTCTATCATAGGTCCTCCCCTCTCAAGCCCTGTATAAGGGCTCTTATAATTAAAAACATCTCGTGATGCGGCTCTCCATACCGCATCGCGTAACATCCGTATGGGCATATATTTGTTCCTGATATTATGCGCCATTAATCAGTTTGTTATGCCAATTTTTGACTATCAGCGAAAAAAAAAAAAAAAAACACCATCAAAAATACAACAAAAACAAACAGAAGTTATATTTTGAGCTTTACTTGCAGCAAAATATTATCTATCAGTGTATTAAATGGAACTAGATAAAATACACTGTAATGTTAAATACATTGCCTGCATTTTTATTCCGTATCTACAGCTATCGGTATAGACAAATTACAGATGTTACCCTGTTTTTAAGGATGTCTTGGAAAATATTGCAATAACTAGTTTTATTTATTCAGTAATTAATTAATTTTAAATAGCATAAGCATCATGGGTTGTGTATTGAGTGATTTAAAAATTCTGTTTTATTTTCTTTTTTTACCATATCATCTATTTATGAAATATGTTGACAGCGCCTGTATATAGACATGCTGTATAAGGCTGCCTGGATACTGCAGTTAACTGAAGCAATCAATACTCCACCTGGCGGGACGATACAGCATTGCAACCATCTTATTGGAAAATGCATGGGGGCGTTTATGGGGCGGGGCTTCATTAACTGCATCATCGCGGGGGATCAAATTCTGTGCACGATTTGTGCCTTGTCATGGTTCGCTATGGGACCCGCCATGGTCCAGACGGCTGTTTGACATGGCTCCTACTGTATACATGGTCTGGGTGTCAAACTGGCATGCATCTCATTTGCATTTGCATTTCCAAATTCTAATTCTAAAACTCCAGAAACTCAATTTGAGGCCTGTAGCAAGCATCAAATTTGAAATGAGCTCATTTTGTGCATAACATTGTAAACATTCTTAGTTTAAACATTTCTTATGTTCTCTTTATTGTATTGTAAATAAATTATTGGCTCATATAATTTAAAAGTCTTTTAGTTTTTATTTTATTCAAAAAAAAAAAAAAACCTTCCAACTTTTCCGGAATTTGGGCTGTATAAATGTTGGGGTTGTCCCTCTATAACGCATCTCACCTTTAAACAGAGACACATGCCTGGGACATACTCTATAAAGTGCATGGGACAAACAGAAATTGAGAGTTGGCATACAGTTTAGAATTTCCCGTCATCAATCTCCATAATAGTCAACATTCTTGGCATATTTTCATATAGCAAAGTCTGGAAACAGCATATCCAGCACTGCCTGTCTGTGTGTTACATAGCCAATTGACTGCATTCATTTTCTTCAGCTTCGAGATTTTTGAGGATTTTCTATGTGTTATGAAATTTGTTGTATGTGCCTCTAGACAATGTAATTACATGTGTGCCATTAACACAGAAATGCAACTGTGGATATTCTTTAAAACAGATAGAAAGAAAAGAAAGATAAATCACAGTGTGAGAGAATGTCTTTTTATTAAATCACTTATATCACTTTTGTAGACTGAAAGCCAATCTTAGCTCACTGATCTGCTCTACTGATCAGTTTCCCATTTCTCTCCTTCTCTTAATGCATGTATTTTGTTTTTATTTTCCTAATGTCTCATTGTCTCTGTCTTCTTTGGTAAATGATGATGATGATGATGATGATGATGATAAAATTAGTGAATTAGAAATGCTATGATAAGCACCCTCCTAACATGAGTGCTTTATTCTGACATATGACATTGCATGAACCTCCAGTCACACTGAGAATTATTAAGTAAAGCCACTTAAGCCATTCTAATTAAAGGCAGCCTAAATAAGCTCAGCCATAATAAATGCTGAGAGAACAGAGTGACACAATCTTCAGCAACATGAACTGAACTTGCAGACATCAAGTCTTAAAATAGTTTGTATATATAGTACTGTGTGTACTTTCTGTGTCTCCAGGCAACTGTGTGGTGGTGTATAGAGGAAGAAGGGTGGGAAGTTGGTTGAGCCAGGCTCCACGTGAGGTTAGTGAATGGCAGACTGTATCAATGTGTATGATGAGTTTAAACCAGTGAAAGAACTTAATGAAGAGCTAATCTATTAAACATCTGATTCTACCCACTGTCAAGTTGCACCTTCTTTCCATATGTACTGTATATAAGAAGTGCCAACCTAAAAATGAGAGTACTGGGCCTAGAAGTTAATGTACTGTCATAAACAAAATAACCCAATGTAAAAAAGAGTGGAACAGTGATTTCTGTGAGTACTTTGCTACTACAATCATTTTAGAAGATTTGTATATCTTGTTAAGAGTTACAAGTGTGTCATCTTGTGAGTCATTGTAACTGGGATACTGTGGGATACAAAAGTCAGAGGTTTTTACATGCAGAGTGAAGTTTTTCATGTGGGAGTGTGGGAGCAGTCAGATTTGAAGCTTGCAGTACAATATAACCAAAAAGCATGTTTGTTAACATGTGCAACAGTTGTTGCTACAGTGAATGTATGGTTCTGTTCTGTGTATTAATTATCCTGAAAGTGTCTCACATGATGCCTTGTGATGGATTGGCACCCTGTCCAGGTTGTACCCTGACTCATGCCCTGAGTCTCCTGGCATAGGCTTCAGGCCCCAGCGACCCAGAATACAGGATAAAGCGGTATAGGTGATGAGTGAGAGTGTCTCACATGTGTGTTTTTGCATTTTATGTAATCTCACATATTTTTATGTGTTGCACCATGTTTCTGGAGAAACCACATTTGATTCCAAAGTATACAAGTTATATAGTACAATAGCAATAAAAACCAACTTGATTAAACTTAAATTAGTGACTTACGTCATGTAAGGTAATTTATGTTTTGGGAACTAAATTTGTTGAGAAATATCATTAACATGATAACAAGGTCAATAACAAAGATAAATTATGTATTAAGTGTTCAAATCTAAAGAATACTGTATAATATTTGCAATACAACAGACATAGTCTATTATAATGTTCACCCCTATGCTATCCCTTTTAAACTTCTAAACAATGTTTTTCACATTGTCCATTTCACATTCCTTTATATTTTTCTTTTTATTGCTTGTTTTCAGTTAGGCTATTTATGGTGTCACTCTATAATTAAGACATTGCGAGTGTAAATCCTGCTTATACAGTCATCAAGCTGGCAGGCAAAGAAACTAAAAATTGGCAATATTCCCTGGGGCGAAGGATGAACCTTGTCTAAAAATCAGAATGTCACATTTCTTACGGTGCTGCAGGCGAGGCATAAATGCAGAGGTGAAGATGTTTTTAGATGTTTTTAATGAAGAAGACATAAAACATAAACAAACGCACTTAACTTAAAAATAAACCAAACAAGAGTACCTAAACTATTCAAAGCACTATGAACTTGAACTAGCATGAAATAAACTAAACATAATCTAACCAGCAGTTCATGATTCTATTCTATCAGATGCATGACCAAATAAACTGGAAAATCTGGCTTCTTATAGCCACTCTAATTAACCAATCACCTTGGTTCAGGTGAGAGACCTCATCACCTGATCGGGGTGCATTCTGGGAAATGAAGTTTAAAACGAAAACTTAGGAAAACTACAAACAAAACATAAAAGAGTCTCTGGATGCCAGGCGCCCGGTAGGGGTTATCCCTGACACAGAAGACCGTTTATCATGGGAGTCATACACCAAGCATCCATAACATTAACACCACATAACATTAACATTGATTATCAATTTTTATATAGATATATACAGTGGAACCTCGGATTGCGAGTAACGTGGTTTACGAGTGTTCCGCAAACCGAGCAAAGATTTTTAAAACATTTTTAATCGGAAACCGAGCAAGTATTAGTTTACGAGCCGAGTATCATGTATCACGCATGCAACTCTTATTTTGACACCGAGTGTCACTCTCTCACCTCCTTCCCTCAACACCCCCCCCAACCCCCTGGTTTCGCAAACACACAGAAACTCTGCTCGTCTCTTACGCGTGTGCGCGCGTAATTTGACACCAACACACACATGCACAGATGCTCTCTCGCCTTTTCACCCCATCCCCGGATTCACAAACACACAGAAACTCTGCTCTGTCGCGATTCTTTTCAAAGGTAAGGTGCTGGTTCATTTGTTTTTTGTTTTTTTTACTTTACTGGAGTGATTCCCTTAGTATGCACTCACGCCAGGTCAGAGAGATTTTTTTTTCCCTGTTAAAACAGTGTTTCCGTTGTGTGTGTGTTTGTTGTGAAACTTAAAAAGTGATTTCTTTAGTATGCGCTCATGTCAGTCTCAGAGAGATTTCTTTTTTTCCTGTTATAACGGTGTTTCCGTTGTTTGTGTGTTTGTGTGTGTGTGTGTGTGTGTGTGTGTGTGTGTGTGTTTGTTGTGAAACTTAAAAAGCAAGGTGGGAGAGGGAGGAGGAGGAGTGTTACTGTGTAAAACGAGGCGAGGGAAGGGGCTAATTCCACACACACACACACACACACACACACACACACACACACACACACACACACACACACACACACACACAGACACACACGGCGCCTGCGCGCACCAATGGAAACACTTGTCTGTCAGGATTTATTTGTGCTTTTTTTTAAAGGTAAAGTGCAGATTAATTTGTTTTATTTTCATTTTATAGATTGTATTAATTATTTTTATGTATTTATTTTTTGGGGCTGTGGAACGAATAATTTGAGTTTTCATTATTTCTTATGGGAAATGATGATTTGGTTTACGAGTGTTTTGGAACACGAGCCCACTTCTGGAACGAATTATGCTCGTAATCCAAGGTTCCACTGTATATATAATTAAAGTTGTGACACCAACGAGCATGTGCAACCAAGACTTATTTATGCCTGTGTGGACCAAAAGTCAGCCTGTTGTGTCTGAGCTCAGAAAAATCAATGCTGCACAAATGCTGGCTTTGATAGAAAGGTATCAGAACATTCACTGCATCACAGTTTGCTATGTATGGGGCTAAGCAGGCAAAGAGTATAATATTGTTGATCTGGCCTCCAAATTCCTCAGATCTCAATCCAATTGCGCATCTATGGAATGCATCAGACAAACAAGTCTGATCCATGGATTCACCACCCTGCAACTCACACCCAAAGAGACTTGTGCGCCACTGAGAAGCTATTGTGTGCCACCTGATTAAGTTTACAGGTCATTTTGTTCTGTTTTTTTTATTTTATTCATGTTGGTGTTATATATTTCATCCAATGTTAAAAGTTGCACTAAGTAAATACAGCTGAATAAAACAAAAATGGTCTCTGTCTTCATTTCGTTGGGGGGTTTCTTGTCTAATATCCACTGTAGATGGTGAATAGATTAGCAGCTGTTCAATATTATTGCATGAGCAGCCATTGGTAGCTGTGATAAGTGGATTCTGATACTGGGATGGTCTGAGCACCTTGCTTGTGCAACGGTAGCTCAGTGGTTAAGGCATCGTCATACATGACTGGTACTCAAAATTCATCGCACAGTCCAAGGACAAGCACAGTAGGTTGACTGGTGAGTCCAAATTTCCCATAGTGCATGAGTCTGTGTGGGTGCTTAAGGCCTGCAATAGGTTGCCACCACATCTAGAGTGACATGTCTTTTGCCACCCTCCATTCACCCCCACTACACTGCAGAAGATAAGAAGTAAGGATAGTTAATCAATTAATGAATGAATAATGCAAATGAATTCTAATAAAAGTTTATAGTTTCTTATTTGCCACTTTCATCATTTGATATTGCTTTGCTTTTCCGCATAACTAATTTTGTGATAAATGATATACGGTGCTATGAGCTTCTTTATTTAAACCTTTTATCTCACCATTTTGCTTTAATACATTTCACTAAATGTTTACTAATTATTTTTCCTATTTTATGTTTTTGTGTTTTTCTATTTACATTAAAGGTGTTAGACAGCAAGAGCAGTCTATGCCATTTAACACAATTCCATCTATTTCAATGTGTCATTATAAGCAGAATATTGCTGTTAAAAGTAAAAACAATAAAAGCAATAACATGCAGGGCTTTGGAGGAACAAATTTGATCCACCTGCTTTACAATGTCCTTAACTACACATTTTCTGTACTCACCTGCACTATATAAATTATTTTTTACCTTAACTATGAAATCACAAATAAAATTGCTGGTAATAGTCTACAGAAAAGTTAACTACAAATTATGTTTTATTTATTGTTCTTACAATTCTTCAAAAGTGTCTGCTGAATGTTTAAGCTGTGAAACAAGGCTCAGTGTGCTGAGGAAATTGCAAAAAAAAAAAAAAAACGAAGAAAAAGTGCACAGCAGAGGCATTTAGGATTGCAGCAAAATACTGACACGCTCTCTGGCATCAAAGAGTGTGCACAACATGCTTCCAAGCTTCCCTGAGGAACACAAAAACCAATGGAAGACATTCAAAGACTAGAGAGACAGTGGGGTAAATGGATTTCTAGTGGTAAAAGAGGAACAAAAAAGGGAGAGAAAAAGAGAAGAGGAGACAGAATAACAAAGAGAAGAGAAAAAGAAAGGAATGGAGAAAGACAAAGAGAGAAAAGGAGACGTTTGGGGACATTTGAAGAGACAGTAGAGAGATAAAAATAATTTCTTGGAATAACAGCAATAGAGAGTGACACAGACAAAGAAAGGGAAAATATGGTAGGACACAGAGAGAAGACAAGACAAAAACGAAAGCATTTGATGGATAAATGGACAGGCAGGGAGAGGGAGAGAGAGAGAGAGAGAGAGAGAGAGAGAGAGAGAGCTGGGGCTGGGTCTGTATCTGACAGATGGTGATGGACCACCCTTCTGTGGGTGCAAGTGTGTGTATGTGTGCGTGTCTGTGTGTAGTGGTGGGGGACAGATGGAGGCTGGCCCCTGTCCCCTAGGGAGAGAAGAGACACAGGATGTGTGTTGTGAAGATGGCTGCCAGCTTCAGAATGGGAAGACTTCATGGTGTGTGTGTGTGTGTGTGTGTGAGAGAGAGAGAGAGAGAGAGAGAGAGAGCGAGCTGAGTAAATAAATCATATGATAATGGTTTCCAATACATATGAGTGTTGAAGGGAGACAGGACAGGGTCTGAGAGAGGAGACAAAATTTCCCTTCTAGATTTCAAATCAAAAGGGAGATGCCATTAATTACCAAATACACAGAATTAAGGCCATACATAGACCACTTTTCTGTACCGTTTACCAGTTACATTTCTACTGTATATAAAAGAATGCTTGTGCAGTGGAATGTGTGTGTGTGTGAACAGAGAGAGAGAGAGAGAGAGAGAGAGAGAGAGAGAGAGAGAGTGTAATGGTGGTGCATTAAATATAGATCAGTGAGCTGTAGCATGTGGGAACAATAGCGCTAATAAAGGCAACTAATTGCAGCTATTGATTTGTGCACAGTGAGACAATATGGTCTGCTCTAATGAGACTTGGGGGAAGTATGGAAGAGGGATGTGAAAGTAAGAAAATGAGATAGAAGCAGTGAAATAAAAGACCGCAAGATTAGAGAAGAAAAAAAAATGAATAGATGTGATACCCCAGTCACAAAGTATATTCAGTTCATCAGCTGACTTCATTTTGTTGTTGAGCCTACACATAACCAACGGAAGCAACCCCAGATCATAAGACTGCCTCCAGAGGCTTGTATAGTGGCCTATGCATGATGGCTGCATCACTTCATCTCCTTCTTACCCTGTGCCCATCACTCAGTGTAAATCTGAACTCATCAGACCACATGACAGTTTTCATTGCTTCAAGTCCAGTCTTTATGCTCCCTAGCAAATTGAAGCGTTTTTTTTTTTTTTTTCTGATTAAACTCACCTACATGTACCTACATACATTGTGTGAGTATGAAACTGCATATTGTTGGAAAGTGCACTTACCAATCACGATCATGATACCAATCATGAAGCACCCCAATCATGATCATCCATTATTTTTCCAACCACATTTCTTTCATAATGTTAATATATAATCATACATAACATATGTAACATAGATATATACTGTATAATGAATGAAGAAATATCAGAAATCCCTTTGTTTATTGGAATAATCTAGCTCTACCTCCAAACATAATGTTCAAAATCCTTAAAAATCTGAAAAACTGCACTTCATTGGATTTCTATGTGCACTTTGAATCTAATCTAATCTAATCCAATCTAATCCAATCTAATTTAATCTAAACTAATCTAATCTAATATTTATGTCTATTATCTACAGGGTTAACAGATTTCTCCTGCATTTCATAATGAAAAGGATAAATGTAAAACATTGAAAAATTAAAATACCGAAGTGGTAGGAACAATATAAAAATGAAAGTGAGCCATACAGAGGCATAAATGGAAATGAAAAGAGAAATACAGAATAGAGTAACATAGATGGAAGAGATAAACAGAAACGAAGAGAAAGATCAAAGCACAATGTAAAACAAACAAAATGGAAATATGGATCAGAAAAATATAAAGAGCATGTAAGTTCTGTAATCACCACCAAGAAATCTACCTGGCAGTTGCCATGGAGACAAGGTGCATATAGGCCCAACATAGGCCTGTGGAGCAACACTTAATTGGAAAGCTTTTAGCCTGGACACTCACTGACTCACTCACTCAATCACACACACACACACACGCACACACACACATGCACACACACACACACACACACACACACACACACACACACACACACACACGCACACATTCCACTGCACAAGCATTCTTTTCTATACAGTAGAAATGTAACTGGTCAAGGGTACAGAAAAATGGTCTATGTATGGCCATAATTCTGTGTCACTGTGTTTGGGGAAAAAGGCTTAGGAAAGTGAAACGGTTCCTCTGGAGATGCTGATTGTGACGTTGCGTCAGCGTTTATCTGCTCTGTTTGAGTCCATTAGAGAAACGTTGATAGAACGTTTGTCTCTCAGCAGGAGATTTATAGAGGAATGTTGAAGGAATGTTATCAGTGAAGAGGCGTGTTTAACCTCCAGCTCAGACAGAAAAACACTCCTTTCACTTCACACTGAGAGAGACGGGATGAGATCGGCATGGGAGAAAACCTGTTTAAGTTCACACAGGGCTGTAAAATCTCGCTCTCCCTCTTTCTCTATCTCTCTTTCACACACTATTTGTTGTATCTAGACTTTTTTTGTTTTGTTCTTTCGAACTCCATCTATCTATCACACACAGAGAGCGTGTGTGTGTTTGTGCTTGTGTGTGTAATCTGACTGATTTGATAAGAGTTGGACAGGGCTACCTGATCCCTCAGCCAGCGGGTCAATGCTATCAGCCATCTTGATGAACTAACTGTAGGAAATAAGGCCCATAAACTCCTCTACCTGCTACACACACACAGACTCACTCACACACACACACACACACACACACACACACACACACACACACACACACACACACACACACACACACAGTCACGCTGAGGATCAATCTTTATCGACAGGCCCTGTAATTACATTTCATTAGCTTTGGTTGCTAATCCAACAGCTCCGCAGAACCGAGAAAGGAATGAGGAAAAAAGTCAATGAGGAGAAATAACAGAAGGAAACAGATGGGACATAGTGGAAGAAATGAGAAAAAGAAAGGTAGATAATAAGAAAAGGAGAAAGGCAATGGTGAATGCATGCAATGAATGAAGAACATTTCAACAACTAAAAACTTTAGGTGGGTGGTACAGTAGATTGCCTTTTAATTAGGTATTCCCAGGGGTTATGCTGCGTTCAACTTGACTCAGAAAAGGGATTTTATAAGGGATTCATACAACATAAATTAGCAAAAACAAACTAGGTAGCTAATAAACCTAATTAGCTGACTAGCTGAGACAAAACAGATTAACATAAAGTAGTGAAATCGAATAGTGAAAGAGTGGTTCAAAGGAGGACTATACATGATTTTTAAACATAGAATGGCTGACATAGAGTCCAGACATTAACATCATTGAGAATCTTGGGATATGCTGAAGAAGGCTTTATGCAGCCGTCCCACTCTTTTCCCCATCATGAATGCAAAATCATAGAAAGAAATTGATGCAACTCTGGATAGAAAAAAAAAAAAAGTTGGTATTGCATAAGCTTATGGCTGTAATCAAAGCAAATGGTGGTCCAATTAAATATTAGAACATGTAACATTTTTTGGACAGGCAGTGTATTTTTACCTTATTCAGAAACAGAAAGTTTTATATAATAGGCTTAATAAGTGAAAATGTCTGTATGTTAATTGATCTAAATAAAATCTTTATACACTACTGTCAGGGATAACCCCTAGAGGGCACCAAAGCGCTCTGTGACTTTGTGTTGTAGTTTTGTTTCGTTTTACTTCATTTCCCAGTTTGCACCTCGGTCAGGTGATGTGGGCACTCACCTGAACCGAGTTGATCATTACTTTCGTTATAAATAGAGTGTTTTGAGTTTAGTTATTTGTCTTGCATCTGTTGAATATGTCTGTAAGTTTATTTCGTGTTTCCGGTAGTCTGTATACGTGTTTTGGTTTTGTTTTCACTTAAAGTATTCTGTTTGTTTGATTTCCCTGTTTTTTGTTATAAATAAATACATTGTTTCCTTTAAAACCTGGGACCTCTGCATTTATGCCTCGCACCCCAAAACATGACAGAATGCAAGACCGTAACAGAGGCATAGCAGAGGAGCCCTTCCCCTGGGAGATTCTTTTGGGGGGTTCAACAGTGTTTGCGTTGTGGGGAGCCGGCGCGGAAGGCAGCCGGATAACCAAGCGATGCAGCTTGGGGTGACATGAGTCCCCGCACTGGCCGGAAAGTTCGGTGGTGACCAGGGTGAAGAGGCACCCCACAGTGAGCGTCAGATGAGAGCGGAGTGCGAACAGTACGCGCAGCAAGGAGCAGCATCCCAGCTCGGATGGAGCAGCTTCGGGCGGAGCGCCAAAGGAAATGAGCGGCGCTTTCGAGACCTGCAGGAGCAGGTAGCTGCGCTCCAAGTGCTGCGAACGCGGCTAAGCCGCTCAGAAAGCCCAGACCTGCCAGCCCATTTCTTCGTTGCCAGCGATGACGACAGCGAGCTGGTTTACATCCCTTTCAGCTACGACGACAGTGAGCTCTGCTACCCGGTGTACTGCGACGACAGCAAAGGCGAGCTCCGCAGCGGCGACGATGATGATGAGCTCCCATTTCCGCCGCGCAGCTGTGACGACGACAGCGAGCTCTATATCTTGCTCTCTTCACGCGCCGCCGAGGATAGCGAGCTGCTTCTTCCTCCGCCGCCGCCGTCACGCGCCGCCGAGGACAGCGAGCTTCCTCTTCCTCCGCCGCCGCCTTCATGCGCCGTTGAGGACAGCGGGCTTCCTTTGCCCGGAACCTCCTGTGGCGCCCCGGAGTTGTGCCCTTTGAGGGGGGGTTCAGTCAGGGATAACCCCTAGAGGGCGCCAAAGCGCCCTGTGACTTTGTCATGTAGGTTTGTTTAATTTTACTTCATTTCCCAGTTTGCACCTTGGTCAGGTGACGTGGGCGCTCACCTGAACCGAGTTGATCATTACTTTCGTTATAAATAGAGTGTTTTGTGTTTAGTTATTTGTCTTGCATCTGTTGATTTAACCTTGTATATGTCTGTAAGTTTATTTCGTGTTTCCGGTAGTCTGTATACGTGTTTTGGTTTTGTTTTCACTTAAAGTATTCTGTTTGTTTGATTTCCCTGTTTTTTGTTATAAATAAATACATTGTTTCCTTTAAAACCTGGGACCTCTGCATTTATGCCTCGCACCCCCAAACATGACAACTACCTGTTTTCCTTATTAGGAACACCTGTATACCTGCATGCCCATGCAATTATCTAATCAGACTATAATGTAGAGAGCTCTGATAAATGTTTACGCTTAATATAAGAATTGTGTGATTAATATAAGAAAAGTGAAATTCACACATAACTGCCTTTAGGGTTTGCACAGAATGATGTGGGGGGGAAACAAACATTGAACGAGCTATAGTTCTGTGGGTGGAAACGCCTTGTTGGTAAGAGAGGTCAGAAAAAAAATTTCCAGATTGGTTTAAGCTGCCAGGAGACAAATAGTACCTCAAATAACCTCTTCACAACCATGTAGAGCAGAAAAGCAATTCAACAAACACCATACTTTGAGGTGGATGGGCTTCAACAGCAGAAGATGACTTCAGGTTCCAGTCCTGTCAACCAAGAACAGAAATCTGAGGCAAACGTGGTTACAGGTTATCCCAAATTAGACCTCTGAAGATTAGGAGGGAAAAATCATCTGGTCTCTTTTAAATCATCAAGTGTCTATTCTCTTGCACATTGTTTTGCTCAAATGATGGCAAACAGGTGTTTGGATAAAAATGTCCTGTTAGGTGTAACAGGGATGTGAATGCCACTAGAGAATGATACAAATGCACTGTATATGTGCTATAAATATAGATTTTAACCCAAAATTTATTGGCACCAAGTGAAGCTTGGGAACTCCTTACTGCATGCTCTCATTGTAACCATGTGTGTAGTGTGAACAGTTCAGCAATGCTGTTTAGTCCACCTGCGAACAACTGCTAGGGCAAAAAAAATTTTTTATGCATGATTTATTTCTTCAGTGGCAGCCAATGAAATTCCTTCATCCACGGCCATGCATAGCAGACCACTAAATCCATTTTATCATGTATCTACTGTATTTGTGTCGGAAGAAGCGCGAAATGTAACGACAATAATATTGCTTTATAAGAAATCTTTTCACATGTTATACTAAAATGGCTGTTATCAACAGAAGAAATTACCACTATACAGTATGTTTCCTGACAGAAATAAAAATAGCTATAAAATTTCAAATGCTGTCTGCATTTCGCCAACCAACATTTCTACTACATTTTCTCTTATTTCCTTTTATTCTTGTTTATATCTAAAAGAGTGTCAATGTGATTCAAGTCACATATATAGTGAGAACTGACCAGCAACAGCCGAGATTTTTAAAAATCTTAATGCATGCACTCAGCTTTACACAATACCGTGTCAGACTTGCTGCATCGAAATACCTCCACCCCCACCACTCTGGTCTGTCATTGTTCCTTTTTATTGAATAAAATGGGGTGCACACTGTTCAGAGTGGCAGATTAACTGAAATGCTGAATTTGCTTCACTATATCACCACCTTTTCCCCCCCCCCACCCCACTTTTATTATACTACTTTCATTCACATCCTTGTTTCCTTGTCTGTGTTAAAGAGTCTTGGAGGTAATTTGCCATAAATTATTGTCTTTCACTCTTCAAAGCAATCAAAGATTGTATTTATAGCAAATACTTGATACTAAGCTGAGCTTAAGCCTTGTGTCCTTTCTTTCTCTTTTCTAATTATGCAGAGAGTGCAATATCAATGTCCCTTTGCAATCACCTGAAATTAGATGAATGTACTTCCTTGCTTAATTTTATAATAAGAATAATGGCAAATAAAAGACAAGCATGCTGTTTTTTTTTTTTTTAAATAAATGAGTCTGAGAGAAGATGAGTGATGGAACAAGTTTGTGTCCTGGTAAACGTAGGGAGGAGACAGCAAATGAGTGGTTGGACTTTTAAAAGGCTCCAATTTTCTGTTATTAAGTTCCACTATAAGAGACATGGAGTAGATGCAGACCTGACAGCTTAAACACATTAACAAACAAAATATTATTAACATTAGAAAGCTTAATAGAGAACATCTAATAAATAATTGCCCACATTGTTAATGAGAACAACTGTACTGTATGTAACGTGCATTCAAAAAGTCCCTCCGCAGTTGCTGTGTAGAGTAGGTTATGGGAAAATATTCATTTAATTAAACTCGTTATTATTCTCATTCATGTATTAATTTATTAAATCTCGCACAGTATCACAATGGTATTCTTATCTTCGGAAAGGCTGCTTGAAATTTTCCACAAACTAAATCCACGTATTCATTGCTTGCTTTAAAAATTTGCTCCACTAGAAAAACATGTTCTTTGATGGTCAAATTTTACACAAAAAACATAGCTGACGTTATGACTAGGACTCCTCGTACAAAAGACTGGCGGCGCCAAACAAGAGTGCATCAACACATTACTACTCCACGTGCAAGCTGCAGAGAGACCTAATAAACCCACTGTACATTTACCTACATCACTTAGGACATTTTCATAAAAGATTGCTGTTAATTTATTGAGTTTGAATGATTTGAAGATGGTAATTGATTTTCTATTATAGCTCAGCTGTATGTGTGTGCAGTGCTGCCTAAAAGGCAAATTCAAAGGTTTGTATTAATATTTTCCACTTAATGTGTTTGAATTCTATTACATGGGTGTGTATTCAACACATCACAAAATATAATACTAAGACAGACATGAAACACACTAATAATAAACTAATTTAAATTGAAATAATTGTTAATATGGTGAGTCCTCAACTTAAAAAAACTTAGTAACAAGATGCACAGCTTTTTAAAATTTACTTAACTTTTAGAGAAAACTTTAGAGAAATAGGGTTCAGGATCACCTGTAATTCAAATATTTTTGTTGGCTCAAGTAGTACTGGTTGTGGGCCCAATTAATTATAGTTCTCTACGGTTGACTTTTCATCTACTCAAAAAAGTACAGTTGTCTCCCATTGTAGGCCATTGATATAGTTGGTTCATAAAACCAAGTTGGCCTAACAATACCTCAACAATTAAAACACACAAATGTTACTTTAAAAAACAACTTTATATATATATATATATATTCTTCCAGTTATTACAGTGATCTGCATAAAACAAGAGAATACAGGTTCTATTTTGCTTAAAGGTTAGTAAAATACCAGGATAATACCATATGCTTATCTGTCTCTTACTGATTCTTCTACATTTCATAACCATTTTAAAAAGATTTGACTTTTCAAGTCTTTTTTACCAATGTGTCAGACACAAAGAAATAGTCGATGGCAACATGGTTTCTCAACATGTGAATCTGGGGGCAGCATGTCTTTCCAAGTCCAATAATAATCGTTTGGTTGGCTTCATACAGTAGGTGTATGCACATTCTTTTTGGAATTCTATGTTTAGAGCACAGACCTGACCAAACATCACTCCTAAATCTGTTGCATAGTCACCAAGGCCTTATTGGACTACAGTCCCTCCCTCCAACACGTTGTTCATGCTCCCCCAGTAGCCCCAAAAGGCCAGCTATAACCCCTCTAACCTAATCCTCCACAGCAGAGCTCTTAACGACTAGTAAACACTTCTGGGTTTTCTCGAACTTTTGTTAGTTGTGGCTGGGCAAAAATCAGGGAAAAAGTGGGGAAAAAAGGTAGTACAGTTAGGAACATTTAGCTCGCTAGCTCCTGTACAGTGAGGTAACATGTCTTGTCTCAGTATAATGATAAGAGGAAACGAGGCCTAAAATACACTGTAAAAAAAAAAAAACCAAGTCTTTATAGAAAATTGCTGGCAAACCACAATAAGTATCTCACATTACTGTTTAATTGACATTTAGTTGAGTTTTACATTACAATATTCTATTATAATATTTTAAAAACTAGCATTTTTGAAGACTTTTTTCCTCTATGAGTTAGACAAAAAAAAATAGTCTATGGCAACAAGAGTTTATTTTTCAACATGAATCTGAGTGTAGAATGACTCTCTAAGTCCAATAATAATAGTTCGTATGGCTTCATAGGTGTACGTCCAGTCCTTTTGGAATTCAATGTTTAGAGCATAGACCTGACCAAACATCATGCCTAAAGCTGCTGCTTAGTCACCTAGGCCCTCTAGGACTACTACAACTTCAATACCTTGTTCATGCTCCTCCAGTTGCTCCATTTTGGGGGAAATAACTAGATATGGTTATGAAAGTTTGTCTCTCTAGGTCTTGTACAGCATGGCAAAATTAAGCTTAAAATTAAGCTTAAAATTAGCCTAGCTCACCTCAGTAATGTCAGGGTGCCTCAGTATAACAATATGCTGAAACACACCAGCCTCACATATATAGCTATTTATTTTAACTGCCTAAAATACCTGTAAGCTAACTAAAAGCTGTTCAGCTGTCGGTCCATTTGAAAGTGACAGAGAATCAACCAGCGAAAAGCATGCAAGAGGCGTGTTGCTATGCGCCTAGGACTTCAAAGGCACAAATAGAATGGCGTCTTTTATCGTCGCTTTGAGGACAGCCGCGAGTTCACTGCTGGAGCTCCCGTGGCCTGTAAACTGGCCTGTGTGCTCCATGACAAGGCTTCCAGCCCCAAACTCATTACCCAATATTACCTGTTGTCTCAACAAATACTACTGTAAGAAGTTACAATATTAACAAAATAATGCAATATTAATAAATTCGACATTTATCTAGTTTTTACAGTGTAATCTGCTGCTACTAAAACCTATGAAACTGGCTTAAAAGACTCACACTAATTCATTATCACTACTTATCAAAATAACTATCATGGAGATTTTTCGTGCTTCGGAAAGCAATACAATCATTTGTTAACAATTTTTGCATTTCTCTAACATACTGGCCACTTAAACATTTGCAGGCTTAGAGCATGTGTGGAAGAAATTGCGGAAAATTATTTCTTTATTATAATCTCTATGTACTGTAGGCTTAACTGGGTTGGCCATTAAAAAAATAGGTTTGGCCTTAAATGATAAGTGTATACAGAAGTCACTGAACACAAACACTATCTCATTGCTTCACTTCTTGATAAAAATAAAATAATTCTGTATATTGTATTTTACTTCTTTATTGGGAATGACATTTGTACAGAATGTAAAGTAAGTTTGCCATTTGCCAGTTTAATTTCAATAAATTCATTAAGGTGTACACATTTGTAAAGGTGTAGCCATGTTGATTACCTAGGGACACCTGGGTGTACTGTACAGTAATATAACTGGTGGTTGGATTTTTTTTTAATAAACAAGCTAGATTTAAAAATAAAACAATTATCTATTACAAAGCAATTTTGTAATTGACTTTAGTTGTTACCAACCTACATATCTACATATCTTCATTTTAGAGATCCGAACTACTAACCCTCCCCTCCATCTACCCGTATGTGAAGAGTAAATGGATGTATATAAAAAAGTACTAAACAGTCTTAAGTGTAGATGGCACTTTTTGTCAGAGAACCCTACCCATTAAACCCCAAAGCATTTTAGCCATTTTTTGCATTATGTTTTAATAAATATACTGTATATGAGTCAGGATTATGCAATATAGATTGACTTTTTTTCAGCAGAATATATTCCTCAATATAAATAACTCAATTTTATTTCATTTTAACTAACTATACACACATGACTAAGCAGAAATTTTAATCATATCAGAACATATCAGAACATATCAGAAAACACAAATGCACAGTTTACAAGTACTGTATATTTATGTGTGGGAAACACTGCTTTGGGAAACAAAAACTATGTGAGTCGGACACAAGACAAATATGAACTATCTCTGAGATTTAGAGGTAATGAGCCATATGTGAGACACATTTGAGAAGATGCAAAAAATGGCCAAAAGTTTCTGTCTAGGAGACAAAGAAGAGATCAACATGAGATCTCATGTTGGAGTTTCTTTGCTATGGGCAGTCCTGGGCAGAGTTGGGTCCTTAGCTGGTGGAAGGTCTTAACAAGTTGTTTATACAGTATAGCTAAGATATACACATTTAAAGAAGAAAAAGTGCAAAAGTCTTTTCAAAAAGTCAAAATGTTTTTTAGTACAAACTTTGCTATTGATTTTTAAACAATTTCTGATTTTCAAACATCAGTATTAAACCACAAAATTAAAAGTTACAGAAAAATATTTCTCTGTCAGAAAAGAAAGCAGCATATTATTTAAGCAACCAATTTTTGGAGAAAAAAATAAAATTAATGGAAAATGCTGGGTTTTGCATGCAAAAAATGAAATCTGCCTTTACCTGGACTCGCATGACATTTTCTCAATGATCACTTATTCATGTTCTATTATATTCTATTCATTCTGTGTCTTCTTCATATAATAATGTTTGATATTTCATTACATCAGTGGTATGCTCATCATTACCAGTTTATGAATATTCATACTAAAATGTCATCTGGTAAATTCTAGTGGTTTTCTGAGTACATATGTCTGTATTGGTCTGGCACATTCGTATTGGTATAGCTATTTGTACATTTCTATTGGAATGACACTTGTATTACTAATAACGATTATGATAGTATTTTAAAAAGTGATCATTTTATGAAACACTTTCACACTGAATTACACAATTCAGTTTGGTTGGTACATGTAGTTAGAGGTCCATTGCCTCAAAACATCCAGCAGCCAAAGTCCTGTCGTTCATACTATTTATAAACCTATGATTTTCACTGGCCAGTAGCCTTGAATTATTGCTAGTGGGCATTTAAAAACGTTTGAACTAATGAAAATTTCCGCCCACAGTCCACATCAACTTAACGCTGTTATCGGTTCCCAAATATGCCAAGAGATGGTCAATGAATGTCAAAAGCTGTTCGAGACCATGTCTATCTCTTCCAATGAAGGATAAAATGAATGATTGCTATGGAATTACATGTCTCAGAGGGTGAGAGAAAGACAGAAATGGGGGTGGGGAGGGGGGCAGGGGAAAAAGAAAGAGATGTTTACAAAAAAGGCAGTGCCTATGAAATGATTTAGTGTCAGACATCTGGAAACCAAAAGATAAAATGTAATAAAACACATAGCTATTAAATAAAATAATTTAAATCATAAACACAGAGTAATATGTATAATAATAAAACTGATACTCATAATTAAGTGAGATTTGATGAATTACACACACTATGCATAAGTTCCTTTCCCAGTGCTCAGAGCCTGATCACTGTTTAAAATTAACCAAGATAAAATACAACAGGAATAAAGGCACCAAACACCTATTTAATTTTATTATAATTTTATTATATTTTTTTTATTTTAGACAGAATATACAAATCTGAAGTGTAGTCGATAAATATTACTTACAACATATACTTTACAGACCAACTAAATTCTTTATTTCCCATATCCCGGGTTGTTCTGCAGCTGAGGTCTGAGATCAGGTTTAGCCATGATACAGCACCCTTGGAACAAAGATGATTAAGTGTCTTGCCTAAAACCCCTGACCTTGTGATCAGTAACCCAAAGGCTTAACTGTCTGAGCCATCAACAAGCCCTGTTTTTTTTATTTTATTTTTTTAAAATTTTTACCTGCTTTGATTTTGTGGTATCATTTACACCTGGCACAAATACTCCTAACCCAGATACATTGTCCAGGCAGTGGGATACACCATCACAAAAATCTGACCCTGAGCCTGTAATCCCTTCTCCTCAAATTGTTTATCCTGTGTGTTGGGAACTAGAACAGGAGATTCACAGGGGAAACTCTTAATGTCCTTTTGAGCATGCAACCTCAGGTGCACCCCAGTGGGAACATCACGTGTATTACAGGGCAACTAGGGATTACTTGAAACTTAGAATTATTGAACAGGTTTGTCTGGTGACCCAGTATGGACAAGGAATCCCAGGCCCATGCCGAGAATAACAAGCTCTCTACATCTTATTTCTGAAAATGCTTAACCCCAAAGTCTAGTTTTTGATCAGCAAGAGAACAATCGTTCTATGCTCGGGAACCATACCCCAGTCTGTTGGATAAGGTAGTCTTGAGAACAATACAGCATACTTGTCTGTGGATCAAATCAGATATGGAAGCCGATCATACATGAGAACAGAAGTACTGTAGATTGCTGTTTATAAGCAATGTCATCACTGCCATTTGCCTCCTCTGAAATCTCCAGGTGCATAGCATGCACCGATTTCATTCTTTGACCTACACAGGCATAGCTGATAAAGTAGAAAGGCACATGAGAGCATTATTCTTCATAGGTTTTCAAGAATAGAAATAGAAGGTAGGGGGTATATGCCTTATCTCAGCATATAGTACACTAGTCACAGGATCTGGCAGAAAGTCTGGTCAGCTCTGCAAGCAATAGCACGGACTAACTCCTGCAAAACCTGTAGGAAAAGGAATCTGTGTCCAATTGCCTTTATGTGGCATTGTTAACAATAAAGGAGATCCATTTCTTCCATTCCGTTCAAGATCCTCAAGAGGGTCAATTGAGGGGCATATGGCCTTGCCCAGCATTGGACCATGAGGATTAACACAACCTTGTCTTGCAGGGCAAGCCATTCCTGTGCAGTTCACAGGGCTCTCCCACTAAACCACCCCTCCCTCACCACAGATTATTGATTGTGCTTCGGCTGAGAAAATGGGCTTTAAATAACATGGCTGGTAATCAGTGGAAATGTGCAACACTTGGCTGTGACATTATGAACCTTCTGGGCCCTTCAGCCTATGTACAGTCATAATTGCCCCTCTTTACAGCAAGTCTATGCTATTTGAGTTAGCAGCATAATTCAGACAGATATATAGAGGGACATTTTAACTTACCACTTTTGTGATTTTTGATTTTGTGTTGACCTCCAGGAGAACCCATGTCTGTCCTAGGGCCACCACTGAAAGTATCACTATTAAGTACTACTTAATTCTCATCTGTGAGATGGTGGGTCTTCCATTTATTGGAGCCACCACTGAGCACCCAATCTCTTTTTTCAATCGCACAAGCACCATCACTGCCATCTTCTATTCCAATTTCCATACCTGATTCCATGCTATGTGAGAGTAAATAGTTTTGTCCAGCGCCTTTATTTTCCACACCGATCCCCATAACAAACCTTCTATTAATTCAGGACATTTTACTCAATGAGATAACATTTTCGTGAGTTGAAAATTAAAAGAAAGAAAAATGGCTGAAAAATGGATTGAGAAAGAGGATGGAAAGGGTGTTATAAAATGGCAAAAGGGAGGGTGAGTCAGAAGGAATAATAATATTGAGACTTTCAGAAACAGAGGGAAAAATATTAGGAACCAAAGGTGGAAAAACAATAGTGAACATAATAAAAAGAAAAAAAATGTATAATATGAGAACCTGACCAAACTGTTAGCTGATGTAGATAAAGCACAAAGCAATAATCCGTAATATCTACAAAACAAATATTAATAAAGCTTTTTGAGAAATAAAATAGAATGAAAAGCACAATTTTGACAGAACTGGACCGTACAAGTAAAGAGGACACACAGACAAATAAATAAATAAATAAATAAATAAATACAAAAAAATAAGGTGGTTGGCTGGTTTCACGTGTTTTGGAAAGGGAAATTATCCCATCATAGTTAGTACCGTTTTATGAAATGAAAAAATCCATGAAAATAAATTATAACTAAATAAAATAAAATAAAATACACTAACAGTAGAAAAAGGCCAGTGATTGTTATGCTCTAACTGTTTAAGAAAGATCTGTTGTGGGCATAATGAACTCTGTACCTGCTTTTGTTTGTGGGATAATATATGTAGTATGCATAGCATAGTATTTAATCTTCCTTAATTTTATTACATCAAGTGCAACTTGAAATTAACCTTTCACAAAATGAGTCTCCACATGTGTCTCATCTGTAGTCTTAAGCAAGGAACATATGAAAAATGTAACCAAAAGCAGTCTAAAGAGAAAAAAAAGCAGGTCAACAAATGAGAGAGAAGGTTTCTTCTCTTCTCACCCTAAATGGTGTTTGTGTGTGTGTGCGCGCGTGTGCATGTGTGGGTAAGAATAATTATTTGCATCTCAGGTGGGATAGCAGGTAGCTGTCAGGGCATGGAAGACAGGAAGTAGCAGTGACAGCCAAGTGCATTTATGGGTGTCAGTTTTAACGTCAAAACAGGATAGCATCCAATCAGAGATGAGAACATGGTGCATGAGTAATTAATTATAGTTTCCTGTCAGACTGGCCATGTATCAAACCGTAAGCAAGGAAGAGCAGTGTGTCTGTCACAAAGGATACACCTCCTGTGGGAAATGTGTGTGAGTGTGTGTCCAGCTCTGAAAAAGCATTTTGTCAGAGATTGAAAACATTAGACAGAGAAATCAGTGTGTTTTCTGGTCTGCCTGTAGGTCTGGGAGATAAGTCTGTGTTCTGGTGCTAGGCTGAGTTGTTTATTGATTTTTCCTTCACTCCCTTTTTGTTTTAGGCCTTTTTAGATAGCATGCTTCAATATGACTCAGAGCTGATCTCAGAGAATGTGTGTGTATGGGTGTATGTTATCATGTTCTTAAAGCCACATAAATCCCGCTTTTATTAAAATGGTCAAAATGAAAGATTATCATATTAAGAATGGAGTAAAGGTTTAGGCAATGAGGTCAATTGAAATCACATGCTCACAGTCTTCTTCATAGATTTGGCCATAATCACACACTCACTGCAACATAGATACATACATACATAGTTAAAAACACACATACTGTACACCAATTACACCCATGGGTCATATTGTTATATTGCACTCTCGACATTTGGTATAGGTTTTTGCTGATGAATGGTTTTAATATACCCATCCATACATTATCTAAACCACTTATCCTGTGTAGGGCCACGTATGGTCTGGTGCCTGTTTCAGGGACCTTAGGGCAGAAGGGAGTACTATATACTCTTAATGGAGTGCCAACCCATTGAAGGTCAGGTTTTGATTAATATATTTTATACATTTGATATATGCATTTCAAAATAACTTTCATACACTTCCTGGCCTATAAGAACATCATACATTCAAATATTAGGGTTGTTGTAAGTGAATTGAATGCATTCAGTGGATTTTTGGAAAGCCAAAAATAGAAATATGTTACTTCCATTACAGTCACCCCAGCTGTAAAAATTACAGATATATATTGCTTAACTTCTACTATATGTTATATCACATCACTGTGGTGAAGTTAGACTGCAGAGCATCTTCTATTTAACATCTAAATCAATAAGTCTATTTTTCCATTCTTGCTCCTGATATCACTTGCACTGCTTTTGCTGCATTTGAGAGCAATGATGCACTTGTGGTGATATTTTTGGAAAGAAATTTCAGAAGAGAAATACAATTTTACCATGCATGAGCAATTCCTGTAGAACATACATACATACATTCTTTGTGAAGGAAGCTGTTGCTTTCACTTCACTGTTTCTGTCCACTGTGTCAGACACAAAAAGGGAGTCTATGGCAACAAGAGTTTGTATGTCTCTCCAAGTCCAATAGAAATGGTTTGGATGGCTTCATTCCTTTTGGAATTCAATGTTTAGAGCTCAGACCTGACCAAACATTACTCATAAAGCTGCTGCATAGTCAACCAGGCCACCAAGGACTACTACAACTTCAAAAGCTTGTTCATCCACCTCCAGTAGCTCCAAAGTTGCCCCTCTGCTACAACTCTCCACAGCAGACCTCTAATATAACCAAAATATTAAAAAGAACCATATGAATAAGGCTATATACCCCTAGAGTGTGTAAAACATAGTTTCTGAAATTCTAATCATGGGTTATAGCTCCATATTGCAAGGGTTTTACTTTGTCAGTCTCAGAAGTAACTACATGTTTGGAAAGATGTTTTAAATTTACCTGGCCTACTATCCTCTTAATTCAGGTTTCATACAAATAAGTTAACAGATATAAGATTCATAGAAGAACATTAGTGATTATGGCAGTTTTTATATCCCTTAACTTACTGAGTACTGAAGCACCACTATTCTTCAACTGTTAAATACTTCTAGGTTTTCTCAAACTTTTATTATCTGAGCGCTCATATGGCCGTGTGTGTTGAGGTGTAGCAGGATGCTGTTGCTGGGCAAAAGTCAAAGGGAAAATGGGAAAACCCGGTTAATTTATAACATTAATCCAAACATGTAGCTACTCCTGAGAATGACAAAGTAAAACCCTTGAAAATATCAAACCCTTTAAAATATGAAACAATACGTAGCTTTAACCCATCATTAGAATTACACTCATGTGGTATGTATCTTTATTAATATCTTTTATTTTTTATAATAACTAGATATTCTGTGAAATGTATTTATCTTTTTCTTTACAAGACTGTTCTTGTTCTCTTTAACCAGAGCTCTGCTGTGGAGGATAAGGTCAGAGGGGTGGCTGCCCTTTGGGAGCTACTAGAGGAGCTTGAACAAGCTGTTGGAGGGGACTGTAGTTCTTGAGGGCCTTGGTGACTTTGCAGCAGGTTTAGGAGTAATGTTTGGTCAGGTCTGTGCTCTGAACATTGAATGTTAAAAGTACTGGACGTACAACTATGAAGCCAACCAAACGATTTCTATTGGACATGGAGAGCCATGTTCCTCTCAGATTTACACGTTGAGAAACAAAATCTTCTATAGACTATAGACTCTTTTTTTGTGTCTAACACATTGGGGGGAAAATGTTCATCTTTGCTAGTTTCCAAAACGGTTATGATATTGTAATATAAAAGAATCAGTAAGAGACTGATAAGCATCTGGTTTTACCCAGTTTTTTTTTATTGATCGTTGAATAAAACAAAACGTATATTCTCCTATTTTGTGCAGATCACTGTTTTAACTTTGACTAGTTTTGGAAGAATAAAGATTTATTTAAGTAATGTTTGTGTATCTTAATTATTAGTATATTGTTAGGCCAATTTGTTTCTGTAGTAAAACAATCACTTGAACCAACTACATCAATGGGCTACAATTGGAGACAACTTAACTTTTTGAATCTAAGAGAAGGTCATTCAAACTTAAATTATTTAAAAAAAAAAAAAGAAGTATATAAATAACTGGAAAATTGGAATAAATAAAAGATTTAAGTGTAAGTTCCTTACATTTTTGTAAGTGTTTTATAGGATTATTTTATTTTATTTTTGTTGTGCTAAATAACATTTATGCAGTATAATCAGGGACTTTTAATTTGCTATTTGTTCTCAGTTGTTTTAGTGTTACCATGTAGTGTATGCTTTACAATACCAGACAACATTCAAATGCAAATAATAAATTAAAATATAAAAAAAATTCTAGGGTCTGAGGCCTATCTGAAGACATGCAGTGCTTAAGGCCTCTTCTTAAATTTGTGTCAATTTTAAATCTTTAAAAAATGTAAAAGAGTAATTTACATTTACAAAAAAAAGGGCTTTTATAATATGGCTTATGTAAATATGTTAAATTCATGTGCAACTTTGAAACTTGTTCCAAAGTACACATACATGAAAAGACAGTTTTCAAACTCTTGCAGAAAATCAGTGAAAATGGAAAATAAAAAATCTTACAGATTGTTGTGAACACAGAGCTGAGTTAATGAAAGTCTTGGGTGTGTGCCCATAGCAAAACAACTAAATTATAGCACTCCGAAGGACCTTTTATTTTGGGTATAGTGACTGATGTGCCTAACATTTTTCAGCAGACCCTCATTTTCACTGAATAATCCATGACTTATTTAGATTTATTGACACCTGGCTCAAGTGACAACAGGTTTCCCAAGGACTGCTATTGGTTTCCTCAGGACTCAGCTCTTCACACCTATACATTCAGATTCCTCACACAAATACAGGGTTTATTGAAGTCAGGAAGATAAACAAAAATCAAGCATGGTTTCTGAAACATTCAATGATATGCAATTCTTATGCACACACAGACAAAAAACTACTCAACAAAAACATGTTATATTATATTATTACAGTATATTATGACTGAAACAAAACTGTGGACATTGCGCCAATGTGAGCAGACTCACCTCAATCACAACACACTCAGATCACAAAGAGTGGCAACTCCCGCAAAGCAAGCCAAATGCAAAATCAACAACATTACCCCAGAAAAACAACAGATTTGTTTTTAGTTTTTCTAAATTTGGGCTATTGTTGTTTACTTACAATATTTGTTCATTAAAAAAATAATAATAATAAAATTAGATTTAGGCTCCGGGATGTTTAGCCGGCATTGTGATCCCCCTCTTTAATTTCCCATGTAGTCTAATCAGTAAAGTAGACTAATGATTATAAATGCGTCTGGAAAACAGCAAGGAGACTGACTCCATTTTAATAATTCATTGATAAATTTGTGATTTCTGTTTTTGTCTTTAGTGATGTAGATGTCATGTCATATGGTCATCCCTGCAGCAGTGGATGTACCTATCTTCACATTTCATACTAATTACTCACTCACTCATCATCTATACCGTTTAATCCTGTATTCAGGGTCGCGGGGGGCCTCAGGCAAATCCCAGGAGATTTAGGACATGAGATGGACACACACACACACACACACACACACACACACACACACACACACACACACACACACACACACACGCACTTATTCACACCATATGGGCAATTTGTGAACGCCAATTAGCCTAACCTACATGTCTTTGGACTGTGGGAGGAAACCGGAGTACCCAGAGTAAACCCATCAAGCACGTGGAGAACATGCAAATTCCATGCACACAGAGACGAGAATTGAACATGGCTGGGTATCAAACTTTGAAACTTTGAAAAATTGAGAGTGCAAATGAGAAACACCTACATTTAATTCAAATTTCAAATTTGAACTGTAATTTTAGTACTGTGATTATAAATTTGTTTAATTACAATTAATCACAATTAATTCACTTGAATTTATCTGCTACCACATGCAGCTCTCGAGGAGGTACGGCTCATTAATTCTTGAGAGAATTAACTAAGGCTATAGTCTATAGTTATAGCACCACTTAGCGGTAAAGCCAGCAAATACACCTCCTTAATGCTATTGCTGCAGGAGACATGGCAGTAAAACTATTATTCTGGTTGAGTACCATCTATATTTATGTACGTATGTACTGTTTATATATATATATATATATATATATATATATATATATATATATATATATATATATATATATTCACACTGATATAACCAAAGCAGTACTGATATAATTTGTGTTTTTTAACACCCTAGTGACCCAAGAAAAACCTGCACAATTTTATTTTTTACATTGTAATAACTGGAGAAAAAAGTTTATGCAATGACAAAGCTTTCTTTAGCCATGTTTCCTTATTAATTTTACCCAAGTGTTTTCTAACATACAACTTAGAGGTTTGGGGAAAAATGTAAAAAGGCAAACTATATCAACACCATTATGCTAATTAGGCCCATGTTGCATGTAAAATGAGCGGGTACAACTCAAATCACCTAATATTTAATTCATTTTCCTTCACTAAGATCTTTATTCTGATCAGGAGCCTATCCAAAAACTGGGTGTGATGCAAGAAAGCAGGTTGAAAAGGCAGCCAAATTCTTGCTGATACTACCACTACTACAACTTTCATTGCTTCATATTGATTATTTCTTCTCTGCTTCGTACATCCTTGAAAAAAAAATCTGTTTTAATATGTGTATGGAGTAGAAAGAAATTAGAAAAACTTGACATTGTGTATAGCAGAAGATTTGTTTTAATGGTTAGGGTACAACCTTTAACTGACTTATTGACAAAAACCTTTAAAAAAATGGTAATCCCTTGTAATAACTTTTGTATTAATTGAACATCCCATAATATTAAATCAAACACACCTTTTCACAGGCCATGTGTTTAGGAAGGAGGATGTGAATGCATAAAAATCCCTGTTTGTTACTTTACACACAGCTTGTATGAGCTGCAGTCTCTGTTGTTGGAATAAAACAAAATATCATGAAACATCACAAGTTATTCTACTACACATTTTACTTGGGCAACAAACCTTTGCCTGCCAAAAACCTACAGCATGTGATATCATTAAGCTGCAGGATGCTGGCAGATGCTATTGCTCCTATTAAATAGCAGTAATGAAAGATTGAAACCCAACATAGAAGTAGTTAATAAGGAGATTATGTGTTGTTCAAGATGACACTGTTATCAGATGTGTTTTCTTGCTGAAAGTGCTCTATACTGCAACTGAATCTTTTAGTGGTATGCAGTACCGAATAATACCAGCGTACCTTAAACCCTGCATATATTCTCTATTAAATACAATGAGGATAACATAACAAACTGTCAGGGATATCCTCTGGAGGATCTGAACCTGTGTCTTGTGTTTTGTGTTGGGACCTTTTTGTCATGTGTTGACGTTGACATGTTGACATGGGTTTCCAGACTTCACTTCCCAGAGAGTCTTTTACCAGTTATGTCATTTGGGATTGGGAGAGACTTCCAACACCGATTCTATACTCAATTAAGTCACATTTTTTCTGATCAAAGCCTTAGTAATCCTGTAATCAGGCGGCTTAATCATCAGTAACCCTGTAATCATCCTGTCATGTTTTTTTTTCATAGATATATTTGCCCAGATCTGTGTCCAAATAACTCTACCTTGTTTCCAGAAAGTTCTGATAGCTATGATAACTCTAAGAACCCTGGTCAAATTTTTGAGGACAACGTTCTGATTTCTGAGAAAGTTGCTAACGAAGAGACTTTTCTTGATAACCAAAAGTTGCTTCCTATCAATCATCCTAGTAAAAAGATGTTTTGAAATTCTGTTAACAAGTTTCCTGTCAGTCCTGCAGACAATGACAGGTTTTCTTTCATCTATACATACTTCTTCCATGCCTTGAGCCTCAGGACCACAAGTGGAGTCTCCTGAGACACACCCTGCTTTGCCTGATACTGTGCCATTGGCTTAGCCCTGTCTTAGCCCTGTCTTAGCCAGATACTGTGCCATTTCCACCCAAATCAACAGCATCCTCTGGATGTGCTTCCAGTTCAATCAGAGACTGTGCTACTATTTCAATCAGCTTGGTTTGACAGCAGTGCACTGCTTCCACCCTCATACCTGTCCTGCCCCGTGTTGACAACTCAGTGCTTGCTCCACTTCCCCAGTTTAAGGAGGTCATGCTTGCTTTGATGGCTTGCTTCATTGCACAGACTCAAGGATCTCAAGTTACAGCTTGATCTCTATGCCAAAACACATCTCTGTCTCTATGCCAATCATAGCTCCATCTCCATGTCAAGCTTTGGTCCTGTTTTCATGGCTGGTTAGTCCACAGCCATCATGCCAAAGCCATCACCTGACCCCATACCCTGTACTTCAGCTGAAAGATATTGGGTGATGGTGCTCCATAGGGTATGCTCCTGCTTTGCACCAATGAATCTATGTCTTGTGTTTTGTTTTGGGATTTTTATGTTTACATGTGTTTCCAGATCTTACTTCCTAGAGAAACTTCACAAGTCACTTTGTGTTCAGTCACCTGAATCTAGTTAAATTTGATTAATTTGTGTTTAAATAGGTCTGTTTTTGTACATGCTATTGTGTTGATTTATCTTTTTTTGATCTAAGAGAAAATCCATTAGTTTTTTTGACACTGATACCACAACAGGATCACCCTCCACTCTCCAAAACATCTCTTAAATGTATTAAAGGAACCAAACATAGTTATTTCTTTCTTCCCTTTTTTCTTTTCCTTGCTCTTGGAGGTCCTCCAAGCAGTTCTATGTGGAGATGTCTGTGTTTCAGCTGACTTGTGGTGCTGTAATTGGTTGATCTCATTGTTTTTGTGACACCTCTGGTACTGTTAGTATAGAGATTAAGGCAAGACAACAGGTAGCATGATGATTTGGAGCATGTCAGTAATAAATTAAACTTGTTTGCTTTTTCAAACCACAACAAAAATATGTCCTTTGTAAATCTTTAAACTCACATTTCCTATTGAGGTAGATCATTGTGAAATTGTTCAATATTATAAAATCTTGCACCTAGGCCTGGTATGTGCCCTAGCTTTACCTGCACACATCTTCCCTACAGTTGTATAGCATGGTGTCAATTTTGTAGCTATTTCATTGGAATGTGTGTGAAAGAGCAAAGTAATGTCTGTAACAAGCCCTTACTGCTTCTCAGTAGATAAATAAGTCTAGCTGGTGTTTTAGAACTGACAAATCAATAAAGCATTTACCTGAAATTTGGTACAAATGGTGTGTGTGTGGCAGCAGGTGTAGGGAAGGCCTTTAAAAGAAAAGCTAAATAAGCACACAAATGAGCATGAACTTACAACATACCATAGAAATGTTTTGACCTTCCCTTTCTTGAGCAGTTTATAATCGATAGGATAGAGTACAACACCAGTATGAAAACGATTTAAGAATCAAGACCACATGACATTTTTTCCATTGCTCCAAAGTTCAATCTTTATAATTCTTTTTTCTGATTACTCCCTAACAAGAGTTTTGGCCACCCAGCTGTTTAGTCCCAATACTGAGAGTTTGCACCACATTGTTGTGTGGAAATGCTCTTACTTTCACTATAAAACATAGCTGTGATTTCTACTTGCATTTTTTTTCCTTTCTTTTTTTTCTTAATGAAGCAACGACGTATTTAAATGATGTTTACTCACGGTTAATTCCTGATTTTTTTTTGTTCTAATCACAATTCTTCCACAAAATTCACTATTATCCTTCAAGGCTTTAAGGAATTTAATGTGTCTGATAGATCTTAATCCAATCTCGTCAGTTGTTTATTTGCTTGATTGCAGGGCAATTTGACTACTCTGATACTAGTAGTACAAGGGATATCTTGTAACATTGTTACATAAATGAGAATGTACTCACTGCATCAATTAACTTTAAAAGAACTGTCGCTAGCTGCAACATACTGTACTAAACACTGCAACAATTATCCAACCAATGTTTATTAAGCATTCGCTTATTTAAATCTACAGGTGACTTATTTTGGATAGACACTGAATTATGAATATGATTATGATTGTGATTACTGCATTTTCTACATATTTTCTACATTCCTTCACTGAAGGCTAAAAATGACATGATGACATGAAAATTAAATGATAAAACATCATTAAAGTTTTTACAATTTAGACAATTTTGTGTTTTAAGATTATTAGGCCTATTCCAAATTATTTGAGTTCTGTTTACTAAAACAAGTTTTATTTGTTAGCTTAACTTCTGATAAGGTGGCATGGTGGGGTAGTGGTTAGCAATTTGAGGGTCAAGGGTTTGATTCCCACCTTAGGTCTGTGTGCATAATGTTTGCATGTTCTCCCCATGCTTGAATAAACATTATAGAGAATGAGTATTTGAATTAGTATTTTTATTATTACATATTATATTCATAATCTAAGTGAAAACCAATATTTAACTATGTCCAGTGTTTCCTTGGGGTGTAAATTAGAGGTTGCAAACATGTAAAACCTTCCATGTAGTTGTTGACTTGGACAGATCAGATAATGGATATACATACATAAGAAGTTAAAATAACAATAAACACATTAAGGAACATTATTCTAGTAAAAATAAACACTTTGAATCCCAGATAAGAAATGCTACTCTTAATCCGCTACATTTGGCTACACTCGACTTGTTACTTTTCTACCATTTACAGTATTCTACACATCTATACACATCTTCTACACATATTCTTCATTTTTGCCAGAGAAATGCAACGGGCAGATCTACCACGTAACTGTGTTTCACCAGTCAGACGTAGCAACAATAATCACATGCCTCCCTTTGACCAATCAGCCGCAATAACAATAACCACATGTAGTCAAATCTTCAGGCGTGGTAGACACTAATAGACAGTGAAGGAAACATTTTGCGGTTCATTTAGCTGTTTTATTTAATGTTGCAATGTCAACATATATAATTAGCAAATAAGCTAGAGGTTAAAGAATAGTTTCTTTAAAAGTTTCTTACATTTGTTCTGCTGGACACAGTTTATAGTAAAGTGAGACTCTTGTACAGATGTTCTAATGTTATTTTCTATCTGCTGAGCCATTTGGAGGGCAACTGAATATACAGTATATCTTACTCTGGAAATAGTCTACTGTTAGGAACCTCCACTAGAGGTCACTGTTTATGTCTGTCGGTCTTGTGTAGTTCATGTTGGTTGACTCAGTTTCCCAGAAGGCACCTCAGTCAGGTGATGAGTGCTCACCTGGACTGAGGTGCCTCATTAAAGCTTCTATAAATAGCAGTCTGTTCTGGGAAACTGGGTCGAGCATTGTTTGTCTGTTTGGTATGTTTGTCAGTTTGTTTGTCTATTTGCCTGTTTGTCTGTAGGTTTGTTTGTTTTTGTAAACTACCGTCATGTGGGCATTCCTTTTTGTTTGGTTAAGTTTATATTTTAGTTATATTGTTTTACCTTTGTTTGTCTAGGGCTCTACTGTTTGTTCTCCTTATGTTCCTTGTGTTGCTGGATTCATGGAGCTATCCTGTTTCATGTTTAGCTAGGCTGTCTCCTCCTGTATCCTGTGTAAGTACTGTTCTGTCCTCTGGTTTAGTTTTGTGTAGCCACATGCAGGCCTAGCCGCTAGCAGGGTTAGCCGCTAGTAGGCCTTAATTGCTAGTAGGGTTAGCCCTTAGTAGGGTTAGCCTCCTGTAGGCTAGCCTCTAGGGGAATTGACTGCTAGTGGTTCTGGTCGCTAGTAGGTTAGCCGCTAGTTTGGAGTAGCCTCATGTGTGCTTTGCCTTTGTGTTCAGTTCCCCACCATTAGGTCAGTACTAACCCGGTTAGCCACTAACCCCTTTAGATACTAACCTGGTTAGGTCAGCATCCAGTGTCCCCAGCATTCCATGTAGCTACTAACCCAACTAACCACTAACCCAGCCTGTTCCATCTCCAGTCCTGTCTCTAGTCTCTCCTGTCTCTAGTCTCTCCTGTCCTGTCTATCGCTGTCTCCTGTCTCTCCAGTCTCTAGTTCCCCTATGTGTCTTAGTTAGCTCAGCTCCATGTTTCCTCATCCCCAGTTCTCTTTGTCGGTCCCCTGTGTCAGCTCCTGGCTCCCATGTCAGCTCTTGTCCCTGTGTTGGCGCGCCGTTCCCTGTCGGTTCCTGGCTCCCATGTCAGCTCTTCTCCCTGTGTTGGCGCGCCGTCCCTGTTTTTCCTGAGCCCTAGTTTTAGTTTGAGTTTGTTGTTTTGGTTCCTTTGTTTGTTTGTGTCTGTTTTTGAGTTCTGTTAAATAAAGACTTTTTCTGTTTGCAACACCCCTCTGCCTTCATGTCTACCTCCATGCCCACGGCAACCCCATCAGCCGGGTCTAGCCAGCACCCCCAGCTAGACCCATGACATCTACACTGTTCAAACATACATATGTTACCTACAGTAGGGATTTGTTTCAAAAGCTTTATGTTGTGAAAAAGTGAGGAAATTTGTGTTTCTTGTTCCTTAAGTTGCTATTTTGTAAAGATATTTATTTTTATTCTTTTATTTTATTATTTGAAAATGTCAGAATTTGTACATTATTTTATCATTTTGTTATGAAATAAATAAATAAATCGGACATTACGATGAAACAGTTACTCAGTACTTGAGTAGTCTTTTCACCAAATACTTTTTTTACTTCTACTATATATTAATATTATTTTAAAGTACAGCTACTCTTACTTGAGTAAAATTTTTGAGTACTCGACCTACCTCTGAAAGCAACTAGATTTACATGTTACTGGCACTACATTTTTTTTTCTTTAAGCGTTTCAATCATGCACAGGTTATATAAGGCAAGAGGACCACTTTCACATGTATACATATACCATTTCAAATTCCCTTTTGTTGTCATGTTTATGAATGTTTTCATTGTTTATATCATTATTTTGATTTCAAGTATTTTGATTTAAACACATATAATAAGGCTGTAAAAATATTTTATGTTTTCCTTTATTGCCAGATCTTGCGGCTCAAGTGATGTCATATAGAGATCCTGTGGGAAAAAAAGGGACAAAGCCCCCAAAACTCGCCTGTGCAGAGTTGTATTGGTTTCTTCCAACCTCAAATCATAGTAGATGTGAATTTATTTGTTCGTGTGTGTTCACATGCATATATAGTGCATAGTGTGATACAGGTGGACACAGGTTGTATGCAGACTTTGCACCCAGTGTTCTTAGGATAGGCTCTGAATCCACCACAACACTGACCCAGATAATAATGAATAAATATAAATTAATGTCGGAATTTAGTACTGTATTTTATATTCATTTTATTGCCTTATCTTAGCATTTCTTTCTTCAGCAAGTTAACCACCTAGGGGTAGGAACTACAATGGTGCAGCCGGTACACTTGCACTGAAGCTCTTGAGGCAGGTGGGCTCTGGTGTTAAAATCACTCAGTGGCTAATTACTTACTCTGAACTAATAAGAGTAAGCATGGAGAACAGCACTATCCCCACTATTCAAAACCTACTAAATTTAAAAGCTAGCTGGCATAAAAGTATTTAAATTGTCCTCAACAGCAGAACAGAGAAATGCGTGCAAATATACAGTAGCAAATGGATGTCAGGAAGCAGGTCAGGCTGACAAAGCTGAAAAATATAAATATATTGAGTACTATAAGCAAGATGAAAGATTATAGAGATCTCAGTATTTATGTTCTGATGTAATATGTTAGAAATGCAATAAATATATATTCAATTTAATGTAATAAAGGCATTCAGGAAAGCAGGTACTTTACTCTGGATAATGCACGCACACACACACACACACACACACACACACATTATTGTTTTGTTCAGTGCACTTAAAAAGCAAACAGAAAAATGTTTCAGGCCTCAAGATTAAATAAATATATTTAGATCAATTTATGAATGTAGATCTATTCATAACTGGGAATTGATTCATTATACCAGATGGCTGTCATGATCAAAGCATCAATGATCTTTAATACCTTTGTTATTTAAATTCAGAAAACCTGAATTCATTATTTGTTATTCAATTAGAACTATTCTTTTTAAGCAGTCTGCATTAAAAAATTGGCAATACAGTGATATATTTAGAACATTCCAATAAGTTAAAGATTATATATATAATAATAATAATAAAATATATTATAATAAAATATATTAAAATAGTGTGAAACATAACAAAATGTGGAAAACAGAAAAGGACCTGAAAACTTTTAGTCGGCACTGTTGAATTCTACATAGCTGACCATACTTAATTAATACTTTTTATCCCTAATTAGCAACAGTAAAGTGCCTCTGGGAGTCACGAGCAATGATTTTAATTATAATTAAGCAGCACCAAAATTAAAATAATTATTTTGTGTTTAAGTATAGCATACATATATAGCATTCACAGTAAGTTAAAATGTAAAGAATGTGCAAATATGTATTTAATATAAAATTTAGTATAAAATGCTGAAACAGCATGCAACATGTTCCTTACAATACTGGCTTAATAAATAAATATTTATGAAGGAAGAAGATAATACATTAGTTATCATTATTATCCAAACAAATACCATTAATATATACCATATAATAATTTTAATAATGTATCATATATGACTGTACTATCATGCGATAGTTACTAGTATACATTTATTTAGAAAAAAGTTTTTACCAGGCTTTTGAGTTCATAAATTAGCTTTTGGAAAACAAAAGTAAAATTTACAATGTCTCACATTTACAATGTCTTTTCAGTTTAATTCAGTTTCATGTTGCTCCAGAAGTTCCAAGAAGAAATTGCACCATAATTTGAATTCAAGAGAAACTTGCCATGAATGGACACACAAAAGTCTACATTAGTTGGTTACAGTGTTGAGGGACATTGGGGGCTTGTAAGACGACTTTCACACACACAATAACGGAATCATTGGATCATAGATTACATAAATTGTCTGAATAATGGAATACATTTTTGAAAATATAACTAAATAACTGAGTATTTAAATGGCAGACCTAACGCGTTACTCGTTACATCAAAACGTTATCCAAGTACTCTAACACGTCACTTTGTAACATGTTACACCCAACACTGGTTGGTTACATTCTGCAAATGGACAAATGAACTACACCAACAGCAGGATTCACACCCCAATTTAAGTCAAGACTAAACTCTACATACTATAATAAAAAAGTGACATTAGAATTCTTAAATGGTCTACATTTATTAAATTAAGTATACTGTGTGCTACTCTGAGCAGGATGAAACCACAGAAAGCAGCTGGCCCTGATGGGGGCATGTGCATAGAAACTGGAGGAAGTCTTCACAGAAATCTTTAACCTGTCCTAAGACCAAGTTAAGGTAAAGACCAGGTTCTTTCACCCCACCTGCTGTAAGTCAGTTAGCATCATGACAGTGCCTAATTTGTTTTTGGCCCCAATAGGTCAAAATAACATGCCATGTCCATAACACCCCACTGACCCACCTGAACAACACAGTCAGCCCATCCAAGCTAATCCTGAAGCTTGGTATCAGCAGTCCCCTCTTTAACTGGACACTGGACTTTGTTACGAACAAACCGCAGTCTGTCAGAATGGACAACATGACCTCCTCCTAATTCATCCTCAATGCTGACGTTCCTTGGGATCCATGCTTTCCTGTCTCATATCCTGACATTTCACACATGACTCCATATCCATTCTTGCCTCCAACAGCATTATGAAGTTTGCAGATGACACTACAGTGAGAGGCATGTTTAAGGGTAATAATGAGACCTGTGGAGAGGAGATCCTAACACTAGTGGCATGATGTAAGGATAATACCCCGCAACTCAACCAGGAAAATGAATGAGAACATTGTGGATTGTGGACTAGAAATCCCAAGCACACTCCTCATGCACATCAACAGAGCTACTGTTGAGCATATAAGGTTTGAGTTCCTTGGATTCCGCATCTTTGAGAACCATCCCTGGTGCCTGACCTCGCCATTTCTTCTTAAAATAGCACAACTACGCCTCTCTTTTCTCAGGAGATTTTAAAGACCCAACTGTACTGTACTTGTGAACTCTTACTGCTGTACCATTAATAGCATCTTCAGCGCTGTATAAAATCTACACAAAAAAAAGTTTGAAAAGCCCTTAAATGGGTATTAAAAACTGCCCAACAAATAATTTTCATTCAGCTACCCACTACAGCGAGCATTTACAAAAAAAACTACTGCTTGCAACGTACCCATCTCACATTGTGTAGGCACTACTGGTGTCACAGTGCACAAACAGACTGAAATTTTTTTTTAGCTGTGGCTGTTTCCATGCTGAACGGCTGATTGCATTTCAATAATCACTGCAATGTGTTTTACTTGTACTGCACTGTTTATCCATGAGCATCTTTCCACTGCTCATAACTTATAATGTGGTCATATTTCATCCATATTTAATCTTTATACACTGTACTATATAAACATGCATATATGTTATTTCTATATTTGCCAATGATTGTTGTATTACATCTACATCTAGACATTTGGCAGACGCCCTTATCCTTAGCGACTTACATTTTTATCTCATTATACATCTGAGCAGTTGGGGTTAAGGGCCTTGCTCAAGGGCCCAACAGGGACAACTTGGTGGTAGTGGAACTTGAACCTGGGACCTTCCGAACCATAGTCCAATGCCTTAACCACTGAGCTACCCCTGATTGTATTGTAAATATGCTACTTACATACTAGATACTATGGTAGATATAGATGATAAGTCAATGCCATTGGCTTTGTACCTGTAATTTGCCCAATGACAAAGAAGTTGAATCGAATCAAATCGAATCGTATCGAATCAAATGTTGCATAAAATTCCAACTGTACTGTGATTCAGCTGTACATGATAATGGCCGTGATTTCATTTTCGGGAGGTATTTTAAAGAAAAGTATTCATCAGGTCTGAGTCAGTTCCATCTCTAAATTTAATAGATGTAATTGCCTTTCTGTTTTTGCTTTCTTTTTTACTCCTTTTCTCTCTAGGGAATACAAAATGGGAAGGGGAGTGAGCAAAAAATTGCGATGGTGCTTTGTAGAGCTTGTAGCCACTGTTTCTTTGTTTAGCAGTCAACATGAGCAGCAGAGAGTTTAGCAGCCCTTATTCTCATCCAAACACACTATTTTAGTGTATAGCTTTGCAACAGAGGCTAATCTATTTAACTAAATCTATTTAAGACTCATCAGCAGAGGGGGTCGGGTGGGGTCTTAAAACAATGTGGGAAGTAGGAATGTAACAAAATGTGAATGCATTGTCTGAAATGAACAAGTAATGTGTTTAAACAGGTTCAAATAAATAAATAAAGGAAATGTAATATTTTAAAGAAAACTTGTCAGGATGGTTAACTTGGGATAGACATTCATGCAAGGGACTTGTCACTTATGAGGTGTACAGGACACAGAAAGGATTTATTACCATTCAGGGTTTTCACTCAACTGCTAAGTTCCTGTAAAAGCTAATGTAAATACCACAGCATACAAAGATATTCTAGACAATATGTGTGCTTTCCTCCAGGTACTTCAGTTACCTTGCACAGTCCAAAAACATGCAGAGTATGCTAATTGGTATTTTCCATTTTTCTCTTAATGTGAGGGAATATGTGTGTTTGTGTCTGTGTGTGCATGCTTCTGCGCCCCACGAAGGATTGGCATCCCATCCACCGTGTCTCCTGGGATAGGCCCCAAGTGTTGAACAGGATAAGTGGTATAGTGAACGAGTGAGTGAGAGTGATACATGCTTTCAACCTTGGGGCAGGTATGGCTTCCCCCTCTGAACCTTTGGGTTGCAGATCAGTTTGGTTTGAGTCCTGCCATCACTGGGATGTCGCTGTGTGATGTTGCCATTGAGCAAGCCCCATAATTGCTTTAATGTATACCCAGACACTGAGATTCAGTACAGATCCCTAGCCTGGAGAAATTACAGGGATTGCGACAGGAAGTGTATCCGTTGGAAAGCCTGTCCCAGATCTCATGGATCAAATAATCTGATGTGGTGACCCCTAGGATAAAGGAACAAAAAGCGAATGTAAAATTTTGCTTCCACCCTTGTCACAACAGTTTTGGGAAGGGGCCCATTACTGTTACAGCAGGACAGTTTCCCTGTTTAAAATTTTATATCCATAGAAGCAGAGGATGGTGAGCCTGTGTGTAGGAACTCCAGGGGGCCTGCACAGAGCCCTCAACATCACCCCCTAAACACCTTTAGAATAAATTATGTTGATTGTGAGGCAGGATAATATTTTCCACAAAAGTATAATATGGAAAGATATTCTAGATATTAAGAACATGAAAACAACATTTGTACAGGTGTAACGTTTAACTTCTTATTTTAAAAGCATATAAGGTGCTGTACTCAATTATGGGCATTTGTTTTTTATGAAATTATAGTTGCCATTGCAAACTGTGTGTGTGTGTGTGTGTGTGTGTGTGTGTGTGTGTGTGTGTGTGTGTGTGTGTGTGTGTGTGTGTGTGTGTGTGTGTGTTAAGGCCATCTTCACCAACTGCATATCATCCATTTTGATGAAACCTGGTCCTGGAGGATCCTCTGTCCCTGCTACTAACTAACTGATTAGTTAAATCTGGTGTTGGGAGCTGGGAAATCACAAAAATGTGCAGGGCCCCTCCAGGGCCAAAGCTTGGAGCCATTGCAATAGATGACCCCAAACATTATCAAAATTATCTATATGGAGATATATTAAAAGAGACAAAAAGTCAGCTCGCCAGTCTCTTGATATGCAACAATATCTCAGCATTAGCTTCTTAGTTAGTGTACCTCACTCATAGCAACATGGTAATCAGGAATGGTGAAAATGGATATTTTGGTTTGGCTCCAAATGAGTGAATTGCCATGACATGCATAATAATTATTACAATGAAAATTCAAGCAATAAACAAACCTGCTACAGTATCATTAGGCCAAAACATGCATTGTGTAACCTGGGGAATTGATAATAACCCCTTCGATAGACTGATTACACAACTATCTTTTCAAGAAAAGTAAAAAGAAAAAGAAAAGAAAGGAAAAAGTTACAGTATACAATAGTATGCTACATGTGAATGTGGAAATAGGGGTGTAAATGCTTAGTGCCTGACACCTGATCATTAATCACTTCTAATCTAGATAAGTATGATCTGTTCTTGTATATATGATATTAGATCTTTGGCAGTGTGAGGTACTGTATGATGCAACACTTACATGCCACAGGAAAACTACTGCACACACACACACACACACACATACACACACACACACACACACTTATTACATTACCTTACTCTAGCATTCCGGTATATACCTATCCTAAACAAGAGAGTTCCCTTTCAAAAGCTACACTCGATGCTGCGTGAAAACGCTATGGGAACATCTCTTTGTTGCCCGGTTGTGAAGCCTGTGCATGCCAAAACCGCCGAATACCTTCGGCTTATAACCTCTGCCAGGCATGACGTCACCGAATAAGGTGCACCTGCAGGTTATAAATAGGAGTGAACCGGAAACATCCTCAGATCTCTTTGTCTTCAGGACCGCTTTGTGTTTGCGTGTGCATGTGCAAGCCGTAACGAAAGCAAAAATAAAAGGAAAATAACAGCATTAACTCACAGATATGGCGGAGTCGCTTAAGAGATGCGTGCCTCCGTGCGATAGATCTCTTTCAGAGGGCGATCTTCACGAGTTTTGTCTCGAGTGCTTGGGGGAAGAACACGCTCACCTCGGGCTTCAGGGAGAAGGTGAGTACTGTGATCTTCTCCCTATTAAGGTGCTTTTCAGAAAAGAGAGAATTTCCAATTTCTCTCTCGCTCTCTCCGGATCAGGAAGTTTTATCTTCTGCTTCGCAAGCGCGCTCCGGCGCCTCTTGTGAAGGAGCAGAGGAAGCCTCCTCTCCCGCTTCCATGGAAGTAGCCTACTCACAACGCTCCTCCAGTGCTGACAGAGCTTTTGAGGAATTATTAGAGGTTATAACGCGTGCGGTAGAGCGATTGCATATCGACTGCCGCAGCAGCGAGATTCCCCCAAGCGTTCGAGATTGAACGACAGGTTTCTGTCGGGTGGCCGGGGGGAGGAGCCTCAACATCTCTCTCTCCCCTTCTTTGGTAACCTCCATGATGAATTAACTCTTTCATGGAGCAAGCCGTATTCATTGCGTGTTTTTGTGCTTTCAACTTATTCAGATATCATTGATGCGAAAGCACGTGGTTATATGATGATGCCCCAGATAGAAGAAACGCTTGCGGGCTATCTCTCTCCTGGGACATCATCCTCCCTGAAAAAGTCTACTCTCCCCTCCAAGCTGTGCAGATTGACATCTGCTTTGGTGGGTAAAGCTTTTCAGGCAGCAGGACAGGCTGGTGCTTCACTGCACACCATGGCGGTTTTGCAGGCTTACCAGGCTCACCTGCTGAAGGACCTGAGCACCGGCGGGGTTATTGATGACAGGGTGTTTGCAGAACTGCACCGAGCCACAGACCTGTCTCTCCGTGCAACCAAGCAGACGGCCCGTGCTGTGGGCCGTCCTATGGCTGCCATGGTATCCACGGAGAGGCATCTGTGGCTGAACCTCACGGGCATCAAGGATAAGGATCGTGCTGTCCTCCTCGATGCCCCCGTCTCGCCTTCCGGCCTTTTTGGTGACGCTGTTAGTTCCATCGCCACTAGGTTTTGGGAGGCGAAGCTATATGAACTGGCCTTTAGGAGGTTCCTTCCCCGCCGTGCTCAAGAACCGGGACCGTCGGCCACCCGGCCCCGGCCAGGTCTGGCCCCTATCAGACGTGAGGTGCAGAAGGAGAGCGTGACCAGCCGCGCACCCCCCCGTAAAGACTGGGGTGGGGCTCGCCGCTCTTCTCAAAAATCTGCTTCGAAAAGACCGGATCTGAGGAGCTTCCTCTCTTCAAAGAAGAAGCCCTGAGGTTCATGCCTGAGGGGCGCCTGGATTTTCATCACAAAACAGTGACTCTCTGGCACTCCTGGGAGGCCAGTGTTCAATCCCCACCACCACTGGTGTTTCGGGGAGCGCAGGTCTCCAATGAAAATTTGGGTGTTCAGGCATCTCCTGCCACACTTCATCTCCCAACACCTAACACCCCCCCCCCCCCCATCCAGCCGAATTGTCAAAGCTCGTGCCCCTTTCGGAGAAGTTGGCAGCGTGGAAACTACTGCCAGGTGTATCTCCTTGGGTACAAAAAACTGTGGTCTCCACGTGGTTTCCACTTCCGTGAAACCGGATCGAGCACATCTGCTGGGATGCAAAGGGGCCAGAGAACATGTTCCCCTCCCAGACAGAGAGTCGGGCTACTACAGTCGGTACTTTTTGGTACCCAAGAGAGGGGGAGGGTTGAGTCCGATCTTCGATCTTCGCGGCTTGAACCGCTATCTCAGGAATCCAGACTCAAAATGTTGACTGTCAAAATGATTGTTTTTCAAATCCAACTAGAGGATTGGTTTGTGACAATCGATCTAACGAACGCATATTTCCATATAGGAATATTGCCACAGCACAGGAAGTTCCTTAGGTTCGCTTTTGGGGGCGAAGCTTACCAGTATTGGGTCCTTCCATTTGGCCTAGCTCTGTCACCCCGCACATATACAAAATGCATGGATGCAGCTCTGGCTCCTTTATGACTCCAGGGCATCCGTATTTTGAATTACATAAATGATGGGCTGATTCTAGCCCAGTCTCAGGAGCTAGCGCTTTGACATCAGGATGTCGTCCTAGCCCATCTTCATTCTTTAGGATTGAGACTCAACGCCACAAAAAGCGTTCTCCTTCCTGTTCAGAGGACAACATATTTGGGTGTCACATGGGATTCGGTCACAATGCGGGCACAGCTGTCTCCTGCTCGTGTCGAATGCATTCTCAACACCCTGAAGGAAATCAAGCTAGGCCAGAAGGTCACTGTTCATCACTTTCAGAAATCTTTAGGCCTCATGGCAGCTGCGTCCACAGTGATACCTTTGGGCCTTCTGCACATGAGAGCGTTTCAGCTGTGGCTAAGAGCCAGGGGTTTCATTCAAGGGCCAACCCCCAGAGGCTAATAAGGGTTACGCGCCGGGGGCTTCGGTTTCTGACTTTGGGTCCCACTCTAGGTCCGTCTTGTCGTCGCAAGATGCTAACGACAGACGCTTCCCTCACGGGCTGGGGTGCGGTCTTGGATGGCCGTCCAGCACAAGGGAGCTGGAGAGGTCATCTTCTTGCGTGGCACATCAATTGCCTCGAAATGATGGCTCTGTTTCTGGCCCTGAAACACTTCCTCCAGCAGTTGAGAGGCTACCATGTCCTAGTGCGGGTGAACAGCACTGCGGTAGTCTCGTACATAAATCGCCAGGGTGGACTGTACTCGCGCCGCTTGAACAAGCTAGCGCACCAGGTTCTGCTTTGGGCACAGGACAAGTTCCTGTCCATCAGGGCGATTTACATTCCACGGCATATGAATGTAGGAGCAGACTTGCTATCCAGACAAGCTGTAAAACATGGGGAATGGGAACTCCACCCCGAAGTAGGAAGTCAAATCCAGCTCCCCTGTGTCTGGATGCAATGGCCCACATGTGGCCCAGATTACGCCTTTATGCGTTTCCACCTATAGTTCTGCTCCTAGGAGTCCTGGCAAGGGTCCGTCAACAGGGCTTGCGCCTCTTATTGATAGCGCCCCATTGGCCGACCAGAGTGTGGTTCTCGGATCTAATATCTCTCCTCGACGACTCACCCTGGGTGATTCCAGTGAGGAGAGATCGTCTGTCTCAGGCACAGGGGACAATACTTCATCCCCGGCCCGAGCTCTAGAACCTTCATGTTTGGCCCCTGAACGGGACCAAATAAGACATGCTGGGCTTTCAGCCAGCGTAATTGAAACCATTTTAAGTGCCAGGGCTCCCTCCACTAGAAGAACTTATGCCCTCAAATGGAGTGTATTTGAAAATTGGTGCATGGCAAGACATGTAGACCCAGTTCACTGCCAGATTGTTTCAGTGCTGGAGTTTCTGTAAGAAAAATTGTCCTCGGGCTTATGCCCTAGTATGCTCAGAACGTACGTAGCCGCTATTTCGGCTTGTCGCGCTCTGAATGATGGGGTTTCTGTGGGCAAGCACCATTTAGTTGCCCGTTTTATTCGTGGAGCTAAACGGTTGAAGCCGCCCACTAGAGCGACGGTCCCTTCATGGGACTTAACTATCGTACTCGAAGGCCTGGCCGGCACCCCTTTCGAACCACTAGAGTCAGCGCCTGTCAGGCCTCCATCTCTTAAGATGGTTTTTCTTATGGCTATTACTTCTAAAGCTATTCGGCATCCTCACCCGAACTATCTTCCCAAGGTTCCATTCTCGACCATGCACCCAGTTGTTCTCGTGGCCTTCTGTCCTCCGCCTTCACAGCTCCGGAGCAGGAAAGACTTCACTTACTGTGTCCAGTACGTGCTCTTCGGATCTACGTCCATCGCACTAGCCAGTGGCGTAAGTCAGAGCAGTTCTTTATTTGCCATGGGGGTCTGCCACTAGACAGACTCTGTCACACTGGGTGAGAGATGCCATTGTCCTAGCCTATGAGGCGCGTGGTCACACTTCGCCTCTGCGAATCAGGGCTCACTCAACCAGGGGGATTGCCTCATCGATTGCCTTGGCAAGAGGCGTTCCCCTGCAGCAGGTATAGATTTTATAGTCTGGATGTCAATGCTACTCCGGGTTCGTGGATCCTTGAGTCAGCATCCCAGAGCTAGGTCTGAGACCTCCTCGGCTTGTGCGCACACGCTACACAACCTGGGGGTTCCAGACACTTGCAGTGCGGCGGCGTTGGTATTCTCGTTCCCATAGCGTTTTCACGCAGCATCGAGTGTAGCTTTTGAAAGGGAACGTCTCGGGTTACTTGGCTGTAACCCTGTTCCCTGATAAAGCGGGAACGAGATGCTGCGTTCCGATGCCACACTGCTGGCGTGCCTGGACGTCCTTCAGACAAAATTGACCTGAGGCTGTTTCCGGTTCACTTCTATTTATAACCTGCAGGTGCACCTTATTCGGTGACGTCATGCCTGGCAGAGGTTATAAGCCGAAGGTATTCGGCGGTTTTGGCATGCACAGGCTTCACAACCGGGCAACAAAGAAATGTTCCCATAGCGTTTTCACGCAGCATCTCGTTCCCGCTTTATCAGGGAACAGGGTTACAGCCAAGTAACCCGAGACGTTTTTTTTTTTTTTGTAAAAATTGTTGTTTAAGTAAAATAACAATGTAAAAACAACAAAAACTCTACACAAGCATTTAGCCACATTAATTTCCCATTGATAAATAAAAACATCTAAATATAAAGTGGATAAAACCAAATCATTACTGCTGTCACTTTGCACTTCGCAGGTTTGAAGAGTCAAAGTATTTGTAAAGCTTTGAAATTGCCATTTACTAATGACAGCTGTTGCCATGCATCAGATCTAACGAGCTGACTAAGGTCTGAAACCTTGTAAAAAGAAGGAACTCTTCGGGTGCCCAAACTCTTTTGCACAGTGCCACAATAATGCTTTTTTAAATTTTTATCTTTGTTCAATTTATGACATAAAAAGTATCTATGCACCAATGATGCTGAAAATATTGTGCATTTTTTCCATTTCCAAGAGAGACTGTGTTAAAAAGACTTTTCAATTAAAAATAATTGTCTTGGGTTATTTAGATGTAACCCTGTTCCCTGATAAAGTGGGAACGAGATGCTGCCTGAAAACACTATGGAAACATCTCTTTGTTCTCTGGTTGTGAAGCCTGTGTATGTAATAAATGCTTATGTGTATGTCGAATACTTCGGCTTATAACCTCAGTCAGGTGACCTTACCGAATAAGGTGCACCTGCAGGTTATAAATAGGAGTGAATCGGAAACATCCTCAGGTCAATTTTGTCTGAAGGATGTCCAGGCACGCCAGCAGTGTGGCATTGAAGCACAGCATCTCGTTCTCGCTTTATCAGGGAACAGGGTTACAGCTAAGTAACCCGAGACGTTCCCTTTCAAAAGCTACACTCGCTGCTGAAAACGCTATGGGAACGAGAATACCAACGCTGCCGCACTGCAAGTGTCTGGAACCCCAGGTTGTGTAGCGTGTGCACACAATAGCCAAGGAAGTCTCAGACCTAGCTCTGGGATGCTGACTCAAGGATCCGCGAGCTCAGAGTAGCATTGACATCCAGACTATAAAATCTAACAAACGTGTGCGGAGAGGGCCAGGCTGCCGCATCACACACCTGCTGCAGGGAGATGCCTCTTGCCAGAGCAATTGATGAGGCAATCCCCCTGGTCGAATAAGCCCTGATTCCCAGAGGCAAAGTGTGACCATGCGCCTCATAGGGTAGGACAATAGCATCTCTCACCCAGTGTGACAGCATCTGACTAGTGGCGGCCGCCCCGCCCTGGAATGTAAATCACCCTGAGGGACAGGAACTTGTCCTGTACCCAAGGCAGAACCTGGTGCGCTAGCTTTTACCAGCAGCGCGAGGACAGTCCATCAAGGTGATTTTTTAATGAGACTACTGTAGTGTTGTCCACCCGCACTAGGACATGGTAGCCTCTCAACTGCTGAAGGGAGTATTTCAGGGCCAGAAATAGAGTCATAATTTTGATGGCCATCCAAGACCGCACCCCAGCCCATGAGAGAAGCGTCGTTAGCAACTTGCGACGACAACACGGACCTAGAGTGGGACCCAGAGTCAAAAACCGGGGGCTGATCCACAGAGAAAGGGTACGAAGCCCCTGGCGCATAATCATTATTTGCCTATGGGGATTGGCCCTTGGATAAAGTCCCCCCCTTCTCTCTTGGAAACCAGGAAATACTGACTTTAGTAGCCTGGGTCTCTGTCTGGCAGGGGAACATGTTCTATGGCCTCTTTTTCCAGCAAAGTCTGTAATTGCCAAGTCAGCAGATGTGCTAATTCTGGTTTCATGGAAGTGGAGACCACGCCATTGAAACGTGGAAGACGATGTGCAAAAAAATCCTGTAGCCTCTCTCTAAAGTGCTTTGTACCTATGGAGACATACCTGGCAGTAGGTTCCCCGCTGCCAGCCTCTCTGAAAGGGGCCCAAGTTTTGACACTGAGGCTAGATTTGGGGGGGGGGGGGGGGGGGGTGGATGGGTGTTAGGTGATCGGCATCCTGAAACATGTCAGGAAGGAACCGAGCACCTAACATTTCACTGGAGACCGCTGCTCCCCGAAACACCAGAGGGTGCCAGGGAGGATCTTTATCCCTTATTGGAATTTTTACACGCCCCCCCCCCAGGTAGAGACACCCCCGTGGTCCTGGGCACGTCAGCCTCAGGACTTCTTTTTGGCGGAGATGATGCTCCTCAGGTTCAGCCTTTTTTTTTGTTCCTGCGGCAAGAGAGGAAGTCTCTTCTACCCATTCACAAGAAGCACTGGGGCATGCTTGAGATGTGGATGCTAAAGCTTCCTGATCCGGCGAGAGCACGAGAGAAAAGGAGGATTCCGTCTCACTTGCACCTGCCAGATTGGCACGTGAACCCCACAAATGAGATGCACGAATTATGCGTGCGAAGCACCTTAATAGGAAGGAGATGAAGATTACCATGCTCACACTCTCCCTCGAGCCCGAGGAGAGTGTGCTCTTCCCCAAACACTAAAAACAGAAAGTGTGGAGATCGCAACCAGAGAGAAATCTCTCACAAGGAGGCATTCATCTCCTCTCAAACCATATCGACCATATTGGTGAGTAATCTTACACTTTCTTTCTTTTTTGTATATCTGTTTTGCACACACACACACAAACACAATGCGGTCCTTGAAGACAAAACGACCTGAGGATGTTTCTGGTTCACTCCTATTTATAACCTGCAGGTGCACCTCATCAGATGACGTCACCTGACCGAGGTTGTATAAGCCAAAATTTGGTGTGTTTGATACACACAGAGGTGGAAAGAGTGATATAATTTTGTACTCAAGTACAAGTACTGTTACTTCAGTGATATTTCTACTGAAGTACAAGTAAAGTTACCATTATAAAAATCTACTCAAGTAAAAGTAAAAAATTAAAAATTTATTCAAAGTAAAAGTTACCAAGTTACTTTTTTTAACAGCAGGGTTGGGATGGGGATTTTAGTGTAGTTCAAAAAAGACAAGAGGGTATAAATCTTAAACTTATATAAATAAATTGTATAAGTATACTTAAATATGTATATTGTATAAATATACTTAAAAAAAATTTAATTGAAGGAACACCTTTGCATAATAAAGCTGTTGCCTTTCGTGTGCTGTGACGCTTTGATCCAAATAGCCAAAGGAAAAGTTCAGCACAAAACCTTTATCAGCCTTTCAGCATCACAAAATTATAATACAAAACATAAAGTAAAAGTAAAGAAAAGAGTAAAAGAATAGAGCATTTCGGGGGTGAGCAGCACACCTGAGCTCCTACTCCGTTCTCTCCTTCTCACACACACACCTCCGCAACGCACTGGGGCCTCCCTCTTAAAAGGGCAACATAGTAGCAGCCGTTACAATGGCCAGGGGTTTGCTTCATAAGAAGTTTATGGTATTTCGCTTTCAGCTGGGCCTGTATTACTGGCATCTGTTTTGTCTGTCCCCATCGCTCTTGTGAATTTAGCGTGTTTGTTCTCCCCGCCCATCAATCAATCAGTGCACTGGTTTCCGGGGTTAAATTTTTTCCTTCCCCGTTGCATTATTTTTAGCATTTTTCATTTTCATTCATTTATTTTTTACTCAGTAGCGAATATGATATCAAATGTAGAGATGTACAATATTTCAAACAAAACATACTTAAGTAAAAGTAAAACTACAGATTTTTTAAACTATTTTAAATAGTAGAACTACACAAAAAAAATACTCAATTACAGTAATGCAAGTAAATGTAATTCATTACTTTCCACCTCTGGATACACACACATGCTTCACAACCGGTTGAACAAAGAGATGTTCCCATAGCGTTTTCACGCAGCATCGAGTGTAGCTTTTGAAAGGCAATTGTAGTTTATATCCTAGAAACCGCAGTTATTTTTTGTATGGGACAAATTTACAGAATAATATTTCAATACAACTGCCATGTACTACAGGAGATGGGTGCAAGTTAAGATCCGCTTCCAGCCTAGGTGAGTTTTAATGGCCCACCCCCTTGATAGGTGCACTTCGCCGAGGCTCATTATGCGGTGTGTGTATATATATATATATATATATATATATATATATATATATATACACATACATACATATACACAGGGCCCTCCATAATTATTGGCACCATGGTTAAGATAAGCCTTAAAATAAATTCAGTTTTTATTGCAGAAGCATATTGTCACACTGAAATCTTTTTAAAAATATAATGTCAATATAAAGTGAATTTTAAGGGGAAATAAAAATTCCTGTCTAACAAATAATAATTTTTCATAAAATAATCTGTTCCACAATTATTGGCACCCCTAACAATTCCTAGAAAAGAAATGTAATTTAAGTATTTCTGTCATTTCTACAGTAGTTTACAACGTTGATCAGAGTGTCTAGGAATATTTAATTAGTAATTTATCACTTCCTGCTTCCCTGGGGTATACACACTTGGACAAAATTGTTGGTACCCTTCGGTCAAAGAAAGAAAAACTCACAATGGTCAAAGAAATAACTTTAATCTGACAAAAGTAATAATTAAAAAAAAATTCTATGAATGTTAACCAATGAAAGTCAGACATTGCTTTTCAACCATGCTTCAACAGAATTATTAAAAAAAATAAACTCATGAGGAGTGGGCCAAACAGGCCTGGACAAAAATTATGGTACACCTAGAAAATACTGAAAATAATGTGATCAAAGGGACATGTTAATTCAAGGTGTGTCCACTAATTAGCAGCACAGGTGTCTACAATGTTGTAATTAGTCAGTGGGCCTATATATAGGGCTCCAGGTAGTCACTGTGTTGTTTGGTGACATGGTGTGTACCACACTCAACATGGACCAGAGGAACCGAAGGAAAGAGTTGTCTCAGGAGATTCGAAAGAAAATTATAGACAAGCATGTTAAAGGTAAAGGTTATAACACCATTTTCAAGCAGCTAGATGTTCCTGTGACTACAGTTGCACATATTATTCAGAAATTTAAGATCCATGGGACTGTAGCCAACCTCCCTGGACGTGGCCGCAGGAGGAAAATTTATGACAAATCAAAGAGACGGATAATCCGAATGGTAACAAAAGAGCCCAGAAAGACTTCTAAAGAGATCCAAGGTGAACTTCATGCTCAAGGAACATCAGTGTCAGATCGCACCATCCGTCGTTGTTTGAGCCAAAGTGGACTACATGGGAGACGACCAAGGAGGACACCATTGTTGAAAACAAATCATAAAAAAGCCGGACTGGAATATGCCAAACTACATGTTGACAAGCCACAAAGCTTCTGGGAGAATGTCCTATGGACAGATGAGACAAAAATGGAACTTTTTGCCAAGGCACATCAGCTCTATGTTCACAGATGGAAAAATGAAGCATATCAAGAAAAGAACACTGTCCCTACTGTGAAACATGGAGGAGCCTCTGTTATGTTCTGGGGCTGCTTTGCTGCATCTGGCACAGGGTGTCTTGAATCTGTGCAGGGTACAATGAAATCTCAAGACTATCAAGGGATTCTAGAGAGAAATGTGCTGGCCAGTGTCAGAAAGCTGGGTCTTAGTCGCAGGTCATGGGTCTTGCAACAGGACAATGACCCAAAACACACAGCTAAAAACACCCAAGAAGTGCTAAGAGGAAAACATTGGACTATTCTAAAGTGGCCTTCTATGAGCCCTGACCTCAATCCTATTGAGCATCTTTGGAAGGAGCTGAAACATGCTGTCTGGAAAAGGCACCCTTCAAACCGGAAACAACTGGAGCAGCTTGCTCATGAGGAGTGGGCCAAAATACCTGCAGAGAGGTGCAGAAGTCTCATTGACAGTTACAGGAATCGTTTGATTGCAGTGATTGCCTCAAAAGGTTGTGCAACAAACTATTAAGTTAGGGGTACCATCATTTTTGTCCAGGCCTGTTCCATGAGTTAAATGTTTTTTTATAATTCCGTTGAAGCATGGTTGAAAAGCAATGTCTGACTTTCATTGGGTAACATTCATAGAATTCTTATTTATTATTACTTTTGTCAGATTAAAGTTATTTCTGTGACCATTGTGAGTTTTTCTTTCATTGACCGAAGGGTACCAATAATTTTGTCCACGTGTGTAAATATGACATGACACAGAGGCCATTTCTCTTATCCACTCTTCAACATGGGAAAGACAAAGTAACACAACTAGGCAGATGTGTGTCGACCTTCACAAGTCAGGCAATGGGTACAAGAAAATAGCCACCCGTCTGCACCTGCCCATATCTACTGTGAGAGGAATCATTAAGAAGTAAAAAAAAAAAAACTGGAAGAGTAGTAAACAAGCCTGTACGAGGACGCAAGTTTATTTTCCCTCTGCGCACAGTGAGGAGGATGGTAAGAGAAATAAAAAATTATCCAAAGCTCGCTGTTAAAGAACCGCAACAAATGATAGCATCTTGGGGTCACAAAGTCTCCAAAACAACCATCAGATGCTATCTACATGCCAACAAGCTCTTTGGGAGGCATGCAAGGAAAAAACCTTTTCTCAGTCACAGTCTTAAACACAAACGTTTCGAGTTTGCTAAGCGGTACTGGGGCTTCAACTGGGACAGTGTTCTTTGGTCAGATGAGACCAAGATAGAGCTTTTTGGCAACAAATACTCTAAGTGGGTATGGTGGAACACAAAAGATGAGTATGCAGAAAAGCACCTCATGCCCACTGTGAAGTATGGGGCAGGATCAGTGATGCTGTGGAGCTGTTTGTCTTCCGGAGGCCCTGGGAACCTTGTTAGGGTGCATGGCATCATAAATGCTTTGACATACCAGGACATTTTAAAGCAAAATCTGGTGGCCTCTGCCCGAAAGCTGAAGATGGGTCGTCCCTGGGTTTTTCAGCAAGATAATTACCCAAAACATGTGGCCAAATCTACACAGAAATGATGAGGCATCAAGCTCCTCCCATGGCCATCTCAGTCCCCAGACCTCAACTCCATTGAAAACCCGTGGAGTGAGCTGAAGAGGAGTGTGCAGAGGAGAGGAGTCAGGTCAATGGATGAGTTAGAGACATTGTGCAAAGAGGAATGTTCGAATATCCCTCTTTCTGTGTTCTCTAATCTTGTGAAACATGATAGGAGAAGATTAGGTGCTGTTTTGTTGGCAAAAGGGGGTTGTACAAAGTATTAAATATCAGGGGTGCTAATAATTGTGGCACCCATGATTTGATGTAAAAGAATTATTTCTTAATGTGGGATTTTTTTTCCACTGAATAAATGCACTTGAATTAAAGGTTGAAATGTCCTCTTTTTTTCCATTGTGGTCCTATATTATTTAGAACAAAACTGAAACAAATGAAAGGACATTGGCTTAATTAATATACTGCATCAACAGTTATTTAAATGAAAACATTAGTACTGTACATGGACAGCTAGATGGTAGTAAACACTGATTCATGCCTACACAAGACCACATTTATTTGGAGGGACTCTATAGGAATATTTTCTTATATATTTTCTATAGTGCATGTTTTCTTGTGATCACAAATTCCAGGCATCGTCAGGTAATTAGGCAGACTGAGCTAGTAACTAATAAAACTAGCAACTATTTTTTTCCATGTGTTGGTTCTTTCATTAAATATTAGACAAATAATAATTTCCATGGCACTACTCTAGGCTGCATAAATAAAGCACAGGATGTATTCATCAACTAAAATGAACTGCAATAAAAATGTGCAACAAATATAAAGGCCATCTGGTTCCACTGAGTAAATGTCAGACTGCCCAGGGAATATAATAATTACAAGCTAAATAAAAAAAAGACATAATTTAACTGGGTTCCTGGTTGAGTTCAGCATGACCCTAATGATAAATATGCTACGACCTATACTTTACAGAACATAAATGAATAAACTGTATATTTTATCAATAATAATAGGAGGGTAAGGAAGGGGGAAAGGGGGCGTGATACAGTCTTAAAAATGTATTTACCCAGTGCTCCTTGTTCATTGAGTCATATATTGTACAACTATCAGCCCCAAGACTGAAGGCATTATCTAGGAGAAATTAATAAAATAGATTATCAATTATATCCCAGAAAACTGGTGAAAGGACTCATCAGTGCCATCTGGTCTGATCCCACAGAAAAGCTAATGTATCACAAACTGCTGGCTCTGATAGAAAGGCAGCAGAACACGCAGTGCATCAGAGGTTGCTGCATATGGACCTTAGTAAGCACAGACTTCAAGATTGTTGACCCGGCCTCCAAATTCCCCAGATCTCAATATGATTAATCGTGGAATGCACTAGACAAACAATTCTGATCCCACACAGCACTCAAAGGATAACATCTCAGGGGAAACCTCTAACATGTCAGAAACCTGAACAGCTAGGCATCCCTCTAGATGCTGAAATCATGGACTCATGGAACAGCATGCTTACTGTGTCATTTAGTTTCAAAGCATTATTGCACAGCGGCATGGTGGCGTGGCACCTCCAGGGTTTGAGTCTCACCTCAGGTCTCTGTGTATGGATGTGATTGGTTGGTTTCCTCCATGTACTCCAGTTTACTCCCACAATTGAAAGATATGCAGATTCGACTAATTGGCATGCATTGTGTGTGTGCACCGATGGATTGGCACCCTTGCGTCCAAAGTCTTTTGAGATAGGCTCCAGACTACCTGCGACCCTGTACAAGACAAGCAGTATAGAAAATGAATCAACTTATTTGACTGAATGCCACTGCAAAGAGGGAAAAGCACAGACAAAGTTAGTTGAAGACAAAATAGATTTGGGGTTTATCAATGAACCTGCTTTATTTTTAATATTAAATAAAGACAGGTAATTTTTTATCCTTAAGGGGTGTATAAAGAATGCGAAGACTAAACAAGATTGATGTTAAGCGAAGATTCGGTGAATACTAATAATAGTAAGAGAGAGTTGTATAATTTAATTTTTTACACCATAATTATTAGATTACACCATGATATTTTTTTTCTCATAGTCCCTGAGTTCATATACTGTAATACTTGCTATGCTGCACTTTGGTTGTAATTTAACAAACATTAAACTTTTGGATAAAACCCCAAATAAGTTCCTTGGTTTCTACAATAATAGAAGTTGGCACAGTGGCTACACTAAAATTGCCAGTAGGTACGAATGAGCTTTGGACCTGTTGTGAACCTGACCTAGATAATTTGGGTACAGCAGAAGAATAATTAAAACATCTGACTTATATGGATATTGCCACCTTGTGCTGCCATGAAACCATGACCACTGTCAGGAAACTATAGACAAGAAATGTCCAATAGTGACCAGCACAGATTGAAGTAAAAAACATCAATGAGAACATAAGAAAAAATAGACAGGAAGAAAAATTAAAGCAAGAAAGAACAAATGTAAAAGAATAAAGAAGTATTACACATTATAAATTATATAAAGATGAGAAAAAGAGAAAGATGCAAAGGAAAAGATGGGACACAGACAGAAAGATACACAAAGAGAAGAAGCACATTAGGAGACTTGAACGAAGCCAAGGCAGAATGAGTAACAGGGCTGGAGAAGCTGGATGTGCAAAAAAATGGTGAATGAATGAAGGTAGTGAGAGTGCAGACAGTGAAGAGAGAAAAGAGTCTGACAGAAAAGGTAAAAGAGAGAGGAATGGTGTGTCAAGCCAATTTGGCCAGGAAAAAACCGGGGGGGGGGGGGGGGGGGTGAAAAGACAGATGGATAGATAAAATGGAGAATCAGAGAGACTGAATATGATGAGTAAAGTTTAAGACTAACTGCATCTTAGGAATGAGTGTCCTCCTGAACCAGTCAACACTGCACACACACAGACATGCGAGCACCCCTCCCGCACAAACAAACACACACACAAAAACATACACACAAACACACATACACAATTTCACAGTAACTTCATCTTAATTAAAATGTGCCATAAAAAAATTATACCATTGCATTACTGGGAAGATGTTGTCATCATACCAGAGACTCAGCAAATGGAAGCTCAAGTGAGCTTCCCTAATGAGGAGAAATAATGTTAAAGGGGCTATTGTCTGTCTATTTATTGGTGCCAAAAAGACATTTGGGATCAACCTTCACAACAAAGCCAAAAAAGTAATCTAAGTCAGTCAAGTGAAATGCTCACACCCATCATCGTTAACGAGCTCTCATAGTGATAACATGTTGGTGTACGGACTGGTACTACAGTGGAACCTTGGATTACGAACATAATTCGTTCCGGAAGTGGACTTGTATATCAAAACACTCGTAAACAAAATTGTATTCTCCCACAAACTCATAAGAAATAATGGAAACTCAAATTATTCGTTCCAATACATATACAATACGTTCCAATAAATACATAAAAATAATTAATATAGAATAAAAAGTAAAAATAAATCCAGACAGATAAGTGTTTCCGTTTATGTGTGTATGTATGTGTGTGTGTGGAATTAGCCCCTCGACTGAGCGCAGACTAACAGAATCACTGCTGTAAAGTAAAAATAAAACAAATTAACATGCACTTAATCTTTGAAAAGAATCGCGATAGAGCAGAGAGTAGGCGAGAGTAGATACTCAAGGCGAGGGCAGGAGGGGGTGTGTGTGTGTATGAAGGCGGCAAGAGGGTGTGTGTGTGTGTGTGTGTGTGTGTGTGTGTGTGTGTGTGTGTGTGTGAGAAGGTGCATGGTGTCAAATGACATGCGAACACCCAATGTGCAGACTGATACAGAGAGAGAGAAAATGGATCTTTAAACTCTCTAATAAGACTTTCTTTTGCTTTACACGCGCGCACAGACGTGTGTTATAAAAACCGGACACACGACTGTACACACACACAAACAAACACAAAATAAAAGATGTTTTACACGCACATACGTGGTCACGGTGTTATAGTAAACAGTATACTCGTGCACTGATATTGATTATATCAGTGAGAGAGAGCCCTAAGACCGAGCAGGGGAGACGATTACCCACAATTCCGCAGTGCAAGAGAGAGACAAACCATTGGCTCAGCTGTGATCACGTGAAACTTGGCGTCAAAACAAGCGCATGCGTGATAAATGATACTCGGTATTCGTAAACCAAGACTGCTTCGTTTTTCAAGTAAAAATTTATTAAAAATCTTTGCTTGTTTTGCGGAAGACTCGCAAACCATGTGACTCGCAATCCGAGGTTCCACTGTATTCTCCTGCTTTTATTGACTCTGGGATGGCTGAGTATTTCATGGCTAAAAATAATTAACAAATTTAATTCATTAAATACATTGTTTTGCAGAAGTATTCAAACCCATTAAACTTTTCCACATTTTGTCACATTACAATCACAAATGTAAATGTAATTTATTTGGGGTTTTATGTGGTAGACCAACAAAATGTCACAAAATTATGAAGTGGAAGAAAACAAATTGTTTTCAAATCTTTTTTACAAAAAAATATCTGAAGAGTGTGGCATGCATTTGTATTTGTAGTTAATACTTTGTAGAACCACCCTTTGCTGCAATTACAGCTGGAAGTCATCTGGGGTATGTCTCTAAACACTCATAAACGAGTACTACAAGCTTTGCACATCTAAAGAGTGAAATCTTTGCACATTCTTCTTTGCAAAATAACTCAAGCTCAGCCAGATTGGATGGAGAGCATCTGTGAACAGCAATTTGTCTTGCTACAGATTCTTGGGGCATTTTCTTACTGGGGTCCGTTTTCGGTGCCGGGACCAGTTGATTTTTGTCTGTGAGCGTGCAATCGTTCTGAGCTCGGGAACCAATCCCTGGACCGATTGCAGAGGTGGTCTTGGGAACGATTCATGCGTTCCCAAGCACGGAAGGCAGGACATAAATACACGCTCATGCTTAAAAGAGGAAGTGACGTAATTATTGTTTGACAGAACTTATTCGAAATTTAGATAGACGGGAACATCCAAAGATAATCAGGCACTACACATAATAACTCCAAATTTGCAGCAGCACTGAGTAAAGTTAAACAAACTGCAGCACGAGCAGCGCATATGCTGCGATATTGATGTGAGGAAATACTAAAGTGAAGATAAACAATAGGATAAAAACCATCCAGTGTGATCGAGTCAGAACCCTTCTGTCCCACAAAACCATCTACCCTTTATCATCTGAACTGAACACCAGAGAGCCTGGTCCAGCAGAGAGCCTGCGAGCAATTAGTAAGTTAATATTAAATATTAACGGTATTAACACTGTTAAAGAGAGTCCCATATTATCACGGCATCTCCTGGGAATTGTGTGTGGATCTTGTGGTGACATGTTAAATGCATATAATAACATATACTGACTTATCCTTTCACATTAACTCATAACAAAGTTAACCTTAGCCCCCTGATCATTTCCCTGTTCAAAAGAATAAAATGTAATGCTTATGTAGCTATTAGAGTTACAGGAATTTTATTATTTACTCATTATTTTATGTATAACCTTTATGTATATACTCCAACACATCTCAGATACACTTATAAAAATTGCTGAAGATCCACATAAGCTCCACACATAATTTTAGGTTATCTGTGATTGCTGTGACAAAATTAAAATTTGGGGGAAAAAAAATAATTTGCACAAGCTGTTATGGTTGCAACTTTCAGCTAATGTTATACTTTTCTTGCAGACAGGCACTGGAGGAAACACGGACTGAGACATCTGACAGTAGCACAAGACCAGCTTACAACAGAAGAAAGAGGCAAAACCTGATGTGCAAGAGCAGGAGACTCATGGTCCCTGGATGAAATCTCAAATTTAGAAGGAGGAGAGCTGATTACAGATACAGAGGAAGGAACATCAAGAGATCGAATAGGATGTTGATGCAGACAATGGCCAACTTTTGTCTTAATTTCATTAACACACACCCTCTTGTTATGCAAGTCCAAATAAATATAAAAATATGCTACATTTTAAAGCCTGTACACCCTCACTCTCCTCTATTATAATTCAAATTATTCACTCCTTTCTATTTTCTGGAATTGTCTCATCATCCCTCAAAACAGCTGTAATTACTTTGATCCTTAAAAAACCTGGCACTAACCCTAATAATATCAACTATTCTGATTTGAAATATTCCTTTCATTTTTAAAATATTGGAAAAAGTACTTTTAATACAGGTTCATACTCACCTCAGTGACAAGGTGGTTATGGATTTTGAATCATTTCATTCTGGATTCCGTACTAAACATAGTATGGAAACTGCTCTGGCTATGGTTATCAGTGATCTCTTAATGGCTGCTGATGCTGGCCTTTTAACAATCCTTGTCCTGCTAGATTTTAGTGCGGCCTTCTCCACTATCTCTCACTCCATTCTATTGAACTGTTTAGCTATAATTTGCATCACTGACATCCCTCTCGTCTGGTTCACTTTATACCCCTCTGAAGCTAAAAAAATTGTCTTTCCTCAGCCTCTCCCAGTCAGCTACAGTGTTCCCCTTTTGTTCCTCATCTATCTCCTCCCTCATGGTCACATCTTTAGAAAGTACATTATACACTCACGTAAAGGATTATTAGGAACACATATTCAATTTCTCATCAATGCAATTATCTAATCAACCAATCACATGGCAGTTGCTTCAATGCATTTAGGGGTGTGGTCCTTGTCAAGACAATCTCCTGAACTCCAAACTGAATGTCAGAATGGGAAAGAAAGATGATTTAAGCAATTTTGAGCGTGGCATGGTTGTTGGTGCCAGACGGGCCGGTCTGAGTATTTCACAATCTGCTCAGTTACTGAGATTTTCACGCACAACCATTTCTAGGGTTTACAAAGAATGGTGTGAAAAGGGAAAAACATCCAGTATGCGGCAGTCCTGTGGGCGTAAATGCCTTGTTGATGCTAGAGGTCAGAGGAGAATGGGCCGACTGATTCAAGCTGATAGAAGAGCAACTTTGACCGAAATAACCACTCGTTACAACCAAGGTATGCAGCAAAGCATTTGTGAAGCCCAACACGCGAACACGCACAACCTTGAGGCGGATGGGCTACAACAGCAGAAGACCCCACCGGGTACCACTCATCTCTACTACAAATAGGAAAAAGAGGCTACAATTTGCACGAGCTCACTAAAATTGGACAGTTGAAGACTGGAAAAATGTTGCCTGGTCTGATGAGTCTCGATTTCTGTTGAGACATTCAAATGGAAGAGTCAGAATTTGGCGTTAACAGAATGAGAACATGGAACCATCATGCCGTGTTACCACTGTGCAGGCTGCTGGTGGTGGTGTAATGGTGTGGGGGATCTTTTCTTGGCACACTTTAGGCCCCTTAGTGCCAATTGGGCATCGTTTAAATGCCACGGCCTACCTAAGCATTGTTTCTGACCATGTTCATCCCTTTATGACCACCATGTACCCATCCTCTGATAGCTACAGTACTTCCAGCAGGATAATACACCATGTCACAAAGCTTGAATCATTTAAAATTGCTTTCTTGAACATGGCAATGAGTTCACTATACTAAAATGGCCCCCACAGTCACCAGATCTCAACCCAATAGAGCATCTTTGGGATGTGAATGTGAGCTTCGTGCCCTGGATGTGCATCCCAAAAATCTCCATCAACTGCAGGATGCTATCCTATCAATATGGCCAGAATGAGCATTCTAAAGAATGCTTTCAGCATCTTGTTGAATCTATGCCACATAGAATTAAGGCAGTTCTGAAGGCGAAAGGGGGTCAAACACCGTATTAGTATGGTGTTTCTAATAATCCTTTAGGTGAGTGTACATTTCCATTATTATGCAGATGATACACAACTTTACAGTATATCTCCACAAAGCCTGACTCTGCTCTTCTGGCCTCCTGTCTCATCAACTGCTTTAATAAAATAAACACTTGGTTTTCCTGCAATTTTCTCAAACTTAACAGCGATAAGCCGAGGTCCTCCTCATAGGGTCAAAATACAGCTTATCTAAGATCACCATTTTCTCACTCTGCATTGATGGTTTCTCAGCATTTCCCTCTTTTCAGCTCAAAAACCTGGGGGTCATCCTTGTTGGCCCATATTAAAAATATCTGCTGATCATCTTACCTACAGCTACATAACATTTCTCGTCTTCGCCTGTTCCTTACCCCCCACACTGCTGCCAGTCTCATACTTGCACTTTTCACCTCCGTATTGATTATTATAATCACTACTAACTGGCGTACCAAAAAAAACTCTTACATAAACTCCAACATATCCAGAACTCAGCTGCCCATATCATAACCCAAACAAATTTAATATATTAAATTCCCCCCACCCTTCAACAACTCCACTGGCTCCCCATCAACTACTGTATATAGTCTAAAATTCTTCTCCTCACATTTAAAGCACTTCATAATCTCGCTCCCCGTTAATTATCAGATCTTGTTCAATTCTATACCCCATCTGGCACTCTTCTATACCCCTCTCACCTGACCACCATGGGCTCTACAGCCTTTAATCATAATGCTCCTCGTCTCTGGAATTCTCTCCCCAAAAATATCCATGACATAGATTCTCCAACGAAATTTAAATCTCAATCTCATTTATTCAGAAACACTTATCCTACATGATGTAAGGCTGCACTCAAATCTCCATTTAAACCTCCTTCTGAACCTCCTTCTGCCATTTTCTTTTGAATGTCTTAAATTATGACACTGTCTATTTTCATTAATCATTAATCACTACTCAATGTTATCTTTATCAATGTTTTCATTGTCAATTTTGTTTTATTGCTTTATTTATCCTTGGTTTGATCTGGACGGTGACCTTGGGTGACCAGAAAGGAGCCTAGATAAAAGTTTTTATTTAACTATCTCACTGACCATAAAAAAGTGGATTATGTAAGGTCAGTCAAAAGACTGACCCTATGCCAAGACTGATGGCCACTGTTCTTCACCTAGTTTAATTTCACAATGACTCGTGAATGTGATTGGTGTCAGATGTGCAAGATCTGTATTTTGGTGACTGTGAATATGCCAGGGTTGCGCTGTGGAGTATACGGTGGTCTCATTTTACATTCACAGTGTGTTTTAGAATGTTAAGTTCACTGTGTATTCTGGTGATTGTGTACCAAGTGTCCCATTGATCTTTACCCTAGGGTTGTTTGCTTTGCACCTGGTAATGTTTTGTGTTATATATCTTTCTATAAATATTATAGATTTTGCTATTATGATGGATAAGAGGCTGTGGTAGGTGAAGGATTTGCTCCAGCAACCAGAGGGCTGAGAGGTTAATCCCTCTATTGCCAGATTGTTACTTCTCATTTCTATAGAAAAGCTATTCTTATCCCCTTAACTGTTTAGCTACAGGCTTTAAATTAAATGCTTCCATGCTTATATGGTATTTCTAGAAAAAACAAATAGTGACAATAAAATAATGTTTAATTTTTAATATTGTCCATTGTTTTCTATCTATACACTAAACAGACAGAGCTAAATAATCATTTTAATCCTCAGCACTCTTCACAGCTCCAGGGTCACTCTTCACAGCTTAAGTTTCACGTGTTTTTGCCGTGTCTGAATAGATTTGCGTACTCCCTGATTTTCCCCCAGTGACAGAAATCTGTCAGTAGGTTATTTGCACATGGTGTGTGTGTGTGTGTGTGTGTGTGTGTGTGTGTGTGTGTGTGTGTGTGTGTGTTGGCTTGCATTGGACAGTCCCATTCTGGGTGTATGCCTGGTGTTCTGAGTATAGTATATCCACCATGACCCTGTCACTCTGTTAGGCAAGATAAACAAACAAATTAATTAATTGATATTTAGATTTATGATATGAATAAATATCTGTATTTTAAATATAAATCTGCTTTTTCTAAGGAAAAAAAAATACGGGTGAGAAAATTAACAGAATTTTTACAAAATGCAAAAAAGGAAAGTGTGTGTTTGTGGGTAGAAGGTGTGAGAGAGTTGGAGGTGGAGAGATTCGCAATGAATTCACATGGGGGGTGGGGATAGAGAATCCAGAATGTTCACCTCCTACACATAACAACACTTTCTCACCAAGACACACACACATGCACACACTTTTAATCCTCCGACTGTACAGAATCTCTCATGAGAAAAGCTTTCATCACTGTTGTTGTGTGCTTCCATTCATGCCAGGCTGTGTGTGAAAATAATAATAATTTTATCTTACAATGATCCAAAAAAAAAAAAAAAAACACTGTACTGATGTGCGGAAAACCTGACTCACACTGCAGAACTTCATCTATTTCGATAGAATATGAATTGTTTTCAAGCCTGTTTAGGTGGTGATTGTCCCAATTTGATTTGGTGCTTCATTTACACTTTGTATCATAGAGAAAGGATTTCCCAAAATGCACTACGATTGTACAGCCTCATTGTGAGAATACGGTATCTATTAAAGTCTGAACCCTAAAAAGGTCTGGGATCCCTTTTTCCCTTTTATACAATCAGTGAGATACGTATGATGAAATAAACTATGGCTTTTTAAAGCTCTAGCTACATTTACGAGAATAACGTAGTGTGCTTTGATGACAGAATCCATCAGTAATTCTCCTTCTCTCTCTCTCTCACTCACACACACACGCACACAGAGGAAGATCTCAAAGTGTTCAAAGTTTATGAACACTATTAAGGTGATTACATTTCTCATGAGGCCATACTGTAACTACTACAGTATGTCCCACAGATAAAGACTGAGGGCAGAGCAAAATTTCATATCTCTGACGCTGCTTCCAGTTTTCATTAAAGCTATTTTTGCCGTATTGAATGTTTCATATGTCTTAGATAATGGACCTTGAATTATTACACAAGTATGTGCGCATACACACATAAACACACGAGTTTCACCTGAAATGTAGCCTCTGAGCTTGATGATGTGCATTAGTTCATTTATCCATGGCTCATAAGATGTCAAATTGCCCACATGATAGGAATTATTTATGTCTTTACTGTGGCCTCATGTTCGGATAAAAGCTCAAATTTGGACATGTCAGTTTGTGCTTTTCTAACAGCCAGAGTACTCCTAGGGGTTTATCTAACAAAGCGAGAGTAAAGCCTTGTAGTGGGCACTGAAATCACAAGCAGAGGAAGGTGCAGATACAGTGAACATTGGTTGCAGTTTTATTTAATACAAGTGGAGTTTAGCACTCTTGCACACTCTCAGGCACATGCATTTATTGTCTCTCAGTGCTCAGTGAAGTGGGTGAGGGTTTGGTGCAGAATACACAGCCTGAGATGGATGATCCGTGCTCTATCCAAGCCACTGCGATGGATAGAGCTGGCCAGAGTGAAAGGTGTGCGGGGGACAAGGAGGCAAATGCGCTGGAGCACTGGATTCTTCTCGGTGGTGTGCAGATAAAGGGGCTTTCACTGGTGTCAGAGTCTGTGGGGAGAGGAAAGCCGTAAGAATACTTTATACTTGTCATTCTATTTACCGGTTTGCGCCACTGGGGCCCTTTTATAGGGAGCTTCTGACGGGTGGATGGTAGGCAATTCGCTGTCCATGGTGCTGGTCATACATGGTGTACTCCTTTTTGGGTGAGCGAGAAGATGCTCTTTTATGGGGCCGACTGACTGTAAGCCCGCCGCTGTAGCATCAACCCAGCATTGAGAACGTCCTTGACAATGAGAAAACTGCATGGCATCTGGACAGACCATCCACATTGCCATTTTAAACACCAGCCCTATATGTAAAAAAGAAATCTTGCAGTGAGAGGAACCAGCATGTGATGCGAGTGGTATCATTTTTTGTTCTCCTGGTCTGCTGAGTCCCTGGGTCGGTGGAGAGCACGTCTTTGAACTGATCAGGAAGTTCATTCAGGTCCTGGTGTTGAGCTGCCATTAGATTATCTCCTCATTGGGCCATTTCGCATCCTAAAGCTAGTGACGAGAGAGCACTGAGAGCTGAAATGCATGGCAGCCCTCCTTCATCAATCACATACAGTAACATCCTCATTAAAGTTTAATTGAACCTTTCCACTGGGTGGTTAGTCTGTGAGTGATAAACGGAAGTGTGCAGCTGTTTGATCTGCAGCAGATATCCTGGGTGAGCTGCTGTAGCAGTGTCTGCTGCTGATGCTCATCTCTAGCAGTTGCCCAAGATAATGTTGAATCCGTATTTCATGCCCGCGTCCTCCACCAATGTAAAGCCTGGGAAGGTGCAGATGCATTGAATACTGATGCACTTGACTTTAATACAAGTGGAGTTTAGCACTCTTGCACACTCACAAGCATTTACATGAACCTCAATCTAAACTCTATTTATGGCAACCAATGCTTTTTTAAAAACAGTCTCTGTGGTAGGGTCATGTTGAAGACTGATAATTTTTAATAGATATGCCATGTAATGTTATTGTTTTTTCCGACCAACCATGGGTGAACTTTCGTGATTCTGTCTGCAGGTGTATGCTTTTTGTTGATAGCCATGCCTTGTCACCTACTTGGTACATTCGTCCTGGTGGGTGTCGACGGCGATATTGCAGAGTGTAGCGGGTGTTAGCATGTCGAATGGCGAACCAACTGTTGGGCCGACGGTACTCCGGTTCTTGATGGTCGAACATCGGAGGTTGGAAACCGTAGCATACCTCGAATGGGCGTAGGTTGGTGGCAGAGGAGGTGTGGAGGTTGTGCGGAGACGGCGGTTGAGGTGAGGTTGAAGGGGTGAGATGATGGACTAGTCAGAGTGGTTAGTGGAGCTGCAATGGTACTGTAGTCCCGGATAAAGCAGCGATAGAGTTGGCAAACCCAAGAAATCGCTGGAGTTGTTTAAGAGTCTTGGGTAGGGGCCAATGACTCACAACTTCCAGTTTCTGCGTGTCCATGGCCACACCCTGGGACGAGATGACAAAACCCAGGAACGTGGTGGAGCGCTCGTGAAAAGTGCACTTCTCCAACTTACAGTACAGCTGGTGGGCGAGCAATTTCTTTAGGACCGCTCTGACGTGCTGGATATGGTCGTTGATGGTTTGGTAGTATATGAGGATGTCGTCGAGGTAGATGAACACCCAGCGGCCTAACATGTCTCTAAGGACATCATTAATAAACTGTTGAAATGCGGCAGGTGCATTGCAGAGATCAAAGAGGATGACTAGACTCTCGTAGTGTCCTGTAGGGGTGATGAAGGCCGTCTTCCACTCAACGCCCTCTCTAATGCGCACCAAGTTGTAGGCGCTCCGGAGGTCCAACTTAGTGAAGATGGTGGCACCCAGAGAGGGCTGAAGATCGATTGCCAGGTCGTAAGGACAATGAGGAGGTAGGTGGGTGGCGCATCTCTTGCAGAAAACTTCAGCCAGGTCCTGGTAGTCTAGCAGGATGTTGTCTGTGTCGACATCGGGGGCCTCGGGCTCCCTAGAGCACGTCCCAGCCTCGGCCCGTAGGCAGAGTTTGGTGCAGGTCGGCACCCACTGTAGAATCCGGTTTTTACATCCATGATATGAGTGGGTCATGACGTAGCAGCCAAGGGTGTCTGAGGATGATGGGTGGTGATGAGATGGTGGTGGTGTAAAACTGAATCTGTTCCTGATGCTGTTTGATGATGAGGGTGATGGGCTGAGTTTGAAAAGTGATGGGGCTGGAGGAGAGGGGCCGACCATCGACTGATGTAATCATTACGGGCTGGGATAACACCTCGATTTTTACCCCCAGTTTTTTGGCGTATGAAGAGTCAATGAAGTTACCTGCGGCCCCGGAGTCGACGAACGCGGTACTTCACACTCGTTTGTGGCCAAACTGGAGGTGTACTTTTACTGTGAGACGGGAATCATCAGTCAGGGTGGTGGAGACGGAGATGGAACCCGGTGAGCTACTTTCATTTCTCACCGGGACTGCGCATTTCCCGGCCGCAGAGGACAGATGGCTCGATGGTGTGCAGCGGATCCACAATATGCACAGAGCCCCTCCCTAAAACGGCGTTCCCGTTCTGCAGCGGTTAAGGAGGCGCGCCCTAATTGCATGGGTTCCCCGGCTCCTGTGTCAACCACGGCGGGAGGTGGAGTACCAACAGTTCTGGTAGGTGCAGCAGTGAATGAGGAGTGGGTTTCTGAAACTGGAGCATGGGAGAAAAAGGGGGTGGTACGAGGTAGTGACGTCGTGATTGGTGGCAGGGTAAGGGGAGCTGGCTTGGGGCGAGCGAGCAGACATTGGTCGATCCGGAGGGCGAGTTGAATTAAGCCCTTCAAGGTCGCTGGGAGCTCTCGTCCGGCGAGCTCGTCCTTGATGAGCGAAGCCAGTTCCTTTACGTAGTAAATCATGCGGAGGGCGAGTCTCCCCAGTCGGTTTGCACAGCAAGGGTACGAAACTCGGCTGTGTAGCGGCTCACGGACGACCCTCCCTGCCGTAGATGAGTCGGTCCACCTCAGCAGCAGGATGTTCAAAGGTGAGTTTAAGTTGACGGGTGAATTCTGTGTACGAGTAGGCGACGTCTGAATGAAGAACTGCCGTGGCCCACTCAGCTGCCTGCCCGTATAGCAACGAGACGAGAAGAGCAATGCGCAGTCAGTCTGTGGAGTATCTGGTGGAATTAAACTCAAACATGAGATCCAACGCGGTTAGAAAAACACTGCACTTCACATCCGTGCCATCCCATTTATCCGGTAAAGCTAGAAAAACATCAGAAGAAGGGGAGGGGGTTGGCGGCGCAGCAGCCGTCGCGATGGCCGCGGCAACAGCCGGCTGTCGTAGCTCCGCCACCTCGTGGTGCAAGGCCGCGATGTCTTGGAGGTCGTTGCGGAGAGATGCGACTTCACCACGGAGCTCATCGATCAACTTAACATGTTGGTCAACCACATCGCAGAGGTGAGCAAACTCCGCTGGGTTTACTGCTGATGGCTCAGTCATTCTGTCACGAACTAACCGGAGATGGACCAGAAGACTAGCAGTTAGCCCTGTAGTGTGGATGGTAAACCCAAACGCGGAAGTAGCGCAAGCAGGCAGGATAACCACACTGGTTATTATTAGAACTCTCCCGAAGCGAGAGCAAGAGTTTACACAAATAAACCCGCGTTCTAAATACACACATCCAATCGGAAGTGAAAACCCATGAAAGTGAGTACTCACGTTTAGAAGAGCGAAGCGTCGGCGATAGCATGGGTAAACTCAATGACTGAGCGAGTTTAAAGCGCCATCTTGTCTCCTTTTATGCTTCCTAATTCGCGACCGTACCACTTCCAGGGTCCTCGTGTCGGTCACGTTAGGAGTGCGCATGACAAAATCATAAACATGCACTAGGTTTCCAATAGGAAAACTTAAAGTTCTTCCATCACATGGTTTCTCTATGGTTTAACAAAAAACATATTTAAAGAAAAATAATAGCATACAATAATGCAAATTATAAACCTATACATTTCACACATGGATATGGATAAGATAATTAAGCCAAAAGACACAAAGATGACAAAGTTATATAATTTGAATATATATATATATATATATATGAATAAGCCAAAATTTAGAAAATAGTTATCAACATTCTCTTGTTGACTTTATGTATGGAATACATAGACAGTAAGGAAAGTTTTAATGGCCACTGAATGATTGACCATCTCATGCCTGTGTGGAGAGAGCTTGTGAGATGAAGATGTATGTATGTTCATACCTTCAGCATTTTCCAATTTTCTGTGACCTTATGTGACCTTATGCAATTCTGGAAATACTGGACACATATATAGGCTGTTCACATTTAATTTCTGCTCATGTTTCCTCTCTCTATATATTTTTTTTCATACAATTCTGTGTGAACTTTAGAGACCATTGTGCAGGCATGGCTATTGTGGATTCTGACCACGTTACCTAATTCAAGCAAGTCCTTTACCCCCCAAAAATGCAGTATTTTTATTTAAATAAACTTAAACTGGCTGATGGAAAATTCTACATTGAATCATTTTCCTCTATATAAAGTTGATTGCTCTACTAGACAAATGTTAATGTTTAAACCTAATCTTAATCTGACCGAAGGGATTAATTTACAGGAACTGAACAGTAAGTTCTAGGAACTTGTAAGTAGTACTGTGTTTGTGTGTGCTAAGGAGCTGCATATTTACATTTTAGTGTTTGAGCTTATTTATCTTTAGTGTGCTTCATTCTAAGCTCTGCTTATGTGGCCAACCAGAAGTAGGTTTGTGAGAAGTATACTTTCTTGCTTGAGCAACATTAAAAGACTTTCAGCTCACATTAAATGTTATATAACTTTTACAAACTCAACATTCACACACATATGCAATTGTGCGCGCACACACACACACACACACACACACACACACACACACACACACACACACACACACACACACACACACACACACACACACACACACACATTATTGGGTTAATCTACTTCTGAACTCAATGACAAATGCACAGCTAATTAAATAAAGATATATCATATCCTATCCAAGACACAGTAGTTTCATGCACACACAAACATGTAAGAATTGGGTGTAAATTTTACTAAAATGAAGTAAAATTATAGTAAATCTTAGTAAACAGTATAGTGGTTGCATTAGTCTTATTCAATGTCACATTCATTCACATCATTTTTCCTAATCACATAATGGTCTAAATTGTTACATTTGCCCTCTTCACTTGTCTATTTCCAGAATTTCATTTACAAAAGCCTCTATTTGGATAAATAACATGTCATAATAAAAATTTTACCACAAGATTTTGGGTGATATATTTTCCATCACTTGTAGCTACTGTATGTTAATCTTGTTGGTCCAGTGCAAGCTAAGGAAGAACATGTCAGACACAAACATGTATTGGCTGAATGGTTGCATTTGGGTTAAAATCAAGCTATTTTTTCAAATAGTCAGATAAATTGGGGATAGAATCAGGTTGATGATAGCAGTGAACGCCTGGCACAACCTAGTGTACCTAAAGACAATGTAAATATGCTTTGATATTCTTAAGGTAATTCTTTGATAAAAGTTAGAGCTAATGAACATAAAATATAACAATGGTGTGCATCAGCTTTTCAGAATGTATCATACTGTTAAGTAAATGTTATTTTATTAAAGGAATAATCACATATGAAAGCCTTGGAATACACATATAATTAGGATGATTTGGCACAGTTAATAATGCAGAAAATAGAAATCTTTGCTCAAAGGAACAAAGTGTACTTTGTTTTCTCAGTATATTACTTCAGTTGTCAGCGACACTGAAATATCACAATTACCCATTTCGAAACATTTTAGTATTGAAATGCTGTGCAACTAGTGTTTTTAAATTACATGTCTCACACAAAACTAATTTCTCTACCAATCATCCACTATACTTTACTGTAGTCCAGTACATAACAGTCAACCACCAATAAACTCAAAAGAAGAAGCGATATTCTCACAAAACATGAGTGTTTGTGGAAAATGGAAGTAATCTAACCCTAGCACACTTTTTAACCTTTGAACAAAAATTGCAACTAATATTAATGTGCAGAAAAATATATTTATTTAATATATCTACAGTGCATCAAGGTTGATATTTGATATGTTCAAAGCAGGAAACAATGGCAAGTGTCAGGATTTATGACATTTACAACAAGATGATTGTAATGGCTAGAAAATACAGTCAGAGCAATTTCAGGCCTTGTGAGTTGTTCCCAGCAGTGGTTAATGATAGTAGTGGTTAGCACCTACCAAAACGGTTCCAAGGAAGGACAACCCATGGACTGGCAAAAGGGACATGGGTGCCCTAGGTTTATTGATTCATGTGGGGCACAAAGGCCAACTCATCAGGTGGTCTGGTCTCATGAATCACATTTTCTTTTAAATCATGTTGACAGCTAGGTGTATCTGGGCCATGTACCTGAGGGGGGAATTCAGAATGCTCTGGTTAGTCTGATTGTGTAGTGAAATCCAGACTGATTGCTCTCTCTCCCATTGTCCGCAAATGTGGAAGTGCATAAACTCTGGGTCAGTGTCAGTGTGTGGATCGCGGAGCAGACTGGGTTCCAGGGAGAATGGAGATCCAAGTCCACACAAACTTGTTCGGGGAGAGAAATGTGAACGAGGAAGTCGTTGTGCCGGTTGAATGAAATGAAGAGGAGTAAACTTTTATAGAATCAAGGGTTGTTAGCTAAGGGTTCAGCAGTAAGATTAATTGCCTCCAGTAGCACAAGTGAAAGTCCATGAAACACGCAAGATCATACATAAGACTCTGAGATAAGGCAAGGTTTCAATGGGGAAAGACAAGGGCTAAGCCAAAGAACAGGAAGGGTCAAACACGGTGATCAGTCCGAGAGCAAGCAATATTCCGAGGGCGTAGATGAGAGAGAAATCTAAAGAACCGGGGCATGGTCGACAATGCCCCGGTTCTTTGGATCTCTCTCTCATCTTCTCCTTGAGAATATTATCTGGTCTCAGACTAACCACTGTGTTTGACCCTGTCTGTTCTTTAGATGAGAGAGAAATCTTATGCTGGCTGGAAGACCAGAAAGTCTTAGTTGGTCCCCTTCAGGGGCCAGACGTGAAGGTTTCAGAACTCGAGCCGGGGCTGAAATAGTGTCCCCTGCGCCTGAGACAGAAGATCCCTCCTCACTGGAATCACCAGGGTGAGCCGTCGAGGAGAGATATTAGATCTGAGAACCACACTCTGGTCGGCCAATGGGGCGCTATCAATAAGAGGTGCAAACCCTGTTGACAGACCCTCGCCAGGACTCCTGGGAGCAGAACTATCGGAGGAAACCCATAAAGGCATAATCTGGGCCACGTGTGGGCTATCGTGTCCAGACGCAGGGGAGCTGGAGAAGTCAGAGAATAGTAAAGGGGACATTGTGCTGCCTCTGAAGAGGTCCACCTCTGCTACATAAAATCTTTCCCAGATTTGACTGACTACTCCGGGGTGGAGTTTCCATTCCCCATGTGTCACAGCTTGTCTGGATAGCAAGTCCGCTCCTACATTCATATGCCCCGGAATGTAAATCGCCCTGAGGGACAGAAACTTGTCCTTTGCCCAAAGCAGAACCTGGTGCGCTAGCTTATTCAAGCGGTGCGAGCACAGTCCACCCTGGCGATTTATGTACGAGACTACCGCAGTGTTGTCCTCCCGCACTAGGACATGGTAGCCTCTCAACTGCTGGAGGAAGTGTTTCAGGGCTAGAAACAGAGCCATCATTTTGATGCAATTGATGTGCCATGCGAGAAGATGACCTCTCTAGCTCCCTTGTGTTGGACAGCCATCCAAGTCCCCACCCCAGCCCGTGAGGGAAGCATCTGTCGTGTGGGGACCCAAAGTCAGAAACCGGGGTCTGAACCACATAGAAAGGGTACGAAGCCCCCTGCGCGTAACCCTTATTCGCCTCTGGGGATTGGTCTTTGAGTGAAATCCCCTGGCAACTGAAACCGTGGACGCGGCTGCCATGAGACCTAAAGATCTCTAAAAGTGATGAAGAGTCACTTTTTGGCCTAGCTTGATTTCCTTCAGGGTGTTGGAGGATGGGTTCGACATGAGCGGGAGACAGCTGTGCGCACCTTATGGTTGAATCCCATGTGATACCTAAATATGTTGTCCTCTGAACAGGAAAGAGAACGCCTTTTGTGGCGTTGAGTCTCAATCCTAAAGAATGGAGATGAGCTAGGTTGACATCCCAATGTCGAAGCGCTAGCTACTAAGACTGAGTCAGGATCAGCCAGTCATCTATACAATTCAGAATACGGATGCCCTGGAATCATAGAGTCAGAGCTGCATCTGTGCATTTTATATGTGCGGGGTGACAGGGCTAGGCCAGATAGAAGGACCCGATACTGGTCAGCTTCGCCCCTGAAAACAAACCTCAGGAACCTTATTGGTTGCAATATTTCTATATGAAAATATGCGTCCTTCAGGTTGATTGTCACAAACCAAACCTCTGGTTGAATTTGAAAAACAATCATTTTGGCTGTCAACATTTTGATGTTTAGACCACGAAGATGTAAAATTGGAGGTAACCCCCATCTCTGTTGGAAACCAGGAAATACTGACCTTAGTAGCATGTCTGGCAGGGGAACATGTTCTATGGCCCCTTTTTCCAGCAAAGTCTGTAATTGCCGAGTCAGCAGATGTGCTCGTTCCAGTTTCATGGAAGTTGAGACCACGCCATTGAAAACGCGGAGGACGATGTGCAACGGAGGGGAGGTGTTGGGTGTCTTGCATCCTGAAACAAGGCAGGAAGGAACCGAGCACCTAACATTTTGCTGGAGACCGCTGCTTCCCGAAAAACACCAGTGGTGGCGGAGATTGGACAACGGCCTACAGAGGGTGCCAGGGAGGAGTCTTTATCACTTATTGGAATTTTTACACGTCCCTCCCCGCAAGGAGACACCCCTGTGGTCCTGGGTACATCAACCTCAGGACTTCCTTTTGATGCTCCTTGGGTCCAGTGCCGTTTTTTGAGGCGAATTGTGATGGGCGGCGAGTCCCTCCCCCGTCTCTACGAGGGGGTAGCTGGCTCGCCACGCTCTCCTTCTGCGCCTCTTGGGGACCAGACCTGGTCGGGACTGGGTGGCCGACAGTCCCGACTCCTGAGCACGGCAGGGGAGAAACCTCACAAACGTCTGGTCGTAGAGCTTCGCTTCCCGAAACCTAGTGACTGCGGTGTTTACAGCATCGCCAAAGAAGCCGGAAGGTGGTAGGGGGGGCATCAAGGAGGAAAACGAGATCCCTGACCTTGTGCCCGTGAGGTTAAGTCATAGATGTCTCTCCATGGGGACCACGGCAGCCATAGAATGGCCGTTAGCACAGGCCGTCTGCTTGGTGGCATGGTGAAATAAATCTATGGCTCAGCGTCGTCGATAGACCCGCCAGTGCTCAGAACTCAGGTGAGCTTGGTATGCCTGCAAAACCGCCATGGTGTGCAGGACAGCACCAGCCTGACCCGCTGCCTGAAAAGCTTTCCCCACCAACGAAGATGTTTGAAGGCTTGGTGGGGAGTGTGGGCTTTTTCAGAGAGGATGAGCTCCCAGGAGAGAGATGTCTCTTCAATCTGGGGCATCATCATGAAACAGGATGAATAAGGCTTATTCCACGAAAGAGTTAACTCGTCATGGAGGTCGCCAAAGAAGGAGAGGGACCCTCGTTGAGGCCCCTCCCCTGGCCACCCGACAGAAACCTGTCGTCTAACTTTGAGCGCTTGGGGAATTTTTTTATTGTTATTTATTTATTTATTTATTTGTGGCAAGAGAGGAAGTCTCTTCCGCCCCTTCACAACAAGCTCCAGAGCTTCCACATATATGCAACAGTCACACATCTATATATACTACTAACTGCTCACACAACTACATATGAAATGCACGCGCACAGACACCTATGAGATGTGCGCACATATACAGTAATTATGCGAATGTCCGGATTCGTGAATATGTCAACATGTCTTCGTTAAGACGTAAAAATGTGTCGCGCACCATCAGAAGACATGAATGAACAAATATAAACATGAAGTGATTCGGGCTTTTTATAAAAATTATCATCTGGCATTTTTGCTGTTTGTGTCCAGCATTTAATAATTATTTCACCCATTATTTGACCACGGCTGGAAATAAGTACTGGAATGTGATTGTGGATTTATGACTGAAATAAAGCTGTTCATCTGCGTGCGTGAACCCGTGGCTCGTACTTTCACTTCATAAAAGGTGCAGACATACTCGAATGTCCTGATTCGTGAATATGCCAACATATCTTCGTTAAAACGTAAAAATGTGTCAACATTGAGCACCATCAGAAGACATGAATGAAGAAAAAAAATATATTTTTTTTGTAAATATTCTTATATGCACACGAATTGCTTCAGGCTTTTTATAATAATAAACATGTTTTTTTGCTGTTTGTGTCCAGTATTTTATCCATTATTTGACCACAGCTTGAAATAATAGCTGGAATATGGTTGTGAATTTATGACTGAAATAAAGCTGTTCATCGGCGTGCGTGAACATCGATTTGTCCGTAAACTTTCACTTTGCAAAAAGGCAGAGTTTTGATCAAAAGGCTGATAAACCCGTGCGATTTATGGATAAAAAAAGTATCAATTCCAACTATGAAGACCTGTTGTTCAGTTGTTCCCTGCATGGAGAGTTTGTGTGCGCTTGTGCGCGCGTCTCATATGTGACGTTCAAAGGATTTGTGGACATATAATTAGGAGAAAAATGTAAATTAACGATGTCTTGAAACATGCAGTAACTCTTTATTTATTTGAACACGGCAAAGGTGTTAATGTTTTGTACATTCTTTTATTCGTTCTTTCTGTTTGTGTTTAGGTTTCACTGTTTTCCATATACATAAAACGTATAGACAACAATGTTCCGGAAGCGTTAGTAAATATTAAAAAAGGAAAATACACAAATTTGTTTCAATACAGTCTTATTAAATATAGAATATATCAGACAGGTATATGGCAAATGGTCACTCTTTGCAAAAGTGAGAGTAATATGATTTTTTTTTTTTAAAGACTAAAACTCAGTCTTTTCTTTCTAAGAAGTTCGTTGATTCTTTCTCTTATTTGCTTTTTGTTGCGGGCTGTGGGGTGGAAATATTTTGTCATATTGTAACAGTGATTCATTTTATTTATTTAAAATAATTAACATTGACTGAATAAAATGTGTAAAAATTACGTAAAATAGAAAATAGTTTTACTTAATTATATCAATTAATTACATCAGATCAGTAAGTAAATACTACTTAACATGATTTAAAGAGGCCATGTGATATGTAATTATTTACTTTTAGTTTTACTCACCTTCCTTAAGTAAATTTTACTCATTTTCACAAGTGTAAAATTTACTTTACTTGAGTGCAAAAACTTGCAAAATAAAAATTGAGTAAATTTTACTTCTTATTTTTTTTCAGTGTAGTGAAAGTACCATAGCAAGAGTTTATATATATATATATAAACTCTTGCTATGGTACTTTCACTACGCTGAAGTACCACTTAACTAGAATTACTGACTTTTTTATTTTCAACTCCCGAGGTGTTATTCACCCCTGATTTTCAGTTCTTCAGCTTGATTCTCCTCCTGCTTTTGTTGTGCAAACCACCCTTTACCTGTGAGGTTTGGCACAATTGCATTAGTTTACTCAGTGTAGCTCAGATCCAAGGCAGGCCAAACCTGGGTGTGGGACAGGTAATGGGTGTGTTTTGTGTTTGCACAACAAAAGCAGAAGAACAATGGAGTGGCAGGGGTGCTCTAAGCTTCATTCTCAAGACATCAGGACAATGAATTCTGCTGGAAGTTGCAGTCGCGAAATACACCGCCATCTGAAATCTGTTGGTGTAGACGTAACACTGAGCACCATCAGAAGACATTATAAAGAACGAATATCACGCAAACGCAATCCTCGCAAAATTAATTGGTAAGTAGCTCTCCCTTATACCACTATCACAATTTATACACTGTCGTGTGTTTGTTGGGCTTTAAATGTCAAATATTTAAATTAATGTTATTCTCTTATTTTACAGAGCAGTTGTCGCAGCCATAGAAACCATCACTAGGCAAAACAACGAAATGGTTTCAAGCTCAGTGAAAAAACAACTGTGGCGTGACAGTGGCTAGGACATCAGTGAGAGATCAATTCAGAGAATCAGGCAAAGACTTGGTTGGAGATGTAGGAAAACTTTGCACTGTCCCATGAAATAATAGATGGAATGTGACTGTTAATTTATGACTGAAATAAAGCTGTTCATCGCCGTGCGTTAATCCCAATTTGTGAATAAACTTTCACTTTACAAAAAGGCAGCGTTTTGATCAAAAGGCTGATAAACGCGTGCGATTTATCGATAAAAATCCCAGAAAGTCATCGTATCCCGCAATAATGCAGATAAAACATAATACACATGACCATAAATAAAAAGGAATGTTTAAGCATATACACAAAATACATTTTACTTATTATTTCACAATATTACAGATTAACACAAGGAAAGAAGACGTGCTGGCGAAATATATTTTAGGCAGAGACGTCTGCTCGGTCTTGTTTATTCTTTTTAAACCTCTCAATTCTGCCAATTCCCCCATCAGTGAAACCGGTTTGATACCTTCACACCTATCATGAATGAAAGGTGAGACAAGGGATTACAGTAACTGGAAGTTCTGTGGGTGTTCACCTTGGAGCGCGATGTCACGTTCTATTCAGTGAATAGACTAAAACAAAAACAAAATCATGTTTGCTTCAGCATTGGAAACAAAATAGTTTTAGGCTAACTTTATTAAACATTATACACTTTCGTATTCTTTGTTGTACTTCGTCTTTTTGCACCCATGCACCGATCACAAACCATTAAAATGTTCGATTTGAATTAAAATGCCACACACATATTCGTGTTTAATTAAATTCTTAAATCCTCGTGTTCCAGTGTTTATGCAGTAATTTGGTCATGTTCACCCATGGGCTGACACTATGATGATTCATTATTTATCATTATGCTTACTTATTCAGAGAGATTCTATTTGATGCAGATTGACCTGTATATCAACTTGATAACTAGCGAATGCTATTAAATGCCGCATATGTTTAACCCATGGGTGAACATGACCAAATTACAGCATACAGTATATATATACCCCCCCCCCCCTTCCTACTGTATGGTACCTTTACTAACATTTAAAACTATTTATTATAATAAGTGGTGCAGAGGTGTATAATAAACCGAAACGATAAACACAAAAATGATGGACAGCTGTTTATTTAATTATCATTTTAAATATTTATCAACAACATCCATCCATCAATGCAGTATTGTTATCGATAAATCGCATGCGTTCATCACCTTTTGATCAAAACGCTGCCTTTTGTAAAGTGAAAGTGCGAGCCGCGGGTTTGAAATGAATTGTAGATTAATTTTAAAGCACGATCTCATTTCATTATTATAAACATAATTTATGAATTACACTCGAACGGTGATAGAGCTCTGATTAGACTACGTATACTAGTAAATAGGCTCAACATCCCGGAGCCCAAACCTCATTTAAAGAAAAAAATTATAATTAACAAATATTGTAAGTAAACAACAGTAGCACAAGTTTAAAAAAATATTTAGACTCTAAATAGATGCCGAATTATTTTTTTCTTATATTGCTCTTTGTCAGGGTACTGTAAATCGGTCAGTGACAACCCCGTAAAATTCCACGTACTGTAAATAGGTACAGTACAGTACTGTCTATTTGTATGAATTAACCGAGATGCCCACCCCCGTGAAAATGGCAAATTCAGGGAAAGGCTCCTTCGCGAGAGGTTTTGTCCGGACCACTGAGCTTCTATGGATTCTAAAATTGACATTGTTACTGTTTTTTAATACCTGCAGTGGAAGAGTCTGAGAATTTATTTACCATAAGCTTTGTTGTATTGTTTTTAATCACTATACACAACCTATGATTTCACCTATGCTATTTTACAAATGGAATATTTTTATGTTACACTCTAAAACTGCTGGGTTAAATGTTAAAGTGCTGGGTTATTTTATCTATTTATTATTATTATTTAGTAGATTGCCTGTTAGAAATACCCCAAATGAAATTAATCCGCTGTTTTAACTACTGCAGAAATAGTTAATCAGCGGTAGTTTTCACTACTACTACTAATGATAATACTGAATGGAGAAAGCGCAGTCAAAGAAGTATCATCATTGCAGGAGAGAAGAAAATGAAGAATAAATACATATCAGTATTTAAAGTTTGAGCTTGACACGTTTATGAGCTCTGTTGCTTCCTGTCAATGGGCGCCTAAGAGAGAGAACACATTTTTGGCTTCAGTAGACACACAATACTTCAGATTGAAACACGACTGCCCCCTACAGGCAATGAACAGCATTTTCACAGCTTCCCGCGAGCTGCCGCGGAAGCGCGCGAGATCCCTTTTCAAGAAACGTGCGTTCTTAATGGCGGGATCTGTACAGAGGGGCACAAAAGTGTAAACACACTGACCGTTATCTATGCTGTTTTTAAAACTTGATCGAATTATGTCAGCAGAGTAGAGTTATGTTTCCTTCAAAGATATCAGGATGCATTATTGGGGTCTCTCTGTATATTTTTGTTCGTTTACTTGGAACAATACAGGCTAACAACTTTAGGAATGTGTCTGCATCACCCTTGCCTTCACCAGCATCTCGCACCGGGGCACATAAGCGACGTTCAGTTTTGAAGGCAATCGAGAATCATACTGAGTAAGTGCACATATATATGTGTGTATATGTATGTATGTGTGTATATGATGATGATGTACATTAGTTTCTTTTATTGTGTTACCAGCATGCTCATGGTTTTTTTTTAATTTTTTTTTTTTAATAGTTGTGACAGTGAAAATGATCAGCCACCTGTCCCCCAAAAAAAGCAGAGGCAAACAAGCAGGCAAGATGCAGACAAAATCATGGAAAACACAGACTGATGATGACACGGTTCCACATATTCTGCGATTCCTGCCCGCACGGGAACCTGGACTTCACCTGCCGTCTGCTAACTCCTATTCTCCCATGAGTCTCTTCAAACTGTACACAGGAAAGAACAACTTTCCCACAGGCCATGGACTATCATATGATGCTGTGACGTCTCTCTTGGACTGTAAAGTTTTAGGTTCAGGGTACCATGTGTACATGGACAATTTCTACACAAGTCCAAAGCTCCTAAAAGACTTGCTTACCATGAAGTTTGGTGCATGTGGGACTTACAGAGACAACAGGAAGGACTGCCCTCGGAATGCAGATGATTCACTGTCTAAAAAGTCTGCCAGGGGATCCGTCAGGTGGATTCGAGATGGACCTCTTGTATTTGTGAAGTGGATGGACACCCGAGAAGTATCTGTTTGTTCTACCATCCATTCTGCTTATACAGGAGATATTGTGCAGAGGAGGGTGAAATTACAAGGTACATGGACTACAAAGACATTTCCATGTCCTGCACCTGTGCCTGCATACAACCAGCACATGGGGGGCGTTGACCTGTCTGATCAGCTGTTACAGTACTACACCGCACAGCACAAAACAATGACCGGGATGTGTGACTGTAGACACCATAAATCCATTTTATCTTGCACTGTTCCAGTTTGCACCATTTTGCTTTGAATGTCTGTTTCCGTTTTTTAGTTATTTTTTTTTATCTTGGAGCACTTTTCTCACCAAATGTATTTTTTCAGTTTATTTTGTTCTGTTCTTGTTGCAGTTTTACCCTGAATGTATGTTTTGGTAGGGTTTTTGTATCTTTCACTGCTTTTGTTTGCATTATTTTACCCTGAATGTCTGTTTTTACACATTTTTATTTATCTTGAACTGTTCCTGAGATTCTTGCAAGTGAATCTTGATTTATTCTAAATAAAGTACAAGCAAAGAAATATGTTTTTGTCCTCAAATTATTTTCTTGTAGCACTTCCCTCTGTCACGGACCTGACTGAAAGGGGTATTTATGCAGATCATTATTCGGGTCTTCTCTGGTGTGAAGTAAAGCATTATTCATGATCATTCACGCCTCCTCGCATACGGCCTTTCCAAAACAGAAAGTGTCTTAGAAAATGCAAATGAATATATTGTTTTCTGTGAATGAGTGATCAAGATGATCATCACATCATTTTAAAGTAAAAACTCTAGACTAAAAGATCCAGGAAACAACAAAAAAATATAAACAAATGTTATGAATGTGTTTTGTGAACTTATTTCAGTGATATATTTTTTTGTTGTTTCCAATAATCACGCATAACTTATGTTCTCCAAAATACAAACTTGTACATACATTCTGCTCACATATTACTATAGCCCAGTTTGTGCTGAATACAGTGTAGTTAGCCTTTAGACATTTATATGTTTATAAGTAACTGAAAAATATACAAATGTCAGGACATATCAGAACTTCTTCAGGGCCCCAAAACACCCTCAGACTCCTAAGGGTTAAAGAAAGCGAGCCACGTGCGAAGCGCCTTAATAGGGAGGAGATCACAATGCTCGCACTCAAAGAAAAAGTCGTAGAGATCGCCCTCCGAAAGAAATCTATCACATGGAGGCATGCATCTCTCAACCAACTCTGCCATTATTGGTAAGTAAAGTTTTTTCTTTTTTACTGTGATTCTGTTGCACGCACGCACGCACGCATGCACGCAAACACAAAGTGGTCTTGAAGACAAAAAGATCTGAGGTTGTTTCCGGTTCACTCCTATTTATAACTTGCAGGTGCACCTTATCGGGAGACGTCACCTGACTGAGGTTATAAGCCAAAGTATTCAGCGTTGTTGAAACACACAGGCTTCACAACCGGAGAAAAAAGAGATGTTCCCATAGCGTTTTCACGCAGCATCGAGTGTAGGCTTGGAAAGGGAACTTGGGTTCTGGTATTATGCTATTATGTTATTTAAACATGTACCACCTACATTAGCATTGCAGAAAACCAAGTACAGTCGTGGCCAAAAGTTTTGAGAATTACATAAATATTGGAAATTGGAAAAGTTGCTGCTTAAGTTTTTATATAGCAATTTGCATATACTCCAGAATGTTAGAGTGATCAGATGAATTGCATAGTCCTTCTTTGCCATGAAAATTTACTTAATCCCGAAAGAAAATTTCCACTGCATTTCATTGCTGTCATTAAAGGACCTGCTGAGATCATTTCAGTAATCATCTTGTTAACTCAGGTGAGAATGTTGATGAGCACAAGGCTGGAGATCATTATGTCAGGCTGATTGGGTTAGAATGGCAGACTTGACATGTTAAAAGGAGGGTGATGCTTGAAATCATTGTTCTTTCATTGTTAACCATGGTGACCTACAATGAAACGGGTGCAGCCATCATTGCGTTGCATAAAATGGCTTCACAGGCAAGGATATTGTGGCTACTAAGATTGCACCTAAATCAACAATTTATAGGATCATCAAGAACGTCAAGGAAAGAGGTTAAATTCTTGTTGAGAAGGCTTCAGGGCGTCCAAGAAAGTCCAGCAAGCGCCAGAATGGTCTCCTAAGGAGGATTCAGCTGCGGGATCGGAGTGCCACCAGTGCAGAGCTTGCTCAGGAATGGTAGCAGGCAGGTGTGAGCGCATCTGCACGCACAGTGAGGCCAACACTTTTGGAAGATGGCCTGGTGTCAAGAAGGGCAGCAAAGAAGCCACTTCTCTCCAAAAAAGCAATAGGGACAGATTGATCTTCTGCAAAAAGTATGGCGAATGGACTGCTGAGGACTAGGGCAAAGTCATATTCTCAGATGAAGCCTCTTTTCAATTGTTTGGGGCATCTGGAAAAAGGCTTGTCCGGAGAAGAAAAGGTGAGCGCTACCATCAGTCCTGTGTCATGCCAACAGTAAAGCATCCTGAGACCATTCATGTGTGGGGTTGCTTCTCATCCAAGGGAGTGGGCTCACTCACAATTTTGCCCAAAAACACAGCCATGAATAAAGAATGGTACCAAAACACCCTCCAACAGCAACTTCTTCCAACAATCCAACAACAGTTTGGTGAAGAACAATGCATTTTCCAGCACGCTGGAGCACCATGCCATAAGGCAAAAGTGATAACTAAGTGGCTCGGGGACCAAAACGTTGAAATTTTGGGTCCATGGCCTGGAAACTCCCCAGGTCTTAATCCCATTGAGAACTTGTGGTCAATCCTCAAGAGGCGGGTGGACAAACAAAAACCCACTAATTCTGACTCTTTGCATAAATGTCATGTAATTGTAGATAAAAGCCTTTGAAACGTATGAAGTGCTTGTAAATATATTTCAGTACATCACAGAAACAACTGAAACAAAGATCTAAAAGCAGTTTAGCAGCAAACTTTGTGAAAACTAATATTTGTGTCATTCTCAAAACTTTTGGGCACAACTGTATACCCCATCATGGCAATGCTATTCCTTATTGGCAGTTACCTCTTTCAGTGGGATAATGTTTCCTATCACTCTGAAAATATTGTTCAGGAATGGTTTGACAAACATGATAAAGAGTTGTTGGTGTTTACTTGTCCTCAAAATTGTCCAGATTTCAGTCTGATTGAGGATTTGTGTCAAGTCCTGTGCAAATACGTCTGCCATATGCACTCCCTATCTTGTGAAATACAGACTTTGAATCTGCTGCTAACATCTTGAATCCAGAAATCACAGCACAACTTAAGAGGTCTTGTGGAACCCTGAATGTGGCACAAGTGAGACCAACAGAATGTGATGTAGTTGGTTTCAATATTAGTGGTAATTTGTGTAAAGCAGGGCTTGGTGGTGTATTGACTTTTAAGGTATATTAATATATCTTGAAATCAAATATACAGTAGGATGAGACAGTGATATACACTCATGTTAAAAAGTTAATACCCCTTATTTTAATTTTATGTTTAATACAAATAATCTGATTGTAGTGGGTCTCAATATTAGATAAATACAACTTAGATGTTTTGGTATTTTGCTGATCTGGGGCATTCAGGGGTGTGTTAATAAAATCCCAAGATGGAAAGAAATAAGCAATGACCTTAGAAGAGCAATTGTCGCACATCAATCTGTAAAGGGTTGTAAACATTTTCTAAAAAAAAAAATTGTGCAGCGGGAAAGATTAAAAATGGAAAGCATTTAACATGACATTTGCCAATCTATTCCCAACAGTTGTCAGAGCACATCGACCCCAAGGTCACTGCAATGCTCAGAGAAATATTAAAAGATCCAAGAGCTACATATCACACCCTACAGACCTCAATGAGCATGTTAAATGTCCATGACAGCACAATTAGAAGAAGACTGAACAAGTATGGTTTGTTTGGAAGGGTGCCAGGGGAAAGCCACATCTGTTTAAAAAGAACACAGAGGCACAGAGATGTGAAGTTCACAAAACTTTATCTGAAAGTCTGGACCTAAATCTGATTGTGATCTTTAAACTGACTGCTAATGCTCAACAATCCTCCTGAATTAAAACAATTTTGCAAAGAAGAGTGGCCCAAAAAATTCCTCCATAGTGATGTGAAAGCAAATGCCTTGATTGCAGTTGTTTCCGTCTAGGGTGGCACATCCAGTTTTTGTTTTTAAGGGCAATTACTTTTTTTGCATAGGGCCAGATAAGTTTGAACAGCTTTTATGATATTTAAAATATCATGTTTGGCTCCATTTTGTATTTACTCTGGTAATTTCTTGATGATATGAATCATTTAAGTGAAAAATCAGGAAAAGGCAAATACTTTTTCACAGCACTGTATATATATATTGTAACGTGTCTGGCTCATGGACTGAACACTTGGGGGGGCAGGTGTCACATCTAAACAACCGTTCTTTAATACATATTTAATTTAATATATATTTCATGAAATGGAGCCAAACATGATGTCCCAGATGTGCTTAAATGGATTCAGGTCTGGGGGAAGGGTGGGCCATTCCATAGCATCAATGCCTTCATCTTGCAGGAACTGCTGACACACTCCAGCCACATGAGGTCTAGCATTGGCTTGCATTAGGAGGAACCCAAGGCCAACCGCACCGGCATATGGTCTCACAAGGGGTCTGAGGATCTCATCTCGGTACCTAATGGCAGTCAGGCTACCTCTGGCGAGCACATGGAGGCCTGTGCGGGACGTTCTCCAGGGCATCTCTAGACTCTGTCATGTCTGTCACATGTGATCAATGTGAACCTGTGAAGGAATCTGTGAAGAGCACAGGGTGCCAGTGGCGAATTTGCCAATCTTGGTGTTCTCTGGCAAATGCCAAACGTCTTGCACGGTGTTGGGCTGTAAGCACAGCCCCCACCTGTGGACATCAGGCCCTCGTACCACCCTCATGGAGTCTGTTTCTGATCGTTTGAGCAGACACATGCACATTTGTGGCCTGCTGGAGGTCATTTTGCAGGGCTCTGGCAGTGTTCCGCCTGTTCCTCCTTGCACAAAAGCAGAGGGAGTGGTTCTGCTGCTGGGTTGTTGCCCTCCTACGGCCTCCTCCACGTCTCCTGATGTACTGGCCTGTTCCCTGGTAGCGCATTCATGTTCTGGACAGAACGCTGACAGACACAGCAAACCTTCTTGCCACAGCTCGCGTTGATGTGCCATCCTGGATGAGCTGCAAAACGTGACCCACCTGTGTGGGTTGTCTCATGCAACCACTAGAATTATTAATTAATGCCAATTAATTGTTGGCATCCTGGTGCTCCGATGTCTGGGGACGGTTTCACTCTACTATGAAGACGGTTCTGGTCTCGATTGATGTTAACAGCTGTTTCTCTGCGGACTTGGCTACAGTCACTCGATAGTTCAGGACTGGAATTTCCTACATGTCTACTTGAGCCTCCAATAACTACCTGGCCTTCATATTAACTTCAGTTAACATCTGTTAACAACTGTTATACTGAACTGCCAGCCACCTAACACACAGTATGAATGCAGATGAATTCCTGCTTTCTGTTTCACCCAAATGAGGATGGGTTCCCTGTTGAGTCCTTGAGTTCCTCTCAAGGTTTCTTCCTACTGCCATCTCAGGGAGTTTTTCCTTGCCACTGTCACCCTCGGCTTGCTCATCAGGGACTATCTGATCATTTTGATTCACACACATTCACATTTCATACAGACTTAAATAATTCTTTTGATTGTATAAAGTTACATACAATCAAATGACAATTGTTAAAAGCGCCATACAAATAAATTGAATTGAAAAGGTGAAACTAATATATGAGAGAGACTAATTACATGCAAAGGAAGTTAGTTCAAGCCATGATTTGTCATAATTGAGATGATTATGGTGTACAGCTCATGAAAACCCCAAATCCACAATCTCAGAAAATTAGAATATTACATGCAATCAATAAAACAAGGATTGTACATAGAACAATATCGGACCTCTGAAAAGTATAAGTATGCATATGTATTAAGTACTTGGTTTGGGGCCCTTTTGCAGCAATTACTGCCTCATTGCAGTGTGGCATGGAAGCTATCAGCCTGTGGCACTGCTGAGGAGTTATGTAAGAGTTTTTCCTTGCCACTGTTGCCGTCACCCTTGGCTTGCTCATCAGGGACAGTCTCATTATCTAGACACATTTTCTCACAGTTCCATAAATGTTCTTTTCATTTTTGTGAAGCTGCTTTGAGGCAATGACCATTGTTAAAAGCGCTATAGAAATAAAATTGAATTGAATTGAAGAAGAGGGTGCTTCAATAGCAGCCTTCAGCTCTTTTGCATTGTTTGGTCTCATGGCTCTCATCTTTCTCTTAGCAATGCCCCATCTATGGGGTTCAGGTCAGGCGAGTTTACTGGCCAATCAAGCACAGTAATCCCACGGCCATTGAACCAGGTTTTGGTGCTTTTGGCAGTGTAGGCAGGTGCCAAGTCCTGCTGGAAAATAAAGTCAGCATCCTCATAAAGCTCGTCTGTGGAAGGAAGCATGAAGTCCTCCAAAATCTCCTGGTAGATGGCTGCATTGACCGTGGACTTAATGAAGCACAGTGGACCAACACCAGCAGATGACATGGCTCCCAAAATCAACACAGACTGTGGAAACTTCACACTGGACTTTAAGCATCTTGCAGTGTGCCTCTCCATGCTTCCTCCACTGTCAGGTCAGCAGTCTTTTCCATGTTTGCTTCCTACTGAACCAGACTGAGAAACCTTTTAATGGCTCAGGAACACTTTGCAGGTGTTATGTCTTAATTAGCTGATTAGAGTGGGACACTTTGAGCCTAGAATATTGAACCTTTTCTCAATATTCCAATTTTCAGTGACTGGGAATTTGGGGTTTCAATTTTGACAAATCACGGCTTGAACTTTTGCAGAATATTCAAATTTTTCTAGTTTCACCTATATATATATATATATATATATATATATATACCACCCAGTCACCACCTGGCCTTTTATTGGATTCATCCTCTATTCATGTAGTAATATCTTTTACTGCCTTGCTCACTGCCATGGCAAAAACGACAGCGGGCAAAATAAATCAGCTGTGTTTCAAAAGTCATTCGTGAAATGAATGCCAGGTGGCGCAAAGGGACATTTTGATGGTAACGTGAGTTCTTTATACAACAAACATGAAAAATCAGCACCAGAGCTATTGACATTTACTTTAAAAAAAAAACAAAAAAACATTGAGTTAAATGTTGTTTAGACAGACAATCAAGGTCACTAGCTGACAATTTTATTTGTACAAAGAATGAAGTTATATAGGCTATCCCTGTTTTTATCTGTTTATTGTTATTATTATTATTTTTTTTAAAGATATCAAGCTTTAAATATAGAAATAACTGGAAAAATAGACTTGCAAAAAATAATTGTCTTATATTTGTGTAAATGCTTCATAGGATTTTTTCAGGGATTTTGTAATATTCATGCAGTATAATCAGGGCCTCTTAATTCTCTATTCGTTCTCTGTCATTTTTGTTCTAGTGTTTCCGTGTGTGCTTTACAATGTCAGACAATATTCAAATGCAAATAATTCACCCTTCCCCACTTCAGGCTGATGCAAGTCAGCTCCTGGGATGAGGATTACTTTTAACCCTCTGGGGTCTATGGCCTTTTTGAAGACCTGCAGTGCTTCAGGCCTCTTCTTAAATTTGTGTAAATTTCAAATCTTTACCAAATTTCACTTTTTTACATCAAGCAGAATATTAGGCTTTCATAATATGGCTGATGTAAATATGTTAAATTCATGTGCGACTTTTAAACTTCCGTCAAAGTACACATACAAGAAAATAAAAATTGTAAACTCTAGCAGGAAAACAATTTAAATAAAATGGAGAATAAACAAACCTGGCAGATTGTTTTTAACACAAAACTGAGTTAATGAAAGTCGTGGGTGTGTGCCCATAGCAAAAAAAAAAAAAAACTAAATTATAACACTCAGAGAGGCCCTTTATTTGGGGAAAAGTGACTGGTGTGCCTAACATTTTTTATTTTTTTTATATCAGAGCCACTGTTTCACCAATCCAGGACTAAGAAAATATACAAGATTAAACACCTATTGACACCTGGCTCAGGTGACACAAGAACTCCTATTGATGTCTCAGCTGTTCACACCTACAGATCTGGCCATTAAGAATGCATGTTTCGAGAAAAGGGATCTCAGGATGCTGTGAAAATGACATTCATTACCTGTAGGGGCAATCGTGTTTCAATCTGAGGTATTATGTGGCTATTGATGCCAAAAATGTGTTAATCTCTCTTAGGCGCCCATTGACAACAAGCGACAGAGCTCATGAACATCTCGAGCTCAAACTGTAAATACTGATATGTATTTATTCTTCATTTTCTTCTCTCCTTCAATGATGATTCTTCTTTGACTGCGCTTTCTCCATTATTATTAGTAGTAGTAGTGCTGTGAATTTATTTTTTGTTGTTATTATTATTGTAATACAACCGTGCGTGTGTGCAGAAAGAGAGTACAACAAAGAATACAAAAGTGTATGATTAGTTAGCCTAAAACAATATTGTTTTACTGCATATATGCGTTTAAATATACACTAAACAATATGAGCAGATGTATCGATAAAACTGCAGACATACTCCACCAGATATTCAGCAAACACAAAAATATATGTTACTCGATGAACACAATGCAACAGCACGCAGAAACCCTGGACTTGACTGCGCTTTCTCCATTCATTATTATTATTAGTAGGAAACTCAAAAAAAATGCTAGGTTTCTGTAAACACATTGTTGGGTTGTTTATGCTGCGTCAAAATTCTGGGTTATTTCGGGTATTTTAATCACACTGTTGGGTTGCTTTTGCTATGAATACTAAAAGTGCTACATGGTTAAATTCAATGAAAAAAAGCAGAAATAGAAATGTCTCTGTTTCCTCACTAGACCTTTTGTCTGCATCACAATGAACTGAAGCTCAGTGCGTCTTCTTTCCTTGTTCGAATCTGTAATATTTAAGTGGAATATATTTCGCGTATAGGCCTAAATATACATTTTTATATACGGACAGTTTTATCTAGAAGCGCTGCAATTTTCACTGGTTTCAAAACGTTCACAACGTTTTCAGAGATTTGAGCTCCAGACAATCCCTAGACATTCTGAGCTCATGTACCCGCCCAACGCAGCCATACCTGGGAAAGGATTTCTGAAAACTACCGCTGGCTAACTTTCTCTGCAGTGGTTAAAACAGCTAATTTCATTTGGGGTATTTCTAACAGGCAATCTACTGTATTTACATTATGTGAAGTTGTGTACATTTTGGGACTTTTTTGAAAACAGAATGGTTCTATCTACTTAATAAAATGGAATATGTCAGCCCAGCAAGAGTGTTAATTTACCCACTGGTTGGGTCAAATAAAAAAACCCAGCACCTAAACATTTAACCCAGCAGTTTTTATAGTGTAACATAAAAAAATATTCAATTTGTAAAATAGCATAAAGAAATCATAAGTTGTGTATAGTGATTAAAAAACAATACAACAAAGGTTATGGTAAAGAAATTCTTAGACTTCCATTGCAGGGATCAAAAAACAGTAACAATGTCACAAAGTATCAAAACTAACTATGAAGTCTGATTTAATTGCTATCATTAAACTTTTTTTTTTTAACCGATTTTATGTTTTGCTGGGATAATAAATTTTAGGCAAGGACGTCCACCCCCACCCTACAGTATTTACAAACAGTTTGATAATCCCTTTTCTCACCTTTCATTCACGATAGGTGTGAAGTTATCAAACCGGTTTCACTAAAGGAGGAATTGGCAGAATTGAGGGGTTTAAAATGAATTAACAAGACCAAGCTTTGCCTAAAATTTATTTTGCCAGGACAATGAACTGAAGCTCAGTACTTCTTCTTTCCTTGTTTTCATTTGTAATATTATGAAATAATAATTGAAATGTATTTAGCGTATATGCTTAAATATTAATTTTTTATTTATGGACACAGTGATTGTGTTTGATCTGCATTATTGTGAGACGTGATGACTTTCTGGCATTTTTATCGAAATCAGCCATTTGATCAAAATGCTGCCTTTTGTAAAGTGAAAGTACGATGAACAGCTTTATTTCAGTCATAAATTCACAATCACATTCCAGCTATTATTTCCAGCCGTGGTCAAATAATGGATGAAATAATTATTCAATCCTGGACACAAACAGAAAAAAAACATGATGATGATTATTATAAAAAGCCCTAAGCACTTCTTGTGCAAAAATATATATTGATTTTTTTGTTCATTCATGTCTTCTGATGGTGCTCAATGTCGACAAAGTTTTATGTTTTAAAGAAGATAAGTTGACATATTCACGGATTAGGACATTCGCATAGTTAACACTATTCAGGTAGCCAACTATCAGGAAATGTAATAAATTTTAAGACCATTTACATTGAGGCTTTGCCATGTCTTTCATTGTTTTGTCCCTGTTAAGACATTGCAAAAACTATATAAGAAGTTTTTTATTATGAATTTTAAAGCACGATTTAGGGCATCTCATTTCATTATTATGAACAAAACATGGAGCACATACACACATTCATCATGAAAGATCTATTGTAAAACAAAATAAAATTCATGTCTGCTTCAGCATTGGAAACAATATTGTTTTAGGCTAACTAATTATACGGAATCCTTCATTGTACTTGGTCTGGCTTTTAGATAAAATCCTTCCATGCGCCATCTGGCTATATCTGGATTCAGCAGGATCAGATGGCAGACCAAGGGCAGATTGATTTGCTGTTGGTTTGTTTAAAATGTTGATTCCGCTCAACTTTTACCAGAACTGGGCAGGTTCGGTGAACTACTGTAGGAAAACGGGGGAGGGGGGGAACGAACTGCCCTCCAATCTGCATCAAGCAATTTTCAATGCTATTGCTAGGAAATTCCACCCCACAGCCCGCAACAAAAAGCAAATAAGAGAAAGAATTAACAAACTTCTTAGAAAGAAAAGATATACTCTTACTTTTGCAAAGACTTTGAGTGACCATTTGCCATATACTGTCTGCTTTATTCTATATAAGGCGGCACGGCGGTGTAGTGGTTAGCACTGTCGCATTGCACAGCCAGGGTCCAGGTTCAATCCCCGGCCAGGATTGATTCCCGTCTCTGTGTGCATGGAGTTTCCAGGTACTCCGGTTTTCTCCCACAGTTTTCTCCCAAAGACATGTAGGTTAGGCTAATTGGCATTCCCAAATTGTCCATAGTGTGTGAATGAGTGAGTGTATGTGTGTGTGTCTGTGCCCTGCGATGGATTGGCACCCTGTCCAGGATGTACACTGCCATGTGCCCTAAGTCTCCTGGGATAGACTCCAGGCCCCCTGGACCCTGAATACAGGATTAAGCGGTATAGATGATGAGTGAGTGAGTGACTGAGTATATTCTATATTTAATAAAAGTGTATTATATTTTCTTTATTTAATATTTAATAACGCTTCCGGAACATTGTTGTTCATATATACACTCACCTAAAGGATTATTAGGAACATCTGTTCAATTTCTCCAATCACATGGCAGTTGCTTCAATGCATTTAGGGGTGTGGTCCTGGTCAAGAGAATCTCCTGAACGCCAAACTGAATGTCAGAATGGGAAAGAAGGGTGATTTAAGCAATTTTGAGCATGGCATGTTTGTTGGTGCCAGACGAGTATTTCACAATCTGCTCAGTTACTGGGATTTTCACGCACAATCATTTCTAGGGTTTACAAAGAATGGTGTGAAAAGGGAAAAACATCCAGTATGCGGCAGTCTTGTGGGCGAAAATGCCTTGTTGATGCTAGAGGTCAGAGGAGAATGGGCCGACTGATTCAAGCTGATAGAAGAGCAACTTTGACTGAAATAACCACTCGTTACAACCGAGGTATGCAGCAAAGCATTTGTGAAGCCTCAACACGCACAACGTTGAGGGGGATGGGCTACAACAGCAGAAGACCCCACCAGGTACCACTCATCTCCACTACCAATAGGAAAAACAGGCTACAATTTGCACGAGCTCACCAAAATTGGACAGTTGAAGACTGGAAAAATGTTGCCTGGTCTGATGAGTCTCGATTTCTGTTGAGACATTCAAATGGTAGAGTCAGAATTTGGCGTAAACAGAATGAGAACATGGATCCATCATGCCTTGCTACCACTGTGCAGGCTGGTGGTGGTGGTGTAATGGTGTGGGGGATTTTTCTTGGCACACTTTAGGCCCCTTAGTGCCAATTGGGCATCGTTTAAATGACACAGCCTACCTGAGCATTGTTTCTGACCATGTCCATCCCTTTATGACCACCATGTACCCATCCTCTGATGGCTACTTCCAGCAGGATAATGCACCATGTCACAAAGCTCGAATCATTTCAAATTGGTTTCTTGAACATGACACTGAGTTCACTGTACTAAAATGGCCCCCACAGTCACCAGATCTCAACCCAATAGAGCATCTTTGGGATGTGGTGGAACGGGAGCTTCGTGCCATGGATGTGCATTCCACGAATCTCCATCAACTGCAAGATGCTGTCCTATCAATATGGGCCAACGTTTCTAAAGAATGCTTTCAGCACCTTGTTGAATCAATGCCACGTAGAATTAAGGGAGTTCTGAAGGCGAAAGGGGGTCAAACACCGTATTAGTATGGTGTTCCTAATAATCCTTTAGGTGAGTGTATATGGAAAACAGTGAAACCTAAACACAAACAGAAAAGACGAATAAAGGAATGTACATGCACAAACACCTATGACATGCGGAGAAACATACACATACAGTATGAGACGCGCGTTCAGACATACACAGACTCTCCGTGCACACACACAATCTCTCTGTGCAAATACTCCGTGCAGGGAACAACTGAACAACAGGTCTTCACTTCGTAATACACCTGTCCATTAATAAAAAGGAATATTTATGCATATATGCTAAATGTATTTCACTTAAGTATGACAGATTAAAACAGGGAAAGAAGCCGTGCTGAGCTTCAGTTCATTATGATGCAGACAAAAGGTCTAGGAAGGAAACAGTTGTTATGTTATAAATATGAATATATTCAGTTGTGAAATACACTGAAAGTATCAACTCCAACTATGAAGTCTGATTTAATTAGTACCATTAAACATTTTATTTCTATTTATTCTATGTTTTTTTGGCAAAATACATTTTAGACGTCTGCTCTGTCTTGTTAATTCGTTTTAAACCCCTTAATTCTGCCAATTTCTGCATCAGCAAAACCAATTTGATAACTTCACACTTACATGAAAGGTGAGAAGAGGGATTTTTATCGATAAATCACGCAATTGATCAACCTTTTGATCAAAACGCTGCCTTTTGTAAAGTGAAAGTACGAGCCGCGGGTTTCTGCAATGACGAAGAACAGCTTTATTTCCATTCACAATCACATTCTAGCTATTATTTCCAGCTGTAGTCAAATAATGGATGAAATAATTATTCAATGCTGGACACAAACAGCATAAAACATGATTATTATTATGAAAAACCTGAAGCACTTCGTGTTCATATAAGAATATTTACTACTATATGTTCATTCTTGTCTTCTGATGGTGCTCAGTGTCGACACATTGTTACGTTTTATCGAAGATATGTTGGCATATTCACAAATTAGGACATTCGCATAGTTAACACTATCAGGTAGCCCACTATCAAGAAATTCAATTAATTTCAAGACCATTTAAACCGAAGCATTGCCATGTCTTTCATTGTTTTGTCCCTGTTAAAACATATGTTTTATAATAATATGTTAAAACATTACAAAAACTATATAAGAAACTTTTTATCATGATTTTTAGAGAATGATTTTAGGCATCTCATTTCATCATTATGTCTGCCGGATATTCAGTTAATCACAACACATTTATTTAAATACAAAAATGGTGGTTGTGGGTTTCTCTTGGCAGCAATGCGAGGTGCCTTTCGACGGGAACAAGCACACATTCTTAATGGCCACATCTGTAAAATCATCCAATTCTCTGTAATAATAAGTGAAGCAAAGAAACATTATTTACAGTGAAAATGTTCCTATAGGTATCTTCAAATATGTTTGTGACATCTCACATTGGACACACATATATCCTGAAGATGTGAATGATGCTTTTCATTTTTTAAGTTACATTATGGTTGATATGAGGTCAGCGTATGCCAGAGAATTTGTGTTATTAATAATGCCTGATATCATAAGGTAAGTGAGAGCAAGTTACAGATCATTACATAGAACACTATTTAAACTAAAATAAAAAGCTCTACCAGACTGACATTTACCAACATAGGAACAACAACAGCAAACAACAGCTATGAAATAACAAAAAAATAACTCTTGGCAGAGCTATGCAAAATAAGCTCACACATGTTACTTATCATACCCCAAGGCTCATATACTGAATGCTGTATGCACAATATGTTTGTATGTCCATATTATAAACGTAATCCCTTTAAGTGTTACTTCAGACAGCAGTTGACCGGGAGTAGTCAGGGGTGGAAAATGACCACAAGAAATTAGATTAATCATCAAATGTAGCCATGAGATAGTCAGTCAGGTTTGTTGCATCCAGATTTAAAAAACAGCTCAGTCTCACCACCAAACAATAGCATGTAACTCATTTGCTACACATTTTAGAAGTTGAATATCAAAATTCTTGCCCAAGCATTTCAGCAATCAAACTCAACATTTGATCACAATTAGATTTGCAAGCCAGGTGGTAAAACAGTATGGTAACATGGATATTTTCAATGCAAATTGTAAGCCTGATTGTCCCTGCAAAGTAATGTAGAAATTTCATGAGTTTGGTAGGTCCAATCATATAATATATAATCACAGAACTGAGCTATGCTTTTGGTGTTTTCGGCTTCTTTCAGCAAGTGGTCGCCACAGCAGACCATCCAGTCCATACATACAAGCTTGGCACAGGTTTTACACCAGATGCCCTTCGTGACACAACCCTCCCATTTAACCGAGCTTAGGACTGTGTGAGCATATTTTAATTAAATATACTTGTGAATGCAACAATATGATAGAAACTATTAATCTTAGTAAAAGAACATAGAGGTAAGGTAAGGAGACAGAGGTGAGCCAAGGACAGTGTGATGTCACAGTAGCAAGAACGTGCAGCATGAACTCAAATGAACTCTAGACAGGTAGCCATCTTGGATGTGAGATGCTTTGATGTAATCTTTGTACCCTGAGCATCCAAAAGTACCTGACATCCTTAGACATGTCAGGTCAGGGGTAGCTCAGTGGTTAAGGCATTAAGGCATTAAGGCATTGGACTACGGTTCGGAAGGTCCCAGGTTCAAGTCCCACTACCACCAAGTTGTCCCTGTTGGGCCCTTGAGCAAGGGCCCAACAGCTCAAATGTATAATGAGATGAAAATGTAAGTCGCTCTGGATAAGGTCTGCCAAATGCCTAGACATGATGTAATATCAGCTGATATCATGTAGCCCTAGACATTATGTAATGCCAACAGCCCAGACATGAGGTAATCTCCTCAGACATGGGGTGATCTTAACTGTGATGTAACAGGGGTTGGATACATGTGCAGGCATGTCAAATTTAAAGGGACACAGACAAATAACCAAAGGACACACACTCAGCTTAATGAATAATAAGTTTAATAAGAGTAGGCACAAAATAAAATAGCATGTGCACCTACATAGTGAATAAAATAGAAATACAAAGTATAAGGCCCAACATATAAAAGTACAGTAAAATAAGGGCCTGGGTGGGCATCAAATAACAAAAGGCATAAGAAATTAAATATCAAGCCTTCTCTGACCCAGAACCACATTGATGGGAAAATCAGTGTGAGGAATAAAAACAGAAATGCCACGATTCAAAAGTGGTGTAGGCGCTTCAGGAAAATCAGTTTGGGTACCAACAGACACTTTAAAATCAGTCTGAGTACTGACACTTCTTAACAGGCCTTAACAGGCCTTAAGAGAGACTGGGCTGGAGTACTAGACTCTGGTCGCACAGGCCTGAAAGAAAGTAAAGGAGAGCTATGTGCCTCCCTACACTGTCCCTACTGTGAAACATGGAGGAGGCTCTGTTATGTTCTGGGGCTGCTTTGCTGCATCTGGCACAGGGTGTCTTGAATCTGTGCAGGGTACAATGAAATCTCAAGACTATCAAGGGATTCTAGAGAGAAATGTCCTGGCCAGTGTCAGAAAGCTGGGTCTCAGTCGCAGGTCATGGGTCTTGCAACAGGACAATGACCCAAAACACACAGCTAAAAACACCCAAGAATGGCTAAGAGGAAACCACTGGACTATTCTAAAGTGGCCTTCTATGAGCTCTGACCTCAATCCTATTGAGCATCTTTGGAAGAAGCTGAAACATGCTGTCTGGAAAAGGCACCCATCAAACCGGAAACAACTGGAGCAGCTTGCTCATGAGGAGTGGGCCCAAAATACCTGCAGAGAGGTACAGAAGTCTCATTGACAGTTACAGGAATCGTTTGATTGCAGTGATTGCCTCAAAAGGTTGTGCAATAAACTATTAAGTTAGGGGTACCATCATTTTTGTCCAGGCCTGTGCCATGAGTTTTTTATAATTCGTTGAAGCATGGTTGAAAAGCAATGTCTGACTTTCATTGGTTAACATTCATAAATTTTTTTTTTTGTTTGGGGGGGGGGGGGGGGGTAATAGATTTAGCAGAAAGTTCCATCCTGACAATCTCTCTCTCTCCACACACACACACACACACACACACACACACACAAATATGTTCAAACTTTAAGTGTCCCATGCTACATATCTCTCTCTCTCTCTCTCTCTCTCTCTCTCTCTCTCTCTCTCTTACACTGTGTGTCAGTCTCTCCCCCTCTTTCCATTTTCATCTCTCCCTGTAGTTTGAATGCTGCGTTTAAACACTATAATCTTTCATCCATTTAAAACGTTCAGACAAGGGTCGAACCTCCAGTCAGTAAGATAATGTGGTTCTCTTTCAGTGCCCCTCTCCTTTTTTTCACTCTCTCCCAGTCTCTGTCTGCATCTCTTCCTCTTTACAATCTCAGAGACTTTCTTTGAAATGCATCTAATTAGCAGCAGACACATCGTGTGGGTTAAAATAAATTGCAGTGCTACAGAGAGGGTGGAGGTCAATAGCTCTGTAAAGACTGGCACAGCTGATAATTGGGCAAATTTTTTTTTTTGCATGAGTAAAATGCCAGTATGATGACCATTTACTTCATGGCAAGGGAGATAAAGATACAGAAAAAGATACAGAGAGAAATAAATGTATTTATTAATTGACTGATTGATTGATTTATGTGTAAGAAGCTTAAAGCTTTAAAGAGCTTGGCTTTTTTATTTATATTTATTTATATATTTGTGAACGATTTGTCTGTGTCTTTGTCTGGGCCTTAATTCTTACAGCAGTGTTATACTCTTTTCTTTAGTGTTTGGTTGGTTCTGTGTACACGTTTGTTTTACTATATGTTTTCATTTGATTGTTCATGCTAGCTGCAAATTCTAATTTGAAACCACATTACATGCTATAAATTTACAATATATTTTACTGCAAAATCTTGATCATATTATTATTTATTTTTAAAATATTATTTTGATTGTTCTGTAACCAATTATGCAAGTACACCGGTGCATTTGTATTGATAGTATAATGGTAGCAACACAGTATGCGCAATACAATGTGACTTAACATTTTAGGCTTTCTGTCTATTTATTGTGCTTTACAATTAGTTTGCCATTGAATTACTGCAAATCATCTTTACAGTACATCTTTACTTTAAATCTTCATCAGTATATCAAAATGTGCGCATACCTCACTCACTCACTCATCATCATCTATACCGCTTTATTCTGTATTCAGGGTCACAGGGGCCTGGAGCCTATCCCAGGAGACTTAGGGCACATGGCAGGGTACATCCTGGACAGGGTGCCAATCCATCGCAGGGCACAGACACACACACACCCTACGGGCAGTTTGGAAATGCCAACTAGCCTAACCTACATGTCTTTGGACTGTGGGAGGAAACTGGAGTACCCGAAGGAAACCCACCAAGCACAGGGGAGAACATGCAAACTCCATGCACACAGAGACAGGAATCGAGCCTGGCCGGGGATCGAACCCGGACCCTGGCGGTGCAAGGCGACAGTGCTAACCACTACACCACCATGCCGCCACATGCGTGTACCTACCACCATATATTACTTTGTAAGATCCAGATGAATAAAAGTGAATCACACCTAACTGCTCAAGCAGTTCATTAAATTTTGGGTAGCAAGACCACTAGGCTGCTCCAGTCACTGTGTGACTTCTCGATTACCCCCATGTTGAGCATAGACTTATGGTCACCTTGAACAATTTTTTTTGACTGTAAACTGTATGGGTGGCTGCAAAGTACCTCAGTAGTAGACGTTTCACAGTTGTCCCATTTAAGGTCAGTATGCTCTGGTAGGTTTCCAGATTCCTCTCCCATGCTTTCAAGAGATTCAGGATTTCTATTTACCTAACCTCACACTTGACTTCCTCAACCCACTATGTGACCTCAAAGGGTCTGTCATAGCACTTTCTCTCCTGGTGCAAATTCGGTTAGGCGATTAACCCGTGTTGTTTTTAGGTCAAGAACTATAAAAGTTTGCTTTAACTGAAAGAAGGCCCCCATCCCCATTTTCCCTGATGATGTCTAGGAGACTACAAGGCTTGTGCCTATATAATAATTCAAATATGGAGAACCATGTAGAGGATTGTGGGACCTCTTGTTGGGGCACTTTTGTGGTGGCTGGTGGATTTACCACCTGACATTCTACACAGGATGTGCATGACTGTTGGATAGGAACCTGTCCTCAAAGTCTGGCTAGTAATGTGTCCTGCCATTGGGTTATAATTGCCAGATAGCTCTTACAAACCAACAACAATCCTTAACACCACATCCTTATTTAGAGCAAACTGTGCTTTTGTTCCAAGAAATGAATACAGCAGGACACCAAAGGGTAGCTGTGAACATATGCATGTACACACCAGTTTTGTGTTTCAGTTGCTTGCCTGGATCTAGGCCTTGGTCAAGTGTAGCCCTGATAAGCAAGCCGAGGGCAACAGTGGCAAAGAAAATCTCTTTGAACCAGATTCAACAAGGAAGATATCCTCATTTAGGTGATATTAGATAGCAGGGATTTACAGCCATGCTGTGTGTTAGGAATCTGGAGGTTCAGTATAACAGGGACGATGTTTAAGTTAATATAAACTGCACTTTTGTTTGTGGAGGCTCAGATACAAAACTGTTTGTGGGAATTTCAGTCCTGAAAAACTGATCAAATGCATTCATAAGCCATCATAGAACAACTACCTGTGTCATCTGAATCCAAGACCATCTTCATGGTAAAGTAGAACCTTTCCAGTCACCACACACATCCCAAGAAGACCACATGGGGCCATTCTCACCAGAGAGCCAGAGGCCTCCATGCATGAGATCTCCAACCAGAAGTGGGGCACTAGGGTGTGTCAGATAGGTCCAGAGAGCAGAGTGTGTCTGGGGTCTCTGGCAACTCAAAAGGGTGTGTGTGAAAGACAGAGAGAATGCTAACAGTCACATAATGTTTAATGTTTCACATGTTTAATGTTTTGTACTGACAGAACTAACTATTACAGCATAATGAAAAGGGAGAGCCAGAAGGAAACACAGACATGTGGGCTTTCTGGGAAGCAATCAGCAACTAGTCACTTATCAATGAGAGTGGGAGAAGACAGCATCTAAAGATACCACTTCACCATAATACTCTACATCCCCAGATTAGTTCCCAGATCTTCATTTTACCTATTTCAAATCTATTTTTTTTTTTTAAGGCTTGTCCAAACAAATGGGTTTTCACCCTGGACTTAAACATTGAGACTGTGTCTGAGTCCTGAACACTAATTGAAAGCAGTCTGCACCCTTTGACTGAAGTAGACATAGAAAATAATATAACATTAGCAGTTCATTCAGGTACTTTGGTGCAAGACCATTTAGTGCTTTATAGGTCAATAGCAGCATTTAAAAATTTATGTGAATTTTCACTGAAGCCAGTGCATTGTGCTTATACTGTATCTTCTGGTTCTAGTGAGCACTTTGGCTGCTGCATTCTGTGGCTTGCTCATGCACATGGTAGAACATCAAAACAATAAGGCATTACAATAATCCAACCTAGAGGCAACAAAGCATGGGGTAGTTTTTTTTTTTTTTTTTTTTTTTGCATCATGAAGTGACAATGTATTCCTTGTCTTGACAATATTTCTAAGATGAAAGAAGGCTAGTTTAGTAATATTATCTACATGAGTTTTAAAAAGACAGGAATCAGTAATCAAACTAAGGATGGTTGCATGATAAAACAGCAGTGCCATCCAAAGTTACTGTGTGATCAGAAAGCTTACTTCTAACTGCATGTGGTCCTAGTACAAGTATTTCTAGTTTGCCAGAATTAAGCAGAAGGAAATTAAGAAGCATGGTGTCTCTCATTTGACTTTACTAAGACATATAACTGTGTGTCATCAACATACAGTGCCTACAAAATACAGTTATTTTGCAACCACTAACTTAAATATATATATTTTTTGAATTTTATGTAACAGATCATAAATGGTTCTCAATTTCTTTTTACAAATAAGAATCTGACAATTGTGGTGTGCATTTGTATTCAGCATCTTTACTCTGATACCCCTAACTAAACTCCTGTGGAACCAATTGCCTTCAAAAGTCACCTAATTAGTAAATGGAGTTGATCTGTCTATAATTTAATCTCATTATTAAAAACAGCTATTCCGTGAACCCCTTAGTGGTTTGTTAAAGAACATTAGTGAACAAACGGCAGCATGGAGCCCGAGGAACACACCAGACAAGTCAGGGATAAAGTTGTGGAGAAGTTTAAAGCAGGGTTATGTTATAAAAAATATCCCAAGCTTGAAACATCTCACAGACCACTGTTCAATCCATCACCCAAAAAGGGAAGAGTATGGCACAACTGCAAACCTACCAAGACCAATCTCAGACCCATTTCACCTAAACTGACAGGCAGGGCAAGAGAAGCAGCCAAGAGGACCATGGTAACTACGGAGGAGCAGCAGAGATCCACAGCTTAGTTGGGAGAATCTGTTCATGGGAAAACTATTAATCATGCACTCCACAAACCTGGGCTTTATGGGAGAGTGGCAAGAAGAAAGCTATTGTTGAAAGAAAGCCATAAAAAGTCCCATTTTAAGTTTGAAACAAGCCATGTGGGGGACACAGTAAACATGTGGAAGAAGGGGCTCTGTTCAGATGAAACCAAAATGTTCACAGATGCTCTATATCCAGTCTGACTGAGTTTGAACTATTATGCAAAGAAGAATGGGCAAATATTTCACTCTCTAGATGTGCAAGGCTGGTAGAGGCATACCCTAACAGACATGAAGCTGTAATTGCAATACAAGGGTATTGAGTCAGGGGGGGGGGGGGGGGTAAATACAAATGCATGCCACTTTTCAGATATTTATTTGTAAAAAAAAAAAAAAAAATTGAAAACCATTTATTATTTTCCATTCACTTCACAATTATGTTCCACTTTGTGTTGGTCTCTCTTACAAAATCCCAATAAAATACATTCACGTTTGTGATTGTAACCTGACAAAATGTGGAGAAGTTCAATGGGTATAAATACTTTTGCAAAGCACTGTACAGTGGAACTAATGCCATGCTTACAAATTATGTTGCCCAGAGGCAGCATGTAGAGAGAGTGGGAAATGGGCCAAAATCAGAAGCCTGTGGAACACCAAACTTCACTTAAATACACTATCGGTCAGTCAGCTTAGCCAGGAGAGTACCATTCTGTTACCTCGTACAACATTTTCTAATCTAGCAAGAAGGATAGTATGATCAATGAGATGAGAATACCCTTATTAAAGACCAGTAGCAGGTCCTTTGCCACTTTACCTCTGTTGTCTCCGTGCTATGATGAGACCTTTAGCAGTAATGGTAAAGTAATTAAATGCTAATACAAACAAGAAGCTTGGGATAAATTACTCAAACAGGAAGCTATGTCACAGGAAGCCCTGAAAGCTTGTTTGAGGAAAGGAGAGAAAACTAGAGGAAGAGAGAGACAGAGAGAGACAAAGAACAAGGTAAGTTGTTTAGCTTCCGGTTCTTTTGTATACTGCTCAATGACGGGCGTTTGCTGTCACGTTCCTTTGCCAAAAGCCAGTATTAACAGGTGTACTGGAGCTCCTGTTGGCAAAGACTTCTATCTCTGTTGAAAGAAGGGATTTTTCACCTGCACATAGATGGCTTTTCCATGATCTCTCGGGTCATACTATTCAGCAGCATACCTTCACCTTAAGGACAAAGGATACACATTTGAACATCTACAAATTTTGGACAGAGAGGATAGATGTTTTAAGAGAGGGGTGAAAAAAGCTATTTATGTGCAGGTGGAAAATCCTTCTCTCAACAGAGGTGGAGGTCTTAGACACAACCTGTCTGCTATTTTTTATGCTGCCCTTTCATCCATTATGAGGAAGATCAAGACCTCTTCACAGGGCCACCGAGAAAGCCACACTTAAAGACTTCCCTTGCCCTCTTTGGTCATTACACCATAACGACTCTCCATAATCTCTCTTTCGTCTTTCTAACACCCCCCCCCCCCCCCTCCATTCTCACCTGCTCCATTGTTCATGTAACAAGCCTTTTCAGATAGGGGATGATCCTTTGACCTTGGAAAACTCAAATATGAGGAACTTACCAACTTACCTTAGACTGAAGAAGTAACTTGGATGAGTAGTGAAACATATCTACCGAACAAGAAGTTGACATACCTCAACTTCCAGATAACCTCATTTGGATGACTGAGAATTTTCACAGACATTAACATGATTACATTATAATAATAATAATAATAATAATAATAATAATAATAATAATAAAAGTACATCACTAATTTTACTAATAATCCTTTATGTCACATGAATATACATGAGCAAATAAATATTATTAACTCTTGCAATGTTCTAAAATAAAAATTTCTGGACATATTCAGTAATTAACATGGAAAAAAATGGGAATTGTTTGGGATTATGTTTAAATTATTACCACAGACAGACTGCTGAGGAAGCACAAACAGACTTTGAGAAAGAAAAAAAACTAGGGTTAGGGTTAGAGAACATAAGGATTAGTAGTCCTTACATCTAAGCATCCGAGTTCAGGGGCCAGGACATACTACTAATGACAACATTGAGAAAATATTAAAGTACTGTAGCACACAAAGGAGCAAATGGAAAATGACAAATAGTGAAAAGTGAAAAACTGGAGCAAAGACTTGAGAAAGAAATGAGAAGGGAAACATTAAGTGAAGGAAAAAGCGGAATACAGAATGAAGAAGAAAGTGCCATGTCTTCCTTTCACCTTTAAAAGTCACTGAAATGCCAGGTCACCTGCTCCAGCTCCATCAAATCAAACGCACATCCTTTCACAAGCATGCTTCAACACATTAAATGCACACAACTGTGTCTCCATCAGTGCTGTCAACAACTGACTTTCCTGCCTGCTTTGATGGCTTTGTAACAGGTGTAGTTTTTCATTCCTTGTACTTTTTCAATCCTTTGATGATCGAACTTTTAATAAAAACAGATCCTTAAAGAATGTGTGCGCCAGTCAGTGACATGCCGCTGATGATCGTCTGGGACATGACATCACAAGATCAGAGAGTACATTCATACAATTGCATCTCTACAGAAACTGAAATTGATATATACTGTACAAATACAGCAAATTACATCCTACAATAGATCACAATATAATGAGATTATCAATGTATTTATATGTGTAAATTTGTGTGAAGTCTTCTCCCATGTGACATTTTAAGTGATATTGGATTATTAGACCCATAACACAAAAGGTTAAATTATTATTTTGATAATTTATAATGGCACTATGGTGATTTTATTAAAGCACCACATCGCTCTGACAACCAGGACAATGTATCCAAACAGGAGTTATTCTAAGATTGTTTTGTTTAATTATTGAGTTGATATATACTTGCTTTTCACTGCACACAAATTACATATCGTATAATATGATCACAATAATACCTTGGCCAAATTCTATAAAATAATGTTTGATAATGTGTTCAAATAATTATAATGTGTTCAAATAATTATAATAATTCCTGATCATAATGCTCTGCTTAAGTCATCTGTAGTTATGGACAATACTCATCTTCAATCAGATCAGAAATGATTCCAATTAAAGAATCCAACTAACCTGTTTACATGGACGCTGATCAGATACAATGCACATATACTTGCACAAAGCATTTAATTAGGGTGTAACTTTTTGACATTTGCAAAGTCATTCTGACCACTGTGAAGGGTTTAATCTGTAGAAATATAACAAAGAAAAAGCTGTGAGGTTAGGTTAAACTTCCCATCTCCGATGATAAATCGCACATTCTGTATTATGATTGGTTACAAGAATTCAGTCTTATCTGTTATTGGGTAAATGTAAAATGGCGATCCAATCAGTGATCCTTCCTCTGCCAAAAACCCAGTGGATGAACGTCTAAGTAAATATGGAGCATGTTTTGATCAGGAATGGAAGAAAACTTTCTTCCCTATAACTCATCATGTTACATGTTAGACCCCTGGTGGGGCAAATGTGCAGAAAGAATATATGTATTGCAACAAGAGAAAATTTTGGCTAATTATGCTAATTATTATTAGAATGTTAGAGTTCATGTAAATGCATCTAACCAGCATGACATGAGCTCATGCAGAAAGCAGAAACATTCACAAAGTGAATTTGATGTAATAAGGTTTTCCTTATTGAGTCATGTTTAATTTACAATTATTCTCATTTGCCCCAAGTGAATCCATATCTGACTCAGGAGTTTGTATTCTTGTATTTCTATGCCCTCCTACTTGTCAAGTGACAGAAGCTCCCCCTAAATAAAGTCTGAACTTTATTATTATTATTATTATTATTATTATTATTATTATTATTATTATTATTATTATTATTATTTGTTTCAATTAATTTGTTTAAGTGATTATTTAGCTAGAAATGCCCCACAAATATAGTAATAATTGTGTGTGTGTGTGTGTGTGTGTGTGTGTGTGTGTGTGTGTGTGTGTGTGTGTGTGTGTGTGTGTGTGTAACCAGGACCCCCGAACTGGATGAAAAAGTCAATAGAAGCCCAAGGCAGGTGAGACAAAATAGACTCATCCATCAGTCACGGTCTATTAATTCCAAAGCAATTAAGAATATCTTAAATAATATTAAATACCAGAATCTTCCATCTAGTCATATCATTGTCCAGCTTGTACAAACGTTATTTTTTAGGTGGTTATGTCAAAAATAAACAGCTGGACCATACTTTTTCAAACTATCTAAAAATAAAATAAACATGTAGAAGTGGAAATATCAAACTTTACATGTAACAAAGTGAAAAGGGTAGTCATCAATTTGCAAAATAACAAAATATATAGCTCTCATGGAATTACATACAAATGCATAAAATCTATCAAATTCTATAGAACCTAACGTTCATGTTACTTGAGGGATATTTCACATTTGCCACAGTACTGGACAGTATTTACACTTTTTTTTTATTGATTTGTCTTGTCATATGGAAAACAATTCAACCCTTAAAGCAAAAACTGACATGAAGTGCACAGATAATTAAATAAAGTTTTACATAAAGTTCTCAGATTAACTTAGAGCTCTTGTTAAATGTCTACTACTGTTAGTACAACTATTTGGATGTGTCCTGCTGCCTCTGCTATATACACTGGTGACCACTATAGTAAGAAAACCTTTACCCTTGCTCACTCATCTAATTTTCAATTAGGTAATAATATGGCAGCAACACAAACCTGCAGATACAGGTCAAGTGCTTCAGTTAATGTTCTAATCAAATATCAGAAAGGGGAAATTTGATCTAGTGACTGTTATGATCTCCCAGGATTTTTACGCAACAGTCTCTTGAGTTTACATAAATGGTGTAACAGAATTTGGAAGAGGATTTTACTTCTTTATGCTTGTTTAAGGTGACAAAAACCCAAAAGTATCTCAAGTAACCACTATTTACAATAAGTGTGGTGGACAAAAAGACATTGAGGCAGCTGGTATACAACAGCTGAAGACCATATCATGTTTCACTCCTTTTCAACAAAAGCAGGTATAGTGGTTACAGGATCACAAACATTGACAGATGACAGAGTGATTTTTTTTTTTCCGTCAGCATTTAAGTGTACAGTTTGAGTAAGCCTAGGTCAAAACTACAATTTTGATTTTGAAAAGACATTTAAGATGTCTTTACTTGTGCTCTGATAAATAATGTATACCACACATTATGCACATAATAATAATGAAAAAAAAAACATAAATAAATAAAAATAATAATTTACACACACACACACACACACACACACACACACACACACACACACACACACACACACACACACACACACACATTTATGACCACAAAGGTTCATGGGGTCATGCACAGTATACTCAGCTAACAAAATGTCTGAGCTGTTATTTGAAAAATAAAGAACTGTCACAAGAGTGCAACAATGACTCAGATTTTATGCTGCTATGAACAAGGCATTGGAGAGCTCTGTGTGTGTGTGAATGTGTGTGTGTGTGTGTGTGTGTGTGTGTGTGTGTGTGCTGATTGAGCAGTCGTCTCTAATTTTGTATGATATCAGCCTTGACTTGGTTCAAGATGCAATGTAGCAAAAGAATTGCAATAAGCAATCTAAAAGTCACTTGCTCCCCCTTTCCCAAATGTACAGTGACAGCTGACTGAGTGCACTTTATTGTAATTGTTTTTGTATTGATTGACAAAATTTAAGGTTAGTGTGGTGGAAGGGCTGCTGACCTTAGTATCGGACCCTCGAATGTGCATCAGTTAGCTCAGAAAAAAGAAATCACTAGCAAGCTGTTCATCTCTCTCTCTCTCTCTCTCTCTCTCTCTCTCTCTCTCTCTCTCTCTCTCTCTTTCCCTCTCTCTCTTTCTCACACGCACACACGCGCACACACACACAGACACACACACACACACACACACACACACACACACACATGCGAACACAGAAGTGAAAAAAGAGAATCACTTATGGTAGGCATTCTTAAGAGAAACACAAAGCCATTGAGCTTTGTGAAGTGAAATGTTCACAAACAGAACACAAATTATTATTATTTTTTTATTTTTGAAGTTTAGGTAAAATCTGTCAATTCAGTCAATATGGCTAGCACCTATAAAAAACACAATAATAAATATAATAACTTTGACAATGAACAGTGATCTCCATAACAGTTTCTAAGAAAAGAAAGGAAAAAAAAAACTGGATTAACTGGTTTTGATTCATGGGCACCACTTTGAGAATTGCTGCCTTAGTTTGGTCCCAGTATTTGCAAAATAACTAGATTATTTAACAAAAAAAGTATTGTACATAAGCATTTTCGGGGTCTCTGATGCTAATTGATGTTACTATGTAAATAGTGTGAATTTTTTTAAACGATCAAATTTGGCTGAGGGGTGGGGTAAAAAAAAAAGAGGGAGAAAACAACACACCTATGCACATGCGCGCGCACACACGCACAAATGTGCACTCACACAAGCATGCACTCACATGTCTCTCAAAGCACACTTGGATCTTCATTAGCAAGTTCAACTAAGCTTTTGAACATGCAAGTATTTATAGGAGGAGCTCATATCACAGAGGGAGACTTAATTATTTTGACGATGAAAAGGGGAGGAGAGTGAGAAGAGCATATGATCAGAATCAAAGGACTCAAGAAAGAGTAAGGAACATGAAGTAACAGAGATTTAAAAAAGGGAAGTTAATAAGATGAATAGGTGAGGTGAGAATATTTTATGAAAAACTAAAAAGAAAGAATACACATGAGAAGTACAGAGGAGAGGAGAGAGGCACATTAAATAAAAGCAACATTATTAAATATATAGCATAAAAGGGAGAGAATGCTGTCATTATATAGGAATTAAAATGGACAAAGCATGACAGATAGGAAAAAGAAAGAGCTGGAGGGAAAATAGCAGGTTAAAAAGAACGAAGTAGAAAGGAGAATAAACAATTCGAGGAAAGTGAATAGTTTAAAGAAAAAAAGTGGCTGATGTATGGTGGCAGGAGAAAAGAAACTGATGTAAAACAGGACAGATGAGCACTATAAAATAAAGCAGACAGTGAAGAGATGAAAAAAGCTAGATAATATAAGATGTCAGCGGAAACAAGATAAACAAAAAGAAAGCAATAAGAAAAGTTAAGAAAAAGAAGGGTAAGGAAAGGTGAGGAATAGGATAGGTAACATAGGGATGCTGTCAAAAAATCCTTACTTATTTTGTCTTTAACAAATCCAGTTGACATACATTTCAAATAACACTGAAATGTATGTTAAATTAATTTATCAAAAATGTTTTGGCTGTTCTGAAGACTTTCTAAGGCCCCAGTGATATACCCTAAACAGAATAAGCTTTACATTAATAGAACTCTGCCAATGCTATGTGGATTTATTTTAAATCTATATATACTTATTCCATATACATATATTACATGAGAGGGAGTGCTGTTGTGCTGGTTATCAGCATGGCTGTGAGATGCAGTCATGGTTAAAAGGGCACTGCCCTTGTTTCTTTATTCAACAAGTTATTTGCCTTTGCCATCACATATCTCCCAATGACCAGTGGAACTAACAAACGCAACAAACCGCACCAGTGGAGCTGGCGACCAACAGTTAGCGACTGTCTAATTAACAGGGCTGAAAGTAGTTTTAAATTCTTACCCAAAATGTTAGGAGAATTAACCATGGATGTGGTGAATAGTCCTGTAAATCTCGTTTCTCTTTATATTAAGTCTTATTCTGCTTTACAATATCAGCTCCATTAACTTACGGGTCCTAGGGTTAAATCCCAAATAGTTGTAAATTGAAAGCTGGTGCACCATGATGCAATCACTTGTTCAACACACCACCAGTGTCCTTGATCAGGGGTTACAGAGGAATTTGGGATTCAGTTAAGCTAGTTACCTTTCTACCTTGGCTTTGGCATTAATAAAATGACACTGAGGCAATATGACTTGGAATCAGTTATTAAGTAGACAAAGTATTATTTCCCTCATTTCTCTCATTCATTGTCTATACAGCTTACCCTGTACAGGGTCGTAGGTGGCTTGGACGAAACCAGAGTACCCAGAGAAAATATGCCAAGCACGAGGACAACATGCACATTCAAGTCCTGAACACTGGAAGTGTGTGACCATAGTGTTAACAACTATTCTACTTTCCAAGATAAAAAAAATCATATAAATATGACTAAAGACTTGTGTATTGGTTTAAAACACATACACATTTTTCAAATTTCTAAACCTGAATTTCTCATATCCATATACAGCTCTGGAAGAAAAAAAAGAGAGACAACTGCAAAATAATCAGTTTCTTATGTTTTTGTCTTACAGTTGGATGTACTGTATAGGTGAGATGAGCAGTTTTGTTGACAAATATTTGCTGCTGACAATATTTCTGTGAAATAACATCATAAGACATCAAAATAACCCAAGGCCATGCAGTACTTGCCAAGCTTTAATAACTGAAATAAAACAAAATGCAAATAATTTGTAAATGCATTGGCTAAATAACATTAAGAAATCAGTATTTTGTGAAATAACCCTAATTTGTAATTACAGCTTTCATGCATTTTGACATGCTCTTACAGTAGGTGGCACAGTGGTGTAGTGGTTAGCACTGTCGCCTTGCACTTCTAGGGTCCTGGTTCAATTCCCATCTCTGTGTGCATGGAGTTTGCATGTTCTCCCTGTGCTTGGTGGGTTTTCTCCAGGTACCCTGGTTTCCTCCCATAGTACAAAGACATGTAGGTTAAGTTAACTGGCATTCCAAAATTGGCTGTAGTGTGTGAATGAGTGTAGTAGTGTAGTGTGTGCACTGCGATGGATTGGCACCCTGTCCAGGGTTTACCTCTATCTCCTGGGATAGGCTCCAGGTTCCCCATGACCGTGAATACAGGATTAAGTGATATAGATATTGAGTGAGTGACATGCTCTTCACCAGTTTTTCACATTGCTGCTGGGTAATTTTATACCACTCTTTTTGAAAAAAGAGCAAACAGCTCAGCTTTGCCTGATGGTTTGTGACCACCCGTCTTCCTTTTGATGACATTCCAGAAGTTATCTGGAGTAAAATGCAGTGGTCTCTTGTTTTTTTTTTTTGTTTGTTTTTTTTCCCAGAGCTGTATGTAGTAACTAATGCACCCATATTTTTTTTATATATGAACACTTCCAAGTATCCAAAAATAGAAAACACAGATTCTCTGAAAATCATAAGCATTAATTACTAAGAGACAGTCAGGACTTAAAATAATACAATAGAAAGACAAAATAAATTATGCCGGGTGAGAATATGGACAATGTAGAAAGAGGAAGGAGTTGAGCAGGGCTGAGGAAGAAGATCAGAGAGATGAGGTGAAACCTGAAGAGTAAAGAGAAACAAGATAAGATAGAGCAGTGCAGCATCTCCTCTGTGGCCTTTTAGGATGCAAGAATCTAATGAGGCCTGTCTTTTCCTTTTCTCATTACCCTCTCTGCGTTTTATCATGCACATGAAACACACAGGCACTACCACCACCACCACCACTGAAACGCCAGCCCACAAAAAGCCAAAGCATTGCTTTGTGTTCTTTCCTTCACCCTCCCTTTAATCTTCTTTTTTTTCACTTGTTCTCTGATACAGTTCCAACCTAAAGGTTAAAGAATAGTTTTCACACATGCTTAGCCACCTAATCATTGCTACACAAGCAGGGACAAAGAGAAAAGGATTAAAGAGGCAACCAGAAGAAAGTAACAAATAAACAAAAACAATAATAAAAGACAAGAACAGGGATAAATGGACAGGATTGCATAATTTGAAGAGGTAATTTGTATTTTGTGAAGACTTTAATTTGTTGGTCATATTGTTAGGGCCCTACAGTTCCAGTGTGTGGGGGTTTATCATCATTCATTGTGCATGATTTCCCCTTGTGCTTGATTCTTTTTCTAGTTTAGCAAATTTTATAACTTGCTGGTAAATGCATTGGCCCCTAAACTGTCAAATTTCACATATTTCTCAAATTTTCTCTTTCACTAGTTCTTTAGTAAACTTGTGAGTTTGATGCCCAGTGATGAACTGGTGCTCTGTGAACGATGTGATTCTGCCTTGTATTATCTAATAATTATATTATCTAATATGTATACAAAACATATATAAATATTATACGTATAATATTATATTGTCATGGTGTGTGCCAGTGATGGGTGTGATGGGTCCTCGCTCACTCTGTAGGCTCACTAGGGATGCTCCCTCTTCTTCTGCAGGTTGCGAAAGGGCAAGGCCACAGAAAATGGGCATAGCTGGATAACAATCATCTTTAATGGATCTTTGGCTTTCCCCACACCATAAAACCAATGTGGGGAGTGTAGCATGAGGTCCTGGAGGTCTTTAGAGAAGAGTTGCGCAGCGGAAGCTAAGAACATGGGAGAGTGGTATGCAAGCGAGTTGATGTAACACACACCAGGGGCTTCAAAGGACATAGAATTAGAGCAGAGACTGTGATCCAGGCCTTCTCATCCACTGCCAGTGTCTGACCTCACAAATGTGCTTCTGGAAGAATGGTCAAAAATTCACTTCTAAAAAAAAAAAAGTTGACTGATATTGTGCCATCTTTATACTACGCTGCTCAAAAAAATAAAGGGAACACTTAAACAACTCAATGTAACTCCAAGTCAATTACACTTCTGTGAAATCAAACTGCCTACTTAGGAAGCAACACTGATTGGCAATGAATTTCACATGCTGTTGTGCAAATGGAATAGAAAACAGGTGGAAGGGCCTCCGAGTGGTGCAGTGGTTAAAGCGCTCGCCCTATCATCCGGAGATCGCTAGTTCGAATCCCGGGTGGTGCTGTAACCTCTCGCAGCCGGAGGTCTAGAGAGAGCTGATTGGCCGAGCTCTCTCAGAGGGGAGGGATGAGAGGTACTTAGTGCTCCCACATTAATCATGGCTCTACAGCCAGTCAGGGGCGTCTGTGAGCTCGCGCAACGGAGGGAGCGGATAGCGCTGTCCTCCGAGTGTGTTACGCCGCCCCCAACGGTGCGCGAGTGAGCAGTTCGAAAAGATACGGTCGGCTGGCGTCACGTGGTTCGGAGGAAACATGTGATAGTCTTGCAAATTTTATAACTTGCTGGTAAATGCATTGGCCCCTAAACTGTCAAATTTCACATATTTCTCAAATTTTCTCTTTCACTAGTTCTTTAGTAAACTTGTGAGTTTGATGCCCAGTGATGAACTGGTGCTCTGTGAACGATGTGATTCTGCCTTGTATTATCTAATAATTATATTATCTAATATGTATACAAAACATATATAAATATTATACGTATAATATTATATTGTCATGGTGTGTGCCAGTGATGGGTGTGATGGGTCCTCGCTCACTCTGTAGGCTCACTAGGGATGCTCCCTCTTCTTCTGCAGGTTGCGAAAGGGCAAGGCCACAGAAAATGGGCATAGCTGGATAACAATCATCTTTAATGGATCTTTGGCTTTCCCCACACCATAAAACCAATGTGGGGAGTGTAGCATGAGGTCCTGGAGGTCTTTAGAGAAGAGTTGCGCGCGGAAGCTAAGAACATGGGAGAGTGGTATGCAAGCGAGTTGATGTAACACACACCAGGGGCTTCAAAGGACATAGAATTAGAGCAGAGACTGTGATCCAGGCCTTCTCATCCACTGCCAGTGTCTGACCTCACAAATGTGCTTCTGGAAGAATGGTCAAAAATTCACTTCTAAAAAAAAAAAGTTGACTGATATTGTGCCATCTTTATACTACGCTGCTCAAAAAAATAAAGGGAACACTTAAACAACTCAATGTAACTCCAAGTCAATTACACTTCTGTGAAATCAAACTGCCTACTTAGGAAGCAACACTGATTGGCAATGAATTTCACATGCTGTTGTGCAAATGGAATAGAAAACAGGTGGAAGGGCCTCCGAGTGGCGCAGTGGTTAAAGCGCTCGCCCTATCATCCGGAGATCGCTAGTTCGAATCCCGGGTGGTGCTGTAACCTCTCGCAGCCGGAGGTCTAGAGAGAGCTGATTGGCCGAGCTCTCTCAGAGGGGAGGGATGAGAGGTACTTAGTGCTCCCACATTAATCATGGCTCTACAGCCAGTCAGGGGCATCTGTGAGCTCGCGCAACGGAGGGAGCGGATAGCGCTGTCCTCCGAGTGTGTTACGCCGCCCCCAACGGTGCGCGAGCGAGCAGTTCGAAAAGATACGGTCGGCTGGTGTCACGTGGTTCGGAGGAAACATGTGATAGTCTGCCTCCCGGCTGAGTGGTAGTAGTAGCCTTAATGTGGGAGCATGGAGTCGCTACCAGGAGACAGGCTAGTACATCAGGAGACGTGGAGGATGCCGTAGGAGGGCAACAACCCAGCAGCCGGACCGCTACCTCTGCCTTTGTGCAAGGAGGAACAGGTGGAGCACTGCCAGAACCCTGCAAAATGACATCCAGCAGGCTGTCAAATGTGCATGTGTCTGCTTAAATGGTCAGAAACAGACTCCATGAGGGTGGTAAGAGTGGGGGTTATGTTTACAGGTGGGGGTTATGCTTACAGCCCAACACCGTGCAGGACTTTTGGCATTTGCCAGAGAACACCACGATTGGCAAATTCGCCACTGGTACCCTGTGTTCTTCATAGATGAATGCAGGTTTACACTGAGCATGAGCCCCGGAGAACGTTCTGCTGCCTTCAACATCCTCAGGCATGACTGGTTTGCCAGTGGGTCAGTAATGGTAGTGGTAGTGAGATCCTTAGACCCCTTTTGAGACCACATGCCGGTTTGGTTGGCCTTTGGTTCCTCCTAATGCAAGACAATCATGTGGCTGGAGTGTGTCAGCAGTTCCTGCAAGATAAAGACATTGATGTTATGGATTGGCCCGCCCTTTCCTCAGACCTGAATCCAATTGAGCACATCTGGGACATCATGTTTTGCTCCATCCACCAACGCCACATTGCACAACACTCTGTCCAGGAGTTGGTGGATGTTTTAGTCCAGGTCTGGAAGGAGATCCCTCAAAAGACCATCTGCCACCTCATCAGGAGCATGCCCAGGCATTGTAGGGAGGTCATACAGGCACGTGGAGGCCACACATACTACTGAGCCTCATTTTGACTTGTTTTTAAAAAAATTATATAAAATTTGGATCAGCCTGAAGTGTTTTTTCAGTTCACTTTTGAGTGTGACTCCAAATCCAGACCTCAATGGGTTAATACATTTTATTTCCATTGATCATTTTCTGTGGGATTTTGTTGTCAGCACATTCAACTATGAAAACAACAAAGTATTTAATAAGAACATTTCATTCATTCAGATCTACGATGTGTTATTTTAGTGTTCCCTTTATTTTTTGAGCAGTGTATATTATTTCATACACAATTTGGAGCTTCTTCTCCTCCTTGTCTTTTAAACATATTGACACCATTACACCTTTGTTGTGGTTGTTGACATCTAATGACTTCTAATCAGTAACCTAGTGAAGCAGTGTAAGGATATATTTCTTGATAGAGACTTTAAAGCACCTATGTAAGTCACCCTGAATAAGGACATCTGCCAATTGCTGTAAATGTAAATTAAAGTGCTCTATAGAGCTGCTCCTTTTTCAGAACCATTGTGCAACTCACAACAATATAGCATCATAGTACACAGCAGGACATTAACTGTAACAACATACCAGTGTATATATGTGGGAAAATACATACATATTTCAACAATAACAATTTGAATGGCCTTAAATGGCATAGTAAGAGCATGAAATAGTTGTGCTGTTGTGTAGTCACAGCAGCATTGGAAGTAACTGGAATAAACGGTACCAGGAGCAGCGGTATTGGGAGGATTTTTTTTTCCATAGCAGCATAATTAGCATCCACTTGAAGGGCACAATACAGTTCATGAGATGTAACAATGACAGCACAGCACTTTTTCACCCTTTCTTTTTTGTAAGAATTGGCTACCTATTCAAGTTATGCTTAAGCTCTGTGTTCACTTAATACCCATCACTGCAATTCTCACAATAATATTTGAATTCAATATTCAAATATATAGCTTTTTTTATTGTTTACAAAAATCTTTGGGGAGATATATATATATATATATATATATATATATATATATATATATATATATATATAAAAGCAAAAGAGAACCGATCCACTACTGTGGCAATATAAATCATTATTCTACTATTTTTTATACTAAGTACTAAGGTTGTTGATGAGCAGATTTTTAGTTACAATTATACTGTATCCATATAAAATTATCCACTAAAGCAAGAGTGAAACACAGGCATAAATCATTTGAAGTAAGTGCAGTATTTTGACTATCTACAGGTGCTATAAGTGAGTAGCAAGTGCCGAATGCGCAAGCAGAAGAAGTAGCAGGATGACTCAGACAGATCTAAAGGGCAGAAGGTGGCACAGAATCCAGTATCTTAAATTTTTTATTGCCAGAATTTGGTGGACACCTGACACCTAAACATCACAAATCTTCAACAAATAGGAAAATGTTTAAACCACATATTTTTAAAAACGAAATCACCATTATTGGAACTTGGGGGCTTCACACAAACCTGCTGCAGCATGACAGGACATTTGGGCCTTGCCAAGGTTTGTGTGGAAGAACTCAGGGGTACAGACCCCTGGCAGGTGCAAATTTGTACAGTACAACTAACGAAATTTAGCCAAAAATTTGTTGACCACATACAGAAATGTCAATAACAATAATCAATAATAGTCACTAAATTAAATGTTTGAAAAAGATAAAATATAGATCAAAATCTTTCTACTTTAAAACAGAACCTATTACCGGATATCCACATCAGCCTCTACAGGCTATGTCATCCTCACACACAGCTCATAAGGTTTATAAAGGAGTAAAAGAACACATGACAACTGCTTTTTGAAATCGTTAGTAAACACCAGCAACAAATAACAGAACGTCAGTCACAATCACACTGCCATCAATCACAAGGCACATGTGTGGGTGCAAATAAAGGAGAAAACCAGCCTAGGCTGTCAAAGTGTGTTTGGGGATGTTATTATCGCTACACACAATTGAAACAGAAAAAAAAAAAAGAGATTAAAAAGAAGCAAAAAAGAAAAGAAACAGTGGCAAGATTAAAATGAAGGGGGAAATAAGTATGGAGTTCTTACTGTAGTAACTCAAAAGGGAGTCTTTTAATTCGGGCCTGGGAGAGCATCGGGAACCTCATTATATCTGTCATATTAACAAAGGAATAAATCTGCATTTCTCCCAAGAAATAAAAGCAAGTGACAGACACATTCATGGAGAGATAGAACAGGGAAAGAAAGACAGAGAAGGGGAGAGAAATAGAAAAAAATTGAGGAATAAATAATGGGTTGAAACACATATTTTTTTCCTGGGGAGAGTGAACAAATGTTAGAGGCACAAGTAGAGAGAGAGACAGAGAGAGAGAGAGAGAGAAGTATATTTTGAGGATTTGAAGTGTTCTCTCCATCTGATGGCCTTTGGCCTTAAATGTACATGAGCACCTTTTTCTTTTCATGCTCCATTCACACTGTGGCAATTCCATTTACTATCTTGTACTTAAACCGAAAAGCTTTCTTTGCCAGTTTCTCTCTTTTAGTGGTTTCAGGGATTTGGGTTGGTTTTGAGACCTGACCTCAGCCATCAAGAACTTCCAAGCTATACACACCAAATCCGATAACAAGAATGCCTGAAGATAATGCCACGCTCTGATAGTGCAAACAGAGAAGAAAAAAGATGAAGCACTTACTCTAGCTTGTGCCCCCACATACTGCGATGTTTCCTTTTACTAGAGTTTAGCAAAATGCTTCTAGTTTTTAACATTTTGTATATTCCTTAAACATTGTTAGCAGTATAAGCATTTCTAGCTGCTGAAATTTATTATTTGATCTTGTTTTGGTTTTACATGTATTTTCAACAATCAGCTTCTACTATTTTACTACATCAACTAAATGCTCTATGATTAAGACTAAATGGGCTTAAACTAATTACTTTATTATACACTTTATAGAACACTGTTACAGATGCCAGCTACATCCAAAATATTTTTTTTATCTTGCTTAAACTTAAATTATAACCTAAGACTTTTATTAAGATTAACATTAGGCACGACACTTCTTGGAAAGCAATATAGATGCATTTCCACAAGAAAATGTCGTGTGGTTGAATGGGAGATGATTTTGATTAGCTTTCCTCTTTTTTCCAAACTGACTTACAAAACTCTCAACTTTGCTGAGAAATTGCACTAATCAATGAATTACATGTATTGCTATATACATACCAAAAACACTGATAAAATCTCTGCACTATATAGTATAATTGTTCAGTTCTTAGTATTAATTTTAAAAGGATGAAATTAATGAAATGAACATGAAATAAATACAAAAACCTACACAATGAAAAGCTGTGTAAAATAGCACTTCGTGGGATGCCAACATACACAGCAAAGTTGGAATGGTGTCAATTAATCAAAAAGACAATGAGGAGAAAAAGCTATTTTTATTCCTACTGCTAGCAACTGTAAACCTTTAAGCAACATTGTGCTAAAGCTACTATGCTACCACAACATTGCGTCAACAATCACCATTCAACTGTCAAACCTAAGAATAATTTCTTAGGAATTAATTAATAATGGTATTACATTTTTATTTTATGTTATACACACGTGGACAAAATTGTTGGTACCCTTCGGTCAATGAAAGAAAAACTCACAATGGTCACAGAAATAACTTTAATCTGACAAAAGTAATAATAAATAAGAATTCTCTGAATGTTAACCAATGAAAGTCAGACATTGCTTTTCAACCATGCTTCAACGGAATTATAAAAAAAAAATGAACTCATGGAACAGGCCTGGACAAAAATTATGGTACCCCTAACTTAATAGTTTGTTGCACAACCTTTTGAGGCAATCACTGCAATCAAACGATTCCTGTAACTGTCAATGAGACTTCTGCACCTCTCTGCAGGTATTTTGGCCCACTCCTCATGAGCAAGCTGCTCCAGTTGTTTCCGGTTTGAAGGGTGCCTTTTCCAGACGGCATGTTTCAGCTCCTTCCAAAGATGCTCAATAGGATTGAGGTCAGGGCTCATACTGTAGAAGGCCACTTTAGAATAGTCCAATGTTTTCCTCTTAGCCATTCTTGGGTGTTTTTAGCTGTGTGTTTTGGGTCATTGTCCTGTTGCAAGACCCATGACCTGAGACTGAGACCCAGCTTTCTGACACTGGCCAGGACATTTCTCTCTAGAATCCCTTGATAGTCTTGAGATTTCATTGTACCCTGCACAGATTCAAGACACCCTGTGCCAGATGCAGCAAAGCAGCCCCAGAACATAACAGAGCCTCCTCCATGTTTCACAGTAGGGACAGTGTTCTTTTCTTGATATGCTTCATTTTTCCATTTGTGAACATAGAGCTGATGTGCCTTGGCAAAAAGTTCCATTTTTGTCTCATCTGTCCATAGGACATTCTCCCAGAAGCTTTGTGGCTTGTCAACATGTAGTTTGGTATATTCCAGTCTGGTTTTTATATGATTTGTTTTGAACAATGGTGTCCTCCTTGGTCGTCTCCCATGTAGTCCACTTTGGCTCAAACAACGACGGATGGTTCGATCTGACACTGATGTTCCTTGAGCATGAAGTTCACCTTGGATCTCTTTAGAAGTCTTTCTGGGCTCTTTTGTTACCATTCGGATTATCCGTCTCTTTGATTTGTCATCAATTTTCCTCCTGCGGCCACGTCCAGGGAGGTTGGCTACAGTCCCATGGATCTTAAATTTCTGAATAATATGTGCAACTGTAGTCACAGGAACATCTAGCTGCTTGGAAATGGTCTTATAGCCTTTACCTTTAACATGCTTGTCTATAATTTTCTTTCGAATCTCCTGAGACAACTCTTTCCTTCGCTTCCTCTGGTCCATGTTGAGTGTGGTACATACCATATCACCAAACAACACAGTGACTACCTGGAGCCCTATATATCGGCCCACTGACTGATTACAAGATTGTAGACACCTGTGATGCTAATTAGAGGACACACCTTGAATTAACATGTCCCTTTGGTCACATTATTTTCAGTATTTTCTAGGGGTACCATCATTTTTGTCCAGGCCTGTTCCATGAGTTTATTTTTTAAAATAATTCTGTTGAAGCATGGTTGAAAAGCAATGTCTGACTTTCATTGGTTAACATTCATAGAATTTTTTTTTAATTATTACTTTTGTCAGATTAAAGTTATTTATGTGACCATTGTGAATTTTTCTTTCATTGACCGAAGGGTACCAACAATTTTGTCCACGTGTGCATGTCTGCTTTTCTTCACAAACTCATGGCAAGTCAAACAAAACTTATAGCTCTTGATCTGGTTTGTTTTGATCTGGTTTGTTTCAGATTTTTTTTTTTGTTACAATCATGCGTATGCATGCCACTTGGCCAAGTTTAGGTGGTTGAAGGTACATTTTAAACAAAAAATGCTCATGCACAGTACATTTCAGCTCAAAGCTTCAACACAGGCCACACAGTTTCCATATAGTCAGAAGCAATTTCCTTCATGCAGTTACTAAAGTGGAAACACTGTGGCATAGTGGTTAGACCTGTCACCTTGCACCTTAAGAGTCCAAGTTCGATTCCTGCTTCTGGTCTGTTTGCATGTTATCCCTGTGCTTGTTTACCCTCCAGGTACTCTGGTTTCCTCCCACATTCCAAAGACATGCAGATTAGGCCACAAGTTAGGTACATCTCTTAGCCATCTCTGAGGCATCAGCTAGTGGAGGCAAACAATAGTATTTTCAAAATGGAAAAATAAATAGCCATCATTTTTATTTTTACACTTGCATGATTGCACATCTCCATAAGGCATTCCAAAAAACACAAAATTAATTTGCCCTAGGAATAATGTTGAAAACTGAATGAGCATGGGTAGCTGTGACTGATTTGATGAGAGAGCATGGGGAACACCTGGTCTGATGTCACAGATACTATTGAGCTCTTTGGCCATAAAAAGATTCTGACAAATGAAATTTCAAAGATATATTTTTTGATACATAATATCAATGTACTAAGTCACTGCAGCTGTGAGAAAATGTCATGTCCCCATATGAGGACATTTGGTTCTTAAGATGTTAAAACAGATACATAACAATGGGTAGGATATTGAAATGATTTAACCCCAGCTTTAAAGACCTTTCACAGAAGGCCCTGAGGGTTGGTTGGCCCTCTCGCTGTATCCTTTTTCATATGTACCGCAGATGTTTGTCCATTTTTAAAAATCTATATATATTTTTTTGTCAGTAATAATTTTTAAAAAATCATGTTAAGGGAACCTTTAAAGAGTTGCCCATTAGTTAAACTTGAAGAAATTCTACAAGAATTAATCTAATTTCTACCACTCTGTATCTGAAAACCATAGACTGGGATGTTTAAAGCAAATCGCATTCATTTATTTATGCAGTATATACTGTTTTCATTATATTCTGTATGTTTTAAGGCTGCACCCAAAGAAGGCTAAATTCCCTAAATGTGCATAATGCAACTACACTGAGCCACTATTTCTAGCAAATGTTTCAGCACTGTGTATGCATCCTTAATTACAAACGTGCTTCATTTATTTTTAGCGTTAGTGCTCTAATGGCTCGTTCAGGGCCAAATTCATTTCAGTGCTATCTGACTAACTAAATTAACCAGCTACAAAGAACAGGATCAGTGCTAATGAAGTGTCTGAGATGTGGGACCAAACTAACCTTTATCCACACAAATCAACTCTACTACTGGGGGATGTTGAGTAAAACTGCTTGTACAACACTTTCAGTCTTTTTTTCTACAATACTATGTGGATTCGCTTCAGTGGCGTCTAATCTACTTTTTGATAAGTATCAGTCCCATGTTCAGCTGAAGGCAGGGAGAGAATGTTCCACAGAACTGATCTCAGGTGGAATCAAGTTTCCTAAAAGTTCCATTAATTTTAAGAGACCAATACGACCCAAATAATAAAACATAAGGTACTGCAAGGCAGCACAGTGTGATTTTGAGAAAAATGATTTCTGATGGTATCATATTCGAAAATGGTCAAATTAGTTCTGTGAAAATAAATTAATAAATAAATAAATGATACTGGAAGGCAACAGCTGTGACATTAGAACGAAGCACATGTTTGCATATACCTTTAAGACTGGAAACACATTATCATTGGCTACACTCTACTCGAAAAGTGTATGAAGAGTTTTAAAAAAGGTGACAAGTTCAGCAAGTACTGTAGTCTGAAGCCATCCTCTCTAATTAATAAATTGTACCAATTTTACCAAAACAAATTAGACATCAAAACAAACAACAACAAAGAAAAAAATGTTTATGCAACCAAAAATGTTCTATTTAAAAACATTACTGAAATCTGAGTTTAGTGTCTTTATTAAACCTTCAACAACAGACAACTTATTACACTGTCAAGCAAGCTGCATAAGCTTTTATTTTTTATTTTTTAAGATTTGTCAAATTAATATGATTTCAAGTCATCATCAATAGTGGATAATATTCATAATCTTTTTGTGGTTCCTGATACCTGAAACAGTGGTATGGCTTCTTTGTTCTGGCACAGTACTGTACTTCTAGCTTTGTGCTTATTTGCATGATAAACAATTATTATTCTGATGGCAGTGGTCCCATTCATTCATTACTGTCTTTTAATTAATCAGGTAAAAGTCTCACTGAGAACAGCAGAAAACAACACCCATGTGCACAATCTATGTGATATGGCTATTAATTAATGGCATGTGTTTTGGAAGAAGGGTGTTCCATTGCTCCAGTTTGGTTCCAAGTTCAAGGTAATGCTGTCACCTACACCTTATTAATATGTATATATAAATATATTTTTCCCTTTAATTTTCCCCCCTTTTACATTGTTACTCTTGTACAACGCATGAGCTCCTCAAATAAAATAAGTACACAAAACCACAACCTGATTCAGATGTAACACATATCCTTAGTCTACTTAATCAATAAATCGAATTACCTGCCGTAAATACATGTGTGTACACTTGCTAGCCAGTTTAATGGTTGTATCCATCTAATAATTAGCAAAATGCCTCAGCCTCATGCACAATTCTCATAAGAACTTCCCACAAAATGTAAAGAAATTAAGTTAAATTAAAATCTTATTGTCAGAGGCAAGAAATCCAACATAAAAATCTAAAAGAAGGTGCCAATCCTCCCAGGCTTTACATTCTCACTGTTGTACATAGCACATTTTAACAACTCTCCTACTGGCACTTGTTTTCTTGCAGTTCACTGGAGGCACTCTGTATATTGGCAGAAAAACAAGGAAAGCCTAAATACATAAATAATGAAATACATTATGGAGTCTGTTTATAATCATTATAAAGACTTGTGCCTGGAAGTTCATCATACCATTTACAGTACATGTACTACTGCTGCTTTAATTCTATTCAAATTAAACCAAGCAGCTTTTAGGGTGTTATTAAAACAGCCAGTCATCATTACTGAATCAAGGAAAAGGAAGAAAGAAAAAGAGAAATGAAGTGGAAGTGTGAAAAAGGAAGAGATGGAACGGGAAGGCAGAGAGAATGCACAGATGGATTGTGCTACTAAGTGCGAGTTGTGTGGGAGGATTGTGAGGGAGCGAGAGTGGACCAAGGGAAAAAAGCAGAGAGAGAAAAACGGGCGATGGAGCAGAGGAAGAGAGGAAAAAAGAGCCAGGAAGAGAGATGCGGATGCTTCCAAACTTGCACCCACGCAAGTCGCACACACTGACATGCATCTGCCAAACGAGCTGCGCAAACAGAGCACTATTGAAAATTGTGTGTGGGTGAGCGTTTGGAGAGGGAGTTGATGGTGGCTCAATTCACAATCGAACCTCTGATATTTCCTTGTAATCTCTTAAGACTCTTGCTAAGATTGATCCACAATCTTAAGTTCATACCCCCTCTCTCTCTGACACACTCTTATTGTGACTCTCCCCTCTCGCTTTCCAACCTCCTACTCTTGCAATACAGCTCTTCATCACCAGTCTCTCTCCCTCTCTCTCTCTCTCTCTCTCTCTCTCGTCACACTCTGTCTTTCTCATCTTTTCCTCCCACTCATCCTCCAATCACACTTCATTCCATTTCTCCATTCTCCTATTGCTACTTGATGCACTTCAGCATTACAACACTTACCTTCCCCCCCCCCCCGTCAATCTGCTCATCACCCCTCCCATAATGTTTCACAGTAAAAGCGTATAACTGTGAATATTTTAAATATTTGCCTTCATCCAGGTAGAACTGTATGTTTAATAATATTTTTATTGGCTGTTATATAAAGCAGAATGTGCATTCGCTCTGCTAATATTTGTTTAATATTTCAGCCTTGGTTATTGGAGATTAATGAAATTTTGAAGTATAATAACGAAATCTCATTATTGCAGAACACTGAAAGTTAATATTCCTTGACACTTGACGTGATTATACAAAGTAAGTCTTTCAATCTTCCTAAAACAAGGCTAGAGACTTATAGAGAAGTCTGGTAAATGTCACTTATTTATCATATAATTCAACTTGTCGGCTCATGTACACATAATTATAAACCTATATACTGTCACGTCAAAAGTGGTGCAATGTCAGAAGAGTCGAACATTTTGTCCTTTTATCAAGCCAAGAAAACGTTGAAATTGCTAGGATTGGAATACGAACCATTTAACATATTATTTAAAACTGCAGAGATAGTCATAAACCACCAATTTCACTGAAAAGGAAATGTGTCCATGGGAAAAAAACAAACGGTTGATCATGGTTCCTCATCAAAAATCAACGGGAGAAACCTCATCTATGTTTAATTGTGAAAAAGCATTTAACAAAAAGTAAAAGCATTTACACATGCACAATGCAATGACTGCTTACAGGATTTGGACTGAACAGCTATGTGACCATATGAAAACCACTCGATAGTGAGGTTAATCAGATACATGGCTTCAATTTGCACAAAAGTCATGTCAGTGTCTGGGTTTGTTGGAACCCAAGGTGGGCTGTTGCATTGACCCAACACCCCAGCCATATCACCAGACCTGATGGGGCATCAGGCTAAGAAAGGAAGAGCTTGATGTGATTCACTCACCATGCAAAGTGCCATTGTACAAGCCTCTGGAAGCAGTGTTATGATCTCAGGTTGCTTCAGTTGATCAGGTCTAGGCTCAGAAATGTTATGTGCAATAAAATTAATCTTAGCTGACTAACTGAATGTACTGAATGACCAGTTTATTCCATCAGTGGATTTTTTTTTTCTTCCCTGATGGCATGTGTATATTCCAGGACTTGTGTGAAAGAGTGGTTCTGGGAACATGAAGAAACATTTATACATATGAATTGGCCTGTGGTGGCCACTGGCAGCAACAAAGGGCAAGAACACAAATAGAGTCAGTCAGGAAGGTGAAAAATGAGTACTCTTTTATTAAAGATATTTGTGACAAAAAAGGGTGGTGAGGCAGAGTGCAGGAGGTTCAAGGGTCTTCTTCACTCTTGGGATTTCACCCTGAAGCAGAGCTTGGAAGTGATGGTGCTTGAAAACCTGCTCTTGTGGCATAAGGCATTTGTTCGAGGGAAAAAAAGAAAGAGTCATCAGTGGAGTTTAGGTGGAGGAGAAGGACACCAGTTAGACCCAACAATGGGATTTAAGCATTTACTTGTCCTGTGTAGTACTCTGTTGGGTATGTCAAGGAAAGTAGAGAGCAGACGCCACAAACATGTGCCACCCGTACTTGGTTATTTCACCCACCCCTGCCTACCATGGTCTGTGTTGGTCTACAACAAAGTGGATGCTGAAACTCACCGACACATACGTGCGCACACATGCACACATGCACACACACACGGACACATGGACAGACCAGAGAGGAGATGAGGAGGAAGGGGGCTACTATTTAGGACGACGTTCACACACGCACACATGTGCGCGCATGCACACACACACACACACACACACACACACACACACACACACACACACACACACACACACACACAAGCCAGAGAGAGGAGAGAAGGAGGAAAAACACACACCACTTTACTTACTGTTACTCTCAAGCACACAAGCTCGCGCGTGCACACACACACACACACAAACAATAGTAAACAGTACACACGCACAGAACGCGCATGGAGACCGAGCATGGGAGACGATTACCCACAATATGCACATATTTCAAAACCTCACTCGTTTACCAAGTTAAAATTTAGTAAAAATTTTGCTCGTCTTGAGAGTAAGGTACTTGCAATCTAAGGTTCCACTGCACATCAAATTTTGGTTTGATGGCCATGTCTCATTTGTTGTTACAATGTGTGTGAAGCTGACACTTCTCTATTTCATATGATGAACTGTTAAACAAATCAACAGTAAGTTTGATTTAATGGATTGCTATGATAGTGTTTCTTTTATTCAAAAAATTGTGCATTAAAAAACCAAGCAATTATGCTATGGAAGTATAACAGAGCCAAAATTCCCCAAAGCAAAATAGCATGTTGAATTTCATGAACTGAACAAAAACGTGTTGCAATAAAAATGTTAGAATTTTTCTGTTTTTGTTCAGTTCATGTAATTCAACATGCTATTTTGCTTTGGGGAATTTTGGCTCTGTTATACTTCTATACTATACTTTTTATATATACTGTACACCTTAGGCAAGGTTAAAACAGGCAGAGGTTTAGACATTTTGATTTGGCCTTCATAATATAATAGTGAATTTTACTTAGATCCTTAAATCTAACATTAATGTAGGAGAACATTGAAAATGCATTATATTTCTGTTTAAAGCTGTGATCCTGCATTGAAATTTGTTTAAAACTTGGAGGAGTGGCAATGATGGTATGTTCTGAGTAATGCACCACATAACTTTTAGCTCTACTAATATTCCTTGCCTTGTACCTGGACAAGAAGAGGGACATAACTTAAGTCAACAATTGGAAGTGGAAATATTGACAACACGTAGAATTTATTTGTTTAAAATTACCTGAAATAATAAAGTGTTTACTGATTTCGATTTGCCAGCTGTGTTTGATAGAATTGGAGTGCCTCTCTTTGAATTTCTGTGGGCGAATGTAAACAGCACTGATAATGGCGTTTGTAAATTCTCTCAGGAGATAAGATGTTTGGCATTTTGTCATTAAAAACACCAGTTAGGGTGAGTTCTTGTCTGTTCCTCAGTCCATGCACCACTTAATGTTAATTTAGATATGCAAGCCATTTTGACCAAATAAATTCTGGTTTGTTTGCTTTAACGTTTAGCATCGCCTGTAGCCAGGCTCACTTACTTTAACCAATTTTAACAGCACCCTTTTGAATCCATCTTTGTCTCTAAAGTCTACAAATCACTATGCAAACAGTAAAGGAAAACATAGTTTTTCTTAATACAACCTTATACAGACTGAAAACTTGCTTACATACTGTACCTAGTTTAGACATAAAATATTTCAATATTTAATAATTTTGTAGCATAATTACCATTGATTTGCTAAGATCATGTCAATCATGTTTAATGTTTTTTTTCCCCCAAAAGGAGACTTTTTTTTTACTTAATTAAAAGATTTCTCTGTATGTCTATATGTTTTATGCAGGGGTTTCACTAGGCAAGAGTAGCATGGTTTTCTGCAATTGTATTTCTGTTTATCCATGTCTTTTTATGTGCACACTTCACTGATGTGTGTGTGTGTGTGTGCGCACACATGACTTTTGTCCTTGACTTTAGTTGCGAGTATGCACTTCACTGCTGTATTTATGTTAATTGTTCCACCTGTTCACTGTCTGATTAGTTGTTCTATTCTTCTTGTCTTTCTTCTTGTCTCTGTTATCTTGTGTTACCTTTAGCATTAGCCCTAGTATTAGCATCTAGCCTATAGTCTAGCCTTTGGTTCACTTGCTTCTGTTTTTATGCATTTTATCATGAAACACAATAATAAATGAAGTCTGCACTTGCATTCTGCCTCAATTTCCTTTAGGTCATTACATTTTGGAAAAGTGCAACTACAAAGTTAGAAGAACACTCTAACTGCTCAACCTGATTGGACCAGCCTACAGTCAATGAATGGACCACATACTTAAAGTCTGGAACTTAAAAAAAAATAAAAAATAGAGTTCCCTGACCTCAGAACAAAAACTTGACAATTCAATTATATTGTTTATTAGTTTTTGCACCTAGAGCTACTCAAAATAAAAAAAATAAAAAATCATAGCAGATGTGTTAAGGTGGCTTAATAGAACTTTATTCTCTTTCGCTAATGCCTTTCAAAAAGACCCTGATCTACTGATTTTTAGTTATTAGTAACACCGCTAGTTTTCTTATTAAGCATGCTGTTCATCCCTTCAACATCTCTAAAACTACAGTTCAGGTGCAGTCTTAGAAGTCAAACTAACTAGCCAACTGTCATGCACACTCGTAATACGACCGGCACTAGGACCCGCAAGATGGCGCTTCACATTGCTCAGTCATTGAGTTTTGCCCATGCTATTGCCGACGCCTCGCTCGTCTAAATCGTCTTGGGTCATCACTTCCGATTGGGTGTGTGTATTTAGAACGCGGGTTTATTTGTGTAAACTCTCGCAGCCGGAGGTCTAGAGAGAGCTAATTGGCCGAGCTCTCTCAGAGGGGAGGGATGAGAGGTACATAGTGCTCCTACATTAATCACGCTCTACAGCCAGTCAGGGGCGTCTGTGAGCTCGCGCAGTGGAGGGAGCGGATAGCGCTGTCCTCCGAGTGTGTTACGCCGCCCCCAACGGTGCGCGAGCGAGCAGTTCGAAAAGATGCGGTCGGCTGGCGTCACGTGGTTCGGAGGAAACACATGATAGTCTTCGGCCCTCCCGGCTGAGTGGTAGTAGTAGCCTTAATGTGGGAGCCCCCTAGTGACGGGGAGGAATTGGACACGACTAAATTAGGGAGAGAATCGGGGAAAAATCCCAGAAAAAAAAATTGTGTAAACTCTTGCTCTCGCTTCGGGAGAGTTCTAATAATAACCAGTGTGGTTATCCTGCCTGCTCACGCTACTTCCGCGTTTGGGTTTACCATCCACGCTACAGGGCTAACTGATAGTCTTCTGATTCATCTCCGGTTAGTTTGTGACAGAAAGACTGAGCCATCAGCAGTAAACCCAGCGGAGTTTGCTCACCTCTGCGATGTGGTTGACCAGCATGCTAAGCTGATCGATGAGCTCCGTGGTGAAGTCACATCTCTCCGCAAGGAGCTCCAAGACGTCGCGGTCTTGCGCCGCAAGGTGGCGGAGCTGTGACAGGAGAATGCGACCCTCCGCGGGGCGGCCGCTCAGCCGGCCGCTCAGCCGGCTGTTGCCACGCCCATCGCAGCGGCAGCTGCGCCGCCAACCCCCTTCCCACCATCTGATGTTTTTCTAGCTTTAGCGGACAAATGGGATGGCACGGATGGGAAGTGCAGTGTTTTTCTAACTGCATTGGATCTTGTGTTTGAGTTTAATTCCACCAGATACTCCACAGACCGACTGCGCATTGCTCTTCTCCTCTCGTTGCTATCCGGGCAGACAGCTGAGTGGGCCACGGTGGTTCTTCGTTCAGATTCAGATGTCGCCTACTCCTACACAGAATTCACCCGTCAGCTTAAACTCACCTTTGAGCATCCCGCTGCTGAGGTGGAGACCGACTCTAAGCTATATCATCTACGGCAGGGAGGGTCATCTGTGAGCCTCTACACCACGGAGTTTCGCACTCTCGCCGTGCAGACCGACTGGGGAGACTCCGCCCTCCGGACGGCCTACTACGAGGGACTGGCTTCACGTATAAAAGACGAGCTCGCTGGACGAGAGCTCCCAGCGAACTTGGAGGGCTTAATCCAACTCGCCCTCTGGATCGACCAACGTCTGCTTGCTCGCCCCAAGCCAGCTCCCCGTACCCTGCCACCCATCACGACAGCACTACCTCATACCACACCCTTCGTCTCCCATGCTCCAGTTCCAGAAGTCCACTCCTCATTCACATCAGCACCCACAAGAACCGTCGGTACTCCACCTCCCGCCGTGGTTGACACAGGAGCTGGGGAACCCATGCAATTAGGGCGCGCCTCCTTAACCGCTGCAGAACAGGAACGCCGTTTTAGAGAGGGGCTCTGCACGTATTGTGGATCCGCTGCACACCATCGAGCCATCTGTCCTCTGCGGCCGGGAAACGCGCAGCCCCGGTGAGAAATAAGAGTAGCTCACCGGGTCCCATCTCCCTCTCCACCACCCTGACTAACGATTCCCGTCTAACGGTAAAAGTACACTACATCAGCAGTTTGGCCACAACACCACCAGTTTGGCCACAATCGGGTCGGAAGTACCGCGTTCGTCGACTCCGGGGCAGCAGGTAACTTCATTGACTCTTCATACGCCAAAAAACTGGGGGTAAAAATCAAGGCGTTATCCCAGCCCGTAACCATTACATCAGTCGACGGTCGGCCCCTTTCCTCCAGCCCCATCTCCTTTCAAACTCAGCCTATCACCCTCATCATCAATCAGCATCAGGAACAGATTCAGTTTTACACCACCACCATTTCATCACCACCCATCATCCTCGGACACCCTTGGCTGCTGCATCATGACCCACTCATATCATGGACCCAAAATCGGATTCTACAGTGGGGGCCGACCTGCACCGAGCTCTGCCTACGGGCCGAGGCTGGGACGTGCTCTATGGAGTCCGAGGCCCCTGATGTCGACACAGACAACATCCCGCTAGACTACCGGGACCTGGCTGAAGTCTTCTGTAAGAGACGCGCTACCCACCTACCTCCTCATCGCCCATACGACCTGGCAATCGATCTTCAGCCAGGCAACACGCGGCCTCCTCTATTCACTATCCAACACCGAGATGCAGGCGATGGAGGAGTATGTTTCCAATGGACTTCGCCATGGTACCATCTAGCCCTCCTCCTCACCTGCCGCCGCGGGGTTCTTCTTCGTGAAAAAACGCGATGGTAGACTACGTCCCTGTGTCGATTACCGGGGGCTCAATAACATCACCATAAAAAACCGACACCCGCTGCCTCTTACCAACTCTGCCCTGGACGCCCTCTCTTGTGCCACCATCTTCACTAAGTTGGACCTCCGGAGCACCTACAATTTGGTGCGCATCAGAGAGGGCGATGAGTGTAAGATGGCCTTCATCACCCCTACAGGACACTACGAGAGTCTGGTCATCCCCTTTGGTCTCTGCAACGCACCTGCCGCTTTTCAGCAATTCATCAATGACGTCCTCAGAGACATGTTAGACCGCTGGGTGTTCGTCTACCTCGACGACATCCTCATCTACTCCCGAACCGTCAACGAACATATCCAGCACGTCAGAGCGGTTCTAAAGAGATTGCTCGCCCACCAGCTGTACTGTAAGTTGGAGAAGTGCGCTTTTCACGAGCGCTCCACCACGTTCCTGGGTTTTGTCATCTCGCCCCAGGGTGTGGACATGGACTCGCAGAAACTGGAAGTTGTGAGTCATTGGCCCCTACCCAAGACTCTTAAACAACTCCAGCGATTTCTCTGGTTTGCCAATTTCTATCGCCGCTTTATCCGGGACTACAGTACCATTGCAGCTCCACTAACCGCTCTGACCTGCCCATCATCTCACCCCTTCAACCTCACCTCAACTGCCGTCTCTGCCTTCCATGAGCTCTGTCGCCGCTCCACCACTGCTCCCATCCTCCTTCACCCGGATGCTGACAAACCATTCGTTGTGGAGGTGGACGCTTTGGATGTGAGTGCTGGGGCTGTTCTCTCCCAGCGAGGTCCAGACCAAAAACTCCACCCCTGTAGTTTTTTCTCCAAGAAATTTGACTCCACTCAGCAGCGATACGGAGTAGGGGACCGCGAGCTGCTGGCCATAAAGTGGGCCTTGGAGGAATGGCGACACTGGCTCCAGGGCGCCAGAGAGCCAGTCATCGTCTGGACCGACCATCAAAACCTCATCACTATCCGCACCTTAAAACAACTCAACCCCAGACAGGCGCGGTGGGCACTGTTTTTTGAGAACTATAATTTCCACCTGTCATACCACCCGGGGTCCAAGAACACCAAAGCCGATGCCCTCTCCCGACAGCACGAGGAAGACACCCCCCGGGCGGACCCTGCGCCTTGTCCTGCCACCCACCAAAATCCTTGCACCGCTCAGTTGGAACCTGGAAACGAGGGTCCGCCAAGGCACAAGCTACGGAGACCGAACCGGCAGGTGTGCCGTCTGGCCGACTCTATGTACCCAACGCCATCAGGGCTGAAGTACTCCAGTGGGGACACTCCTCCTCACTTTCTGGACACCCTGGAAAGCAGGCGCACCCTACTTTTCGTCCAACGTGCCTTCTGGTGGCCCAATATGAGGAAGAATGTAGATGAGTTCGTCCAGTCGTGTCCAGTGTGTGCCAGGGCCAAGGACAGCAACCGACCATCGCCAGGGGAACTTGGACCCTGGACACACATTGCCGTTGACTTCATCACGGGGCCTGCCGGTTTCCAAAGGAAGAGACACCATCCTCACCATCGTCGACCGGTTCTCCAAAGCTGTTCACTTGGTGGCCCTCTCCGGTCTCCCGTCAGCTAAAAGGACAGCCGAGCTGATATTAGAGCACGCAGTCCGCCTGCATGGGTTCCCAAAGGACATCGTCTCGGACAGGGGGCCCCAGTTCACGTCTCGGTTCTGGAAGGCCTTCTGCCGTCTGATCAATTCCACCTGCAGTCTGTCCTCCGGTTACCATCCACAGACTAACGGTCAGACGGAGCGAACCAACCAACAACTGGAGCGCTACCTGAGATGCTTCATTGCTGATCGCCAGTGCTCCTGGTCCCGCTACCTCATTTGTGCTGAGCTGTCTCACAAGCTCCACATGTCTTCTGCCACCAACCTAAGCCCATTTGAGGTATGCTACGGCTTATACAACCTCCGATGTTCAACCATCAAGAACCGGAGGTAGAAGTACCGTCGGCCCAACAGTTGGTTCGCCGGTGTCGACAGCTATGGAGACAAGCAAACGACGCCATTCAACAGGCTAACCGCCGTTACACTCTACAACATCGCCGTCGACACCCACCGGGATGAATGTACCAAGTAGGTGATAAGGTATGGCTATCAACAAAAAACCTACACCTGCAGACTGAATCAAGAAAGTTGTCACCAAGATTCATCGGACCATACCGCATCAACCTCCGGATTAACCCTGTCACCTACCGGCTCCAGCTGCCTGCGGCGCTCCGGATCCATCCGGTATTCCACACCTCCCAGCTCAAACCCTTCATCACTTCACCAATCGGTCCTGGACAGGGGGGTACTGTCATGCACACTCGTAACACAACCAGCACTAGGACCCGGGCGTAATACGGTCGTGTTTCAGGAAGCATAAAAGGAAACAAGATGGCGCTTCACATTGCTCAGTCATTGAGTTTTGCCCATGCTATTGCCGACGCCTCGCTCGTCTAAATCGTCTTGGGTTATCGCTTCCGATTGGGTGTGTGTATTTAGAACGCGGGTTTATTTGTGTAAACTCTTGCTCTTGCTTCGGGAGAGTTCTAATAATAACCAGCGTGGTTATCCTGCCTGCTCGCGCTACTTCCGCATTTGGGTTTACCATCCAGCGTGTACCATGTAGCGTACAGGGCTAACTGCTAGTCTTCTGATTCATCTCCGGTTAGTTCGTGACACCAACTAACAAGCTAATTAAATAAATGAATGAAATGATGAACTGAAAAATTGTGCTTATAAAGTTCTTTTTTTTTTACATACACAAAATGTATTTTAATCCTGCAGTAAATATTATTTTCTTCATCAAAAATCAAACCCCCCCCCCCCCCCTTTTTAAAAAAATGTGTTTTCCTTGGTCATAATATAAGTGAATAATGACACTGATGCATGTCGAACACATCACTCGATCTAATATGCACAAATAATGATAGCATCGGGTGGAGAAAGTAATGTAATTTTACCTGATAAATTCACATCTCTCTTTGTATGTGTGCCACCCCTGCTGGCTACACTCTTCAGTAGTATTTATCAAAACGTCATCCTTTAGTTTAATTAGATTTGTTTCACCTGCAAGGAGAAAACCAACTCCAATAACAAAGTGGCATAATTATTCAGCACAATACAAATCCAGAAGTGAATAAAACTAACACAAATCATACTAACAATTAGGAGTTTTGAAAAGGTGTTGTATTATTACACCGATAAAAGGTACAATACATTAAGTAATTTACTTACAATAAGATTCTGATTCATATAGTATAGCTTAATAAGTATTTTTAAGTAGTAGTAGGGTTAAGTTTTTATTAGTTGTTTTAGCAAGGGTGAACATATATTTGTACCCAGTACTGGAAAGATTGAATAGTAACCCACATTTAAACCGGTCATGGTAGCACATTCAGCAAGAAAATATACCTGATAACATTATGCCATCTAAAATACTTTGTCTCCATAGTAATTGCATAGTAAAAAGTCGATCTGAATTGCCACTGAAACACCCATAGTGTGCTTTGATCTTTCATTATTTCTAGAGTGAGCTTCTGTCAACTCGCTGACAGGTTCATGACACACCTCACCATTTTGTTCACAGCTAATGCCTCTCAAAAAGAGTTACAATGCTAACTAGCTTCAGAATCAAGGCTGAATCCCAAATCCATCTCTAATACCAACACTAGTGTTTATTTTTTTCTGCTATTTAAGATTTAACCCAAGAACAGTTAATTAGCTGAGCTTATTCCAAAGTGGAATGAATGGAGACATAACAAGAAACTTAGGAGACTTACAGGACTGTCCACCACCTTCATAGTGTATTCTTCTCACCTTTTAAATTTAAAACTACTTTCACATTTTAGTTTTAGTAAAAGTAGCAATAATACTACTAATGCAGGTCTTCGTTTGTTGGTTTGTATGTCAATCATTAATGCTTGATAAGGAATGGTGGTAGTCAAATTAAAGGCAGTTCATTACCTAATTATCTGATAATTATCTGATGTTATAGAGGTAAGAGATACCTACCATCAGTTAATGGATATAGAGAGTAAATAAATATTCACCTAAAATCTACGAAACAGTCTTACCCAGGGGCAATCTAAAGTAGCCTGTCAATCTTCCAATGTATTTGAGGTGAGAGGAAATCAAAGAAAATTGAGGAAACTGCAGACATGGGATAAACATGTTAAATTACATAAAAGATGTAACCCAAGCTACAGAAAAATCCTGAAGCTATGAGGTAGCAAAACTAGATTTTGTGCCACTGCACTAACTTGAAATAATTTTAACAATTTCAGATATGCTCCATACTCACCCCTGTTGGGCTTTGTTTGTTTAGAAATTGCACCTTTGCTTTTCAATTGTCAGGTAGAGTCAGCGATGGATATTTATTTATATATATATATATATATATATATATATATATATATATGTATATATATATATATATATATATATATATATATGTATATAATATATATTGTAACGGGTTCGACCCAAAGTTGCACGGGCGGCACCATGAAATACAGACACGAGGCGAGATCTTAGAGGAAAAGGGTAATTTATTAGGAATAAATAAGGGAAGGAAAGGGAAAAAGGAGGGAGGACGGAGAGAAAGGGAAGGAATGATGTGTGCACGTGCGTGGTCCGAGGCAGTGCCCAGCTGACATGCGGGCACGCGGCGGTGGGCGGAGGGGCCGAACGGATCACGCGAGGCAGCGCTCCTGCACGCTCCCTCTTGGTTCCTCCCCGCTGTCGATGGCCGGCCTGGCCCCTCCCAGCTCTCTGTGGGCGCGGCCTCAGGCAGGAGTCTCGCTCGGACGTCCTTCGGCTGGGCGCCTTTCCTGGCTGGGATCGGCGGCCTTAACTCTGTCCTCCTCGCGGCCTTTTCCTCTTCGGCGGCGGGGACGCGAAGGCAGGCTCGACGCGGGAACATAGGATGCCGTGGGAGCTCGTGCAGCTCTTTCCCGCGCTGTCCTCAGCGCGGAGATCAAAGGGGCGGAAATCCAATGTCCTTTTAAGTCTCTGGGGCACGTTCCATTTTCCCACTCTCGAGCTCCACCGCGTTACGCTCTTCTCGGACCCCGGACTAAACTCCGCGCCTTGCTTTTATAATGCGGAGCAAGCCCGAGATCCTATTAACATTAATCACTGCCAGCCGGCCCGCATAGGCGGCCCCGTCCCTTTGCACACCTGCAGAAGGGGTGCCGCCTACTTAGGGAGCCTACGAAGTGAGCGAGGGGCGATAATAGATTTGGGCGCACGCCCATCACAGGCGCACGCCGTGACATATATATATATATATATATATATATACATACAGTACAGACCAAAAGTTTGGACACACCTTCTCATTCAAAGAGGTTGAGTTTGTATTATGGCAAGAAAAAAGCAGCTAAGTGAAGGAAAACGAGTGGCCATCATTACTTTAAGAAATGAAGGTCAGTCAGTCCGAAAAATTGGGAAAACTTTGAAAGTGTCCCCAAGTGCAGTCACAAAAACCATAAAGCGCTACAAAGAAACTGGCTCACATGCGGACCGCCCAAGGAAAGGAAGACCAAGAGTCACCTCTGCCGCGGAGGATAAGTTCAACCTCAGAAATCGTAGGTTAACAGCAGCTCAGATCAGAGAGCAGGTCAATGCCACACAGAGTTCTAGCAGCAGACACATCTCTAGAACAACTGTTAAGAGGAGACTGTGTGAATCAGGCCTTCATGGTAGAATATCTGCTAGGAAACCACTGCTAAGGACAGGCAACAAGCAGAAGAGACTTGTTTGGGCTAAAGAACACAATAAAGAACACAATAAAGAAAACTCTTTGAATGAGAAGGTGTGTCCAAACTTTTGGTCTGTACTGTATATACGGTATATATATTTTTTCCTAATGAGGCTTTTCAATAATTACCAGAAAAGAAAATTACCAGGAACCTATTGCACACTATTGGCCATATTGCAAAACTAGCCTACCTAACTTTATATGATGGATCTCATTTATTTGCTCCATTGATCAGTGCCTTTGGTCTCATTGTTAAATCAGGAATGTATACCCACTTCTACCTTGTTTTACCCCCTACTGTATGTGCTGATATCTTTGTTTCACATGAGCTATCAGTATTGCAACAAGTAAAATATACTTTACATATTATACTTTAAAGCTTAGTTTGCTTTTCAATATGTCATATGTTTGGAAGAAAAATAAATGATGACGCTTAGTTAGTAACCCAGTGTAAGGATCTATCTAGTACTGAAAACTCCAAAGCACTTTTGTAAGTTGCTCTGGATAAGAGCATCTGCCAAATGCCTAAATGCACTTTAAATGTAAATGCAAGACAGCACATTTTCACATTAATCTTTGTGTAGCTAAACGTAAGTCCTAAAGCTATTGTCACTGAGCTAAATACTAGGTCTCTTATCTACAGCCAGGGTTTCTAGGGTTGTTTGTAGATACATTTATTAAAAGTCTGCATTCACGCCTTACCTCTGCCCCACATTTGTGATCGAATACCTACAGTAACCTTCACTTCTGTGATGTAGCATGTAAGCTCGTCCTAAATATTTTTTAGGCCCTATAGCTGGCACCTGGGTGTACACAAGGTCCCACATAGGAGGACACCACAAAGCAAGCAAAGGAAGTGAACTGGGTCAGCTCCTGCCTTGCTCCTCAACAAAAGTTTAGCAGGAACAGAGTGTTTGAGACCAGCTGGATGGACTTCCACCTCACACTCCACTGAAAAGAAAGTAACAGAGAGTGCAAGTATGAGGCCAAAAAGCACGGAGCCCAAGATGTCCTGTATGAAACTGACTTTAAGGTTCCCTGTACTGTGCATGAATTATGCCCTGCTCTGCCTATATATACTCAGTTTCATCCCAGGCATGTATTTTGACTTTCAAAGATGTCCTGTTAGCAAGACATGAAGGCTTTGAAAACACAATCACACATTCACACACTGACTCTCACACTATGAGCAATTTGGGAACACCAATAAACCTAATCTGCATGTCTTTGTACTGTGTGAAGAAACCAAAGCACCCAGAGGAAACCCACCATGCGGGGAGAACATGCACACAGACACAAGACACACACAGATACAAGGCAGGAATTAAACCCACAGTGAGAGCAATTATGCCACCATGCCATCTCATCAGAACACAACTTTCAACAAAAATTAGCACATGCAAATCTCATTTAAATACCAGTTTGTCCTCTCATGTTGGATGTGATGTAATTTAGCCATGCGTTGTTAATCATTATAATATGAATTGAATTATATTGCACTTGCAAATCAGCACTGGTTTTTAGGAAGGAATTTAGAAAATTAAGAGCTGAGGTACTAAATCTGTATACCAAAAAAATCTTGAAACTCTGTAGATTCTGGAAATTTTACAACTTGGAAGAACTTGGAAATGCTGCAACACTCTGACTCGAAAACACCACCTGAAACCAACTGCCTACATATAACATTGCCAACAATGATATTCCAAATTTAGCATCTTGTGACTCACTGTAGTTACAAAGTTAGTGTTTTACTCACAGCTTAATACCATCCTAAGATTAATTCTGTATTATTATTAACCTTATTATTATTATTATTATTATTATTATTATTATTATTATTATTATTATATTTGTGTAGCTATTAATGGGTTTTTACACCATACACAGACATATTTATATAAATTCACTGCGTCTTCCCATGATTGAACTGTTCATACGAATGGAAACTTTATTTAAGTACCAGTAAACCGTTCAGCTTTAAGAAATGGTTCAGAGATCAAAGTTTATTCATTCTGGTAATCTCTTGACATGTAAAAATGTGTGAAATGCAATGGAACTGAAACCAATTCTTTCTCTTTTATTCGGATGGCCTCACTTTGTGTTCACCCTAGACTGTGTGAAGCATTGTGTGTTTCAGTTGCACTCATAACCATTGAACAGTAATATAAATCTAATTCTATACATAGTTTCAAATCACGTTCTGTGCATCTGTGCAAGTCCTGAAGCTACATGTTATATTCATATTTTAGGCCCATATGTATTTGTGTAAACTTGTCAAACTTATTTAAAATAATCCATTAAAAGAAACCATTCCTGCACTGGTCTATCATAGTCAGGATGTGAACATTGCAATATTTTTCATTAAACCAAAATATGTACTTGGTAAAAAAAATACTGTAGCAGAAGTACCAAAAGATTGTTCAATGATTTTAGGTTTCTAAACATGAACTTGCTCAGTTTCTCTGGAACATCATCTGTTGTGGCTTATCCAGTATAAATTATGCAATAACACCAGAGAATTACTACAGGGCTAGATGTATTAGGCCAGAAGTAGGAAGGTTTTGACAGACTTCATAGATTTCACAGACTTCATAGAAGTTCACTTTCCCTTTCAGGTCCGATTAGTGAACTGACAAAATTGCTCAATTTAATAAGTTAAAAATGAAAACAGAATATATTCAATAATGAATAAACAAAGAAGCATGTATTTATTTTGGGATTTTCATTTTTAATCTTACACCATACTTACACCATTCAAAAAAAGGTACTTTACATAACTGGACCTTTACAAAAATTTTGTTGAACACTCCGGGCGTAGGTGTTATATTAAGTGCTCTACTTATCAGCATCATATTAGTTGGCTGTACGAAATTAATAGCTTCGTCTGGGTCTTAAGACATTGAAATTGGACAAAGAACACTTTGAAATAAGTGTTTAATTAGTGTTCATTCCTGCACACAATACCACTGATGAAGGGATATTTTTTATGATGATTGGTTGACTTTTTATCAATTCAGGCACAATGTTAGAATGTTTAAAAACCTTAACAACACTGCTGTGCTATATATACTGCTGCACTGAGAATGATTGATCATCCAAATAAGATCTGAACAACTACAATATGGTTTTGTCCTGTAGCTCCAGTAACAAACCTTCTCTCTCTCTCTCTCTCTCTCTCTCTCTCTCTCTCTCTCGCTCACACACACGCACACACACACACACACACACACACACACACAAAATCTCTCTCCATGGCCACTGCATTAGGTACACCTGACCAATTGTGAGTTAACACAAATCTCTAATCCAACAATCACATCACAGATTCTCAAAGCATTTAGGAAAGTACACATGGTCAAGATGATCTCCTGAGTTTCAAACCTAGTATCAGAATGGGGAAGAAGTGTTATTTAAGTAACTGTAAATGTGGTGTGGTTGTTGGTTGCTGATCTAAGTATTTCCAAAATGGATGATCTACTGGGATTTTAACAATAATCATCTCTAGTGTTTGCAGAGAATGGTCTGAAATAGAAAAAAATATCCAGTGAGCGGCAATTCTCTGGGCAAAAATGCATTATTTATGCTTGAGGTCAGTGAAGAATGGCCAGACTGGTTCAAGCTGATAGAAAGGCAACAGTAGCAATAACATTTTGTTACAACTGAGGTATGACAAAGAGCACCTCTGAATGCGCAAACCTTGCACATCGAACCTTGAAGCAGATGGGGTACAGCCGCAGAAGACCACACCACTGTCAGCTAAGAACAGGAAACTAAGCATTCATTTTGCATGGACTCACCAAACTAGGACAATAGAAGAATAGAAAAATTGCCTGGCACGAAGAGGCAATGTTTTCCGGCTCGATTTTTGCTATGATCTTCAGATGGTCGGTCAGAATTGGGTGTAGACAGCATGAAAGCAAGAATCCATGTGGTATAAAGGTATGGGGACATTTTCCTGGCACACTTTGGACACCTTAGTACCAATTAAGCATTGTTTGAATGCTACTGTGTAGGTTTTCAGCTCTGGTTCAGAGGTGAATCGAATCTTTAAGGATTCGGGTTAAAATTATTAAACTGGGTTAAAATTTATAGCATACACTTTATTGTCTACCCATCCAGCGTTTAGTACAACTCAGTGTATCTTAAAAACAGAAGATCTCTAATGCGGGAGACATGACTACCTTTCAAGATGCTGGGGAGAGGACGCTGGCGTGACGCTGTTTGCCGCTTCTCCTGCTGCTGTTTTTATTGCTATTTTTTTGGGGAAAGTTTAGTATTTTTATATGGACTATTTAGTAACCCGAAGGCTGTTTTTAACTTCAGTTTAGTTTTTACCTTCGTAATTTTGCCGTTTTTCAGCGCTGCAAAGACGTTGAGTGCTTTCTTGGGCGTCCGCTCTGTGTCTATGTCTCGATACACAGGAGTTTTTGAGCCTGGTTTCGCTGCCTCTGCAGTTATTTGGCTACATCTCTGCGTTTGGTGGGTGGCTAGCTTTGAAAGTTTTTCCAGCGACTGGCATGAAGCTAAAATACACCATCACGCAGATGTTAAGTCATAACAATTATTCCATTCCAACATGCATTGAAGCCATAAAAAACTTCAGACTTCTGCACCGATCACACTATGTCCATGTCATGCGCACTCCTAACGCGACCAGCACTAGGACCTGGAAGTAGTACGGTCGCGATTCAGGAAACATAAAAGGGGACAAGATGGTGCTTCACATCGCTCAGTCATTAAGTCTGCCCATGCCGCTACCAACGCTTTGTCAGTATTTACATGAGTACCCTTCTTGGGTTTTCTCCCTGATGAGTGTGTTGATAGAACGTGGGGTTCGTTGTGTAAACTCTTGCTCTCGCCGCAAGAGAGTTCTTAAAATAACTCACGTGGTTTTCCTGCCTGCTTACGTTGCTACCGCGTTTGGGTTTACCATCCACGCTACAGGGCTAACTGCTAGTCTTCTGGTCCGTCTCCGGTTTTCTGTGACAGTCCATAGAAGGTCTTGGCGAAAGTTTGCTTACCAGGGTGGTTAGGGTTCTGCTGCATCCATTCCAACTGTATGGACCGCTGTCGCTCATCAAACACGTCAGAGCAGTGTTACTCCAGGTGTTTGTAGCTGGAGAATACCATGAGATTCCTGTCGGACAGATCTGGAAACTTTCCGAGAATGCTACTCATCAAGCACGACAGAAAACGCGGAGTGGATCTCACTGTATTACGGCCATTACAGAAATTTACTACACCATCCGTCCTTATACAAGATCATATTATGGACAAAGACTTGGATTATATGTGCATAACGGAAACAGGGCATCAGCCAGAGGTTTTTTTTAGCACTAAATGAAGCTTGCCCCCTGGTTATAGCTACCTGGAGAAAGCCCGCAGCAACTGGAGGGGTGGTGGCTTAGCTGTATTATCCCGACAGCAACTGGATCTGTCTCCCCTCACTGTGCCTACATTGTCTTCATTTGAATGCCTTGCATTTAAGTGTAAAGCCTTACATTAAGCCTGCTTATTTATCGACACCCTAAACCAAACCAAAGTGTTTATCTCAGAGATGCATGATTTTCTTACATCCCTTTGTACCACTTCTGCCAACATTATTATACTATGTGAATTTAATGTTCATGTCGACACTCCCTCCTGCCATTTGGCAGTTGAATTTTTACAACTACGGGACTGCCTTAATCTTCAACAGCATGTTGATGTTCCTACACATTTCAGAGGGCATATCTTGGATCTGGTTATTACAAATTCTGTACTTATTAGCAACCTTTTTGTGTATGATCTGGTCTGTGTCTGACCACAAGGTCGTTTCAATGGAGCTGTCACTCCTTGTTCCCCCACAAAAGAAAATTACAAATATATTACAGAAATTTGAAAAAGATCAACCCAGATACTGTGAGCAAAGATCGTTAGTATCTCTCCTCGGTTGAATGTTCCTCAGTCATTGAGTCAGTTGACTTCTACAACTAATCCCTCAGCAGTCTCCTTGATTTCCATGCCCCTGTGAGATATAGAACTGTCTGCTTCTCGCGTTCAGCCCCCTGGTATACATGTGAGCTATGGAAGATGAAGACAGCTGGGCGTGTTCTTGAGCTACATCTACAGGCCTCAGGACTCACTGTTCATAAGCAAGTTTACAGAAAACATCAGAAGGCATATGTAAGAGCATTGATAGCTTCAAGAACACAGTTTTATTCCAATATCATTAACAAATTCAAAAGCAACGGTAAATTCAAAGCAACTTTTCTCTTCTATAAATCGCCTGTTGAAAACACAAATTCAATCTCATCTGGAAGCTACAGAGGAGAAATGCAATAACATCATTACTTTCTTCAGGAAAAAGTGGATACCATTCGCTCGTCTCTATCCAGTTCCTCTGCACTACCTGTCCTGATGGATGATCCATAGCCAGGGAATTTGCAACCTTTCAGCTGTTTTTCTGATGTTACGCAGCAAGAGGTTGAGGCCATTGTCAGAAAGATGTTTTGATTAAATCCAAACTTTATGCTATAAGTCCCCTGATTACCAGGATAATAAATGACTCTCTCAAGACTGCATATGTTCCCCCTACATTGAAATCTGCTGTCATCAGACCACTTAAAAAAAAAAAAAAAACACCTTAGATCCAGAAGTACTTGCAGACTACAAAATGTAATAGCTGCACAGCTTCAGTCTCATCTAATACAAAATAATTTGTTTGAGAAATTCCAGTCTGGTTTCCGCCCCTGCCACAGCGTGGAAACAGCTCTGGTTAAATTTATGAATGACCTGCTGATGTCGGCTGATGCTGGTTTTCCATCACTTCTCATCCTGTTGAACTTGTCTTCGGGCTTTGAAACTGTTGATCACAATATTCTTCTTCACAGATTACGTCATTGTTGGACTTTCTGACTCTGTTGGTTCTCATCGTATCTTACTGAAAGAACAGAACATGTTGCCCTGGGAGAGGCTAAATCCGCTACATACAATGTCATCTGTGGTGTTTCTCAGGGCTCTGTGCTCAGCCTCAATTTGTTTATATTGTATATGCTTCCCCTGGGCTGTATCATCAGCTGGCATGGTATTTTATTTCATTGATATGCTAATGATACTCAGCTTTTTCTCAGGATACATTCAACCTCTTCGTCTACTCTGCCATCATCCACTTTGACCATCTGTTTGGAGGAGATAAAAGTCATGGATGAAGAAAAATTTCCTGCAGCTGAACAGCTCTAAGACTGAAGCTATTTTAGTAGGTACCCCACACCAGGTTAGGACATCTAACATCACCAGTATTACCTTTCCTGGTCAGGATATCCCATTGTCAACATCGATTATTAACCTTGGGGTTAAAATTGACTCTCATTTGACATATGAGGCTCATATCAAACATCTGTGCAAGACGTCTTTTTTTCACCTCAGGAATATTGCAAAACTGCGTCGAGCACTCACTTTTGCAGATGCAGAAAAGTTAGTCCATGTGTTTGCCTCCTACAGGCTGGACTTCTGCAGTGCACTTCTCATTGGGACTACTGGAAAAATCATTCAAAAGCTGCAGTATATTCAGAACAGTGCTGCTAGGATCCTGATGAGAGGGTGTAAATACAATCATAGTAAGCCCATTCTTAAATCTCTTCAGTGGCTCACTGTTTCATTCAGAATTGATTACAAGGTTGCCCTTCTTACCCTCCAGTCCATTTATGGGGATTTCCCTCCCTACCTCAAAGAACTTGTTACCACACATATGGCCACACGCAACCTCTGCATCAGTACATCTTTTGAAACCTCCTAAGACTAAGCTTCATACTATGGGAGATCGGGCTTTTTGCTCAGCTGCACCTAGACTGTGGAATGCTCTCTCAGAGTATCTGAGGACTCCACAGACTGTTGATGCTTTTAAATCTGGTCTTAAAACTTATCTTTTTATCAGCGCTTTTGGATCGAATTAATTTGTAGCACGTTGAAATGAAATAAAATAAAATAAAATTTATTATTATTATTTATTATCTTCAACAACTCTGCTTATCATATGGCCATTAATGATAATACAAAATCTGGTATTTCTCAATTATGAGCAAGGTAACTTAAGATCTGGGCAAATGTTTAAACTTAAAATTACATGACCAGGACAACAGTTCTTTATCAAGAAACAAGAATTTATTTGCCTATTCTACAATACATGAAACTAAGCTATTAAACACACACACGCGCACACACACACACATACACACAATACAGTTCAAAGCATGAAGGGTAACGTAATTTCCTAGTACTGTTCACTAGACCTGAGCAGAGCCTTGGGTTTAATCTTATGGTTTCGTTATGAAGCGAGCACGAGTTTCAGCAAGGTATGAAGCTTTGTTTGTTTACTTGTGTTGCACTGCGGTCTTCCTCTGTGATTCGCATTTGGTGTTAGGGAGTCTCGCGTTTGGTGATAGTTTGGTGCTCTGGCACTGTGATGATGTCTCTCGGGGAAGCCCTTTACTGATGCGCTGGTTGCTTGGTTACTGACGGCGGAACCCTGGCACTTCTTCTAGCGGAGCCTTCACTGGGGACAAAGTTACGTGAAGACGTAGAGAGCAGATGAGCAACTTGCTTGCCGGTCAGACGCAGGGCGAGAGTCAACGGTGGACGAGCGACAAGAGAGCTTGCTTCAGACGTGGAGTTGATGCCGTTGGAAGACGCAACAATGTGCTCGGACCTTAGCGTTTTAACCCTTTGTTGTCGGTCCATCCCACGGGTGATTGATCCAATCAGATGTGGTTGCGTGATTAGCCCCGCTTCACGTGTTTCCTCCTTTTTTGCATACATTAGGCCGGGTTTTTCGGCTATCACGTGGTACTCATCCGGTTGGAAATTCTAATACCTTTTATGAATTAAGTTTATACACAATGTCCTCAAGATTAAAGATTATCCTATTTCTATATGATGAATTTGTAACAAGTGTACAACTGAACAGGTGTAAATGCTGCCATCCAAGCAAAGGTGATGCCTAATTGCATGGGCACATCCATGTCTTCTTCAGGCTTAGGGGCAAGGTGTGAATACTCAGGCTCTGGTTTGATGGGCAGAGGTGAGGCTTCATGCCTATAGTAAGGGAGGGGGGGGGGGCGACTTGTTAGGTGGCTTGGAGTGGTGTATATATGGTGGAGGAGATGTTCCTTGTCTGTAGTTGCCAGGGTGTTGCAGCCGAAGACACTTCGTCTTCGACGAAGACACTTCAGTGGCCCACTATAGTGCTCCTCCTGTAAGCAGAGACAAATCAAATGCAACCTTCACCTTTTCTGATGAAAATTGGGAAGGGTTAGAGCTCAAGTATTATCGAGCACTGCAGGATAAAGGCATTGCACCTCTCTGGCTCGCACGCATATGGACAGTGAATTTGGGGGTGCAAGTCGACTCCAGAATCAACTCACGACCAGACTTGGGCCCCCTGAAGTCTGGTTGGGAGTCAATTCTAGAGTCGACTTATTAATCATATGTATCTCGGAAATGAAAATAATTAGGGCTTCATCATGTTTATCAAGCACTCTCGCTTCCCCCCCAAAATAAACAGAACTCCGCTGTTTCCTCGCAACCAGACAGGGCTCTCACCACTAAAAATAAACTCTTGTTCTCACTGGATGTGTCAACCATTTTTTTCCAAGGGGCCTCAGATGTGTTTTTAAATTTTAACTGATGCTGAGAGCGCACATTTAATGCTCCCCCTCTCATAATAATGGCTGGCTGCTTCTATAGAATTTCTGGAGAATTTTGGCTTGAGCAATCAGGAGTTATTGGCAATTGGCAATGGGCACTGGATGAATGGAGGAACGAGTATCTCAAATCAAATAAAAAAACACCTAAATTCGCATCAGACCAGATGGTCACATTTCTTCTCCCACTTCAACTTCTCTGCCTTACTAACCCAGATCCAAAAACACAATGCACTGATTACAATGATTCTCCTCAGCCACTCAATGCCTCGTCAGGGGCATTGTGCTAAACATTGACACTTAAGTCAAGCAGGCAATGGAACAAGTGCCTGGCCCTTTGAAAACTCCAGCAGACTCTTTGTTCCACTCCCAGTATGTCCCCAAGATCTGATTTGGGGCACAGATCAAGGCTAGCCTGCCACCCTGGTGCAGCCTGCACCATAGTGCTATTTCAGCTGTACCCTAGTGCTATGTTTTTTGTGGCCTTCCATGTGAGCAGTTATTTGCAGATTTGTCAGTGCCTGCACAGTCTATAAATAAAACTAGCAACTAACTCACAGCAGGGCTTCTTTGACATGTCCATGTCGCTTGCAGATCCTGGCCCGACATTGCATTAGATTTTGTCACAGGGCTCGCAGACTTTGGTGGCAAAACTTGCATCCTCACCATCATTTATTGCTTCTCAAATGCCACCACACATAAATGTGCCCCTGTCTGGCCTCCCCCCAGAGAAAAAGATGGCAGGGCAGAGCTTATCGTCATCCTTGTGTTTCTCCTTCATGGATCCCAGTAGATGTTTACGATCACAGTCCTCAATTCAGCACTCAGTTCTGGTTTTATCTTTGTGCAAACTCGTTAGTGCCACTACCAGTCTCTCCTTGGGGTTCTTCATTGATTAAAGGTGCATTACTCTGTTGACTTCACTCTGTTTAATAAATTCTCTAAACTCCCCTGTGCCAGTGAGTCTGCTCTTGGGTCAGTCATTAGCTCTGTTCACCGTGACAGAAATATTGAATGGTGCTTTGACAGAGTTCATTTTAATGTCACTTTGTTATTGATATATCAAAGGAGTTCTCACAATGACCTCTTTAGGCTTGTGCTATGACCATGGTAAGCCCATGCAACATTGTAGAAGACCGCATTAAAATCATATTACGTGCTTCTAGTACCTACCCTATTTATGCCGTGCATGCAACAGGTTATCAGCACATGTCAATCATGTCATGTTAAAATTATGTAGTATAAATACTGGATCCAATTTCTCACAATATCACTTGTTGCATGTCAGTGTATTTACACCGACACTCTAAATGCAATGAAAATGTAGTAGACGAGTGATAACAGTAATATCTTGGTTTAATCTCATTGCCTGGAGAGTGTATGATCATTTAATAAGAAATTAGTCACAACATGATACAGCATTGAGGACTTGACAGGAATGTTGCTAGGAAGTTGTATGAACTTGATAAATGTACATGTTTCATTTGTCCCCATTCCTGCAGCATTCTTCAATATTTCTAGTACACAGTGGAAACTTCATGGTCCTTGTAAGAGTGTAACAGGGCCTTAAAGATGTATCTATCTTAAAAAATTTATCCAGGTATTACAAGATTCTAAAGGTATTACTGCAGAAAATGTACGTAACTATGACTTCAAAGAAAGGGACGTCACAAACTGTGACCTTTGTGCATAGTGCATATGCATAGTGTACCCATTAGCTATTAGGGTTTCTAAAAGATAATTAATTTTATTTTACTCATTCCATGTTTAGAAGAGGGGAGAAATTCATACAAATTCTACAAGCACAAGTAATTTTATATGTTCATACGACTGCTCAGAACTGTTCAATTAGTGTAAAATATGTCCTTTCAGCACTGTTGGCTGTTGGGACACTTATGGGGACTGGAAATAAATCTGTGTTAACACTGTAGCCTTGGAAACCAAAGTCACTAAGCAACTACAAAACTTGAGCGTAATAAAGTGTTTGACAGTGTTTGTCGGTTAAAAAAATGCCATTTAACAAAAAAAGAATTTTACTTTTTGTTTAAGACTACAATTTTGTCATGTTGTCCTATGTGAAGAGACACATTCTGTTATCTTTAGAAAAACTATAATCAACTTTCACCAAATTACTTTGATTCCTTGAATGAATAGTGCCACAATTTATTGTAAATCTAATTCTAAATACATGTTTAATGTGCATAATAAACACATGGTTCATATCCAGCCAGAATTAAGTGCATGATTCGCCAACACACAGGGTGACCAGCTGGGCCATGCATCAGTATTGCTATGGCAACAACACCTTCAGCAGGGACACTTATAGAAAAATGTACGTCAGTTGCACTGCAACAAATTAACTGTGAGCGCAAACACAGACCCACACACACTCACCCACACTGGTGATCAGACTCAAAGGCACATGCTGATACACACGTGGGAGACATGACATTTGATTTGTGTCATATATATATATATATATATATAGATAGATAGATAGATAGATAGATAGATAGATAGATAGATAGATAGATAGATAGAGAGATTACTGTACAAAAGTCTTGGTACTTACAAAAACTGGCAAATGTAAATAATTAAGGTAGAGCAAAGGATGCCTTAATGTATTTTTATATTATTTTACATACATACATATATGCTGTATATATAAAATGATGGAAAATGAGAATTAAGTGTGTACTGTTCTATAGGCTCCAGGTTCTATAAAGCAGTATAGAGCAAAAATTTGATACATTTTGACTTGGTAAACGAGTGAGTCTTGATATACGAGTAACGAATATCATCGAGTATCATGTGGCACGCATGCGCTTCTTGCTTTGATACGGAGCGTCACGTGATCACAACTGAGCCAATGGCTCTTCTCGTGCTGTGGTATTGTGGGTAATCGTCTCCCATGCTCGGTCTCTGTGCATGTGCGTTGCTCTTATAGTTAACATCCATGCATGCATGTACTGTTTACTATAACACTGTGACCACCAGTGTGCACATAAAGCATCTTTTATTTTGTGTTTGCATGTATGTGTCTGGTGACTTTCACAGAAACACACCAATTTACTGAATAGAGACCTGTGTGCTTGTGTGTGGATGAGTCTCTATTCGGTAAACTGTTGTGTGTGTGTGTGTGTGTGTGTGTGTGTGTGTGTGTGTGTGTGTGTGTGTGTGTGTGAAAATCATCCTACACAGCAGCCGCCTTCGCCCCCTTGTCTACAAGCTAGTGTATGTGTGTCCATGTGTCTGTGTGCGCATGCTTGGTTGAGAGCGAGTCTCTTTCAAATGAAAAATTTATTTGTCACATATATGTGAACATTGAGGTATTGGAAACTATCTACTCTCTCCACTGGGCTCCTGTTGATGATGGGAGACTAGTAGTTCCTCTCCTGCTTTGTACTGAAGTCCACTATCAACTCCTTTGTCTCGCTGACGTTTAGAAGGTTCTTCTGGCAATTTCCTCCAGGTAGGCCGTTTCAATCATACGTATACAATAAGTACAGCAGCGGGCTCAGAACACAGCACTGGGGGGCTCCAGTGCTGAGAATGAGAGATGCTGAGGCATGTCAGCCCATCCTTACTGCCTGTGGTTTGCCAGTTAGGAAATTGGAAATCAACTGACACAGAGATCGGATGATCCCCAGGTGCTCTAGCTTGGTCGTGAATGTGGTGGGAATTATGGTATTAAATGCTGAACTGTAGTCGACAAAGAGCATTTTAACATAATTCCCCTTCCAAGTGTCCAGGTGTGTGAGAGATGTGTGAAGGAGATGAGAGATGGCATCGTCTGTAGAGCAGTATAAACGGTAAGCAAACTGTAAAGGGTCAAATGTGTCAGGTAGTGAAGAAATTATAATCTCTGACAAGCTAGCATTAGCATCGATAGCGTCTGTTGGTGCTAGTCTGTTATTGTCCTAATAGACAAGATGGCCGGTGAAGTCGGCTGCTGTCATGACTGCTCCGAATCCTTTTTCTTTTCTTTATTTTTAAGTTAGTTTCCAGTAACTTAAAACCAGCAAATTCATCACAATTGAGTGCATTAGGTATGATAGAGATACTCTTATTTCTATTGGTATACAATGTACTCACATTTCAAAGTTTTTAATCATGGTTCCGAGTTGACCGAGTGAGATCTTGAGGGAGAACAAGGGACGCAACCCGAAGCGGTGGCCCAGGGGGAAACAAGCCAGTGTCAGGAACAGGCGAGCATTGTTCCTCTCACATGCTCCTGCACACCCAACCTGGAACTATTGACCATCAAATGTCATCCTTTTTGCCTTCCTCTGGAGTTTACATCGGTCATAATCAGTGACATTTATATTCCACCACAAGCGGACACGGTCACTGCCTAATGCAAGCTACATGAGGCACTCACAGCACCAGGGACACTGGAACTTTCATCAGCATATCACCTGCCCCACCAGGGGTGAAAGGACACTGGATCATTGCTGTACAATAGTCAAGGATGGCTACAAGGTACAATCTCGTCCCGTGTTTGGGAAATCCGACCACGCCGCCATCTTCCTCATGCCAAGGTACAAGAAAAGGCTCAAGCAGGAAACTCCGGTTCATAGGGAGGTCTCGCTCTGGTTGGACATGGGACATGTTCCGGCGCAGCTCTGATTAGATCAATGTGTTTACTGAAGTGGTCAGGGTTTTCGCCAGGAAAACTATCGGATGATACCATACAAAAAACGACCATCAGAACGTTTCCCAATCAGAAGGGTGGATAAAACTATCCCTGGCGCTGTGAGATCTTGCAACGCTGCCTATAAAGTGGGAGTTGCATCAGGTGACATGGACCCATACAAGGCTGCATCATACAACGTCCGGAAAGCGGTGAAAGAGGCAAAGGAGCGCTATGGGAGAAAACTAGAGTTCAATAATGGTATATAAAGCACCAACATCCGGTATGATGATCCGGTATCAGTAATCTGATGTGTGTGTGTTTGCAAAAGTCATCCTACACAGCAGCCCTCTTCCTCCTCTCCTCAATCACTACAGCTATGATTCTTTTCAAAGGTAAAGTGCAGGTTAATTTGTTAATTTATATTTTGTATAATTATTTTTATATGAATATTTTTGGGTTTGGAACAAATTGTCAGAGTTTCCAGTTTTAATTATGAGGGAAATTCATTTTGATATGTGAGTGTTTTGATATACAAGCACGCTTCCAGAATGAATTATGCTCGGAATCCAAGTCCACTGTATTATATTAGCAAAATCCCATTATTGATTACTTATTATTTACTGCACTTTCTTATCACCACAATACACACTCTTGTCTGCATTTAGAACATAAATAAATGTTACGAAAATAACACCCCCCCTACAAGTAAATCAATCTATCTATCTGTCTGTCTATCCATATATCTATTTTGTTTATAAACATAATGTTTTAATTTTACTCTGGTATCCACAGAAAATGTGTTACAAATGATACTTTCATAATAAAAAAACATTATGTACCAGTATATTGATAGATAGCCAAATAGATAGATAGCTAGATAGATAGATACAATAAATATATATGGTAGATAGATGCATAGATAGCTACAGAGATGGAAAGATGTGTATATGTGCTATGTTGTAACATTTTTACTACCAATAGTTCCTTTCTTGTGTCTTATGTCCCAGCATGTATCATTATTCATTGTGCAGGTGAAGGTCTCGTCTTCACAGATGTAGGTGAGCGGGTCTTAAAATAACGTGAAACTGTTCTCCTCTGTGCTCTGTGTGTGTGTGTGTGTGTGTGTGTGTGTGTGTGTGTGTGTGTGTGTGTGTGTGTGTGTGTGTGTGTGTGTGTGTGTGTGTGTGTGAGTGTGTGAGGTTGGGGGAAGGGGGGTTGTTAAGAGAGAAAGAGAAAAAGAAAGAGAGAGGGCTGCCCTCTGTAATACAGGCTCAGTTAAATGTCACGTGTGCTGTGGGGGTCCTTTGAGACTCTCCAGAGGAGGGAGTGTGTTGGGGTCACAGTGCTCCTGCTGAGGTCACAGTGCTTTGTTAATGCAGTCGCACTGAAAAGACCCAGACCCAGCAAAATCAATAGAGCGGCAGGAAGCCATCCGCTCATACACTCTAACTTACTCTCATAGGGATACACACAATACACACTCAAACACGCATACACACAAAATTTCTTTTCGTCTCTTGTGGTTTTTCGTATTGATCATGCATACACACAATGACACTTCTATACACACTACTTTTAGGATATTTCAGCCTTTCATTTACTGAGAACTCACATGCGCACACATTTAAAAGAACAGATTTCAAATATGATGCATTTGCTTGTCAGACTTGCTATTATCTTCAGTCTTCAGTATTTTGTTAAGATTGTTCACAATTTTAGTTGCATGTCATGCTTTATATACTCTCATTTACCAGGATACTGATTCGTTATAATCACAAGCTCATATGCAAAAGTTGTGTAAGACTATGGAATGAATCAACACCAACAAAAAGTTGTGTATATTTTCTCATGCATTTTCTTCCAGGTCTGAAGTATACACTATATAAACACTGGATACCTCTGCTTAACAAAATTTTTAAGTATGAATTATAATTCTTTCATAAATTCAATCTTTTATATACAGAAATCATGAACAGTTAGTTACCTTTATTTAATTTACTTTAAATACAACAATCATCATGCTGCTTGTTAATTTATTTGATTATTTATTTTTTTTAATAAATTTTCTGCTATACGACTCTGTTATGGAAAAGTGAAAGGCTGTATTTGTTTAAATGCTTTTGGATTTTGAATGTGGATTATTAAGTATGGAGTTACATTCATCTAACATTCGGTAATTACCATGAATAACTATATTACTATGGTGTGTTTAAAAATCGATTTTGCCATGGCCTCACTGAATCAGGATTTCACATTTTACTGGTCTATACTGCTCTATATACCTTTTCAAGGAATGCTGCTGATGATGAGAACCTAAAAATTAGGTTAAATACACATTAAATGACAACAACAGTTCTACTGTTCTTTATTAAAGAGAAAAGCACTCACACCACAATCAACATGCTGTGCATTTGTCATGCTTGTTGGTATGCACTCACTGAATAATGGATTATATATGGAATATGAATATGTATTTTACATATCTCTGCATGGGTAATGGGTTTGTTGAAGTGCAGTTTTGTGTGATATAAAGCTGTAAGGATTTTATAATTAATGTGTTTTACTGAATTTTTAATAGATGTGCATATGGACCCTGATTTATGGTATACAACACATCTCAGATCTGCCTTACTCGAATATGGTTTGTGTAGGAATTCCATAACACTAGAATAAAAAGCTATAATAATGCTTTTGTTTTTTACTTCACTAAATGGGAGGGATATATATAACCATAATTTCTTTAAAATGATTTGTTAGAAGTAGGAAAAATGGGCAGTGAAGGGCCGGTCCCACAAATTGCTAAAAATAAATAAATAAATAATTAAAATAAATAAATAAAAAAGGTTAATGCTAGCTATGATAGAAAGATGTCAGAAAACAATGAAATGCACCTTGCTGCATAACGGGTTACATATTTGCATACCTGTCATGGCCATGATGATCCCTTTCCTCCACTAAAAACTGCTTAAAATGGGAATGCAAGTATCTGAACTACACTATGAATCAATTGAAGAAAATGACTTCATCTGGCATTCATGCAAATGTTACTTTGACATGTACAGTACCACCTACGTAAATATTATGGCGGACCAACTACACCCTTTCATGGCAACAGTATTTACTAATGGTAGGGGTCTCTTTCTCCAAGATAATATGCCCTGACAGGCTGCACAGCTTGTTCAGGAATTGTTTGAAAGACACAAGAAAGACATGTTGGACAGTCGGTGTTGGACATTTAAACGAACAGTCTGTTGGAGTGTTGGGGATCAGGAAAGGCTAAATCTTCTAAAACATCTGTGCCAATCTAATATGCAGATCATAAACCAAATTTCCATACCAAATTAGCCATGGTCTGGATTAAAAATAACCACCACTGGTATTATTGGCCAGTATGGTGCTAGTGGAAATTATGCTACTATAAAGAAGGAGAGGGGTAAAGCATGGGAGAGGAGGAAGAATAGAACTATGAATGTAAGAGCTGGAAACTTGAATGTTGACATTGTATCTAATTGGAGATGGCTGCCTGATATGATGGAGCAGCGATCTTGAAGTACTGAAGTACTGTGTGTAGAAGAGAATAAAATGGAATAAGATAAAGGCCATTGCTCGTATATACTAAGAGACTCAGAGTAGCAAATCACTCCTAAGGTGCAAAGATTCTTGTAAAAACTACAATACCCACTATAATGTGCAGACTATTTTGCGGCTCTCAGTGTCGTAAAAGTCATGTCACATGCTTTCCTTGGCACAGTCCTACTCCTTGTCAAAAGTAAAAATAAGAAGCTTTATAAATAACTTATGTCCTACCTCCCTCTGAAAGTGACTTTCAGTCCGAAATGAGCCTGATTCCTATGAGTGATTCTGAGGTGCTTAGTAAATACAGTCTTTGAACTGTTCTACCAAGGTGTTATTGGAAGATTAATTATTTAGGGGTAATCATGGAGGAAAAGTATATTGTACTGTAGGTGAGAAAAGTATTTGATAGAGTGAGGAGCATAAAGCTCAAATTTTTTGGAGTAATGATGAATGCAATTATGACCATATTGTCATGAGTGGGGGTGCGAGGCATAAATGCAGAGAATCCAGGTTTTTAAAGGAAACAATGTTTTATTTAAACAAAAGGTCAGGGAAAATCAACAAAACAAAGATACTTTAAATGAAAACGAAACTAAAACACGAATAATGACAGCGGGAACCACGAACTAAACATGCAGACATTTACCACGATAAATCAATAGATGCAAGACGCTAAACTGAACTAAAACAAACCATTTATAATAAAACTAATGAGCAACTCGGTTCAGGTGAGCGCCCATGTCACCTGACCGAGTTGCAACATGGGAAATGAAGTTAACCAAAACAAACTACAAACACAAAAGACTCAGGGCGCTTTGGCGCCCTCTAGGGGTTATCCCTGACACATATGATCCCCAATTGAGATGTACTGTACTAGATGAGATGTACCAGAAAGAAAATAAATTGAATGAGTTAGATGAAGTGGTGTAGAGGGTACCTCCAAGGAAGAAAGAGTGGCGATTATAGCTGAATTCAGTATACATGCTGGTGAATGTAAAAGATGTGATGAATGTGATGGCTAAGTAGGCAAATAATGAGTATCCAGATGGCACTGGATTTTACAAATAAGGTCGGAAAGCAGTGGTGAATCCATATTTTAAAAGGTAGGGTGATGTTAAAAAGAGGACAAAGCAGACAGGTGGATTACGTGCTTTGCATGCACGAGATGCCCACGTGATGGCAGGAGTCTACAAGTTAAATTAAAGTAATTAAGGAAAAAAGACAGAAAACAAGGCTGCCACATCTTTCACACCACTTTGAGAGGTCCAGTGTTCCTTCTGTCAATTTCCCACCAGATGCCAGGGCACCACATCAACCTCGGCCCAAGGAGAAATGGAAGAATCAACAGCTAATGATCATACACCACACACAAATGTGCGTGCACTGACTATAATCAGTCAGGAGACTGACACTGACGTTTATGGCCAGAGAACCTTCCCTCTGCCATGCCAACTTGAACTGGCGTTGTGCTCTGTACAGGTGTATTCTGTCCTGGCATCTCCTATCCAAATGCTACAGCTGAGTCTTCACTTCATTAATGCCATATGGTAAAAGCTTTTACAATCCACAGCACTTTGTCTTTCCTTGTGAGTCTTCTTCACTGAATCACTATTGCCTTAGCTCTCCACCTGTCACAGACAAGCTTCTCCTCTTATTCCACTTACTGCCCCGCATGTGTGTCCCGTTGCCGATGCTCACTATACAGCCGGTAGGGTGTGCGTGTGTGTGTGTATTTATACATACAATAGTGTGTTGTACGGTAGCCCAGAAGGGCAAATAATTTTTTTCTGTATATCTGTATGGTTTTTCCCTTATAAATGTGTTTTTTTCCCTTGTAAATGTATGCTTTTTCCCTTGTAAGTGTATGATTTTTTCCCCGTTTGTGCGCAACTACTTTTTCCCATGTAACTCTTTCTTCTGTATTTTGCAAGCTAAAATCTAAAGCTAATGCGCAAAGTACTGTGGGACTGATGTCAAAACGCAACTGAGCACAGAACCGTGCCAGATATCAGCTCCAGGACTTTTCATGATAGAATATACAGTGAATTATAGCGTGATAACGTTACAGTTTTCACTAAATTTGCAACTGGACACACTTACCAGGTAATGTTTAATAAATAAAATTAATCGGATGTTACTGTTTTAAGCACTAATGATAACTTTGTAGCAGTTCTAATGCTATTGGAGTGTTTGCCGAGTGTAAACTGCAGTGATTAAAAGGAATAGCAGTCTCATTTAGACCATTAAACACTGATGTAAACCATCAGCTCCATGGGTCTCTGTAATATACTGTACATTCAAATATGGATTTATAAGCAAGCTAATATCACAATGCTAACCGCTAGCACATAGCATAGGGAAACTAGCTTGATACACAGGCAGTTTATTTACATACAGCTCACTGTGAGACGGAAAACACACAAGCATACACAAGTAGTATAAACACATATTTGACTTTGTAATAGAATAGAAAGAACCTGAACAAAAGCCCCTTTTCTTTACTGTTACATACATTATGTAAGCACATAGCTAACTATTCAGAAGATTTCTAGCTATGATAAAACCACTACACTATACAGCAGTATACATTATATATGTCACTACAATAACACTGATGAGCTCCAATAAATTGCATACAACAATTCATTAACCATCTATATCATTACCCATAACAGGAGCAGCTAAGAATTAGCTCAAGGATAATTAGCAATAGTTGATAGGCAACAGTTAATAGTCTGCTATCCTAGCTCATTTAGTAAGCTAGCACTTTGGCATAATGATATTAACTTGCTTATAGATCCATATTTGGACAGGCATATTACACAAACAATGGAGCTAATTGTTTACATCACAGATATGTGTCCAAATATACTGTTATATTAATATATATTAATGAACACGCTAGCTTCCCAATGCTTAGCGCTAGCAGTTAGCATTGTGATATCAGCTTGCTTATAAATCCATATTTGGATGTTTATTACAGAGATTCCATGGAGTTGAAGGTTTGCATCAATGTCTAAAGGTCTAAACTTGGCTCTCTGGAAGAGTTCAAAGGCAGTCGCCATTAATGGAACGGGACCACCTGTTCTTCACTGTGGTCCCGTTCTGGCCCCTATAATCAATGCAGGGACAAAGGGAACCATCTTTCCTACCCACAAAGAATATGCTGGCCCTCGATGGAAAGGAGGAAGGTCCAATGATCCCCACTGCGAGGGACTCCAAGATGTACTGGTTCATAGCCTTGTGTTCCTTGGGAGCCATGGTGCCCGTGAGCAGGTCGATGGCGCAGTTGTATGATCGGTGGGGAGGAAGAGAGACGTGAGGGAAATTTACTGAAAACCTCCTTGAGATCGAGGTACTCTGAAGGGACATGGGAGAGATCCGGTGGTTTCTCCGCAGAGGCAGAGCTGAGGCAAGACGTGCCAGCAGCTTGCAAGCAGGTTGTGGAACATGACGGGTTTTAAGCTACAGTCATATTCCTGATCCAGTCGATGTGCAGGTTAATCAGGACAGACCTAGGACAACAGTGGCATGAGATCCCTACATGCTAAACAGTGAGGTCTGCTCTGAGTGGTTGCCTGAGACCCTCAGATTAACAAGAGGAGTTCTGTGGGTGATAGATGGCAGCAAACTCCTATTGAGCCCTTGAACCTTGAGGTGGGTCTCCAAGGGCAGAGTGGGGATACCCAGAGCCTGGGCCGCGTTGATGAAATTGCAGTCTGAACCTGAATCAATCAGTGCCTGCACCAGGTGGGTCCGTTGTGCGTAGATGAGGAAGACGGGAAGTAGTCAGTGTTCGTCCGGAAGTATTCCTGAAGTCACACCCTTAAGTCACAGTTCTTAAGTTGGTGACCAGATCTCCCACAGTAGAAACAGGCACCCTCCACTCGGCAGCCCCTCATTCTTCGGGAGAGATGCGGGTTCTGTCCAGTTTCATGGCTTCCTCCTGGGGGTTGGTTCATTGGGAGAAGGGTTCTCAAGGTGGTGGTCTCTGGGTGGTGAGGGTCTGGCCAATCATCTGAGGCTGAGATTTGAATCCACTCGGCCGGCCAGATCCATGAGATCTTGGAGTGTCGAAGGGAGTTCTTGAGAGATTAGCTCATCTTGGAGTGCCTCCCACAGTTCTTTGAAAAAGGTGTTGCTCAAAACTCGACCATTCCATCCGCTGGAGAGAGCTAGGGTCAAGAACTCTATAGCGTAGTCATAGGCCGAGCCTTAGTCTTGGTGGTGTTTTAACAGCTTATAGTCTGCCTCCCTGCCTTGACATGAGGGCGGAACATAACGAGGTGAATCCAAGCACAGACAAATGATAGCAACATTTGATGGGAGCGTGGTTGGAAGGCGTAAGCGAGGGTCAAATCAGTCAGCAAAGTCTCTGAGCCAAATCGCAAAATGAGAGCTTTAGTCAAAAAAGAAAGCACTCTTTTAACCCTATCCTTCCCCATTTTCCCTTAAATAAATTACCAGTTTTCCCGTAAGACCTCACCTCGTGTCCATGTTTCATGGTGCTGCCCGTCCAACATAGAGTCGAACCCATTACAATTTCTGTTGGAAATCACACGTGCTATGTTCCCCAGGCTAAAGAAGAGGGAGACTTTCCAGTGTGCTATCAGCGTTTAGTTCAAAAGCCTGCATCTCTGATGGTATGGGGACAAAATTGTTGGTACCCTTCGGTCAATGAAAGAAAAACTCACAATGGTCACATAAATAACTTTAATCTGACAAAAGTAATAATTTAAAAAAATTCTATGAATGTTAACCAATGAAAGTCAGACATTGCTTTCCAACCATGCTTCAACAGAATTATTTTAAAAAATAAACTCATGGAACAGGTCTGGACAAAAATGATGGTACCACTAGAAAATACTGAAAATAATGTGACCAAAGGGACATGTTAATTCAAGGTGTGTCCACTAATTAGCATCACAGGTGTCTACAATCTTGTGGGCCAGACCTCCAGGTAGTCACTGTGTTGTTTGGTGACATGGTATGTACCACACTCAACATGGACCAGAGGAAGCGAAGGAAAGAGTTGTCTCAGGAGATTCGAAAGAAAATTATAGACAAGCATGTTAAAGGTAAAGGCTATAAGACCATCTCCAAGCAGCTAGATGTTCCTGTGACTACAGTTGCACATATTATTCAGAAATGTAAGATCCATGGGACTGTAGCCAACCTCCCTGGATGTGGCCGCAGGAGGAAAATTGATGACAAATCAAAGAGATGGATAATCTGAATGGTAACAAACAAGCCCAGAAAGACTTCTAAAGAGATCCAAGGTGAACTTCATGCTCAAGGAACATCAGTGTCAGATCGCACCATCCGTCGTTGTTTGAGCCAAAGTGGACTACATGGGAGACGACCAAGGAGGACACCATTGTTGAAAACAAATCATAAAAAAGCCAGACTGGAATATGTCAAACTACATGTTGACAAGCCACAAAGTTTCTGGGAGAATGTCCTATGGACAGATGAGACAAAAATGGAACTTATTGCCAAGCACATCAGCTCTATGTTCACAGACGGAAAAATGAAGCATATCAAGAAAAGAACACTGTCCCTACTGTGAAACATGGAGGAGGCTCTGTTATGTTCGTGGGCTGCTTTGCTGCATCTGGCGCAAGGTGTCTTGAATCTGTGCAGGGTACAATGAAATCTCAAGACTATCAAGGGATTCTAGAGAGAAATGTGCTGGCCATGTCAGAAAGCTGGGTCTCAGTTGCAGGTCATGGGTCTTGCAACAGGACAATGACCCAAAACACACAGCTAAAATCACCCAAGAATGGCTAAGAGGAAAACATTGGACTATTCTAAAGTGGCCTTCTATGAGCCTTGACCTCAATCCTATTGAGCATCTTTGGAAGGAGCTGAAACATGCTGTCTGGAAAAGGCACCCTTCAAACCGGAAACAACTGGAGCAGCTTGCTCATGAGGAGTGGGCCAAAATACCTGCAGAGAGGTGCAGAAGTCTCACTGACAGTTACAGGAATCGTTTGATTGCAGTGATTGCCTCAAAAGGTTGTGCAACAAACTATTAAGTTAGGGGTACCATCATTTTTGTCCATGCCTGTTCCATGAGTTCATTTTTTTTTATAATTCCGTTGAAGCATGGTTGAAAAGCAATGTCTGACTTTCATTGGTTAACATTCATAGAATTCTTATTTATTATTACTTTTGTCAGTTATTTCTGTGACCATTGTGAGTTTTTCTTTCATTGACCGAAGGGTACCAACAATTTTGTCCACGTGTGTAAGTGCATACAGTATGGGCAGCTTGAATGTTTTGGAAGGCAATATGAATGCTGAAAGGTATATTAAGGTTTTAGAGCAACATATGCTTCTCTCCAGACAATGTCTATTTCAGGGAAGGCCTTGTGTATTTCAGCAGGACAATGAAAAACCACATACTACAGCTATGATAACAACATTGTTTCATAGTAGAAGCATGTCCCCATTCCAACCATTTTGAAACCTGTAGCAGGCACCAAATTTGAAATGAGCTCACTGTGTGCATAAAATTTAGAAAAATTCTCAGTTTAAACATTTATGTTATGTTCTATTGTGAAGAAAATAATGGCTCATGTGTTTTTTGAAATTCTTTTAGTTTTAATTTTATTCCAAATATTTGTTTCCCAATATTTTTAGTTATACATGAGTTTTTTATAACTATTTTATATTTTCATACAATCACGCAGTGCAGTGCAATGGTGTGTAACATCTGTGTAAGCCGTATTTCTTTCAACTCAGGAACATTGATAAACTGCATCCAGCACTCTCACAGATGCGAAAAAGTTAGTCCATGCGTTTGTCTCCTCCCAGCTGCTCTGTGTCAGTACATCTTTTGAAACTTCCTAAGACCAAGCTTCATACCATGGGAGGTTGGAGTTTTGGCTCAGTTGCCAACGCTCAGTTGCCCCTAGACTGTGGAATGCACTCCCAAAACATTTGAGGATGCCACATACTGTTTATACTTTTAAATCTTGTCTTAAAGTTTCAAATTCAAATTTTATTTGTTACATACACAGTCATACACAGTACAATATGCAGTAAAATGATTAAGACGACTGCCCGTGACCTTAAAATGAAAGACTATTAATAGGAAATAAATATAAAAAAAGAAAATAGAAAGTAAATTTAGAAAGAATAAAATATCTTAATTTAATTTACCATGACAGGTCCTGCGTGATGTGGACACCGAGGTATCTGAAGCTGTCCACTCTCTCCACTGGTCTTTTGATGACAGGGGTCTGGTAGTTCCTCACCTGCTTTGTACTAAAGTCCACTGTCAACTCCTTTGTCTTGCTGACATTTAGAAGGAGATTGTTCCTATGGCACCAGTTCTCCAGATTTTCCAGATCTCCTCCAGGTAGGCCGTCAGTCAGTGATTAGGCCCACAATGACAGTGTTGTCAGCAAACTTGATGATGGTGGTAGAGTTGGAAGTTGGTACAATGAGTACAGCAGGGGTCTCAGAACACAACCCTGGGGGGATCGAGTGCTGAGAGTGAGGCGAGGCTGAGACATGTCCGCCTGTGGTCTGCCAGTTAGGAAGTTGGAGATCCACTGGCACAGAGATGAGCTGAGTCCCAGGTGCTCCAGCTTGGTGGTGAGTTATGAGTTAGTGTCCAGTATGGAGGAGATGAGAGATAGCGTCATCTGTAGAGTGGTTTGAACGGTAAGCAAACTGTAGTGGATCCAGTGTGTCAGATAGTGACGATATGATGAAGTCTCTGACCAGCCGTTCAAAGCACTTCATCACTACTGGGGTGAGGGCTATAGGTTGATAGTCATTGAGGGAAGCAGGATGGGGTTTCTTTGGAACAGGAACAATGATGGACTCTTTGAAGCATGTGGGGATTACTGAGTGAGATAAGGAGATGTTGAATATCTCTGTGAACACAAGTGCTAGCTGGTCTGCACAGGCTTTGAAGACTCGGCCTGAGATTCTGTCTGGTCCTGCTGCTTTCCTGGTGTTCACTCTCGTGAAGTCTCTCCTCACGTCATGCTCGGAGATGATGACCACGTTTCCGGACCTGGGAGTGTCTTCCTGTCTGCAGCCGTTATAGCCGTTATAGCATTAGCATTACTAGTGTCTTTAGCTGCAGCCTTGAAGCGAGCATAGAAGGTGTTCAGGTGCCAGAGACACGTCTGCGTTCATCATACCGGATGTTGGTGCTTTATAGTCCGTTATTGTTCTTTGTCCCGCCACAAGCTCCTAGAGTCACTCAGTTGGAGCTGGTTCCAAGTTCCAAGTTTCCTCCCGTTTCACTGCTTTGCTTCCTTCACTGCTTTCCGGACGTTCTGTAATGTAGTGTGGGAGATTTTTCTCCTACACTAGTTACAGTTGCCTTAATTACAAGTATTACACCAAAACTTTGACTTTAAAAAGAACCAAAGAAAAGACCCCGGACTCCTTATAGATCTGGATGAAGTAAGGCAGGATTTATTGCAGCAATAAAACCAAGTGAGCCAGCTTAGCAATGCCTAGGATGTAAACCCATGCATGTCCAAAATCTGACTGAAGTGCCTGTGACATGGGCACTTCTTTTATACAGTTTTCAAGGGGAGGAGCGCTCACCTAGCCCCCTCCCCTGTACATTTTTTTCTTATTTCTTATCAAATTATTAACCCATTATAATCCAACTTTTTCCAAGTATTGTCACCCATTGTAATTACATTTTCTCTTATCTTGTTTGCTTATGTCATATACCTCGTCATCTGACTCCATATCTTTTCCCCATTATAATCAATTTTTCTTAAAAATAATTTTCCATTATCTTTGTACTAAGTTTGTTTATTATTTAAAAATATAGGGGCGGCGCTTATTTTACTATATATTCTTAGTTCTTCCGGGTTACTCTACAGTTCTCAACAGACAGGCCATGGGTAAGCATCTCTCTTGCACTCATTTTAATTATTTGTCTTATTTTCCTAATTTGTTGTATTTACGTATTTTATTTTATTGTTATAGCTAAGCGCAACTGCCCAAGCACTGAATACATCCCTTTGGACGATTCGGACAGCCAGGAGAGTCCAGAGCATAACTCCTTTGAGGATTACACTCCTACTGAACCTGTTCCTGACCGAGCCTCAGTTTGCCAAAATGAGTCTGATGGATCATTGACACAATTTCTTCATAAGAACGGTCTTACTTATGTCAGGAAGGATGACTCCGGGCCTGGTCCTTCTAAGAGACCGCGTCCGGAGGCACATAGCTCTCCTTTACTTTCTTTCAGGCCTGTGCGACCAGAGTCTAGTACTCCAGCCCAGTCTCTCTTAAGGCCTGTTGGTTTAAGAAGTGTCAGTACTCAGACTGATTTTAAAGTGTCTGTTGGTACCCAAACTGATTTTCCTGAAGCGCCTACACCACTTTTGAATCGTGGTATTTCTGTTTTTATTCCTCACACTGATCTTCCCATTAATGTGGTTCTGGGTCAGAGAAGGCTTGATATTTAATTTCTTATGCCTTTTGTTATTTGATGCCCACCCAGGCCCCTTATTTTACTGTACTTTTATATGTTGGGCCTTATACTTTGTATTTCTATTTTATCACTATGTAGGTGCACATGCTATTTCATTTTGTGCCTACTCGTATTAAACTTATTATTCATTAAGCTAAATGTGTGTCCTTTGGTTATTTGTCTGTGTCCCTTTAAATTTGACATGCCTGCACATGTATCCAACCCCTGTTATATCACAGTTAAGATCACCCCATGTCTGAGGAGATTACCTCATGTCTTGTGCTATTGGCATTACATAATGTCTAGGGCTACATGATATCAGCTGATATTACATCATGTCTAGGGATGTCAGGTACTTTGGATGCTCAGGGTACAAAGATTACATCATCTCTAGGGTCTGTTTGGTACACACTGTCCACTAAGCATCTCACATCCAAGATGGCTGCCTGTCTAGAGTTCGTTCGAGTTCATGCTGCACGCTCTTGCTACTGTGACATCACACTGTCCTTGGCTCACCTCTGTCTCCTTACCTTACCTCTATGTTCTTTTACTAAGATTAATAGTTTCTATCATATTGTTGCATTCACAAGTATATTTAATTAAAATATGCTCACAGCAGCCTTGTACAAGTCTATGTCACCCGACGCCTTACCAAGTCACAAAGTCCCACGTTATAGGCAGTTGTGCAAGATCTCAGAGCGTCGCGGATGCCTTTATCCACCCACGGCTTCTGATTGGGAAACATTCTGATGTTTGTTTTTTGAACGGTATGATCCACTAGTTTCCTGACAAATCCCACAACCACTTCCGTAAACATGTTGATGTCATCGAAGCTGTTTCAGAACATGTCCCAGTCTGCGTCATCGAGTGTGTCCTCTAGAGCGGCTACCGATTGGTATGTCCAGTGTGCGACCTCCCTCTGAACCGGAACGTCCTGTTTGAGCCTTTGTTTGTATTTTGGCATGAGTAAGATGGCGGTATGGTCAGATTTCCCAAATGGGGGACGAGATTGTGCCTTGTAGCCGTCCTTGACTGTTGTATAGCAATGATCCAGTGTCCTTTTGCCCCTGATGAGGCAGATGATGTGTTGATAAAAGTTCGGCGCTGCTTGGTTGAGGTTGCCGTTGTTAAAGTCCCCCGCCACAATAAGCGCAGTGTCCCAGTGTTGTGTTTGGTGTTGTGTGAGTACCTCATGCAGCTCTCATAAGGCAGTGTCCGTGTCCACTTGTGGTGGAATGTAAACAGTGCTGATTATGATTGATGTACAAATCTTTCTTTTTATCAGAGATTTTGGTTTGAAATAATTTGTAGCACTTTCTGATTTGCTTAAAATATAAAGTGCATTATAAATAAAATTTATTATTATTATTATTATTAGGGTGTAAGGGGGTCTCTCTCTCTCTCTCTCTCTCTGGAGACTATAAGAGACACAACTATGTTGCTAATGTCTTCCTCCATGCCTGTAGAATCATTGTCGAATCTATGCCAAAGTCCTCTCCACACCATCATGGGGAGCTGATTCATGGCACTTCTTCCAAACATTTTATCTAGAACTTGGCCTCAAAACCTGGAGGTACAATTCATGAGTATGTTGATCAATTACTTTGCAAAGAAATACATTATTCTGAACCACAATTTTTTTTCACTGTAGTAACAGTTTCTGTGCCCAGAGTTCTGATGGTCTGGTTTTCTAGGCATCACTTTACTCTCCACATCCCTCTTTACCAACTGTATCCCAGGGTCCTTGGATTCCACTTCTGCAGACTCATCTGCTCTTCCTCCCGGTGTCAGTCCCACAGCCACTGTAGTCACATCAAGGCTAATGCTGTCATGTTGGTCTGAAATGGTAGCCTGTCTCTAAGGAAATGGGAAACTAGACAAGGCATCAGCATTACTGTCATTTTTTTCCTAGACAAGATCCAACCTCAAAATCAAAGGAGGCGAGCTGGGCAATCGAGCATTGGTCCACCGCCCCGAGGTGAGTTTGTCTGCAGAAGGGCAACAGGATTGTTATCTGTGTATGCAATGACTTTGACACCAGCAACATAGACTTAAGCTATCACACACTCTAGCATCTGTTCAGACTAGGAAAGGCACAAAATAATTTGTAGCTTCTGTCAATTTGGCCTTCATCAGTTCAAAACATATTTGACACTCTGAAGACCACTGTATTTTAAAAGTTTCTGGCATGTCATCAGTTGAAATAACTTTAGCATTAGCGATTGGAATATAGCTGGAGGATTACAAAGTCCAAAGTCTCTGGTTGGTCAAAGTCTCTTCAATCCTTGTATCCATGTATGTCCATTTGGAACACCAGATACAGGTTAACATGTTTAACTACATAACATATAGTTTGTTTGAAGCATGAGATCGAAAACAGGGAATCAGAGAGCGAAGAGACAGATCCAAACATGTAAAACAAAAGCCATGGTCAAATGGGAAACCGTAAGATTAAAATTGGAGAAATCAAGGAGCGAGGCAACAAATCCAAATCGTGAAACGAGAGAGAGCGAGAAAACGAGGGGTGAAACAAACTTGGCAATGTGAAACCATGAATCAAAAAACTCGAGAGAATTGAGCTAGAGAGCATACAGTAATCCGGCAATGAAACAGCTCACAGAGGGCCGGAGTAATCAGCACGAGATGTGAGACCGGTGTGCAGACAGGGTGGAAACTGGGCATGGGACACACATGACTGTCTAGCAAAATCATGGCCACGTTGTGAGGAATCTGACAGCATGGGAAAGGAAATGGACATGGAGAGACATGGAAGGTGGCATGGAAGGTCGGATGGCACACGAGTTGACTATCTTGGTCACAGTGAATGATCAATAAAATGAGGGGAGAGTTTGCGTGACAGTGTCCTGAAAGGAATGTCCCTGGTGGCCAACATGACTCTTTCCCCTACATGATACTTGGGGGTCTTTGAGCAATAGTGATATAGTGATCTTGTACGTCTTGGCAGTTCGTAATAGTGTTTGCTTTGCACGTGACCATGTCTGCTCACAGCGACAAACAAAGTTTTGGGTGGAAGGGACGTCCACCTTCTCCTCTTTTGCTGGGAACAGTGGCGGTTGGTACCCCATGCAGAAGTGAAATGGAGACATCCCAGTGGAAGAAGAGGGTTGGGAGTTGTGGGTGTATTCGACCCATGGGAGGAGCTTGCTCCAGGAGGAGGAGTTCCGCATTGTCATACACCGGAGAATGATCTCCAGTGCCTGGTTCTTTCTTTCAGTTTGGCCGTTGGATTGGGGGTGAAATCCCGATGAGAGACTAGGCATGGACCCGATAAGTTTGCAAAAGGCTGTCCAAAAGCACGAGGTAAACTATGGGCCTTGGTCTGAGACGATGTCTGTGGGGAGACCATGAAGCCGAAACACGTGGAGTATTAGTTTTTCAGCTGTCTCTGTTGTGGGGAAAACACGCTGGATCTTGTTTACACAAACATCCCCGGCGCATATCGGGCAGAGCCCCGCCCCCACCTCGGCTACTCAGACCACATCTCTGTTATGCTAATTCCAGCATACAGACCACTCGTCAGACGTTCAAAACCGGTTCTGAAGCAGGTGAAAACCCTGCCAGCAGGAGCCATCTCTGCTCTTCAGAACTGTTTCGAGAACACTGACTGGAACATGTTTAGGGAGGCTGCAACTTACGGCGACTACACCGACTTGGAGGAGTACACGTCATCAGTGACCAGCTACATCAACAAGTGCACTGTCGTGACTGTCTCCAAGAACATCATCTAACGACCCAACCAGAAACCGTGGATTACTGCGGAGGTGCGTGCACTTCTGAGAACCAGAGACTCTGCATTCAAAGCAAACAGCAAGGGCCAAACAGCAAGGGCCAAACTGTCCCGGGCCATCAGAGAGGCGAAGCGCGCACTCGCCCAGAGAATCCACAATCACTTCAGGGACAGCGGTGACACACGGCGCATGTGGCAGGGTATACAAGCCATCACTAACTACAGGATGACATCACTTACCTGTGACAGTGACGGCTCCCTTCCAGATGCGCTTCTACGCACGGTTCGACATGCAGAACGACGTGATGGCAAGGAAGACCACCCCTCCGCCGAACGACCAGGTGCTGTGTCTCACCACGGCTGATGTGAGGAAATCTCTATGCAGAGTCAACCCACGTAAAGCTGCTGGACCAGAGAACATCACAGGCAGAGTGCTCAGAGAATGTGCAGAACAGCTGGCAGGTGAAGAGATGGTTGTTGACTTCAGGAGGACACGGAGCGATCACTCTCCGCTCAGCATCAACGGCGCTTCTGTGGAGATCGTCAAGAGTACAAAATTCCTGGCCGTCCACCTGGAGGAGAACCTCTCCTGGTCTCTCAACACCAGCTCTCTTCATAAGAAAGCCCAACAACGTCTTTTCTTCCTGAGAAGGCTGAGAAAGACACAGGAGGCCAGAACCTTCTATAGAGGAACTATTGAGAGCATCCTGAGCAGCTCCATCACTGTCTGGTTTGGGAATTGTACCATATCAGGCCGCAAGACCCTACAGCGGATAGTGAGGGCAGCTGAGAAGATCATCGGGGTCTCTCTCCTTTCTATCGAAGACATTTACATCACAAGCTGCATCCGCAAAGCCACCAGCATTGTGGCTGACCGGACACACCCCTCACACTCACTCTTCACCCTCCTGCCATCTGGAAAAAGGTACCGAAGCATTCGGGCACTCACATCCAGACTGAGAAACAGTTTTTACCCGCAAGCCATCCGTCTCCTCAACACAAAGAGACTGGACGGATAAACACACACACACACACACACACACACGCACACACACACACACACACACACACACACACACACACACACAAATCACTCAGACGAACTAAATAACATCTGGACTGAACTGATAAACACACATGCACAATCACACTGATATACATCCATCTCAATCTGCTCATACCTACCTACCTGTGCTGCTCTTCGCAATTTTTTGCACAATATTTATTTGACTGCTATTTGCACACGATACTCTTGTCAAAATGTAAACTGTTTACTGCTGCTCTTCCCACTACCTCAACTCATACTTCATCAAAAAAAGTACTGTTATGTGTTACATTGTTGTGTCTGTCATGTACCTCTTTGTTGTCACGGTTTCGGGTGCGAGGCATAAATGCAGGAGGATCCAGGTTTTAAAAGGAAACAATTTATTTTATAAAGGAAACAGGGAAATCAAATAAACAGAATACTTTAAATGAAACCGAAACTAAAACACGTATAAAGACATTGAAAGACACAACTAAACATACGGACATTTATCATGGAACATCAACAGATGCAAGACGCCAAACTGAACTAAAACAAACCATTTATAATAAAACTAATGAGCAAGTCGGTTCAGGTGAGCGCCCTCACGTCACCTGACCGAAGTGCATAATGGGAAATGAAGTGAAATAATAAGAACTACAAACAAAAGATCACAGGGCGCTTTGGCGCCCTCTAGGGGTTATCCCTGACATAACCCCCCCTCAAAGGGCGCAACTCCGGGGCGCCACAGGAGGTCCAGGGCACCCCCCCCAGGGTCCAATGTCCTCCCCTCTCACCCAGAGGCTGGCACCTTTGTCCCGTGGGCCAGGTGGCCTGATGCCCCTGTTAAAGCAGGGCGGCGGAGGCAGAAGACTTTCGCCGTCCTCACTGATGCAGGGCGGCGGTGGTGGAAAGCTTTCGCCGTCCTCTATGATGCCAGGTGGCGTTGGCCGCAGAGGAAGAGGATGCTCGCTGTCTTCGGCGGCGCATGAAGGCGGCGGCGGAGGAAGAGGCAGCTCGTCGTCCTCAACGGCGCATGACGGCGGCGGAGGAAGCCCGCTGACCTCGGCGACGCATGAAGGCGGGGGCGGAGGAAGAGGATGGAGCTCGTGATCCTCGGCGACGCATGAAGGCGGCGGCGGAGGAAGAGGATGGAGCTCGTGATCCTCGGCGGCGCATGAAGGCGGCGGCGGAGGAAGAGGATGGAGCTCGTGATCCTCAGCGGCGCATGAAGGCGGCGGCGGAGGAAGAGGATGGAGCTCGTGATCCTCGGCGGCGCATGAAGGCGGCGGCGGAGGAAGAGGAAGCTCGCTGACCTCGGCGACGCATGAAGGCGGCGGCGGAGGAAGAGGAAGCTCGTTATCCTCGGCGGCGCATGAAGGCGGCGGCGGAAGAAAATGAAGCTCGCTGTCCTCAACGGCGCCGTGCAGCGTCGGAGGAAGAGGATGGAGCTCGTGATCCTCGGCGGCGCATGAAGGCGGCGGCGGAGGAAGAGGATGGAGCTCGTGATCCTCGGCGGCGCATGAAGGCGGCGGCGGAGGAAGAGGATGGAGCTCGTGATCCTCGGCGGCGCATGAAGGCGGCGGCGGAGGAAGAGGATGGAGCTCGTGATCCTCGGCGGCGCATGAAGGCGGCGGCGGAGGAAGAGGATGGAGCTCGTGATCCTCGGCGACGCATGAAGGCGGCGGCGGAGGAAGAGGATGGAGCTTGTGATCCTCAGTGGCGCATGAAGGCGGCGGCGGAGGAAGAGGAAGCTCGCTGACCTCGGCGACGCATGAAGGCGGCGGCGGAGGAAGATGAAGCTTGCTGTCCTCAACGCCGCCGTGCAGCATCGGAGGAAGAGGATGGAGCTCGTGATCCTCGGCGGCGCATGAAAGCGGCGGCGGAGGAAGAGGAAGCTCGCTGTCGTCGGCGAATTCCCTAAGCTACCTTGCCAGGTCTCCTCCTTCTCCTCTTTCCGCTACGCCGCTCGGTTCTCCGGCTACCTTCCACGCCGGCTCCCCACAACGCATAAATCGTTGCCACCCCCAAAATGATCTCCCGGGGAAAGGGCTCCTCTGCTATGCCTCTTGTTAGGTCTTGCATTCTGTCACGGTTTCGGGTGCGAGGCATAAATGCAGGAGGATCCAGGTTTTAAAAGGAAACGATTTATTTTATAAAGGAAACAGGGAAATCAAATAAACAGAATACTTTAAATGAAACCGAAACTAAAATACGTATAAAGACATTGAAAGACACAACTAAACATACAGACATTTATCATGGAAAATCAACAGATGCAAGACGCCAAACTGAACTAAAACAAACCATTTATAATAAAACTAATGAGCAAGTCGGTTCAGGTGAGCGCCCTCACGTCACCTGACCGAAGTGCATAATGGGAAATGAAGTGAAATAATAAGAACTACAAACAAAAGATCACAGGGCGCTTTGGCGCCCTCTAGGGGTTATCCCTGACATTTGTTTGCACATTTGCACGTGCACTTTGTCTATTGTGTATTTTTGTATAGAAATTTGATAGTTCTTTTAGATTAACTTAAAAATGTAAAAATGTGTGTTGTAAATTTATGTTGTTGCATGTATGTAGCACCTTGGTCCTGGAGGAACGTTGTTTTGTTTCACTGTGTACTAACTGTATATGGTTGGAATGACAATAAAAGCCTACTTGACTTAACTTGAAATGGAGCTTGGGGATTGGAACAAAATGTGCTGATTTGGAGAAGCGGTCTATCCATAGTCATGATGCAGGTGTTCCCGTCAGATGAAGGCAGGCCCGTTATAAAGTCTAGAGAGATGTGAGACCAAGGGCGGTGATGAACCGGTAAGGGTCTTAAGAGGCCGACAGGGGGTCGATTGTTGTGCTTGCAGCAGGTGCAGATGTCGCAGGCTGCCACAAATCTGGAAATGTCCTCTTCTAGTGTGGACCACCAAAAGCGTTGTTGAACGACGAAGTGGGTCCGGGTGGAATCCATGTGGCAGAACAGCCTGGATCCATGACTCCATTCTAAAACTTAGCATAGATGAAGGGGAATGAACAGGCAATTGGGGGGAACATTTCTTGGTCCAGGTTCCTAGGATAATGCTTGCTTGATTTTTGTCTCTATGTCTAGTTCCATGGTTGCAAAGAAGTTAGATGACGAGAGAAAAATTAGCAGAGGTTCAGTTTGTTATCCCGCGAGGACACCACTGTTGGATGCATCAACCTCTATACTGCCGAGATAGGTTGGGGATAGTGGGAGCGGAGGTGAACCTTGACTTGAGGCGAATGCTGTTTCCGCTCTCTTGTCCCAACAAAAATGTGTCTTGGAGGGGGAGATCACAAAGCCCATAAACGTGGTGGACGTTGCATGAAACTCGCATTTCTCTGCCTTGATGTACAGTTTGTTCTCTAAGAGTCTCTGTAAGACTAGATGGACACGGTGACGATGAGAATATCATCTAAATAGACGAATACAAAGAATTTAGGAAGTCTCAGGGGACGTAGTTGATTACGGCCTGGATGACCACGGGGGGCGTTGGTCAGTCCAAATGGAACCACCAAATACACATAATGCCTGGTCGGGGTATTGAAGGCACTCATCTCCCTCCCGAATTCGGACGAGATGGTAAGAGTTGTATAGGTCCAACTTGGTGAAGACATCAGCTCCTTGGAGATGTTTGAAAGCAGTGACCATGAGTGATAGCGGGTACCGGTTCCTGAACGTGATTTCGTTAAGCCCTTAATAATCAATGCAGGGGCGAAGGGACATGTCCTTCTTCTTGACAAAGAAGACTCCCACCCCTGTGGGGTAGGAGGATGGGCGGATAATTCCTGCGGTGAGAGCCTCAGAGATCTACTTTTCATTGCCTCCCTTTCTTGACATGGAAGTGAGTAGAGCCTACTCTTGGGGGGAGAGGTGCCAGGGAGCAAGTCAATTGGGCAATCATATGGTCAATGAAGATGAAGTGACATGGCTCATGTCTTGTTAAAGACCTGCTTGAGATTGTGGTACTTGTTGGGAACATTGGAGATGTCAGGAGTGTAGAGTCGAGCAGACCCCCAACTTGAGCAAACACTCGGATCACATTCCAGAACCTCTTCCCCAGACATCATGGCGCAATCCCAATAATCTTATCTCATTCGGGAACATAAAGGAGAGGTTGTAAAACTAAGCTGCAGGAAACTTAAACAGGCATGGGACAGGAAGTTTTCTGTGCTTGAAGCTGTACTAAAGCCAGATGCCTCAAACTAGACCCAAAACCATGGTGTAAATTGGCGATCCTGTAAACAAAGTGGACAGTTTTACAGCTTCACCCCGAGTTGTGGGGGCGGGGAAGGGGGGGGATTGGGTGGAGGGGACCACCAAGTCACACTTTGACCATCTCAGTGACCCCAGGACACATATGTTCTCGAAATGGCTTACAATGAACAAAGAGGAATACAGCACGGACACTATTTAAACAATCTTTAAAGTGTGCCAGTAGGGCAAAATGCTAGAAACATATATTCAGTATGTTTTATATCTGTGTGTTATGTTTGTTTATTCTACATAACTTTAAAGGTATTATCAGCATTTACAAACCCTGTTTATTAAAACAAAGCTATAAATGAGTATGTAAGATAGGGGATGTGTGGTATCAATTGAGAGCTTATATTATTCAAAGAAGAGTGGTGTACACGGAAAATTGGTCGCATGAACAAGAGCTCATGTAAAATTACTTTATAAAAGGTAAATAAAAGTGTAATCGGCTTGGCCCCACGTGACAGCCGTAAACCCGGCCTAATGTATGCACAAAAGGGGGAACCAAGTGAGGCGTGGCTAAGCCTGCAACCACATCTGATTGGACCAATCATCCATGGGATGGACTGACACAAAGGGACAAAACTCAGTGTCTGGACTCGTCCGTTCGTAAGTCTTTCACGTCATCATCATGACCATCTGAAGGAAGTAAGCTCGCCGCTCGGACTTCCGCCCCTTGCGAGCACTACGCCGACTTCGCTGACGTCATCCGCTCTTCGAGAACTTTCAACGAGACTTCATGCCAGAACTGCAACAAAGAAACCCACTGAAGAAGTTCCAGAGCACGCCATCGGTAACCAGGCAACCAAGCCTCACCGAAGGGCTTTTCTGAAAAACGTCATTTCAACCACAGCACCAACCAATCAGCAACGCCGTGATTCCCTTCACCGGAGGCGAACCATGAGAACGAAACGTAACGCTAGTATACAAACAAAGCTGCATACCTTGCTGAAAATGGTGCTCGTTTCATACCTAAAACCGTAAGATTAAACCCAAAACTCTGCTCTTGTGACTTTGGTCTAGTAACCAGTACTAGATGAATTTCATTAACGTTCACTCTGCAAACTGTTGGTATGTTTATGTGTGTGTGTGTGTGTGTGTGTGTGTGTGTGTGCGTGTGTGTGTTCAAGTAGTGTAGTTTCATGTATCGTAGATTAGTTCAAATAAATTCTTGTTTCTTTATAAAGAACTGTTGTCTTGGTCATGTATTTTAAAGTTTAAACATTTGCCCAGATCTTACGTTACCTTGCCCATAATTAGGTAAATACCAGATTTTGTATTATCGTCGTCGACCACAGGATAAACAGAATTGGTAAGATACACTAAATCATACTAAACGCTGGATGGATAGTTGATAAAGTGTATGCTATAAATTTTAATTAAGTTTAACAAAATTAACTCGAATCCTTAAACATTCGATTCACCTCTGAACCAGAGCTGAAACCCTACATAAATGGTGGAGAATGCGTTGAGCATTGTCTCCCCATTTAAAATACTACAGGAGTAGGATCAGCCATGGCTAGAATGGTGGAAGGAGAGAGTGCTAAGTGGAGACATGACGTGGAGCATGAGGAGCTCCATCCTACAATAATGTGCTTGGTCCAGTCAATCTGTGGGCTGTGAAGTGCTAGCCAGTGGAGGTCAAGAACAATGGCGGTGTGTGACCTTTCGATGACAAAGACGCTGATCTCCTGAATGATTGCTCGAGATTCTTAGAGTGAGTGGAAGGGTCCTGCATGTGATAGGTGGGAGAGGGCTCCCATCTAGAGCCTGAACAATTAGTGAATGTCCCATGGGTATGCAAGGGACCTTCAATGCCCTGGCTGTAGGCATGCTGATCAAACTCCAGTCAGAGCCGGAGTTGATAAGTGCTTGAACTGGGTGAGCGTGACCATTGATTATTAGGGCTGCAGGGAGTAAGGGGCGTGGCTCTGACGGCCCACCGAGTGAGAACCTTGGCGAAGTCTTAGTAGCTGGTCACCCACCTCTCTTCTATGACACGTGTGATCAAACACCCTCTTCATCTCTTTGGAAAAATCTACAAAGTTAGAACAGCAGGGGTCGTGGGCATCCCAGAGCGCAGTTCTCTAATCCTGTACTCGTCCCAAGAGGAGCATTATGACATACGCCACCTTGGAGCGTTCTGAGGTGAAGGTGCATGCCTGCAGCTCAAAAATCACTGAATCCTGAGAGAGAAAGGAGTAACATGTGCCAGGATCACCCTCATAGGTGGAGGGGCAGGTAGGCGTGGTTCTCATTGTGCGTTGAGGTCTCTACCTTGAGCCGGAGGGGGGCAGAGCTGTTGGAGCTGTGTAGAAATCATGGCTTCTTGGTGCTAAGCAGCTCCTGCTGGTGTGCCCCGAGGAGATGTCCTTGACTTTCCAACGTCCAATCAATGCTTTGGATGGTGCCCTGTAACATGACTTTGGAGGTGATGAAAAGGAAGACAACAATGATTGAACCAAGAAATGGATGGTGGAAGCTAAAGAAGAAAGACTGGTATGTAAAATTTAAAGCTGGGTGGTGAAGAGGTGCTGGACAGCTTGGGAACTACTGTGAGAGGAAATAAGAATTCTAATAATAATTATTATTATTAATTATCTCATTACCCTAAAAAACTAATATCCTAAACATCATCTTTGTAATATAAATGGAATTTATACTGTTTAGAAACACTATTAAAAGCATTTAGTATTATATCGAATAAAGGATTATTTTGCATTGTATCATTTTTTTTTAAAATAATGCTTTGTCCAAATAAAAATAAGGGGTTAAAGGCCTGTGAGTTAATACAGGAAAATAATCAATAAGGCTACTGACCTTATGTTATCATTCATCAAACCACCCACACATTCCTCATCTCTGAGAAATACTGCATGCTAAATAGAAAAGAAGCTCCATGTAATTCTCTGTATAAGGGTAAGCATACTCGTCTGTCTCGCTTCCTGCTTGTGCGATTGCGTATGTGTGCCCCTGTGTCTGTGTGTGGGTGTGTGGCAGACAGCACCTGCATGGATTAGCGCATTTCTCAAAACCAACTAATTACGGCAGGCATTTCTGTTCTCAGCCATAATTAAATCAAATGATGGTGTGTGTGTGTGTGTGTGTGTGTGTGTGTGTGTGTGTGTGTGTGTGTGTGTGTGTGTGTGTGTGTGTGAGGCAGGGAGGGGGAGACGCAGTGCTTTCCAGAAGTAATGACCAATAACAACAGCAGGATCATGACACACACCTGTTACAGATGTGATGGTGGGGGTGCACACTCCAATCAATTTCACACAAACACATATACTGTACATAACAGAAAGTAAATAATGAAAAAATTGCATTTGAGATCAAGGCTCAGCTAAAAATGCATCTAAAGCATGGATATAATAAACAGTTAATTAAAATAAAAGCCTCCTACCATTAAAGGAGGTAGTAAGTATAATGTTTCCTCTGTCAATCTTACTAACAACAAGAGACACGTGTAAATACAGCAGTACTTTTGTTGGGGGAGAATTGTAATCAGAGATCATAGCAAAGGTCACCAAGCAGGTACAGTAGTAGTAACATATGGTAATCTATAAAACAGAAAGAAAGAATGGGAACTAGAATCAAAACCACAAGGTACTGAAAAGTTGAACTCGAGTCATGAGGAATTTAACATAACTAAGAATAACTAGTAATAACTAGCAAGGCCCTTAACCCTCAACTGCTCATATGTATAATGAAATACATATGAAAAATGTAAGATGTCCATTGTAAAAAATCACTAAACAAATGAAATTGAAGTGGATTTAATTAAATTGTTTGTGAGACTATTCTGATATACATAACATTGAATGCACTTGTCTATCCCTCATATCCTGAAAATGAAGACTATGGGATCTATGGCTATAAAAAGTTTAAAAACCTGTATGGCATACAGCACTGTGCAAAAGTCATGAGCCACCCCATATTTCTCCATATTTTCCTCCCCAAAAGCCAGATTTTGTTGTATTTTTAATGTAGTCTTAAGGAATAGTTCTCCAGGCATTCTGATGAAGTTTTTCTGGCTCTCATTTTTGGCACAGTTTTGTCTCGCATTTTCAGTCCAGTCCCTTTATTGGACCAGTTTCAGAGGAAGGTTTAAAAAGAAATGAAAATTAACATGTAGTCATGACCTAGTAAGAAACAGTTGCTGATGATGACAGATGATAAGGCTGGTGATTAGTATACTGTACTGGTGAGGCTGAATGCTCAGTAGTTGGAACGGATGAAAAGAGAAATGAGGCTGCTGCTGAGGTTGTCATATAAACAACACATTTTTATAACTATATCTTTAGGAATGGTGCAGCTTGTCACAGTATTTTTTTTTTTTTCAAAATTTCTCTAATTCAACCTACAGTACATAATTTAATTTAGTTTAATATTAAGAAATTAGGGGTGGCTCAAGAGTTGCACAATACTGTAACTCCAAAGAGCAATGGGGAACGATATGCCATCTTTATGGCTATGCCAATGGGAAAATATTATGTCATATAGCAGACACACGTCTCAGAACACACAGCACACTGAGCCTTGAGATAGACAGCTGAAAAAACAGAAGCATAATGCATCCAATTCCTGTAAGTCAAAGACAGCAATATGAGGTAGGCAAAGGCACACTAAAAATTGGATAAATGCCATCTGGTCTTTTTCCAGTCTTCAGGTGCCCAGAGTATGTGGACCTGTGTGCACTGTAGTCACATATTGGCTGTTTTTGGCTGACAGGAGTGGTTTTTTAGATGTTGTAGCACATCTGCCTTGAGGTTCAGTGTGTTCTGCTTTCTAAAAAAACTTTTTTTTCTGCTTACAGTTTTCAAGAGTGGCTGTTTGAGTTACAGTTACTTCTGCATTCATCTCATCTCTACTCTCTTATAAAGAATGTGCAATGTGTTTCTTGCTGAATTTTTTTATATGTATACCTTTCTGTGTAAACTCTAAAGACTGTTGTGTGCAAATCCCAAAAGATCATCAGTTTCTGAAAAACTCAAAGTAGTCCATCTGGCACCAACCATGTCATGGTCATAGTCACTGAGACCAGATGTGAAAAAGGGACAATACAATAAGAGAAAAGATCCAGCAGCAGTTGTGCATGTGTAAATGTTATGCTAATAAGAAAGGTCTGAGGAAAAAGTCTAGACTAGTTTGAGCTAACTCAAATGACTCTTTACAACTGTAGTATTAACAGTAAAGACTTCAATATCTACCCATTTAACATATAGCCATATAACCCATAGACATGAATACTGAATCTTCCAAACAATTGGTATGCCTCATGTATTCCAAAATAAGCCTTCATAATAAACAATATTTATCAGGGAGAAAACACAAATGCACTAATCATGTACTAAATATGTGGCAGGTTTTGTATATTTGCAGAGACAGAGTGATGGAGAACAAGTCTCTGAGGATGGCATTGTGACAACTAAAAACAAACCGATTTATTCTGACTAACCTTTCTCAATGCATCACTTTCTCACAGCACTCCTTCCCACTGTAGGCTCTGTCAGTGCCACAGTCACTCCCTCTTTAATTTGCACCCGTCACTGAGGCCTAGAGGGAGCACTGATCCTGTGCGGTGAAGTACAGTGTGTCTGGGACCACAGGGGATTTACAGAAGACTGCAGAGAGACAAATGCAAGGAAGAAAGAAGAACAAAATTACTGAGGAGCCTTGGTAAGTCTCTGTAGTCATCATGATGCCCTCAGAGGCACTTGTGGCACAACTACAAGTCTCTCTGAGATCCATGGCTACATAATGATGGAGGAGCAGTGGGGGGAGGAAGAGGTGGACAAGACCAAGACAGAGGAATGAGGGAAAACAATAATCCTGTTGGATGAAGAGACATTTCTCCCACACTGGGGTCTGGAGACTAGTTCAGTTCTATTCAAAGAAGTTATATAATTTTACTTATGCAGACTTATCTGACATGGATGTATAATTTTTGTTTAAGCATAAGGGTATACTTTATTCAAATAGATGTACCAACTCATTTGATTTAAATTAACTGTCAATTTTCCTTCATCCTTTGCAACAACAAATGCAACACCACTGGCAAAACTTTGCTCACCCCACATGAAGTCATATATCTATGGTGCAGTCCAAAATTATGACACAAGGCAAAATGTGTGGAATTTGATTATGAATTTCTTCTTTCAAAGCATGTGCTCAGACAATAAGATTAAATCTAAAAAATTGAGTATAAGGTTTAGTAAAAATCTAAGGGCTCCAGCCCAGGGATGCACAATGTCCTTAAGGAAAGAAGGAGATGTGCTAAATATTTAGAAACTGAAATTCTTAGAATTTCAGACATTCTACTCTTCACTCAAGTTGTTGCAAAATAATAAATCTATGATAATTTTTAACAATATATAATTTAATGGAAAAGTAAGCTTTTCTTAATTAATAAACATAAAATTATATTACTGTCCTAAAACCTATGAACTATTTACACTGTGTATACCAAAAAGTCATAACATTACAATGCAAAATATTATGCCCAGTATTGTGAAGGTATCTCGTATGCATCACAAGACATCTGGAGGCCGGATTGGTGGCCTTGGATTCTTTGCCTGCTGGACTCCATTGATGGACAGGCTGGGTTTTGGTCCCTGTGGGAATGGGTGAGGGTTGAGTACTTATGATCCTGTAACCAGTTTACTTGTATATAATTGATAATATTATTGTATTAAAGTTACTGTATGTGGTGTTAATGTTATGTCTGATTGGCGCACATTTTCTATATGTTAATGTGCCATTTACATGTAAATGTAAACATAAATGATAAAAGTATTCGTGGGGTAGAGCTGGACAAAATATAATAATAGTTGAAACTGGTACTGGCGACAACTCATTTAGACAGTTTTTCTTTCTGATAAAACATGAAGGAAACAGACGGCTGGAACAGTGGAGCAAAAGAGTGAACTGAGCAGACAGCCCCCTGCTGAGCAAGCCCATTGATAGGAAAAAAGAAAACACCATTTACACGCTCTTGCTCTCTCTTTCTGTGTCCTCTCTTCATGTTTATTATTAGGGCCCGAGCACCGATGGTGCGAAGCCCTATTGTAACCGAAGGAATTATTATTATTATTCTGTATTCTTTGCCGTGCCTAAATAAATGCTAATTTGGGTGCCTGAACATGCACGAAAACTCCCCAAACTTTCCACAAAATTGTCCCCCGGCGAAAATCGCGATCTGAAACTGTCGCCGTGAGTAGGCGTGGCCAAATGGCTCTGCAGCGCCCCCTGGAATGAGATGTGGCTCCCTGTAACACCTACGGACATGAAATTTGGTAGACTGATGTATCTTCCCGGCACGAGAAAAAAAGTCTCTTAGGGGTATCCTCTAAAGTGAACAGGAAGTCGGCCATTTTGGAAAAACTGCGAGATGTTGCGTTTCGCACATGTCGTACTTTGACGAACTCCTCCTAGGGGAATTGCCCTATCGACTTCAAAATTTCGCAGGATGCTCTTAAGGGGTCAAGGACCAAAAGTTATCAAAAGCTTGCATCTGGGTCACATGGTCTAGCTGTGGCGCCCCCACAAATTCTACCCTCCCCCGACGCCCAGGAAGTGGATGCTTTTTGGCCACTTTCTCCCACATACATCTTCCAATGTTGACTAAACTTTACAGTCATGATAGGCATTAGAGTCTGAACAGATTGATGTGCCAATTTCACCATATAGCTATAACGCCACCTACTGGCAGTAGCTTATGTCTTTTGCCTGATTTTCCCCTTTCCACATGGCGTATTTTAACGAACTCCTCCTAGGGAAAGAATGCCAGAAGTACCAAATTTTGCCCCATGGTCCTGAAGACATTGGTGAGTAAAAGTTATCAAAAGCTTTTATCTAAGTTCTACGGTCTGGCCAGGGCGGGGCCACAAATTTGATGCTTCGGCAGTATTGAGGATTTTGCTGTATCTCTTACACTCTTCCTCCAATCAAGCTCATACTCTAGATTTACATCAGGCCATCCACACCTTTCCTCAGGCCACTGTCGTCATGAGTGGGCGTGGCCAAATGTCTCTGCAGCGCCCCCTGGATTGTGATCTGAGTCCCTGTATGACCTACAGGCATCAAATTCGGTAGACTGATGTATCTCCTCACCACAGGAAAAAAAGTCTCTTGGAGGTACTCTCTACGATGAACAGGAAGTCCGCCATTTTGGAAAATTTGCAAGATATTGCGTTTCGCACACGTCGTATTTTAACGAACTCCCCCTAGGGGGATTGCCCGATGGAGGTCAACATTTCTCAGATCGCTCGTAAGGGATCAAGGACAAAAAGTTATCAAAAGCTTTCGTCTCGGTCACATGGTCTGCCTGTGGCGCCCTGACGAATTTGACCCTCCCCCGCCGCACAGGAAATGGATGTATTTTTCCCTCTTTCTCCCACACGCTTCGTCCAATCTGGACAAAACTTGACAGGATCATTGAGATTCACACTTTCTACTCATTGACATGCCAACATGATAACTCGGTCATAGCGCCACCAACTGGTATGAGGAAATTATTGGTTTCTACCTTATTATGACCGTGCTTCTGCTCAAATTCAAGGACTACATCAGAGACAACATGCAGGAGGTCAGTGTACAGCCCGCGTGGACTGCACCGCGTGCGAGGGCCCGATCATCGCTGCTTGCAGCTTTAATTTATCTTATTTCTCCTTCTTTCTCTCTCTCTCTGTCCATCTATGTATACCGGGCTCTTCCCACGCTCTCCCCAATCAGTTTTTCTTTTCCGTCCTTTTTCTGCTATTTTCCTGTACTTCCCCTCTTAGTTTTCCTCTTTAGCATTATTTTCCTCCCTCCCACTCCTCAGCCATCGTCCTCCCCCATCCACCGTCTGAAGCAGGTGTAGGTAGGAGTGAACGTGCCATGTCCTGATTTTCACAGTGCTAATTTTGCATGGCTGAGCCAATCTCCCCGTTCACACATTTTTCCATCCCTACCCCCCCAAACATGCTAATTATGGGCTCTCAGTAACGTGAGCAAGGTTTAAAGGCTAATTAGCATAAAATCCTACATGCTGTATTTTTACCTTCCTAATCAACACCCTCACACAGCTACATTTTTAGACATGGGAGAGAAAAAGAAAAGAAGGAAGAAAAGCACATGGTCTGACGTAACTACATGAGATTGAACATTTCAGGGAGGAAACAAAAAGTCACCTGGAAGCACAAGAGATGTGTTGTACCCTTGTGTATGTGGGTGGATTTATTTATTTATTTATTTATTTATTTATTTATTTATTATTATTTATTCGTTTATTTATTTCCCCAGAAGTTAGACAAAAAAGGGGCCAAACAAGGTAGGTAAATAATTAAATTTCCTGCAAATGCATTCCTATACCTAAAGCATTTCACTTCATAGAAATATTTGCATTACGATTTGGTCATAAATTCTAGATTTTTGAACCTTTGTTTGAATTTCAAATATGAATGCCCTAGGATGACTTACTGTCCTATGCAGAATATATTCCTATTGTGAAACATAAACAAAATACAGTAGTTACTAAAGGTGAATGCATGAAGGAATAACACAGTGATTTTGAATTTTCATATTTGCAGTTGTGGGTTAATTTTCTAACACAGCACAGCCCTCGACTTGCTTGGCAAAAAAATATCTTCACTGATATGAAAAAGCTTTCTCTAAATGAAAGTTTGCTTAACATTATTGTGAGTATAGCTGATATCTTGGGTAATTTTTAATACATTTAAAACTGTGGTATGAGAGGAATAGGTTAATAGAAATAAAGGTGGTGGTAGCTCTGTGATTATGATGGGGGCTTCTCCTCAGAAAGCTCTGAGTTCAAATTTTAGCACTACTGGGCTATCTCTGAACGACACTTGAACAAGGTCCTGTAGGGCCCTGCCCTGATAGCAGACATGGTAAATGTTCCCAGTTGCAGGAATCTGGATCCCTATGATGTACTTTGTCATCTCAATGAATATTTGCAGAGCCCTCTGGTACTTGCTGGTGCAACTGGCAAACCATGCTGACAGTCATGGATGAAGAAGGCATACAGGGTCAGCATTGATGTTCAAAGCATCTGTCAGTTTCAGCTGCCTTTCTCAGGTTGATGATCCACAATGCCCTCCTAACCTCACTAGTGTCCAAAATCAATCTCTGATGATCTGGTGGCAGACTGTCCATTGCGCTAGTAATATTCTCTTCATCAAAGTATGCAAAAAACCTGCCAAGGTCCTCTGATAATGAGTAGCTGCTGTGTTCAGTGTGATCATCCTTCCTTTTGTAGTCTGTAACCCTTGTCACACTCGTAACACGACCGGCACTAGGACCAGGAAGTAATGCGGTCGTGTTTCAGGAAGCATAAAAGGAAACAAGATGGTGCTTCACATTGCTCAGTCATTGAGTTTTACCCATGCTATCGCCGACGCTTCGCTCTTCTAAACGTGAGTACTCACTTTCTTAGGTTTCGCTTTCGATTGGGTGTGTGTATTTAGAACGCGGGTTTATTTGTGTAAACTCTTGCTCTCGCTTCGGGAGAGTTCTAATAATAACCAGCGTGGTTATCCTGCCTGCTCGCGCTACTTCCGCGCTTGGGTTTACCATCCACGCTACAGGGCTAACTGCTAGTCTTCTGGTTCATCTCCGGTTAGTTCATGACAGAATGACTGAGCTATCAAAAGTGAGCAGTTTTTCGTATTGTTCCCGCGAAAGTTCCTCGTCTGTTTGTAACAGCGTTTTAGATTATATTTTGTTTATTTTTTTATAATTATATATTTTTCCCGTTTTTACTAAATAATAAACTAGTTTTTACGCTTTAACACTACTGGACTTTATCCGTTTTTTTGCGCTTTTTGAGAGAACGTGCCTATCATCTGACCAAGCGAATCCATCAGCAAATAATCACAACTCCGGCACAAAGGTAGGTTATTATGTCTACCATTCAGCTCGCTCAGTGTGTGGAGTGCAGGATGTTTAGACATTGTTCCTCCGTCATTAGTGATAATTTTATTTGTGATAGGTGTGTGTTAGTTAGCACCCTGACGGAGAAGATAGTAGCATTAGAGGAGCACATGCAGACTTTAGAGAGGGTTAGAGAGGGTAATCCTGTAGCGGAAAGTCTGGGTGCCACAGGCGGAGATAATCAGCCCCCGACTCCGGCAGTAGAGCCCTCACAGCAGGGCGAGTGGGTGACGACTTGGCGGCATACTCGTTCAGCCAAAGCTAACGCTAAGGCTAGCCCACCGGAGCACACCTTTTCTGCGCTTCACGTGTCCAACAGGTTCGCTCTCCTCAGTGATGCACCCGCTGAGAAACCTGAAAGAGCTCTGGTTATAGGAGACTCTATACTGAGACACGTGAAATTAGGTAGGCCTTTAGGGGCGCCAGCGGCAGTGGTCAGGTGTATCCCGGGAGCCAGAGCACCGGACATAGCAGGTAATCTTAGGGCTCTAGGACAGCATAGGTTCTCTAAGATAGTGGTACATGCTGGAGCTAACGATATACGCCTTCGTCAGTCAGAGGTTAGCAAGCATAACTTTACAGAGGTGTTTAAAATATCGAAGGCGATGTCCGAAGAAGTAGTTTGCTCTGGTCCCATCCCAATGAGACGTGGCGACATAGCTTACAGCAGGTTATGGTCGCTGAACCGCTGGATGTCCAGGTGGTGCTCCGAAAACAACGTGGGCTTCATAGACAACTGGAAGACCTTTGAGGGCAAAACTGGCCTGTTAGGGCGGGACGGTGTCCATCCCACTCGGGAAGGTGCTGCTCTCATTTCTTGCAGTATAGCACATAGTCTCAGAAGAGGCCTAGTTAATTGGTGACAATCCAGAGCCCAGGCCAGGGAGCAGACAGACAGGCTAAACCAACCATCTGCTAGCTGCAGAGAGTCGTCACTCAAGGTTCATCATATTGAGACTGTGTCTGTTCCCTGAGCTAAACATAAACATAAATTTAGAAAAACTCAGAAAGTCTGTTTTAGTAATTTAATTAACATAGATACCACAAACTCAGATCACACTGAATGCGCAGCCGGCACCTCTGATCTGAAGCTAGGACTGTTAAATATTAGATCTCTCGCATCTAAAGCAGTTATTGTTAATGAAATTATCACAGATCAGGAGTTTGATATCTTATGTTTAACAGAAACCTGGATTAAACAGGACGAGTATGTAGCTCTAAATGAAGCTAGTCCTCCCGGATACAGCTACATACACCAGCCTTGGCTAACTGGTAGAGGAGGAGGAGTCGCAGTTATTTATAACAATAATCTGTCTCTCGTACAAAAACACAGTTTTAAATTTAATGCATTTGAAGTTCTCTATAGTAACATAAAGTCAGCTCAGTTGATCCCTAATCCCGCTAATCATCATTTACAGAGCCCCCAGGGCCGTACTCGGAGGTTCTCTGTGAATTTGCAGATTTCCTCTCAAACCTTGTTGTTTCTGTAGACAAAGCATTAATTGCTGGAGACTTTAATATTCATTTTGAGAATCCAGAAGACCCTCTGAGAACAGCATTCTTGTCCATACTGGACTCAGTAGGAGTAAATCAGTCTGTAGTAGGACCCACTCATAAAGCAGGTCACACTTTAGATTTAATATTATCCTTCGGATTAAGTATAGGAAATATAACCACAATTCCACAGTCTGAAGTTATCTCAGATCACTACCTTGTCTCGATTAAAGCATGTCATAGTAATAATCTATGCACAGCACCGCGCTTTCCACCTTAAACGTACATTTACATCAAATACCGCACAGAGCTTTATCAATAATCTTCCAGAGTTATCAACTTTGATTGGATCGCCATCTAACTTCACAGAACTCGAACAGGCGAATAAATATCTAGAGTCAGCACTTCGTTATAGCTTAGATAATGTAGCTCCAGTTAAAAGGAAAATGATTAGAGATAAGAAACTCGCTCCTTGGTATAATGACCACACACATGCTTTAAAACAAACCGCTCGAAAATATGAACGTAAATGGCGCCAAACTAAATTGTTAGTATTCAAAATAGCTTGGAAGGAGAGCATCCTGAACTATAAAAAAGCTCTCAGTGATGCTAGATCAACGTCTCTCTCCACTCTTATAGAAAATAACAAAAACAACCCGAGATTTTTATTTAATACCGTAGCTAAATTAACTAAAAACAAGACCACTGCAGAAATCTCCACAACAACATCATGCAGTAGTGAGGATTTCATGAACTTTTTCAATAACAAAATCATAAATATTAGGCAAAAAAATCAGGCTTTGAAACCAGACAATTTAAATAATTCAGATGAACTAACCACATCACATCAGAACTTAGAACACTTTACTCCCCTTGAAGCGAGGGAACTAATTTCACTCATCTCTTCTTCAAAATCGTCAACCTGTATATTAGATCCTATACCGACACATTTTCTCAAACAGATAGTACCAGCAATAATAGAACCCCTGTTGAAAGTAATTAACTGTTCACTCAGTAGTGGGTATGTCCCCAAATCCTTTAAATTAGCCGTTATTAAACCGCTAATCAAGAAACCTGACCTTGACCCCAGTCAGCTTTCTAATTACAGGCCGATATCAAACCTTCCCTTTATCTCCAAGATTCTGGAAAAGGTAGTATCACAGCAGCTATGTTCACATCTACACAGAAATAGCATAAATGAACTGTATCAGTCAGGATTTAGGCCTCATCACAGCACAGAGACAACACTTGTTAAAGTAGTAAACGACCTCCTATTGACCTCTGATCAGGGTTGCGTCACTATACTTGTGTTACTGGACCTCAGTGCAGCTTTTGACACCATTGATCATAGTATTCTCCTTCACAGATTAGAAAAAGGTAGTAGGAATTAAGGGAACTGCCCTCTTGTGGCTCAGATCCTATTTGACTGATCGTTATCAGTTTGTAGATTTAGATGGTGACCATTCCTCATGTTCTCAAGTGGAGTTTGGTGTTTCACAGGGTTCAGTTTTAGGCCCACTGCTTTTTTCCCTTTACATGCTTCCTCTGGGCAACATAATTCGTAAATATGGTATTAGTTTTCATTGTTATGCTGATGACACAATTATATGTCTCAGCAAAACCAGATGAGTAAAACCAGTTTTATCAGTTTGCTAAAATTGAGCAGTGTGTGCAGGACATAAGAGATTGGATGTTAATTAAATTACTTCTGCTTAATCCTGATAAGACAGAAGTTCTGGTCATAGGACCACAAGTAGCTAGAAGTAAGCTTTCTGATCACACTAGATGGCCTTTCTGTTCCATCAAATGCAACAGTAAAAGACCTTGGTGTGATTATAGATTCTAGCCTTTTGTTTGAAGCACATGTAGATAATATCACCAGGATAGCTTTCTTTCACCTTAGAAATATTGCCAAGATTAGAAACATATTGTCACTAAATGATGCAGAAAAACTAGTTCATGCCTTTATCACCTCTAGGTTGGACTATTGTAACACCTTACTGTCTGGTTGTTCAACTAGGTGTATCAGTTAGTACAGAATGCAGCAGCGAGAGTCCTCACTAAAACCAGAAGATACGAGCACATGTCCCCTATCTTATCTACACTGCATTGGCTCCCTGTGAAATTTCGCATCGATTTTAAGATACTACTTTTGACATTTAAAGCACTAAATGGTCTCGCGCCACAGTATTTGAGTGAACTGCTAGTGTCTTACGATCCGCCACGCCTACTTCGATCAAAGAATGCAGGCTGCCTGTCAGTACCACGTATTATTAAAACTACAGCAGGGCGCAGATCTTTTTCTTACAAAGCCCCAAAGTTATGGAATAGTCTTCCTATTAATGTTCGGGACTCAGACACAGTCTCGGTGTTTAAGTCTAGGCTAAAAACCTATTTATTTAGCCAAGCATTTTTGTAAATAGATTAACCTTAGGTAAAGGAGCAGATCTGGGGGACTCATGGACGTAGAGTATTCTGGTGAACTGATATGTTTAGATGCTGTCTTCCCCACTCTCATTGATCACTCAGGTTTGTTTACGGTGAGGTGATTGGTTGCTTTACATCACAGGAAGCCCTCATGTCTGTGTTTCCTTCTGGCTCTCCCTTTTAGTTATGCTGTTATAGTTAGTCCTGTCGGAGTCCCTGCTTGCACTTTGCACTAAATATACATTCACCTTATACATGTTGACTGTGACCATACCTAACTGCCATCTCTCCTTATTTACTGTTCTCTCCTCTTCTGCTCTCTCCCTCTCTCCTTTCCCTCTCTCTGTCTCTCTGTCGAGCTATACATGTCACTCCTGAGTTGCCAGTGATCCAGACCCCTCTGCCCTCTGGACCCGTCTAACCCATCCTGGAGTCCTGCTTCTGGTTGGAGATCTCGTCGCATGGATGGTTTCGTGTGGTGGCTTGGGATGGTTTCCATTAAGACTGTCCTGTCATCGATTGATGCTCTGGGGACCTGTGACTTCAGTTGTTCGATAGCTCAGGACTGGAATCTCCTACAGTCTACCTGAGCCTCCAGGAACAAACTGGACTCCTTTTAATTTTAAACACATCTCCTGTTATACTGAACTTCCAGTACACATTATTATGCTGATCAATCCCTGCTATCTGTTATCACCCAGATGAGCTCTCGTCACGCCGGACGAGAGCTCCCAGCGACCTTGGAGGGCTTAATCCAACTCGCCCTCCGGATCGACCAACGTCTGCTCGCTCGCCCCAAGCCAGCTCCTCGTACCCTGCCGCCCATCACGATGCCATTACATCAGTCTGCTCCTCGATCCACCACTTTCTTCCCCCAAGCTCCAGTCTCCGAAGCCCGATTCACTGCTCCACCTACCGGACCCGTCGGTTCTCCACCTCCCGCCATGGTTAACACAGGAGCCAGGGAACCCATGCAATTAGGGTGCGCCTCCTTAACCGCTGCAGAACGGGAACGCCGATTCAGAGAGGGGCTCTGCGCATATTGTGGATCTGCTACACACCACCGAGCCATCTGTCCTGTGCGACCGGGAAACGCGCAGACCCGGTGAGAAATGAGATTGGCTCACTGGGTTCCATCTCCCTCTCCACCACCTTGACCGATGATTCCCGTCTCATGGTAAAAGTACACCTCCAGTTTGACCACAAACAAGTTCCGCGTTCATCGATTCCTGTGCCGCGGGCAACTTCATTGACTCTTCTTATGTCAAAAGACTGGGGGTAAAGACAGAGGCGTTATCTCAGCCCATAACTATTACATCAGTTGATGGTCGGCTCCTCTACTCCAGTCCCATCACCCTCCGAACCCAGCCTATCACCCTCGTCATTAACCAGCATCAGGAACAGATCCAGCTTTACATCACCTCCATTCCGTCACCACCTATCATGCTGGGACACCCATGGCTACTGCGTCACGACCCACTCATCTCCTGGACCCAAAATCGGATCCTACAATGGGGACCGACCTGCAACGAACTATGCCTATGGGCCGAGGCTGGGACGTGCTCTAGGGAGACCGAGGTCCCCGATGTTGACACAGATAACATCCCACAAGACTACCAGGACCTGGCTGAAGTCTTCTGCAAGAAACGTGTCACCCATCTACCTCCACATCGCCCCTACGACCTGGCGATCGACCTTCAGCCAGTCTCCATCCCACCACGCGACCACCTCTATTCCCTATCCAAGAACGAGATGCAGGCAATGGAGGAGTATGTCTCCAGCGGACTTCTCCATGGTACCATCTAGCCCTCCTCCTCACCTGCCGCCGCGGGGTTTTTTTTTGTGAAGAAACGCGATGGTAGTCTTCATCCCTGTGTCGATTACCGGGGACTCAACAACATCACCATCAAGAACCGACACCCGTTGCCTCTTACCAACTCTGCCCTGGACGCCCTCTCTGGCGCCACCATTTTCACTAAGTTGGACCTCCGGAACGCGTACAACTTGGTGCGCATCAGAGAGGGCGATGAGTGGAAAACGGCCTTCATCACCCCTACCGGACACTATGAAAGCCTGGTCATCCCCTTTGGTCTCTGCAATGCACCCGCGGTATTCCAACAATTTATCAACGACATTCTCAGAGACATGTTAGGCCGCTGGGTGTTCGTCTACCTGGACAACATCCTCATTTACTCCCGAACCATCAACGAACACGTCCAGCACGTCAGGGCGGTCCTAAAGAGACTCCTCGCCCACCAAAACCCAGGAACGTGGTGGAGCGCTCGTGAAAAGCGCACTTTTCCAACTTACAGTATAGTAAGAAACTCTGTCTCCGCAGAAACTGGAAGTTGTGAGTCATTGGCCCCTACCCAAGACTCTCAAACAACTCCAGCGATTTCTCGGGTTTGCTAACTTCTACCGTCGCTTTATCCGGGACTACAGTACAGTTGCAGCCCCATTAATCAGCCCCTCCCAGCAGATGCTCTGGGGACCTGTGACTTCAGTTGTTCGATAGCTCAGGACTGGAATCTCCTACAGTCTACCTGAGCCTTCAGGAACAAACTGGACTCCTTTTAATTTTAATTTTAACACATCTCCTGTTACACTGAACTTCCAGGACACATTATTATGCTGATCAATCCCTGCTATCCGTTATCACCCAGATGAGGATGGGTTCCCTGTTGAGTCTGGTTCCTCTCAAGGTTTCTTCCTATTACCATCTCAGGGAGTTTTTCCTTGCCACCGTCGCCCTCGGCTTGCTCATCAGGGACAATCTTATCATTTTGATTCATACACATTTCATACAAACTTACTTCTTTTTATTGTGTAAAGCTGATTTGCGACAATGTCAATTGTTAAAACCGCTATATAAATAAAATTGACTTAACTTGACTGACATTAACCGCTCTGACTCGCCCCTCATCTCACCCCTTCCATCTCACCTCCACCGCCATCTCCGCCTTTGTCACATCTGTGCCACCTCAGTCCGGGAGAGAGAGAGATCGGGTTCACCGGATTACTGAGCCGGCGCTTTGTCCCCCCCTAGTGTGTCTACGTGTGTATTTGTTGTCATTGTTTAAATCAAATTAAGTTCACCTGTGTCTTCCCTGTGTGTCTCTATTTAGGCCGGCCGAACCCGTACACACCTGTCCGTTCACCGTCGTGCACACCTTGTTTTCTATGTCTAAGAGTCTTACAAAACTTGTTCGTATCTTCTCTCCCCCCAGGACTGAGGTATATCGGCAGGGCGAGGCTGGCAAGCGACCTAGTTCAAGGTCGCGGCTGAGGGAAGCTCAGCCATACTCCGTTCACGTTTATCTTTCCAGTGGAACTTTTGTATCTCATAAGGACGACGTCGTCATTACCAGCCTGCCTGCGTCATACCCAGCCTGGGGAGTGTTATTTTTGTTTGTTTTCTTTTGTGTTCCGTGTTTTTTCCTTATTTGAACTCCAATAAAGAGAACGTGTTTGTGCACCCTGCGTCTGCGTCCGCCTACAGTACTTGAGTCATGACAGATGAACGGACCCCACAGGACGCAGCAGGGATCCCCCTGCCCGAAGACGACCCCCCCAATGTACGAGTACCTCCGGTGCCAGCAACGGGAGATTGACGGCCTGGCGCGAGCGGTACACGACCTCGCCTGTAGCGTGAGTCAGCTCGCGACAGCCCGACCTCCCTCGTCTCCTACGAATCGACGCTCCGCGCCGTCCCCGCCCCGCCCGGCTCCTCCGGAGAGATACGCGGGGAATCCGGAAGGATGTAAGCGGTTCCTCATGGCCTGTGAGCTCTACCTCGCTGATTTTCCAGAGCTTGCTGAACAGAAGAAGATCAGCTTCATCACTCAGCAGCTCACCGGACAAGCCATGGACTGGGCCGCAGCAGTGTGGAGTGCGGGGGGGGACGCTACCACCAGGTACGATAGGTTCATCCACGCCTTTTGCGTGGTTTTTGACCATCCCGATCACGGCAGGTCGGGAGAACAACAATTGCTTAGGCTGAGGCAAGGCACCAACACTGTGGCCGACTACGCGGTCAAGTTCCGGATCCTAGCCGCGGAAAGCGGGTGGTGCGAAAAAAGCTTGTTAGCCAGGTTTCGAGAAGGACTGCAACCAGAGATCCACCTAGAACTTTCGTGCCGCGATACAGGCATGGATCTAAACGAGTGCATCAGCCTGGCTATCAAGTTGGACCAGCACCTCCGCGGCCAAGCACCCCGACCTGAACCGCGCGAGGGGGCGAACCCCGAGCCGATGGACATGAGCACGTCTCGCCTGTCAGCCCAGGAGAGGCGGAGGAGAATGACTGAGGGGTTGTGTTTGTACTGTGGGGGGGAGCGGCACCGAGTCAGCACTTGTCCCTTACTCAAAGTAACGTCTCACACACCACCGCGCACCCATCATCCTTTTTGTTTACAAGCTTTATTGTCTTTTAATAACTCTGATGTGTCTGTTTTCCCCCTTATAGACTCGGGTTCGGCCGGAAATTTCATCTCCCCATCTATCCTTTCCTCGCTGTGAGCTCCCGTGTCGAAGCTTCCGTTTCCGATCACAGTGAAAGCTCTGGATGGCAAACAATTAATTAATTCGCCCGTTGAATATATCTCCGCGACCCTTCAATTAGCTTTCCCCGGTCATACCGAGGAGCTAAAATTTTTTGTGCTGCCTCGGATGAACCAGTCCGTCGTGCTGGGCCTCCCATGGCTCAGCTTACATAACCCGAATTTTGATTGGGCCAGGTCACGCATCACATCTTGGGCACCGCGATGCGCTAAAACATGCACGCCGGCTGCATTGTCGGTCCTAACCACATCAATAGAGAGTCCGCAAGCCCTAGTTTCGGTTCAGGTGCCATCCGAGTACGTGAAATTCAAGGACGTGTTTAGTGTTAGGGCAGCCACACGACTTCCCCCTCACCGACCGTGGGACTGCGCGATTGAGCTCCTGCCGGGGAAAGCACCGCCTTGCGCACGCGTTTATCCATTGTCCGTGGTGGAGACCCGGGCAATGGAGGAATACGTGAGGGAGGCTCTCCAGCAGGGACTCATCAGCAGGTCCACGTCACCCGCCTCGGCAGGTTTCTTTTTTATTGAAAAAAAAGGCGGGGGTTTACGTCCCTGTATTGATTACCGTGGGTTAAACGCGGTCACAGTAAAATATAAGCACCCGCTGCCACTGGTGCCAGCCGCTATCGACCAACTCCGAGGCGCGTCCATCTATACCAAACTCGACCTCCGCAGCGCATATAATCTCGTTCGTGTTCGTAAGGGCGATGAGTGGAAGACGGCGTTTAGCACGACGTCAGGTCATTACCAATACATCGTGATGGCTTACGGACTGGTAAACGCACCTGCGGTGTTTCAGGGGTTCATGAATGACGTGTTCTGGGATATGTTGAACCGTTATGTTATAGTGTACCTGGATGATATCCTGGTATACTCGCGGTCATATTCCGAGCATGTCTCTCATGTGTCCGCCATCCTTTGTCGTCTGCGCGAACACGGGCTCTATGCAAAGGCGGAAAAATGTGAATTCCACAAGAGGGAGATTGCATTTCTCGGCTACCGCATAGGACCATGGGGGGTCGAGATGGAGGTGGCCAAGGTGGAGGCGGTACAACAATGGCCGGAACCACGGTCAGTCAAGGCGCTACAGAGCTTTCTCGGGTTCGCCAATTTCTATCGGCGGTTTATTCGGGGCTTCAGTACGATGGCAGCGCCACTCACAAGCTTGTTAAAAGGGAAACCGAAACTACTACCCGCGCTTTCACCGGAAGCGCGCACGGCATTCCAGCGCCATTTACCACCGCGCCTATATTAAAATTACCTAACCCAGAGAAGCCCTTTGTAGTCGAGGTCGATGCGTCGGAAGTGGGTATAGGAGCGGTGTTGTCACAACGCCAGGGCCATCCCGAGAAACTCTATCCCTGCGCCTTCTTTTCCCGTAAACTAACACCTGCCAAGCGCAACTTTGATATCGGCAACCGCGAACTGCTAGCAGTAAAAGCGGCGTTAGAGGAGTGGCGGCATTGGTTGGAGGGAGCTAAACACCAGTTTGTGGTACTAACTGACCATCGAAACTTGGAGTATATCCAACAAGCTAAAAGATTAAACCCTCGTCAAGCCCGGTGGGCGCTGTTCTTCACACGCTTTCATTTTTGCATAACCTATCGACCGGGATCTAAAAATAAGAAAGCGGATGCGCTATCCCGCTGTTTTCCGTTGCCGGATCAGAATTCGGACCCCGAACCTATCTTGCCCTCGTCACTCGTAGTGGCTCCGATCATATGGGACATCGACACGGAGATAGCTCAAGCGGCTCGGTCCAACCCCGTGCCGGAGGGCTGCCCCCCGGGTCGAACATATGTTCCGGAGACACTTCGCGAACGAGTGATAGTAGAGGCCCATTCTAGTCTAGCTTCGGGACACCCAGGCATCACACGCACACTTAGACTCCTGGAACCCAAGTTCTGGTGGCCTAAGATGCACAAAACCGTAAGAACAGTCGTTTTATCTTGTGCTGTCTGTGCAACAACAAAAAATCCCCGTTGTCTGCCCGTTGGGAAACTAATGCCCCTACCCACACCTAACAGACCGTGGTCACACATAGCAGTGGATTTTGTAACGGATCTGCCGGTGTCAAAAGGGTACACGACAGTCCTAGTAGTGGTAGATCGCTTCTCTAAGGGTTGTCGCTTCGTCCCGTTTAGCTCTCTCCCATCGGCCCTCCAGGTTGCGGAAACCCTATTCGAAACAGTGTTTCGCTGCTATGGTATCCCAGAGGACATTGTTTCAGATCGTGGTCCCCAATTTATCGCTAGAGTCTGGAAAGCTTTCTTCCAGAAATTGGGGACCACCGTTAGTCTAACGTCAGGCTATCACCCCGAATCTAACGGACAGGCTGAGCGGACTGTTCAAGAACTTGGGAAATACCTCCGGGCATATTGTAGCAGTCGACAACATGAATGGGCAGACTGGTTAATCTGGGCGGAATATGCCCAAAACTCATTGTGTCACTCTGCTACCGGCCTAACTCCGTTTCAGTGTGTGCTCGGGCATCAGCCCCCGCTCTGTCCGTGGGATGCCACTCCCACCGATGTGCCCATGGTGGATCAGTGGTTTAAAGGAGCGGAAACAGTCTGGGAAAATGCACACACTAAAATCTCCCAAGCGGTTCGTCGCTTTAAAAAATTCGCCGATAGACGGCGAGGGGAAAGTCCACCGCTCCAGGTAGGTGATCGGGTATGGTTCTCGACACGAGACCTTCACTTAAACCTTCCCTGTCACAAACTCACCCCGCGGTACATCGGTCCTTTCCCCATTCTTGCACAAATCAACCCCGTCTCATTTAAGTTACAACTCCCTCGTCATCTTCGTATTAACCCTGTCTTTTATGTTTCTCTTCTCAGGCCAGTGAACCGGGGCCCGCTAGACGGCGGCATCGCGAACCCATCTCTCCCCGGGGCTGTGGAAGTCGAGGGCGCCCCCGCGTTTAGAGTTAAGGAACTCCTAGACTCCCGGAGGAGAGGGGGGTCCCTTCAATATCTAGTAGATTGGGAGGGTTACGGTTCGGAGGAACGGAGCTGGGTGCCGGCGCGAGACATCCTAAATCGGGAACTCATTTCCGATTTTCACCAAGCTCGGCCGGATCGCCCGGCGCCGCGACCTCCGGGCCGCCCCGCCCGCCGGCTATCCCATCAGTCCGGTGGGCCCCTACTCCCGCCGGTGACGCGGAGAGAGCGCCCCCACCTCCCTCGGGAAGCCGGTCCTGGGGTGGGGGGGGTACTGTCACATCTGTGCCACCTCAGTCCGGGAGAGAGAGATCGGGTTCACCGGATTACTGTGTGTCTACGTGTGTATTTGTTGTCATTGTTTAAATCAAATTAAGTTCACCTGTGTCTTCCCTGTGTGTCTCTATTTAGGCCGGCCGAACCCGTACACACCTGTCCGTTCACCGTCGTGCACACCTTGTTTTCTATGTCTAAGAGTCTTACAAAACTTGTTCGTATCTTCTCTCCCCCCAGGACTGAGGTATATCGGCAGGGCGAGGCTGGCAAACGACCTAGTTCAAGGTCGCGGCTGAGGGAAGCTCAGCCATACTCCGTTCACGTTTATCTTTCCAGTGGAACTTTTGTATTTCATAAGGACGACGTCGTCACTACCAGTCTGCCTGCGTTATACCCAGCCTGGGGAGTGTTATTTTTGTTTGTTTTCTTTTGTGTTCCGTGTTTTTTCCTTATTTGAACTCCAATAAAGAGAACGTGTTTGTGCACCCTGCGTTTGCGTCCGCCTACAGTACTTGAGTCATGACAGCCTTCCACGATCTCTATCGCCGCTTCACTACTGCCCCCATCCTTCTTCACCCGGATGCTGACAAACCATTCGTTGTGGAGGTGGACGCTTCGGATGTGGGCGCCGGAGTCGTTCTCTCCCAGCGAGGTTCAGACCAAAAACTGCACACTTGCAGTTTTTTCTCCAAGAAATTTGACTCCACTCAGCAGCGATACGGAGTAGGGGACCGCGAGCTGCTGGCCATAAAGTGGGCCTTGGAGGAATGGCGACACTGGCTCCAGGGCGCCAGAGAGCCGTTCATCGTCTGGACCGACCATCAGAACCTCATTACTATCCGCACATTGAAACAACTCAACCCCAGACAGGCGCAGTGGGCATTGTTTTTCGAAAATTATAACTTCCACCTGTCATACCCCGCGCCTGTCCTACCACCCACCAAGATCCTTGCACCAATTAACTGGGATTTGGAAACGAGGGTTCGCCAGGCACAGACTGCGGAGACCGAACCAGCAGGTGTGCCGCCTTGTTGTCTCTATGTCCCCGACTCCGTCAAGACCGACGTCCTCCAATGGGGACACTCCTCCCCAATTTCTGGACACCCCGGAAGGCGACGCACGCTACTCTTCATTCAACGCGCCTTCTGGTGGCCAAATATGAGGAGGGACGTGGACAAGTTCGTCCAGGCGTGCCCAGTGTGTGCCAGGTCCAAGGACAGCAACCAGCCATCACCAGGGGAACTTCAGCCACTCCCAGTTCCCCGCCAGCCCTGGACACACATTGCCGTTGATTTCATCATGGGCCTGCCGGTTTTCGAAGGAAAGGACACCATCCTCACCATCGTCGACCGGTTCTCCAAAGCTGTACACCTGGTGGCCCTCCCCGGTCTCCCATCACCCAAAAGGACAGCTGAGCTGATATTAGAGCACGTAGTCTGCCTGCATGGGTTCCCAAAGGACATCGTCTCGGACAGGGGGCCCCAGTTCACCTCCCGGTTCTGGAAGGCCTTCTGCCGTCTGATCGACTCCACCTGCAGTCTGTCCTCCGACTACCACCCACAGACTAACGGTCAGACGGAGCGAACCAACCAACAACTGGAGTGCTACCTGAGATGCTTTATTGCTGATCGTCAGTGCTCCTGGGCCCGCTACCTCATATGGGCTGAGTTGTCTCACAACCTCCATACATCCTCTGCCAACAACCTCAGCCCGTTCGAGGTGCGCTACAGTTTCCAACCTCCGATGTTTGACCATCAAGAACCGGAGGTTGAAGTACCGTCGGCCCAACAGTTGGTTCACCGGTGTCGACGGCTCTGGAGACGAGCAGACAACAACGCCATCCGACTTGCTAACACCCGCTACACCTTCAACATCGCCGTCGACACCCACCGGGATGAATGTACCAAGTAGGTGACAAGGTATGGTTAGCAACAAGAAATTTACACCTGCAGACAGAATCACAGAAACTATCATAGTTATCATACCATACCGCATCAACCTCCGAATTAACCCTGTCACCTACCGGCTCCAGCTGCCTGCGGCGCTCCGGATCCACCCGGTATTCCACACATCTCAACTTAAACCCTTCACTACGTCACCCAGGGTTTACCATCCACGCTACAGAGCTAACTGCTAGTCTTCTGGTTCATCTCCGGTTAGTTCGTGACAACCCTGTTGTAAGATTGGTTGCTAGGCTGTAGGCTGTGGTATTGTTGGCTTTGTAAGCAGCATCCCTATGTCTTAAAAGGTGCCTAACTTTGTTATCCAGCCAGGGTTTTTGATTAGGAAACCCATGAAGTTTGTTAACAGTGGTTACTTTTTAAATTTAAAAGGTTTTATATTATAGCACTAATGAGGTATGTTATACTGATCACGGTCTGTATCAACAAAAAGGCTCCAGTCAGTGCATTCAAAAAGACTTGTAGTTGTTCTGTTGCTACCTCAGGCCATACTCTAACTTTTCTCTGCTAGTTGGCTCAACACTAATGATGAGTGGTTTACAAGCTGGCAACATTAACAGAGAGGTGATTAGGGTATGGCATAAATGAGGGTATGATACTGCCTTGTATTCATTGATCATGTTTGTCTAGACATAGTCTATTTTGGTAATGCTCCTTTACATTTAACATTCTGATAAAAACTACATATAACTGACTTGAGATTAGCCTGATTAAAAAAATCTTCTGCAACAATAAGGGCTGCTTCAGGGTGGGAGTCTGTTGTTCACTGATAGCTTGTAGCAGATCCAGTGCTTGTCTATGGAATAAAATCACTGTCCAAAATAATTGTGTGTAAAACAAAGAGTTGTGTGTAATTCTGTGTTTTGTCCGAGTTGGATTCCAAAATCTACGGCCACGACAGCTTACAGATACGATATTTTGTGTGTTTGTTACAGTACAACTCTGAAATACACGACTCTGACCATTAACAGACACAAAACTCGTTTTTACAACTCCTCTGTTACACGGACGAATTGCATAATTACGCCCATGAATGTAGTGTGTTACACCACTGTCAAAAATACATCATCTAGGCCACATGCTCAGGACTATCCGAGGGAAGAGGATTCATACATGTTTAAGAGAAGTAAAATTACAGAGATGCAGGTAAGATTTTAGGAGTTTAAAATGCTGGCAGGGCGCATGCGCCGAATCGATTCCTCTTCCTTCGGATAGTAACGCCTGTACACATGGACTTGATGACATATTTTTGACAGTGGTTTAGCACACTACATTCATGGGTGTAATTTTGCAATTCGTCCGTGTAACAGAGGAGTTGTGAAAGCGAATTTTGTGTCTGTAAACGGTCAGAGTCATATATTTCAGAGTTGTACTGTAACAAATACACAAAATATTGCATCTGTAAGCTGTTGTGGCTGTAGATTTTGGAATCCAACTCGGACAAAACACAGAATTACACACACATCTTTTTTTTTTTTACGCACGATTATTTTTACAGTGATTTTATTCCATACTGTCCAGCATTAAAATGTGAATGGAATGTAAGCAGTGATCACAGAATCACAAAAAAATGTGTAGAGAAGGAGAAAAGAGAAGGTGTACAAAAGGGCCAGCATTTCACCATGATATATTCCTCATCATGTATACAGAGTTTATATTTGTGAGAGTTTGTGAACCATTGACATTTATTTTGGCGTACAGTATGTAAAATTGATTATCTGGATGATCAGAGTGTCTTACAAAAAGTACTTTGAAGTTTTCATCATTGGATAGATACTATGTTACTAACTAAGTGCCATCAGTCAAACACATTGGATTTTTTTTATTATTGTTTTTTTTTTTATAAAGGTGGCAGGGGGGAATTAGTCCAAGTCCAAGAAACAAATATGTCTTAAGTCGTCGTTTAAAGATAGCCAAAGACTCAGATGTACGGACATCTAGATGACTCAGATGTACAGACATTAATTCCATCACATAGGCACCAGAATAAAAAAGAGTCTGGGTGCTGGGCCATTTTTAGCCTTGTAGGCAAGCATCAGGGTTTTGAATTTGATGCGGGCAACTAAAGGAAACCAGTGCAGGCAGTGGAGAAGTGGGCTGGTGTGGGAGAACTTGGGAAGGTTCAATTCTACTGCACATTTCACTCTTTTAAAAACTAAATTAAGCTTCATTAGGAATTAGCATTTTTAGAATCTGTCAGCACTACATACAAACGATGTGTTGAAATGGTCCAATAAGAAAGTTTGCCAAAATTAAGCTTTTATCAGAAAGTACTCATTTGTACACACCAGTCATTAGGAGAAGATATTATCATCACTTCAGTCATTATGGTTCAGGTTGTTCAGAAAATACTAGTCATAAAAACTACTTGTGGTTGTCACATATCATTACAAGCTATAGAAAATGTGCCAGTGAAATTCACAAATAGGTTGGCTTAGTATTTTACTCAATCTCAACATCTGACTGAAAACATGCTTGCTGCATAACAGTAATACACACAAATGTGATTTTGTTTGTTTAGCATATACCTTGCGAATGTGGGTAGAGTCAGGTATAGTTGTTCAGATAAAACATTGATAAAACAGCTTACACCAGTGAGCTATATTGTAGTAGAATACTGTAGTTAGTTGGATAAATACCACAACACATTTTAGCCACATTTTCATATGAAATAGAACCAACATACATTAAATACTATGATGATGGTTTTCCTAGTTATATTTAAATGAATAAACACATAACTGAAGGGAAATTAAATTCAAAATGTAAATTTTAAATTTAATATACAACATGATAAAATAATGTCTTAAGCCATGGCCTTAATGCAAGGATAATTATGTGACTAGGCCTGTTCACTAGTAAAGGTAAAGGACATTTCCACACTCACACTGTGATAAGAACTCACAGGATTGGGAATAAACACCCATGTGGCCATAAGATCATTTGTTAGTGACACTAATGCAAAAATGCAGTGTTTTGCTTGCTTCATTTGGTAAAGCCTAAGCTCAGCAATATTATGTAGGAATAAAATGAAGTCAGCTGATGACCTGAATGTATTGAATGTTATTCAAGTTATCCCCTCGAAGGATTTTTTTTTCTCCCTGATGGCACAGACATATTCCAATACTCAAATTGTGGAAGAGTGGTTCTAGAAGCATGATGATTATATTCTTCTCTTCCGGTTTCTCTCATCTAACTTTAAATGTCCATTTCCCTTTCTGCCCCACTTTTTTTTCTCTTTATGCATTTTTATTTCACTATGTATGTACTAAATGTAGGTACAAATGCTAATGTTCATTTCTCTTACGCCCTGCATAAATATCAGACTGGTTTTGATCCTTCCTTCACTCCATTCATTGTATCTTCCTCTGAAAAAAAATTACTTTGCCTTTCCAACCTAAAATAATGACAATAACACAGAGAATAATGAACAAACACAGACACACATCCTTACATGCTCACACACAGATATACCATCTTATTTCACCCTGGCCAAAAAAAAAGGAAAGAAGGAGTGCACAGCACACGCACGCACATGTACATCTTCTGGGCCCTGGGGTCATCCATGTGTACAGTATGTGTGTGTGTGTGTGTGTGTGTGTGTGTGTGTGTGTGTGTGTGTGTGTGTGTGTGTGTGTGTGTGTGTAAACACATACATACACATAGAGTGTTAGGGGGGGTGATATAAAAACACATTTTTATATCATACTGTATATAATGTCATTCACCCAATCTACAATAATAGAGGGCCACTGAATGGAGTTCAAGTCATCCAAGCACATACCAGTCAGTATGTGCTTGGATGCATCATATCTGAAGGAAGGACTCATCATTCCTGTGCTTGGTTAAGGAATGGGTGTTAATATGAAACATTACATTGATTTAGTATTTCACTTAGCAATATTGTTCATGAAGTACAAAAACATTAAACCATACAATCTGTAGCTTTTTGAGGATTTAAAAAATTTTCTTTAACTTAATCACTTTTCTCTGGATACAGAGTTCACCTCTGGGAACAATGGACAAAAGGCATGGATCATCCCCTCAGGTAACCATGCACATGAATGCTCACACAATTATCCACACCATAATATTATTATTCATACTGTATCCAGTCCACATAATGGCATGTTTTATAGAGTTGGGAGAAAAGTGGAGAACCAAGAACCAAGAGGAGAACATCTGAAATTCAAACTGGGGCCCTGCAGCTGTGAGGCGGCATTATTACCAGCTGCAGTACCATGCTGCCCACTACAGGAATTCCTACATTAAATATTTTGTCTTTTATGTTTACAAGACTTTATATAAATCCTTATTTTATTTTATTTATTTTATTTTATTTATTAACACTTCTAGCAAGACAAGATATTATTGGATCTCTTGAATTTTGTAAAGTTTTGCATGAATATCAAACAGTTGAGAGTTCAGTTGGAGATGCTGGAGTACTTATGAAATTTTAACAATAGATTACCTGTCATTTGAGAATACATAAAAATTGTGGATTATGTATTTATTTGTTTTAGCCATAATCTGTGGCCTTCTAGGATATGTGATCAGTCTACAGAAAGAAAATTTTGCTAATGGCCAAAGTTCTTTGTTAGCAATTAAGGTTTTCTACTTTTGCCAAGGACAAATTTGACTTTTTTTCATTCATATTTATTCTTTCTATAAGTCTGGATTTGTTTTTATTACTATAATCAGGTCATACTAATTGAAATCAACTTAAATATAATCTGATTACATATATTTACTTTATCAGTATCAGATTTTATCTATTCTTTTCTCTAGATGCCCAAATGGAGTATATTAAAAGGTAATATACAGTGAGAGCAGATTGTCTGACTGAATTTTAAAAGAAAAAACAGATTCAAATTACCATCTTTCTAAGAAATCTTAAAATGCCTTTTTGCAATAATAATTGCAGAAAAACTATTGAATACCAGGTTCTATAGGGTGAGGAACAGTGGCTCAGGAGGTAGCACTGTTTCCTTCCATCTCCAGGGTTGGTGGTTCAAATCTCATTTCAGTCTGTGTGCATGTATGTTCTTCCTGTGCTATGTGAGCTTCACATGTGTACTCTGGCTTCTCCCAAAATCTAAAGACATATCCCCATCCAAAGAGATGCACTGTAAGTTGATTGTTGTTTCCAAAGTGCCCATAGTCTGTGATTAGTTGTGTGAGTGAGTGTGCTTCTGCCCTCTGATCAGTCCTCAATCCCTCCAACAAAAAAGTGAGCAAATTTTGATTTACAGAGCAATAAGTCCTTCCTTCAGATATGATGCATGAGCTGACAAAGTAGAAGAAATGAGATGATACCACTCAGAAGGAAAATGATACCACTCAGGAAGAAATAAAAGTAAAAAAAGCAGTAAAACGTCCCCAAAGCTAAGAAGAACAAATGCTTGAAATTGCATACATTGGGTACTGAGGGTTAAATGTAGCCACACAGGACCTTTCACGCTGCCTATTTTACATAACTATTACATAGTTATCTTATGATCTAACATCATTGCTTGTGAAATGCAAAAAAAAAAAAAAAAAAAAAACCCTGGAGGCTTTTGGTGGCCATGCAAAACAGAGCATTAGCAACCATGTGGCTAGTGGTGGGATCTATGTCCAAGATCCAGCTTGGACGATGCTGAAGAAGGAGCTCAATCGGCCTAATGGCTTTGGATCTGAAAGTGAAGCAGCCATCAGATGCTGTCTTCAGTTGCTCTGTGGAGGCCTCCCCATCTTCCCCTGGCTTCATGGGACCTCATACAAAAAATACCACAAAACAAACCATTTGCCCATTATCCAGGTGTCACAATATAGGTGTCACAGTATATATACTGCATTCTGGTCCCAATATAACATGCCTTCCAATTAAAGAATGAAAGAGCTCTGTGACTCAATAAAATAGCCAGAACATTATTGCATTATTACACTTACACTGTAAACCCGATTAAGTTGGCAAAACTCAAAATATTTGAGGTAATCATTTGAGGTTACATAAAATGTTTTAAGTAATGATGTTTCCAATTTTAAGTAAACAACTATCAATTTTTGAGTTTGTTGAACTTGTTGCAAATCAAATAAATTGTTGCTGCAAATGTTGTAAGTTTTAGAATGTTTTTTTTATATTTTGGATTCCTTTTTCAGTAGCTTTCATTCATACTTTATCTTTCTCCCTTTTTATGAACCCACACCACTGTTTTCAGATCAGGAGTCATATTGCCAAAGTGAAGCCAAGGAAATGCTATAAACTGAGCTAGTCTCCTGTTAGCTAATTGAAATTCATGCAATGGTGGGATTAGTGGTCATACCTCATTTAATACATTATTATACATATCAATATTTCATTAATGCAGTATCTAATTTAACAAAACAACATCTCAAGTGTTGTTGGCTTGAATTTATTTTAATGCAATATGTAAAGGAATTATTAATTACCACAAATGGAAAAGCATTCCATGTTGCCCAATCCACACTCCACAATATTTTCCCCCTGCTCTGGTTTTAAAGTACTTCGGACACAAAATGGCAATGCCTAGAGTGAGAGAGTGTAAATAAGTATGATGTGTATTTGTGTGGATGACATTTCCCTCCTATACACACAGTGAGTTTGTGGCTTGTGAATTGTCAACTAGTGAACAAAGTCTTCTGAGAGATCATATGCTATACCCACCAACAGTGATAGCTTGAATGACTATACCATTCATACAAGAACAATATCCTTCCTCTCCCTCTACCACCACCACCACACAAACACCAACCCCAGAGAGTACAGTAAAAGTAAAGAGCATGGTTGGACACATGTAAGCAAGAAGACATAGCTGTCTACTGACCTCTCTGCAATCATAGAGCAGTAGGAGACCAGAAGCACATTCACACATCATGCACTTCACCAAGCGTAATACACACATATAATATCAGGTTATTTATATCAAACTAAAACTTAATTCTGATGCTACACTGGGCACAGGCTTGTCACAAATAGGGCAATGTAGGATTGGAAAAGCACCACAATTGTATGAATCTTTATTGATTTTGGTACAGGCAGGTTGTAGGGTCAGAATTTTGACCCCATTGCATGAATTCATGGACCAATCGTGTTACCAATTCCTGCTGATAGTGGTGTTGTCCTGGAAAACTACTTTAAAATAAATAAATGTGTGATTATTTGTCACCTCCATGATGTCCAAGATAACATGCAATATCAAGAAACTGAGATTAGTAATACTTTTAGTCACATCTGTTAAGGTAAATATCAGTTGAACTTTTATATAAGTATAACTTTTAACAAGCCTGAGTGTTATTGTCATTTCTCAAATCAACTAATCACATTGTGCGCTTACATCTGTGCTGAAATAATAACTGATTTATTCAGTAACTTTTGTCCTGTTCGCTATTTTAGCAATTTTTTTGATTAGAGTTCAGACATTACAATTTGGCTGCCAATTACAGCAGTACTACAGCATTTGGGATAATTTGACAGCTGGTATTTAGACTGTTTACAAAATGAATCAAGACAATACATATACACATGCACATTTTTCGGTGGCTACCAAGAAACATTCATTCACTATATAGCAGAGCCGATGGAAAATTTTCAACGCTTTTACGTTATTCTCATTTGTATTGTAAGATCTTTGACTTGGGTCACACCACAGACACGAGATGAGGTCTTATGGGAAAAGTGTTGTTTTATTTAGGATAATGGGGAAGAAGGAAGGGTACTGAGGAGGGAGAAAGGAAAAGAAGAGATGAAAAGACGTGATTGTTGTATTTGCGGGTCTAGGCAGTGGCTGGGCAGGGGCACTTGGCTAGCAAGCAGTAGCAGAGACTGAGTGGCAGAGTGCGTTGACATGGTCAGCGGTTCCTGAAGATCCTTCATTGAAGCTGCAGAGATCAGAACATGTTTTCTCGGGGCTGCGTTGCAGGCTGACACTTGACAGGTGAAAGCAATGCTGTGGCGGCTGATGCAAGTCTTTGCTTGGCTTCATACAATGCAGCGATCAAACGGGGGCATTTAACACATCTGCCTGTGAAGTTCCCAGAGTGTGTGGCTTCACCCTTTATACATGCCACTTTTGTTTGTTCAGGTAGATCAGCAGTGTTCCATCTGAATGCCTTTACGCTGTGAGCGCTATCAGGTGGGACAGATGACATGGTGCGACACGGGTCACTTGTTGAGACATTAAGCTTGAGCAGGTCACAGGTTGGCACTCTGTCCTTTCACTTTTATCCAGAAAGCTCAAACGGATATAATCCTGGCACGAATAAAAAGAAGAACGGCGGTATTGCACGTTTGGGCTTGTGCACCAACTGTGTTATTGCAGCTCTTCAAGCTGGTGCATCAAAAGCATTGCATGTTCACCTTTTAAAAGGTGCCATGCCACTCACATGTGCAGAATCGCCCTTGTTGGCGGCTTTAGAGTGGCAGAGTGGTTTCTCCTGGTCAGCGGGTCTTGTGAGCTTTTAATATATTGAATGTGACAAAGAGCATGGTAGCCTTCATGATTCTCATATGGTTTGGAACAAACAACAATCTGGCCACCCAGTCAAACTGAGTAACTGGGAATAAAGAACCTTAGTCAGACAGTTAACCAAGAACCCAATGGTCAGTATAAATTAGATACTGAGTTTCTTTGTAGAGATGGGAGAGCCTTACAAACGGACAACCATCTCTGCAGCACTCCACCAATCAAGCCTCTATGGTAGAGCAGCCAGGCAGAAGGCACGCCTCACTTAAAACCCCATGACAGCCTGCTGAGATTTTGTGAAGAAAACCTGTGAAGGACCCTCATTCCATGAAAAACAAATTCTTCTGGCCTAAAGATACAATTCCCCAATGACATGTGAGGAGGAATTCAGGCACCTCGCATCACCTTTTTAAAACCATCTTTATACTCAAACACGAACACGATGGTGGCAACATCACAGTGTGCAGAGGTTTTCTGCAACTGATATAATTAAAAGCTCAGTGACATGTATAATGATCTGCAGAATATTTATGCTTCAGTCCTTTTTTTACTCATGGCATTGTGTTCATGTAAAACATATAAGCAGCGTCTAAAAATAATATTTCATCTTTTCACATTTCATGTATTTGTTTGTTTTTATTGTCATTGCCAGGTAATGTATATCTCTGTACCTTTTAAATGTGTTTTGAGTCTGGCATTCTCCTCTATGAAATATAAATGTATATAAACTTATAAACAGTTGAAAAAATGCAGTCTGGACAGATGATTTTATTTATATCAAAAAATGGTTTCTATTATATCATGTGGACAGCCTGGTATGTGTGTCACTTACAGTACCTGGGGAAGAGATGGCACATCATGGATTATGAGAAGAGGCCAAGCCAGCAGAGATAGAATAATGTGCTTTATAATGTTAGGCTGGGAAACCAATATACTATTTGTATATGACACTTAATGTGAGTAAAGATGAGTGGGTAAATGTGTGATAAAATTTGTGTATGTGTAAATTAGTAGAATTTAATGGCCTGTCTATCCAGTATCCCTCACCACATTAGGGCACCACAGTATTTACAGCACCTCATCAGTTTGATAACAACAACCACAGAGGCCGAAAGTTGATGTGATCCTTTAACAGCCAGTTCTGATTTGTGTTAAAGTCCTAAACCTTGTTCCTGAATTCAGAAAAAAGAAAAAAGGTCAGAGCCTGTTTTTGTCCCACTAAGCAGGCAGCGATCGATGAAGCCTAATGTTCTTCCTTCGTAACTTTGTTGTCATGGCTGGTTAGAAAATCAAAAGAGTATTTATAGCGACCATTTTCCTCTGGCCGTGCTTTGAAACTGGGAGATGAAAAGCTGAGCGCCAGCGGATCTTTTTGCCCCCGCATTCTCCATCATTTAAATTGGCATCTTTCCACCTCCTTCTCCCTGGTGCTTTTTTTCCCTGAGATTCAGATTTTTTTTTGTCTGCATTTAAAGCCAAGAACTAATTTAGGTAAAATGTGGCCATCTAATCATGTTTTTAAGCAAGACATGAAGTCAGAAATCAAAGCACCAGCTCTGCAGAGGCTGGTTGCAGATTATGAAATGGTGCCTCTGGGAGGTAATTAGGTCTTCGCAGGGACAGAAGGACACAAAAGCATAGAGATCATAAAAGTCATAACTTAGCTGGGTTCCTGGGAAAATGTCAGAAAAGAAACTAGGCCAATCATGTTGTCAAAACATCAACATCTCAGCGGTGTTATTTAGTAGCACAATTATAGTGTAATAAATGCGTTATAATACATGAACAGGCTGTGAAGAACATATAACATAACATAATCCACAACAGTTCAACAGCTTCAACTTGTTCCTTGCTGGTTTTTGAGATATATATATATATATATATGAGCCAAGATAAAAATAATAATCATAAAATTTCTGGATCAGGATTCCAGGTCTGATGTTTTAATTTACTCTGAACAGATGCTAATAAATAAATAACTCTTTTCTGTACTGGTGTCCAGGTAGTTAAATGACATTACATTTTGAATACCTAAGCTCCTTCATGTCTTTCAGCACAGACTGAGGAACTGTCTCAAGCATAGGCATGAACAAATACTAAATGTATGCAAATATCTTATCTCAAATGTGTTCTTTTATAATTTACTTTATTGTACTTCAGTATAATCCACATCACAGATTCACTTTGGTAATAGCTTTTTCAGACTCCTTTCTACAGCTTTCCTGCTCGAACTGGAATATATATTATTGTCCGGGTAGACAACAAAGCATTTCTGTATGACACTCTGGATAAGTTATAATTAAACTTTCAAAGGAGTAAAGCTGTGTTGGAGTGGCAGATCTGATAAATTTGCGTACAATCAAAAAGTCATGGAATGACTGCTAATTTTTGAGAGAGAGAGAGAGAGAGAGAGAGAGAGAGAGAGAGAGAGACAGAGAGACAGAGAGAGAGGAATGATATTTGATTATATTTGTCATCTTGACACATTCAGACTCAATCCAGCATATGACTTGGATTCATGGCTACATCTGCACCACCACAATTACCTTCTATTGCGCATCTGATGCCACACACACACACACACACACACACACACACACACACACACACACACACACACACACACACACACACGCATGCACAAACATGCACACACACTCACAAACACACTAGGCAGAAGCCTTACGGCAGAATTTTGCATTATGATAACAGATCCATGCAGGATAGAGTGAATTGTAGCTCATTTTTCTGCCCTTCTACAAACCTGACAAGTATAACTGCCAGCAAGACAAAATACACACACACACACACACACACACACACACACACACACACACACACACACACACACACACACACACACACACACACACACACACACAAAGAGAGAGAGAGAGAGATTCCGTTATTCGGTTTGAGTGCAACGCCACTACAATATTGTCAATGTTATTGAAGCCATGTACCAATTTTGCATGTCTAATCAAAGAGGTGAGTTAGGAGAGACTGTGAATTTTAATCCCATTAAGCTAAGGCCTTATTATTGCTAGCTTGATAATATTATGCTCCTCTATAGACCACCAACATATAGTTTATTTAGACAAAATCTAGAAATATTGGTTGCGTTGGTTTAAGAGTTAAACGTCACAACACATTTTGATTACTGGCATGCAAGCATTATTTCTAGATTTAAACACATTATTTCACATGCCCTTTATGGTCCCATTTCACCTCCCTGTGCCTTCCTAGCAGTTCTCTCCTACTGTCCTATTTTCTCCAAAGAGGGCCTTTCTCACGCTTTGGGAACCATTTGTGTGGCCTATAAAAGGTAAAGCATAAAACAAGTCAGTAGCAGTGGTACTTTACAGTAGCCTGTTCATACTTTGAGTTATGTAAATGTACCCCTTAGAGGTACAAACCTGGTCATTTTAATGCATCTTTAATGTGTTTCAAAGATACCATACACTCCAACAACAAGCTCCAGTGAGTAGTTACAAAGGATATACACATGACTAAACCACCCCAGTGACAGGTTTTTGTTGCCATACATATACAGTACCTTTTTTTTTTTTTTTGCTGAAAATGAAGGTAGTGATAAAGACTCTTGGAACAGAACACTCTTGAGTTACTTCTTTGTAGTTTAAAGGTTTAGTATGAAGCTTGTTCAGCAATTTACAACCACATGCACAGTAGTTTACAAAACATGAAGTGGTCAAGGTCCGGGATAGGGGGGGGGGGGGGGGGGGGGAGTTAGCATTCATGGCTTGTCCTATGAGAGTTTTATGGTTGGATACAACGGCTAAAATCATACACTGCTTATCAAACATATACAAATCGGCAAACAGGATCATAGACAAAAGGAATCAAACACATACAAATCAAATAAACTGGGCAAAGCTCAAAACTCAAAAAGCAAACATTTAACAAATGTTCTTCAAAGTGACAAGACTTCGAAGTGTTCAAGGTGAGATTTCAAGAATCATGTTCAAGCGTCTTATTGTTGTACACATTATTGTGTGTGTATTTTGTCTTTGTCTTGCTGGCAGGTGTTAAACTCTAATGCTCAAAGTAATTTAACATATTGAGTACTGTTAACTTAAATAATTACAATTAGTTCAAATTAATAAACCTTGATGAGTATTTAGAACTTTTTGGTATTTATGAGTTTGTAGAAATTAACTAACTTTCAATTAATTTTAAGTTAGCTGAACAAGTTTGATATTTTAAGCAACAGTAACGGTCTCCTTGAAGTTCCACCAACAATCTTTCAGCCTAATCATCAATGCACACATAAACTGCTCACAATTTTTTTGATCAAGATGGTCAAATGGCGGTTTGGTCTGTCTTCGCTTTATGATGTAAGTATAATATACAAATCTGAGGATCCTAAAGTTGATGTCTTCATTATAACACAACATATTATGCCCAGTATTGTGTAGGTTCCCTTGTGCTGCTTGGGCAGCTCTGTCTTCTGATTGTCGACAGTTTGGTGCTGTCACGAGCAACCGGAGGATAGACACAACAGCCTTAGCAGTTAGCCCGTGTAGCGTGGATGGTAAACCCAAACACGGAAGTAGCGCGAGTAGGCAGGATAACCACGCGTTTATCTAAGAACTCTCTTACGCGAAGAGCAAGGATCTACACAAATAAACCCGCGTTCTAGCAACACACTCAATCAAAGAAGCAACCCGAATCGGTGAGTACTCACAGAATAGTTGGCGAAGCGTCGGCAAAGGCATGGGCGAACTCAATGACTGAGCAATGTGAAGCGCCATTTTGTCTCCTTTTATGCTTCCTGGTTCACAACCGTCCTACTTCCGGGTCCTAGTGCCAGTCGTGTTACGAGTGTGCATGACAGTACCCCCCTGTTCAGGACCGACTCTCGACGGTCGTGGGGGGGAGGATACCCGACGACGGTAGTCCCGGATGAGTTTGGGGTCTAGGACGAACCGAGCCGGAATCCAAGATCGCTCCTTGGGACCGTAACCTTCCCAATCGACCAGGTACTGGAACCCTCTGCCCCGAGGACGTGAATCAAGGATCCGGCGAACGGTGTAGGCAGGACCACCCTCAATGATACGGGGAGGAGGAGCAGGGTGGGTGGGTTGGAACCATGGGTGACGTCGTGAAGGGTTTCAGTTGTGAGATGTGGAATACCGGGTGGATCCGGAGCGCCGCAGGCAGGTATAGCCGGTAGATGACAGGATTAACACGGAGGGTGATACGATACGGGCCGATGAATCTGGGTGAGAGTTTTTTGGATTCCGTGTAGAGGTGTAGGTTTTGTGTGGACAGCCATATCTTGTCACCTGCGTGGTACAATCGTCCCGGAGGGTGTCGATGGCGATGTTGTAAGGTGTAGGCCCCCTGTCCGAGATGATGTCCTTTGGGAACCCATGCAGACGGACTACATGCTCTAATATCAGCTCGGCTGTCCTTTTAGCTGACGGGAGTCCGGTGAGGGCCACCATGTGCACAGCTTTGGAAAACCGATCCACTATGGTCATGATGACGTTCTTTCCCTCGGAGACCGGCAGGCCCGTGATAAAATCAATGGCAATGTGCGTCCAGGGTCGACGGGGAAGTGGGAGTGGCTGGAGTTCCCCTGGTGTTGGTTGGTTGGAGGTCTTGGCCCTGGCGCACACTGGGCACGCCTGGACGAACTCCTCGATATCCTTGGTCATTGAGGGCCACCAGAAAGCGCGCTGAATGTATTTAAGGGTGCGCTGCGTGCCTGGGTGCCCCGACAGTGGCGAGGAGTGACCCCACTGGATGACGTCGGCTTTGATGTTCCCGGGTACGTAGAGTCGTCAAGGCGGCACACCTGCCGGTTCGGTTTCCGTGGCTTGTGCCTGGCGAACCCTCGTCTCCAGTTCCCAACGGAGTGGGGCGATGATCTTGGAAGATGGCAGGACAGGCGCGGGGTCTGCCCGGGGGACATTTTCCTCATGTTGTCGAGAGAGAGCGTCGGCTTTCATGTTTTTTGACCCCGGGCGGTATGATAGATGGAAGTCATAGTGCTCGAAGAACAGAGCCCACTGCGCCTGCCTTGGGTTGAGTTGTTTCAAATTCCTGATGGTGATGAGGTTTTGGTGGTCGGTCCAGACGATAAATGGTTCTCTGGCGCCCTGGAGCCAGTGTCGCCATTCTTCCAATGCCCACTTTATGGCCAGCAGCTCGCGGTCCCCTACCCCGTATCGCTGCTGAGTGGGGTCAAATTTTTTGGAGAAGAAACTACAAGGGTGTAGTTTCTGGTCTGGACCCCGTTGGGAGAGAACAGCCCCAGTGCCCACATCTGAGGCGTCCACCTCCACAATGAACTGTTGGTTAGCATCTGGATGGAGGAGAATTGGAGTGGTGGTGAATCGATGGCAAAGTTCGTGGAATGCGGTGATAGCAGTGGAGTTGAGTTGAAAGTGATGAGATGATGGGCGAGTCAGTGCGGTTAAAGGTGCTGCGACTGTACTGTAGTCCCGGATAAAGCGACGATAGAAGTTCACAAACCCAAGAAACCGTTGAAGTTGTTTGAGAGTCTTGGGTAGGGGCCAATGACGTACAACCTCCAGTTTCTGCCATGGCCACACTGTGGGGCGAGATGACAAAGCCCAGGAACTTGGTGGAGCGCTTGTGAAAAGCGCACTTCTCCAACTTACAGTACAGTCGGTGGGCGAGCAATCTCTTGAGGACTGCCCTGACGTGTTGGGTGTTTTCTTCGGCGGTGCGGGAGTAAATCAGGATATCGTCTAGGTAGACGAATACCCATTGGCCCAACATGTCCCTGAGAACATCGTTAATGAAGTGCTGGAAAGCCCCTGGAGCATTACAGAGTCCAAAAGGGATGACCAGGCTTTCGTAATGTCCAGTCGGGGTGATAAAGGCTGTCTTCCACTTATCGCCCTCTCTGATACGCACCAAGTTGTAGGCGCTCCGGAGGTCCAACTTTGTGAAAATGGTAGCACCAGCAAGGGCGTCCAGGGCTGAGTTGGTAAGAGGCAGCGGGAGTCTGTTTTTTATGGTGATGTTGTTTAGCCCCCGATAGTCGACACAAGGGCGTAAGTCGCCCGAATTTTTCTTTACGAAGAAAAATCCCGCGGCGGCGGGCGAGGAGGAGGGTCGGATGGTACCTTGGCGGAGAGCGGATGACACATACTCCTCCATCGTCCGCGTCTCGGTGGTGGAGAGAGAATATAGATGGATGCGGGGTGGAATGGAGCCTGGCCGTGCGGGCGATGAGGAGGAAGGTGGTTGGCACATTTCTTACAAAAGACTTCAGCCAGGTCCTGATATGCAGTGGGGATGGCGTTGGTGTCAACATCAGGGGCGTCGGACTCCCTAGAGCACGTCCCAGCCGGCGCCCGTAGGCAGAGTTCGAGGCAGGTCGGCCCCCATTGTAGGATCCCGTTTTGAGAGCAGGAGATGAGAGGGTCATGTTGAAGTAGCCAGGGATATCCGAGGATGATGGGTGGTGATGAGATATAGGTGAGGTGGAAGCGGATTAATTCTTGGTGTTGATCAATGGTGAGGGTGATGGGTCGAGTCTGGGTGGTGATAGGGCTGGAGGAAAGGGGCCGGCCTTCGACGGATGTTACTCGAACAGGCTGGGATAACTCTTCAGTTTCCACCCCCAACTTTTTGGCATAGGAGGAGTCAATAAAGTTTCCAGCGGCACCGGAATCGATGAACGCAGAACTTTGTATAGTATAGTATAGTCTTTATTGTCATTGCAACAAGTACAACGAAATGTTAAGTGCCATTCGTCAATGCAAAAAAAAAAAAAAAAACACCACACACACACACACACACACACACACACACACACACACACACACACACACAACATACATTTTATTATTGCACGATCCACAGTTGTATATATTATTTTGCATTAACTGCAGAAAAATGCATAATAATTTAATCTTATTGCACAATATTTGAACCTTTTTTTATAGCAGCATTAAGTAGGTTTAAAAACTGTTTTTATATCTACTGGTTCTGGTTTGTAATGCTCTATACCTTCTGCCCGATGGCAGTAGATCAGTAGCCACGTTCCCTCCGGTCCTCCAGCACTGCTCGCCTCGTCCCACCATCTCTCAGGGATCGAGGGCGGCATTCATCCAAACTCTTTTCTGTTCTGGCACCTAGGTGGTGGAACGAACTTCCTCTAGATGTCCGTACAGCAGAGACTTTGACTATCTTTAAACGGCGACTCAAAACTTATCTATTTCTCCAGTACTTACAGGACTAACACCCCCCCCCCCCCCAAAAAAAAAAAAAAAACTCTTCCCAGTTGTGTTAGACTAATCGCACTTAGTTATTGACCTAGTTAACCCAGTGTAAGTATCTATCCAGTAATGTAAACTTTAAAGCACTTTTTGTAAGTCGCTCTGGATAAGAGCGTCTGCCAAATGCTTAAATGTAAATGTAAATGTAAACAGTTTATGTCCCGGGTGTGAATTGTCCTTTACAATTTTATTGGCTAGTTTAAGGCAGCGGGAACTGTGTAAGTTTTCCAAGTTGATGAGAGGGCAGCCGATGGTCTTCTGGGCAGTTGTAATGACCCTCTGCAATGCTGTTCTCTGGGCCACAGTGCAGCTGCTGTACCACACACATATGCAGTATGTCAGTATATTTTCAATGGAGCATCGATAAAAAGACACCAGCAGTCTCTGGGAGATGTTGTTCTTCCTGAGCATTCTTAGGAAGTGCAGTCTCTGCTGGGCCTTTTTCACCATCTCGGAGGTGTTTACGCCCCAACTCAGATCCTCCTCAACATGTACTCCCAAAAAGCGGAAGTACGGAACCCTCTCTACACAGTCCCCGCTAATGAACAGTGGTGAAATGTCCATTTTTTTTCTCCTAAAATCTATGATGACCTCCTTGGTCTTAGAGGTGTTGAGGAGCAGATTATTTTCTCCACACCAGGCTGTTAGCCGTTCCACCTCATACCTGTAGGCAGACTCGTCCCCCCCAAAGATGAGCCCTATTATCGTTGTGTCATCTGCAAATTTGACAAGGGTGTTACTATGCTGGACAGGTATACAGTCATAAGTGTACAGGGTGTAGAGCAACGGGCTCAAAACACAACCCTGTGGTGACCCGGTGCTGAGGCTGATGGCCGACAATGTATGTGGGCCCACTCGCACCCTCTGACTGCGACCACACAGAAAGCTCCTAATCCATACGCAGATGGAATATGGAAGTCCCAGGTCCACTAGTTTGTCCATCAGTTTGTGGGGGAGGATGGTATTAAACGCAGAGCTGTAATCCACAAAAAGTAGCCGCACATAGCTTCCCGAGTGCTCCAAATGGGATAGCGCAGCCTGGAGAGCTGTTAATATGGCATCCTCTGTGGATCTGTTTGCCCTGTATGCAAACTGGTGTGTGTCAAAATTTGGTGGGAGGAATGAAATGATGTAACTCCGTATCAGCTTTTCAAAACACTTCATCACCACAGGGGTGAGTGCAACTGGCCGGTAATCACTGTAACTGTTAATTTTTTGTTTTTTAGGCAGGGGGACTATAGTCGAGGATTTTAGGCAGGGTGGAACAGTGGACTGAGCCAAGGACTGACTGAAAATTCTAGTGAGGACTCCAGCCAGCTGGTCCGAACAATCCTTCAGCACCCTTCCAGAGATGCCATCCGGTCCTGCAGCCTTCCTGCTGTTTATGGTCCGCAGGGTACGCCTCACTTCCCACTCTTCTACTGACCATGCTTTGTGAGCACCCGATGTAAGTATGGGTGCGGCTGGTTGATCTACCTCAAAACGGGCAAAGAAGTAGTTTAGCTCCTCTGCCAGCGAGGCATCACCATCAGCAATACCAACGTTGGTCTTATAGTTGGTAAGATGCTGAATTCCCTGCCACACCTGCCTGCTGTTGTTACTGTCCAGATGGTCCTCGATTTTCCTCCTGTACCTCAACTTAGCTTCTCTGATGCCTCTCTTTAGGTTGGCTCGGGCTGTGCTGTAGATAGCCGTGTTGCCAGACTTGAAATTTGGGGAGCACTAACTTTAGGTCTGCCTGATTAAAGTCCCCTGCTACGATGTGTACAGCATCAGGATACATGCTCTGCCATCTGCTAATGCTACCATGTAAATGTCCTATAGCCGAGCTAGCGTTAGCATCCGGTGGAATGTAAACAGCAGTTATCATGACCACATTAAACTCTCGGTAAGTAAATGGGCCTGCATTTAACAGTCACATACTCCAGGTCTGGGGAGCAGTGGCTGTCTACAGTCACTGTGTTAGTACACCAGCCGTTATTGACATAAACACAGAGCCCCCCTCCACTGCTCTTACTGGAGTCCCTTGTTCTGTCATGACGCTGTGTTGTGTAGCCTGCTAGCTCGATAGCAGAGTCCGGGATGAGTGGATGAAGCCGAGTAGTATTAGACGCCAACTGTAGCCTCAGTTCATCCATCTTGTTGGTAAGTGATCTGGCGTTCGTCATAAAGAGGCTGGGAAGCGGTGGTCTGTATGGCTGGCTCCGTAGCCTAACTAGCACGCCGGCCCTGCAGCCTCGCTTCTGCTTCCTCTCCCTGCACCGCCTTCGCCTCCTTACCGCGGGGATGGTAATCCACGGAGAGCTGGGGCTTCTCGCTATGTCCACCGGGATCTTATGTGTGCGTAGAAACTCGGCTGTAATACTCCGTTCGCAACACACTCCTATCTTGAGAAGATCATGCCGGCTATAGATGTTATTTGCCCAACAGGATGTACTCAGGACGAAAAAACAACACAAAATACACAAGCATCTAGAGTAGCACTGTGCCGCTGCAACAGTGTGTGCCGCCATATTGCCCTAGTCCTTTGGACTCGTTTGTGGCCAAATTGGAGTTGTACCTGAACCAAGAGATGCGAGTCGCTGGGCGTGGTGGCGGCGAGATGAAGGGGACCCCTGGTTCACCGGGCCTGGGCGTTTCCCGGGCGTAGAAGGCAGATGGCTCAGTCCCTCCCTGAAACGTCGTTCTTGCTCTGCGGGGTTCAAGGAGGCACGTCCTAATTGCATGGGTTCCCCGGCTCCTGTGTCAACGGCAGGAGGTGGAGATCCGGCGGGTGTCATAGCGGTGGTCGTGAAAGCTGGTGGTCGAGGCGTGGAGTGTGAGAAGGATGGCGTGATGGGCGGCAGGGTGCGGGGGGCTGGCCTCGGACGAGAGAGCAGGCGCTGGTCAATCCGGAGGGCGAGTTGAATCAATCCTTCCAGCGTGGTCGGAAGCTCTCGTTCGGCGAGCTCGTCCTTGATGTGTGAAGCCAGTCCCTCATAGTAGGCCGTTCGGAGGGCGTCCTCCCAGGTGGTCTGCACAGCGAGGGTACGGAAATCCGCGGTGTAGCGGCTCACGGACGACCCACCCTGCTGCAGATGGTACAGTTTGCTGTCGGTCTCCACCTCAGCAGCAGGATGTTCGAAAGTCAATTTTAGTTGGTGGGTGAACTCTCCATACGAGTAGGCCGTGTCCGAGTCTGATCTGAGAACCGCCGTGGCCCACTCAGCTGCCTGCCCGAATAGCAACGAGACGAGAAGCGCAACGCGCAGTCGGTCTGTGGAGTACCTGGTGGAATTGAACTCAAACACAAGATCCAACGCAGTTAGAAAGACACTGCACTTCCCATCAGTACCATCCCATTTATCCGGCAGGGCTATGAAAACATCAGAGAAAGGGGGGGGGGGGACGGTTCCGCAGCCACTGCGACAGGCGTGGCAACAGCCGACGGAGCAGCCGCCCCTCAGAGGGTCGCGTTCTCCTGCTGTAGCTCCGCCACCTCGCGGCGCAAAACCGTGACGTCTTGGAGGTCATTTTGGAGAGACGCGACTTCACCACGGAGCTTATTGATCAGCTCGGCATGTTGGTCAACCACATCGCAGAGGCGAGCAAACTCCGCTGGGTTTACTGCTTTAGGGTCAGTCATTCTGTCACGAGCAACCGGAGGATAGACACAACAGCCTTAGCAGTTAGCCCGTGTAGCGTGGATGGTAAACCCAAACGCGAAAGTAGTGCGAGTAGGCAGGATAACCACGTGTTTAGTCTAAGAACTCTCTTATGCAAAGAGCAAGGATCTACACAAATAAACCCGCGTTCTAGCAACACATACTCAATCAAAGAAGCAACCCGAATCGGTGAGTACTCACAGAATAGTTGGCGAAGCGTCGGCAAAGGCATGGGCGAACTCAATGACTGAGCAATGTGAAGCGCCATTTTGTCTCCTTTTATGCTTCCTGGTTCACAACCGTCCTACTTCCGGGTCCTAGTGCCGGTCGTGTTACGAGTGTGCATGACAGGTGCTATCCTATTTTTAGGATGTTATGGCAATTAATGTTTCATCTCATGCTGCACCTCATGTTGGATTTAATATAAAAGTGAAGTTGGCTTTTGGGCATTCATAAATTTCCTGTAAAAAAAAAATGGCATTGCAGGTATGTTTTTTTTTTTTAAGTGTTAATATTTTTAAAAATAATTATAGAATTTGTACTTTCAGATTAAATTTAAAATAAAAAAAATTACTATTAATTTTATTTGCAACAGGTCACTGGTGGCTCAGTGCTAGGTGTTTTGTCTGCCATGTGAAAGGCCCTGGTTTGATTCCTGGCCAATGCCCAAACCCCAGCCACCAGATCCTGTGCCGGTCCCAAACCTGGGAAAAATGAGAAGGTTGTGTCAGAAAGGGCATCCGGCAAAAAACCTTGGCCCAGCTTGGGTGTGCGGATGGGATTGTCTGCTGTGGCAACACTTTGCTGGGAGCAGGCGAAAGACCAACAACAACTTCTGCTCTCTCCTCTCTCTCTTCTCTCTCTCTCTCCCTCTCTCTTTTCCCTCTCCCTGTCTCTCTGTCGAGCTATACATGTCGCTCCTGAGTTGCCAGTGATCCAGACCCCTCTGCCCTCTGGACCCGTCTAACCCGTCCTGGAGTCTTGCTTCTGGTTGGAGATCTCGTCGCATGGATGCCCCGTGTGGTCTGCCTGGATTCGTGTGGTGGCTGGGGATGGTTTCCACGAAGACTGTCCTGTCCTCAATTGATGCTGACAGCTGTTCTCTGGGTACCTGTGACTTCAGTTGTTTGATAGCTCAGGACTGGAATTTCCTACAGTCTACCTGAGCCTACAGGAACAAACTGGACTCCTTTTAATTTAAATAAAAATTTTAACACATCTCCTGTTATACTGAACTTCCAGTCTTACACATTATTATGCTGATCAATCCCTGCTATCCGTTATCACCCAGATGAGGATGGGTCCCCTGTTGAGTCCGGTTCCTCTCAAGGTTTCTTCCTATTACCATCTCAGGGAGTTTTTCCTTTCCACTGTCGCCCTCGGCTTGCTCATCAGGGACAATCTTATCATTTTGATTCATACACATTGCATACAAACTTACTTCTTTTGATTGTGTAAAGCTGCTTTGCGACAATGTCAATTGTTAAAAGCGCTATATAAATAAATTGACTTGACTTAACTTATTTAATTTGCAACAACTAAAAAAAAGTTCATTAACGAAAAAGATTCATCAAGAGTAAAAGATAATTGCTATTAAACAGTATAAGTTAGGCTACTCAGTAATCCATGTAAAGAACGATCAATATGAATGAGTACAACAAACTCAAAAACTGATAGTTCTGTTTACATAAAATTGGAAACATCATTACTTAAAAAAATTAGATGTAACTGATTACCTCAAATTTGAGTTTTGCCAACTTATTTGGGTTTACAGTATACTGAGGAGCAGCAGATCTTGTTATTTGCTTGGTTATTATGGAATATAGAATATATAGAAGTAGACTGAATTAATGAGTCTGGCACATAGCAGATGAACTACTGGTTATTTACCCTGGTTTGTTCTAATTATTTGCAGAAAGGTTTATACATAATGGAAATGCTAGCCAAAGGAGTCAGTTGAGGTGTGCCACATTACAGATGTTTGAACAGTACTCAGACCGGTGTACTGTAACATATGTTCAGTAGTTATATACATACATACATATATACATATATACACACGTGGACAAAATTGTTGGTACCCTTCGGTCAATGAAAGAAAAACTCACAATGGTCACAGAAATAACTTTAATCTGACAAAAGTAATAATAAATAAGAATTCTATGAATGTTAACCAATGAAAGTCAGACATTGCTTTTCAACCATGCTTCAACGGAATTATTTAAAAAAATTAACTCATGGAACAGGCCTGGACAAAAATGATGGTACCCCTAACTTAATCGTTTGTTGCACAACTTTTTGAGGCAATCAATGCAATCAAACGATTCCTGTAACTGTCAATGAGACTTCTGCACCTCTCTGCAGGTATTTTGGCCCACTCCTCATGAGCAAGCTGCTCCAGTTGTTTCTGGTTTGAAGGGTGCCTTTTCCAGACAGCATGTTTCAGCTCCTTGTCAATAGGATTGAGGTCAGGGCTCATAGAAGGCCACTTTAGAACAGTCCAATGTTTTCCTCTTTGCCATTCTTGGGTGTTTTTAGCTGTGTGTTTTGGGTCATTGTCCTGTTGACCCATGACCTGCGACTTAGACCCAGCTTTCTGACACTGGCCAGCACATTTCTCTCTAGACTCCCTTCATAGTCTTGAGATTTCACTGTACCCTGCACAGATTCAAGACACCCTGTGCCAGATGCAGCAAAGCAGCCCCAGAACATAACAGAGCCTCCTCCATGTTTCACAGTAGGGACAGTGTTTTTTTCTTGATATGCTTTATTTTTCCGTCTGTGAACATAGAGCTGATGTGCCTTGGCAAAAAGTAAAATTTTTGTCTCATCTGTCCATAGGACATTCTCCCAGAAGCTTTGTGGCTTGTCAACATGTAGTTTGGCATATTCCAGTCTAGCTTTTTTATGATTTGTTTTCAACAATGGTGTCCTCCTTGGTCATCTCCCATGTAGTCCACTTTGGCTCAAACAACGACCGATGGTGCGATCTGACACTGATGTTCCTTGAGCATGAAGTTCACCTTGGATCTCTTTAGAAGTCTTTCTGGGCTCTTTTGTTACCATTCGGATTATCCGCCTCTTTGATTTGTCATCAATTTTCCTCCTGCGGCCACGTCCAGGGAGGTTGGCTACAGTTCCATGGATCTTAAATTTCTGAATAATATGTGCAACTGTAGTCACAGGAACATCTAGCTGCTTGGAAATGGTCTTATAGCCTTTACCTTTAACATGCTTGTCTATAATTTTCTTTCGAATCTCCTGAGACAACTCTTTCCTTCGCTTCCTCTGGTCCATGTTGAGTGTGGTACATACCATGTCACCAAACAACACAGTGACTACCTGGAGCCCTATATATCGGCCCACTGACTGATTACAAGATTATAGACACCTGTGATGCTAATTAGTGGACACACCTTGAATTAACATGTCCCTTTGGTCACATTATTTTCAGTATTTTCTAGGGGTACCATCATTTTTGTCCAGGCCTGTTCCATGAGTTAATTTTTTTAAATAATTCTGTTGAAGCATGGTTGAAAAGCAATGTCTGACTTTCATTGGTTAACATTCACAGAATTTTTTTTAATTATTACTTTTGTCAGATTAAAGTTATTTCTGTGACCATTGTGAGTTTTTCTTTCATTGACCGAAGGGTACCAACAATTTTGTCCACGTATATATATATATATATATATATATATATAAATATATATATATATTTATATATATATATATATATAGTGGATCATCACCCTGTCAAATGTTAGCCACTGACTCAACCACGCTGGAATTTTACACAAAAAGTACTAAAGCATCAAGTAATGTAGAGTGGTATTTTATAAATTCATACACATTCTATCATTGCAGAATGAAATGAATCAAGCAAATGGCTTAATACAGTGGAGCTATTATGCTAATTAATTATATGTGATCAAGACATTAACTGCATTAGCTCTAATAATTGGTTTAATTAACATAATACTCATGGAAACAATAGCCACATGAATGTTTTTACTTATGATTTAAATCCTATCATTCAATTAAAGCATGATGAAATAAATGTCACAATAAAGAGAATGCAGCTTATTTCCACCTCTCCTTCCATGCTTATGCGTGACTGTCTGAGGTCTAAACCACTGGTTTTAATCAGATCAAAATCGATTTTCCTCTCAGTCTGAAGCTGCGAAACAAAGGCAGAAGTTCATTAAAGAGTGCTCCTTCGCTTCTGAGCTGTGATATTGCGTAAGGCATCTTGGGCTGACAATAAGATCTCCTCTTGTTTACCGTGCCAGGAATGCCATGCTCTCAGTATATGAAAGCAAATTTTTATGCTGCCATTTCCAATAAGGCGAAGGCATCACCCTTTGTGGAACAGCATAATTATTATCGCTCTGCTGCAACCTAGACTCATGTACCTGAGATCAGGAACAGTTCTATATCTTCTTGCTCTGGCTCTGGAGGGGCCTCCAGGTGATTGGCTTTGGAATTGGATTACAATGACCTGCTGCTCCCTTTAATTCAGAAAGTTATTAGGCATACAAACATCAAGAAGAGAGAAGTCCTTTGAGAAGAAACATACCGAAAGGTATGTTATAATTTCCATTTCATCATAGATGTTTTCTTTTTCTTTCTTTCTTTTTCTTTTTTTTTTTTGGTTATCTACAACCTTGTCTTTTCAGCAAAAACCTCCCATCGTAATTAAGATGAAGACCAAGTCCACTCACCTGCTCCCTCAAGCTCTTTCCCTCTTTCCCTATTAAACACATCGGCTGCTATAAAACTTTTTCTATCCTACAATCATAAGCAATAGCCAAGGGGAATGTGTGTGCATGTGTGAGAGGAGCTGGATTACTGTAACAGAGCAGGCTGATATATTTTACAGTAAAAGCTTTCCTGGTCTGAGATATACAGATATCACTGTAATGACTCATGCAGGGGTTTAAGACTCCTGAACGATTTCATTTTAGCGATGGCACACTAAGCCATGTTGGCAACAGCAACAAATAATAACCCGGAACAACAATAACAAACAACTATTATGTTGCTCAACTCTGGAGGAACAATAGTATATGGAGAGAGTAATTACTGTATATCAATCATTATATTAAGTCAGTACAAAACAGAATACAATTCAGTAGAAATAATACAGCTTCATTGACAATTCTTGTACAGGCTAAAAAATTTAGTAAGTTATATTAATTTTATTTGTAATGTTTTAACTACACCTGTATACCTTTTTTTGTATTATTTTGTGTATAATTTTTGTATCATTCAAGACAATCTATCAGATCACAGTCTATTTTTGCTCAGATGTCTCCACAGAAGTTTCCTCAACCCCTCAGGCATTCATGGATTCACTAGAGCTAATAAAGCACTGGAACAGCCATGATGATGGTGACAAGGAACTCCCCCAAGGGGAATTGGTGGGTTAAGTCAACAAAAGTGTGTTAAGGACAGTAATGAAGTGTAGCCATTGTCACCTCAGCATTTGAGTGTTTGGTTTGGCTCATCACTCTCAAATATGTCAAACAGTATTAGAAAGTTAAAAAGTGGACATTTAGTGAAGATTCATTTCTGTAGCCTAAATATTCACCTCATTTAACTGTATTTACACAAGCAAGTCTCTGAGTGTATTATTAATTATATTAAAATAAAATTGCTCTAGCAGAAATGTGTACACAGTGTTGCATTTATACATTACTGTGTTTTTTCAGATTATTTTTTTTTAATGTTGTGTTTGTTCAGATAGAAGCTTGTATATTGAATTTGGAGGCACTCTGGGCATCTAGCTGAAACACTCAACTTCCAGTAGCCAATTATTTGGTCTGTTTGTACATTTAAAAAACAAAACCTATTTTTTTTTCCTTATGACAACTAAATATTTCTTTAAGGTGTTTAAAATATTATTTTGAGATGTTCATCCATGCTGCAAATCTCACATTCTACCACATCCCAAAGGTGCTGTATAGGATTCAGACTAGGAAGGCCACTGAAGTGGCATTCAGGAAGGCATTCCCTCTTACACCTTATTCGTCAGCATGAACTGTTGACACAAGGAAGATTGTGTCCATGGATTCGTGCTGTTGGCACCAAATTCTGACCCTGCATCTATGTGCCTCAGAAGTAATCAAGATTCATCAGACATTTTTTCCAGTCTTTAACCATACATTCTTAATGAGCCTGGGGCCAATACATCCACAGTTTTCTGTTCATCGCTGACAGAAAAGGTGCCCATGAGTATTTATTGATTCTCAATTTGTAGTCCAGTCTTGTTTCACAGGTATGTTCAGGTGAGTCTTTGATTAGTGGCATTATTTGAACTCTTGGCTTTTCACATTTTCGTTGTATTGCTCAGTGAAGACCAATCTCAACAACTGCATACCAATCAGGGTCAAATGGTGCAACTCTCTCTTGATCTGGACATTTCCAGAGCTGTGATCCCAGCAGGGCCTTAGCCATGTCCTACACCACCTGAATCAAGCCATGTACTACCTGAGCCACACCTTCCTTTACCTGTGCCACACCCTACTGTTCCTGAGCCTTGCCCTGTCCAGAGTGCACTAGCTAGGTTTGAGAGCAGTGCACTTCTTCTACCACCTTCCTTTGTGGTCATTGTGCTTGCTCTGTCATCAGGCTTTGTCAACATGGCCCCTGCAGCACACACAGTCTCGTATACATTATGTGGACACATCTGGCATTTGAGGACATTGCACAAGCAACACACCACAGCTTGGTGAGCATCAAGCTGACACCCTTGCCAGCCTTTGAGGACATCTTACTTACAGGATACACAGCTTACATTGTGCTTGTGCTGCCACCTGGCTGTACTGGCACCAAGCTATTCTTAAACGTTTATGAAATTATATCCTGGTGCTTATGCCAAACTGCAGTTCTAGTCCCATGCATTTGTCCAATCCCAAACTCGCCCGTTTATGGCTCTGTGCTTACAACCCATTCCACATGCTTGCTCCACCCCCAGTTTCTACCCCATTCCAAACTTGTGCTTATGCCTTGTTCCAGCCCCATGCTTGTGCCCCATCCCAGCTCCATTTTCCATTCTTCCTTCTCTCCGAGCTTATGGTTTTGGGAGGATTTTTATGTCGAACCTTTGGCCACTGTCTCATGCCTTACAGTCAAAGGTGTTCTTGTTTTCTTGGTTAGTAGTAATAATTTAAGGAATGGATTTCCACAGTCTTGTGTCTTGAATTTGTTTCATTTTTCATCCTGTTCTTTTCATTCTTGTTTTCACTATGGTCTTCTGTTGATTTATTTTTTGTTTTTGTTATTCTGTTTACAGTATGCTCACCATCAAATCTACATCTGACCTTATAGCATGCCTATGATCCTGTAATTCGTGACATGGTCAATCCACCTCATGGTTCAACATGTTATATTTTCTATCGTTCTCTGCATAGACACTTTTTACTTATTGGCCAGCAAAGTGGCAGAGCTAGTATTGTTGTTGTAGCTGCTATGGGTCCCTGAGTTCATCACAACATGCAAATAAACAAACAAGCAAAAAAAAAAAAATGGCAATAGGTGGATTACCAATTCTAAATTGATCCCTGCTGTGTATTTATCAGCTTTGGGAATCACAATCCTTTCTAAGGGAGATGTCTGTAGAATGACTATAGACTCTGTATGACATTTGCATATTTATTTGATTAGCTCATGACAAATCGGGGTGAAATATTACCAAGCAGCATTTCTGGTCACTGAAATTTTTGTTGTATTCATGTTCTTGCTGTGTAGATACCCCAGACATATTTCTGTTCATTTCAGAAGAGAACAAAGAAAAAAACAGCAGACTAAAGTGAGGTGAAGAGGGAGAGAAGAGACTGGATGAAGTGACAGATTTATTGTGTAGGTATTTGTTGGACAGAAACATTAACTGCTATGTTATTGACCGTTTCAATCATAACTTCATTTACTAGAACTCTGCCAACCAAGGTCCACAATCACACAAAGACATAGTGTTAACAATTATATTCATTAATTACTTTAGAAACACACACACACACACACACACACACACACACACACACACACACACACACATTTATGCAGATAAGATCTTTCTCCCTCTTTCCCTTTCGCCATTTAAGTACTCAGTTATTTAGTTATATTTTCAAAAATGTAATCTGTTATTAAGACAATTTATGTTATTCCCAATCCGTTAATGTGTGTGTGAAAGTCATCCTATAAGCCCTGCCCGTCCCCGATAACCTGCCTCCCTTTGGTATTCCTGCTGTTATACCCCTATCTCACCTATGCGGTTTGACTATGCGAGGACCGATGCGTGGAAAGATGGAAACCTAATCACAGTACCAGAACTTGCGGTGAATCATGATGAGCCGTACTTACGGCCACCGAGTGAAACCACGTAGGTGAGATAAGGGTATTAGTAGTTAACAGGCCAAATTTCACTGAGTAATGATGATAGAATAATTATAAAGGTCTTGACTAAAACAACATGCATGAGGCATTACAAAGGAGTTTTAATGTTCTGCAATGGAAAACTACTCTAATTAGTTACATTTATTAGAAAGTAACGATGTAATGTAACTGATTACTTTTTAAAGACAGTAATTTTGTAATGTAGTTACTTTAAAAAGTAACGTCCCTCAGCTCTCGTCTCAGTATATATGCATGTGTGTGTTGATGCCTGTGATGTATCAGTTACTTTCTGTTTCGCTGTCTGTGTATTATTTAATCACCTTCTACTTTGAATATATACACTACAGTTTGAAATTTCCAAGCACATAAGATAGAGACATAGAGAGATCAGAGGGGCGAGAGACAGATACTGACACTTGCTTGTTGTTGACAAAGTGATCTTTGTGCAGTTTTATTAAACTGCCACATAAACCAAGCAGAAATAAAACTTCAGCTGAACACAGGAATGATGGAGGCTTTACAGAGACCAATAGGTGAAAGTGTCAAAAAAGTTAACGGAAGTGAATTTTACCTCTTTCATCTCCATAAATGTTTGTGGGGTATGGCATTATTCACTTTTACTAAGTAAAATATAATTACGTATAATTGTTTATAATTTAATTAAATCCCTATTTTTAAATAAAACCAAGGCCTGTGAAAAGTCCTTAAAAAATTTTTTATCTACAGTTCTGACATTGCTCCTCTGTATGTTATGTGGTGTTTATTTGTCCCAATAAAATATACTGCTTAATTTTACCGAGCACAGTATGAATTGATTATTTTGGAAATGATTCATAAGAGCATTTACCACGAAATATGGTATTCATAAAAATCAAATATATTCAGAAAAAAATCAAATCCATAAGAAGACTAATGTAAACCTCAAATGAGCTGTTTAATATCATACTAGATGTGTGCGTGACTTTGTTCCTGTGGAATTTAATTGCACACCCATAAGCATGTTTTAAAAAATGTACAATGTTTGAATTGAGAAGAACTAATGATTTTTCCAAGTTAAATTATTTTATGATAAAAGGGCATTTTGCCTTTAAATTTCAAAGTAGTGTATCTTTTCTTTTCATGGGCTGATTGTGATCCTATATCCCAAAGCCTATATGTTACCTCCAGCTCAGACAATACAACTGTGAATATCTCATTAAAATTTGTTAAAAAATGTTTTTACATGATGCATGCACAAGCAAACTGACAAACTGACAGACAAAAATTCCAAAAAATACATGTTCATATTACTCATCTTACATCCCCCACAAATTATTATTTATTAGCTTGTGTATTTTTAGTTAGGTGGCAAAAAAAAAAAAAAAAAAAACGTTTTTGAAACCCCAGTCTTTTCATATAAAGTTTTGACTTAAAAAGACGAGCAAGTCTTGGTTTACGAATACGGAGTATCATGTAGTACGCAGGCGCCACGTGATCAACTGAGCCAATAATTTTTCTCTTTCTTGCGCTCCAGAATTGTGGGTAATCGTCTCCCCTGCTCGGTTTTAGTGCGTGTCTCTCACTCGTATAATCAACATCCGTGCACTTGTGTACTGTTTACTATAACCCTGTGACCACGTGTGTGCTAATAAAACATATTTTATTTTGTGTTTCATATGCGTGTGAGTACGCACGTGTAAAGCAAAAGCAAGTCTCATTAGAGAGGTCCATTTTCTGTCTTTGTGTCAGCCTGCACATTGTGTGTGCGCTCGTCATTGGACATCGTGCCCCTTCACACACACCCCTCCTCCTCTCACCTTCACACACACACGCGCGCACACACACACACACACACACACACACACACTTCTAGACAGAAGTTCTGGTCATAGGACCACAAGTAGCTAGAAGTAAGCTTTCTGATCACACTGTAACTTTAGATGGCCTTTCTGTTCCATCAAGTGCAACAGTAAAAGACCTCGGTGTGATTATAGATTCCAGCCTTTCGTTTGAAGCTCATGTAGATAATATCACCAGGATAGCTTTCTTTCACCTTAGAAATATTGTCAAGATAAGAAACATATTGTCACTAAATGATGCAGAAAAACTAGTTCATGCTTTTATCACGTCTAGGTTGGACTATTGTAGCGCCTTACTGTCTGGTTGTTCAATTAGGTGTATAAACAAGCTTCAGTTAGTACAGAATGCAGCAGCGAGAGTCCTCACTAAAACCAGAAAATACGAGCACATCACCCCTATCTTATCTACACTGCATTGGCTCCCTGTGAAATTTCGCATCGATTTTAAGATACTACTTTTGACATTTAAAGCACTAAATGGTCTCGCGCCACAGTATTTGAGTGAACTGTTAGTGTCTTACGATCCGCCACGCCTACTTCGATCAAAGAATGCAGGCTGCCTGTCAGTACCACGTATTATTAAAACTACAGCAGGGGGCAGAGCTTTTTCTTACAAAGCCCCGAAGTTATGGAATAGTCTTCCTATTAATGTTCGGGACTCAGACACAGTCTCAGTGTTTAAGTCTAGGCTAAAAACCTATTTATTTAGCCAAGCATTTTTGTAAATAGATTAACCTTAGGTAAAGGAGCAGATCTGGGGGACTCATAGACGTAGAGTATTCTGGTGAACTGGTATGTTTAGATGCTGTCCTCCCCACTCTCATTGTTCACTCAGGTTTGTTGACGGTGAGGTGATTGGTTGCTTTACATCTCAGGGAGCCCTCATGTTTGTGTTTCCTTCTGGCTCTCCCTTTTAGTTATGCTGTTATAGTTAGTCCTGCCGGAGTCTCTGCTTGCACTTTGCACTAAATATACATTCACCTATACATGTTGACTGTGACCATACCTAACTGCCATCTCTCCTTATTTTCTGTTCTCTCCTTTTCTGCTCTCTCCTCTCTCTCTCTCCCCCTCTTCTTTCCCTCTCTCTGTCTCTCTGTCGAGCTATACATGTTTCGCTCCTGAGTTGCCAGTGATCCAGACCCCTCTGCCCTCTGGAGCCGTCTAACCCATCCTGGAGTCCTGCTTCTGGTTGGAGATCTCGTCGCATGGATGCCCCGTGTGGTCTGCTTGGATTCGTATGGTGGCTGGGGATGGTTTCCATGAAGACTGTCCTGTCATCGAGTGATGCTCTGGGGACCTGTGACTTCAGTTGGTCGATAACTCAGGACCGGAATCCCCTACAGTCTACCTGAGCCTCCGGGAACAAACTGGACTCATTTTAATTTTAAAACATCTCCTGTTATACTGAACTTCCAGTCTTACACATTATTATGCTGAGCAATTCCTGCTATCCGTTATCACCCAGATGAGGATGGGTTCCCTGTTGAGTCTGGTTCCTCTCAAGGTTTCTTCCTATTACCATCTCAGGGAGTTTTTCCTTGCCATCGTCGCCCTCGGCTTGCTCATCGGGGACAATCTTGTCATTTTGATTCATATACATTGCATAAAAACTTACTTCTTTTTATTGTGTAAAGCTGCTTTGCGACAATGTCAATTGTTAAAAGCGCTATATAAATAAAATTGACTTGACTTGACTTGACACACACACACACACACACACACAGCGCCTGCTGGATTTATTTTTACTTTTTTTAAGGTAAAGTGCAGCTTAATTTGTTTTATTTTTACTTTATATCTTGTATTAATTATTTTATGTATTTTTTTTTGAGGGCTGTGGAACAAATAATTTGAGTTTCTTTTATTTCTTAGGGGAAAATTCGCTTTGATGTATGAGCGTTTTGTTATATGAGCCTGCTTCTGGAATGGATAAATGAATAAACAATGGAATGGATAAACAAATAAAACCAGTCAATAAATAAACACATTGCTAAACAAAAGGATGTTGTGGTGCAGTTACAGACCAGATTTACATATGAATTTACATACGTATATGGTATTTTGCAGACCCTAGTTAAATTTAAGTTAAAGATAAGCCTTTATTCATCATTTAAGGACCTCCAGTGACTCAGTTGGGTTAGATTGGAGATTAGGAGGGATCTAACTTTGCTTTGAGGGTGGGAACATGTTGTGTACTCGTTTATCAGCTCCTTCATCACCTAAAGTCCTCTCCAGTGTTGTCCTGACATTCTTGGGGCTGGGCTGGTTAGTCATATGTTTGCTTTTATGCACAGGTGACCATTCAGCAGTCTTCAATGTGGAATGCCCACCCGATTGCAGTGAAATTCAGCTCCAGCATTGGAAGGAGACAGGGTGTGGGACCATAGTCTCAAGCCTATTGTAGTCACTGTCTTTTTGCAGTCGGAGGTCTAAGTAGGCACATTGGAGGTCACTTAAGAGCATCAGAGACAAAGCTAGGGCTCAGACTTTTTGTGGCCGTTCTTCATACATGGCAGTTTGCTCAAAGGTGGCTCAATAGGTCTCTATGCCATCTGCTGGGGTAAGCTGTGGCAGGAGCCAGTGAAGTTGTACCTTGTGGGTCCAGAAGTGTTGTTGAAATTGGGTTGCAGCCCTCTCCCCAGCTTGTAGGTGAGTGCCTTCTACTGCACCAAGGCTACAATAGTAGCCATAAGATAATCATTCATAAAAGAACTGCGATGGAATTTTGTTTTTCCTGCCCATTCTCCACCAGTGATAAGCAAACAGTGTTCTTGGTGTGACATGCAGACTTTCCTGACAGTGATGGAACCTGTAAATGTCTGCAAACACCAGGCCGAGGCAGTAAGGTTTAAGCAAGAGTGGGTTGGCAGACTTTGCTGGTCAAAACATACTCCAAAGGATCACATAACCTCTTGTTGCCTTGCACACCCAGGGTCCAGGTTTGATTCCTGTCTCAGGTTAGTGTGCAAAAGTTTGCATGTTCTATCTCTGCTTGGTGGGTTGCCACTGAATACCCCCAGTTTCCTCCCACAGTTTCATTCCTCACGGTGTTCCAATATTGCCCATAGTGAGTGAATTAGTGTGTGAATGTGTATATGTGTGTGCCCTGCAATGGATTGAGATGTCTCCTTGGATAGGCTCCAGGCCCCCTGCTACCCAGTACACAGAATAAAGCAGTATAGGCGATGAGTGAGTGAGTAAGTTTGCATGCCCTGTGGCTATGCATCTCTCAGTTGTCATTGTCCATAATAATGTTGCTCAACAGGCATTATTTGTTCATCACCATGTTCGTGGTTGCACAAGAAGGATGATGGTTTTCTGTGCATGATGGCGTGATCCCACCATCACAGTTATATAGATAACATATTCAAAAAATATGTAAAATAAATTATAATATTTAATTTGCAAATTTGATAGGTTGCATTACCTCATTAGAGCCAACACTATGTGCGTAAGTAATAAGTGACTTATCAGGTATGTATCAGTTTACAATGCTACATACTCTGTAAGTGTTACTCTGTTACCACTTATGACATACAGCCTCCAGCTTTTCCAAAATGGCATCAGGGAGGGCAAAATGGTGACCAGTTGCCAATAAACATTGCTTAGAAATAAACTTTTCTTTGTGTGATATCAATGGTGTCAATGCTTTGTAACAACTGATGAGAACACAGTAGGTATAATTTCCAATGACATTGTGAACTGAGCATGATACTCTGATGGTAATCGGTCCAGGTGTCTGTAACCAGGACTTGTCTCTGTTGTTGCTGGGTATTTTCAATGAGTTGTTATGCTGTTGGAAAATATAGATTTTTATTCCCATATATATAGCATATAAGCATGTGTTGTAATTTACTGTACACTGTAATACATTATAAACACATTAATTAAACACATTGAGTACTTCTGCTGAAAAAAAAAACAGTATAAACCAGCATAGCTGTTTACCATTATACCAGCATATGTTGTGTTTTGGTGCTGGTATGCTGGTGACCAGCATACATTTTGCTGGTGCTGGTATGCTGGTCACATTACTAATGCTGGTCCACAGCATACCAGCATACATTTTGCTGATATGCTGGTGACTAGCATTATAGTGCTATGCTGTTCACCACCTCATCTAATGTTGGTATGGTATAAAAGTCAGAATATATGGAAGATTGTCATCCAATATGTAAAATATAAAATAAACAATATGAATCAGTATAAAATCAGCTTTATTGGCCAACACAAACAATATTAACATTGTGTAATATGTACCAATATATACAATTTGCACAATTGTAACAATATGATAATTTAACAATAAACAGCAAATACGTTTTGATAAAAAAATTATAACAAAAACAAAACATGAGACCAACCGCTCAGGGACACTTTCACACAGTTACTTTCACACCACAGGAGTGTAAATGAGTGAGCTTGTCCCTAACTCTTCATTTAGGGGTCTGCAGGTTTATGGGCTCTGAAGTAGTTCTGACATGACCTGACATTTGTGTATTTTTCTTACTTATAAACATATAAATGTAACCTTACTTAAAAACATATAAATGTCACCTCTTTCACCTAGTGCAAAGCAAATGTCCAGGATTGAGGGAAGTGTGACACAGATGATCTTATACACAGAAGGCACATTTCTGGCATACTGTAAATATGGCCGTGCAAACAAGCATTCAGGGTAAAACAGTGGGAAAAGGAACAGTGCACTATGAAGAAAGGGTGTTAGGTTTGTAAAAGCACAGTCATACATCTTTGTGCCTCTCTTGAAAAGCAGTTCTTATTTAACTCAAGACACAAGTGAACATTGCATACCTGGCATTTCCATGGTGTTTATGGCTGCTGACCATAAACTGATTTGCAATCCACACACACACCCTGTGACCAGCAGTGGTAACATTCCTGGCATCTGAGGTCAGTCCATGTGCTGGTTGTATGCAGGCACAGGTGAAGCCTTATCATGTGGTCAACCGCTTAAAAAAATACAAGAGATCCGTCTCGAATCCAGACCCCAGTCGTGGTAGAGGTTCCGATGACATAGTGATGGTCCATCTGTATCTTGCCTGCTTGTTTGCATTTGGTCTCTATAAAACAGGTGGCTGATCATTTTCATGGTCACAACTGTTTATCAAAAAGGAAAAAGAAACATAAGCATGATGATAATAAAATAAAAATTACTTTCAATAATCATCAATAACTATTGACCATGCATGAAGACAACACAAACTTTTGCAATATTATACAACGATTTATACTTTTTGCATTACGATTTACATTTACACCTAAATATCACAAACATCTGTAAGCTACATAAGGCAGGGAGCTAAAGTGTTTGTGCTAAATAACATTATAGATAGAAGTGTAATAAGCTAACCAAAAACCGAACCAAATAGCTACCACAACATGAAGCTATCCAAAACGGGGTGAATATAGTATAAACATTTACACAACAGCTGATACTGACAACCATCTGTAATCTACATACTGTAAGGCATTAGCTTAGCGACCTGTGAGAGAACCTGTTTGTGCTAAACTACATAAGGCAGTATGTTAGCATGATTTAGCAGTGTTATCGACATGCTAATCAAACCATGTAAGTGACATTAAATGACAATGTTTCACATAAACTGGCAAATGCTTGTGAGAAAATGAGGAAAAATAAATTATTAGTTTTATATTATCAGAATAAGGATTACATAAGATTTAAAAACTTACCCATGGTAACAGCTTGCTGTATTCTCCTCCTTTGTTCTCTGTTGGAGTCTCAGTGTTATTCTGAGGTAAATCTAAACATTCTGTAGAGCTTCAGAAACCTGTACAGCGCCTAACATCTTCCACATGCGCAGGAAACCTATCAGATCTACTGTGTGTGTGTATGTGTGTGTGTTTGGTGGCGTGCCCTTGTATGTAGATTACCCTGAGTGTTTCCCTGTGAACAGCGTGTGGGCGTGTCCTGTCTCAGGTCATTATCAGTGAATGAAGTGTGGCAGAAAGACTGTATCTCTCCTTAGATTCATATGGATTACATAAACTGAGAACAGTTATTTTTGATTAAGCTTGCTACATTTAAAAGCAGACACTTTAGGCTTTCTATAGATAAATATATGTATAGATATATAGATATATGGATATGTGTGTGTTCATTTTAGTGACGCGTTTCAAGAAGATTTTCGGGGAGACTGAGACGGCAGAAAGTGCACCCTGTTTATTTTCTTTATTTTACAAAAGCACAATGTTTTATTGATATGTGAGTGTACATTAACAAATAAAGGCATAAATTGATGCATTACCCGTATGTGTATGGTTAAAAATGATGGAACATTTTAAGTTATTTTGACAGTTACCATAAAAAAATGCAGGTGGTCCCACTGCCAAAACAGCTGACCCCATGGTGCTGGTGCTGGTAGGCTGGTAACCCTGTTGGTATAATTGCTGATGATGTTTTGTCAGTTTTAAGTGATTTTCATTGATTACTTTTTTTTTTAAGTGCATTTATATAAAAGGTTTGTGTTGTGTTTTTAGACAACCCACAGATAAATGTAAAATAATGTATTTACATGGTTTTGGTAAATGGATTATTTTTGTCTCTTGTTTGTAAATGCATTTAAAGATAAGACTACACGGTCCATTTATTTACATCACACATTATTTTCAGTAGTAGCTATTAAAAAACAAGATAATGAGCTAAAATTGTAACCAATTTTAACTACTAGCATATAAATGATGCTGGCCTATGCTGGATTTTTCAGCAGGCATGCTGGTCTTCCATCAGTTATGCTGGTTCACCAGCTAAACCAGCACCAGACCAGCACTAACTAGCAAGATCAATGCTGGTGGTAAGGTTTCATCAGCGTTGATATGCTGGTCTTCCATCAGTTATGCTGGTTCACCAGGTAAACCAGCATCAGACCAGCACTAACTAGTATTAACCAGCATAGACCAGCATAAAAATCATGCTGGTTTATGCTGGATTTTTCAGCAGGGATGCCAAACACAGTATGATATGCAGTGAAATGTTCATATGACCGCCTGTGACCTAAATAGATGTGAGAATGAATTGCACTAGTGAGTACAATTAATTAAAGAAAACAAAGAAAATAGAGTAGAGAAAATAGAGAAAGAAAATAGGAAATAACAGCTTGCATAAGACAGTGTTTGTGTCCACCTGAGGTAAAATATAAATGGCAGGCCAGCTTGAATCTGGCTGTAAAATAGAAATGAGTATCTTTATCATACCCAATGTAATCAATGGTTTAAAGTTTGATAGAATCAACTAACTAAGTCGTGATGGCAGCCAACCTCATCTTGGACATCATCTAAATATAATTGGGGGTACTAAGAAATTTTATAATGTACTGTACATCTGAAATGTTTAGTCTTGCACAAACAATCACAAACAACATTCCCAAATTATTGATGAATGAATCCCACTGTGTGAACAGATAATAAATTAGAAAGTAGAGGGTCATATAAACAATATTGTGGATCCATAATCGATATCACAATGATACACAACATGACATTGATTACCAAGCCCTGTGCCACACACACACCCCTTAATGTTTGATTGCTGTTCAGTGTGTTTTCTGTCCTACTCAGAGTGTATTAAATTGAGTAGATCCTGATCTCATAAAACTACTCAGCCTTCTAGACAAAACTAGACTTTACACATACATTCACACACACACATCACTTAATCTCTCAATCTAAAGGTCAATCTACAGGAACAAGAGCAGGAAATAACACTCAATAGAGGACAGAGTGGGGAAAAAAGGACATATAGGACAGAGAGAAGAATAAGAGAAGTGCATTAATAAAAACATAGCTTTTAACAATTCAGTAACATTTTGATAACCCTCCCTGTTATTTAGGAATCTACCATTTCCTCATCCTGGGTGTCTGTCTCTCCCCTTCGGCTGCTGTCTCTCTCTCATTCACTAAATCCATGTATGTCAAGGCCAATTTGTCAGTTTTGATAGAAAAGCTGTGATTGTGCCGAAGCTACTGTTCACACTTCTGACACACACACACACACACACACACACACACACACACACACACACACACACACACACACACACACACACTCGCACACACACACACACACACTCCAAAGAAATCGATATCTTTCAGAGTGCTTGTGTTAGGTGTCGAGCTAAAATAAACAGTGTTGTATTTCATAAAGAGATCAGTGACTAAGAAAGATGAATGTGAAAGCAACACACCTACTCACTCTCTCTCTCTCTCTCTCTCTCTCTCTCTTTCACACACACCCTTCATAAAGAGCAAGTAAAAAGACATTTTTTTCACTAGTGTAACTGCAGACAATATATAAGAGCTATACCCCCAACAGACAACTCATATAGCACAAGCATCTCAAATCGTGCTAGCTAGTAAATAGATACAGTTTAAATACATCTCTCTCTCTCTCTCTCTCTCTCTCTCTCTCTATTTATCTATCTATTAATCTATCTATATTTCATCTATTTACATTGTTCTTTTTCTTGTCTCACCCAAGTGCAAGGCTTCTCTATATCATGACTGGGAGCCCTCTGAAAGGGGTGGAGCCTCAATACCAAGCTTGTTATTTTAAAATTCTAATTGGTAAATATTGAAAGGAAATCAACAACAAATGTGAAAGCAATGTGGCTTGTAATGTGCCTCAAGAAAGCTAATGAGGTGACTTGATGATAGTGATGGAGTGAGTGTCTGTGATCCTTGATGGAGAGACTAGAATAGAATAGAATAGAATAGAGGAAGAGGTGACAGAGAGAGAGAGAGAGAGAGAGAGAGAGAGCAGCAAAAATATGAGCTCCTGAACAAACTTAGAATTTTGTTGGTTTTATGTAGAGAAGAAAGAGAAGGAAGATACCAATTTAAAGCTAAACAACCTGAGAACACACTGGACAAAAACAACAACAACAAAAAAACAACAACTCAATTTTACCCAAAGAACCTAAGAAGCTAAAACTTGGCTAATTCGCTAATGGAGACATCAACCACAGAGCAGCTGTATGACATCAGCTAAAAAAAAAAAGTGAAACAAGAGAAAACTGAATTAAAGCACTTCATCAAAATACAAATAAAAGATATCTATTTCAAAAAGGCAGGTAGGAACTGATTTTTTTTTTATCCTGCTAATAGAGATAGCCCCTAGCTGCTAGCATCACAGCTAAGAGTGACAGTTACAGATGGCTACTTTTGAAAAATCTGGGGGGAGGAGTCTTAGCACCCTTGCTATCAGCTACCCAGATGACATTACTACTGAAAATGCCAAAAAAAAAAATACAAAGCTAAGATTTTGAGAGACTTTCCTGAGACTCTTAGAGCTGATTTTATGATATTAAATGATAAAATAATCAAAGCAGACCTGCTGTTCTACACAGAGCAGCCGAATGCCTGGCACAAGGCCCTCCTCTCAGCCAATAAAGACTTGAAGATGGCTGGAAATAAAGCTATGAGACAACTGTACATTGACACCATTCCCAAGTTTAACATCAACCTGTATAACAACGGCACTGTAATGATTCAAGGACCAGAATGTAGCCTAACAAAGTTTGAAACTGAATTTAATGAGCTAAAAGCTTTAGCTGGAAAAGAAAAAAAATCCTAACAGAAGCTCAGCCCAGCTCAGAGCCCTTCCTTCCTCCTCCCCCTGATCCTTCTGCATGTGACCCTCCCCCGCAGCCATCCTCACACTCACAGCCCAGTCTCCACTCCTCACACTCCCCAAACTGCCCTCACACACCTCACACACCCCGATCTGCAGTGTCTGTACAACACATACAAGAGTGTCTCTCCCTGCTGGAGATGGAAATCATGGAGTTCAAGGAGAGTAAACTCCAGGATAGTGGAGCAATCCAACAAGTGAGAGAGGAGACACAACAGCTTAAAGAACAGACTCAGACCAGAATGAGACAACTGGAAAAAAACATGGACAAGCTCCAAAAAGACAACAAATTTCTCAGAGATGAGCTGTGTAAACTAAAGGACAAACTAGAACAAAAAGATCTGATTCTAAATCTTAAACAGCAGCTGAACACCTTAACTGAGATATCTGAACAATCCCACATTCATGTCAAGAACACCCACACCACCACTGATCCCCAGCCTACCCACAACCTGCTAGCCACCCAACAAATCACCCAGATCAGCCAGTTAGTTGCCCAGATAACTGACCAGTTAGCCGCCACATCGACCAGCCAGTTAACCATCCTACCTTGCAGCCAATTATCCCCCCCACCGATTAGCCAGTTAGCCGCCCCATCAACTAGCCTGTTAGCCGCCCCATCAACAAGCCAGTTAACCGCCCCATCAACTAGCCAGTTAGCCGCCCCACCGACCAGCCAGTTAGCCATCCTACCATGCAGTCAATTATCCACCCCACTGATTAGCCAGTTGGCCGCCCCATCGACTAGCCAGTTAGCTGCCCCATCGACCAATCAGATAGCCACCCAACAGACCAACCAGTTAGCAAACCCCCCAACCAGCGAGTTAACCACCCAACCAACCCTCAATCCAGCCCACTAACCATCCACAAAACCCCAAGACTGCAATTCTCATAGATTCTTAAATCACAGAAAGCTGTTCCCCACACACAGAGTCGCAAAGTTCTGGTGTTCCATCACTGACAGTGCACTCAGGCTACTCTGCCAATCCAAACTTCAAACACCCCAAAATATATTGATTCACACTGGCACAAATGATTTGCCCTCCAAAGGAGAGAAAGTAGCAGACTTAATGAAAAAGATGGCTGAAAAAGCTCATATGGTGTTTCCACAAGCCAATATAACCATCTCAACAATTTTACCTAGAAGAGACTACTCCTGGAAATTCATCAAGAAAATCAATGAAAATATAACCAAAGAATGCTCCATCATCCCCAACACCACCATTGCACAGCATCCAACCATAGCAGATGAACATCTATTTGACCATGTGCACCTACACCAGGACGGAATCAGACTCTTTGGCAAAAATCTAAAGGATGCTACACTCAAGAGAAACCAAAACAATCCAAATCTCAGCAGGTCTAAACACCCCCAAAGCCAAAGACCACCTACTAACAACCACACACCCGACCAACCACCCGAACATGGGAGACATATGACCTACAACACACACCATCTGAAAGCCCAACACAACAGAGCAATCGTCAACAACTCAAAGTCCATCAAATCCCACACCAGCAAAGCACAGACCGCAAGAACCGATCCCAGACCAACACAGGGGCAGGATCCCCGCTTCAGCAACACCCTGTGGCAGAAAGCACCTTATAATGAAGCTCACATTCTTCTACCCTTGCAGCACCTCTCATATGCCGATATAGTTCAAGGTAAAACACACCCAAACTCCACAGAATTTGGAGAGGTGCGACAACTACTCCAACTAATTTGTAAAATACTTATATAAGCACTAAAAGAGAAAAAAAGGAAAAAAGTCTAGGAGTCCTTTGGGTGGATTTTTTTTCTGTATCTCTAATACAAAGTAACTCCTCTGTATACAGTATATGTTTATTAATACAATAAGATTTCTATTATATTAATGTTGTTCCAGAATTATATACAAATCTTAAATATTCCAATTCCTCTCTTTCGTCTCTACTATCACTAACTAAGTTAGAAAAAGAAAAAATGAAATCCCTCTCTATAAGTTCATGGAATATTCAGGGCTTATGTTCTTCCATTCTAGGAGCTAAAACCCTAAATGCAGAGTTATTAAAAAATGCACACCATGACATTTTGATATTGTTGGAAACATGGTGCCGTTCGGACACGAAGACTCACTGTCCCTCAGGCTATCGAGAAATTATACTACCATCCTTCAAAAGAGCCAACATAAAACATGGCAGAGACTCTGGTGGAATCATAATTTGGTATAAAGATGATCTAACACCTTACCTGTCTGTTGTAAAGAAAGAGCTCACACATATTTGGCTTCAGCTCAGACTAGGTGTAGTGAACAATGAGAAAAGTCTGTTTATCTGTGCAGTCTATACTCCACCTGCAGAGTCCCCTCACTACAGTGAAGACTTTTTCCACAACCTCCACACAGAAACATGCCATTTCCAGGCTCAGGGAAATGTACTGCTGTGTGGAGACTTCAACGCCAGGACAGGTTTGGCAAGTGACACCACGGATTTTTACCAAAAACAGAATATATTTAACGCACTTCCCAATTTAACCCCTACAACAAAACAAAGAGTCAACCCAGATCCTGTAGTAAATTCAATTCAATTCAATTTTATTTCTATAGCGCTTTTAACAATGGTCATTGTCTCAAAGCAGCTTCACAGAAATGAAAATAAAATGAAAAGAAGACTTATGGAAATGTATATATGTGTAAGAAAAATGTGTCTAGATAATGAGATTGTCCCTGATGAGCAAGCCAAGGGTGACGGCGACAGTGGCAAGGAAAAACTCCCTGAGATGGCAATAGGAAGAAACCTTGAGAGGAACCAGACTCACCAGGGAACCCATCCTCATCTGGGTGATGACAGATAACAGAAATTGTAGAACATCATGTGTGTTATGCAGATGAAAGTTCGATATAACAGAAGTTATTTAAATTAACACAAAGTCCAGTTCAGCTCAGGGATGAGTCAGCAGGTGCAGAGGGCAGATGAGGGTCTGGATCACTGGGAGCTCAGGAGCAGCATGTGTAGATCCAAACCAACATGAAGAAGAATTCAGCTGGAGCAGGTCCTTCTCTGGATGCCTCAGGAACCTCGCAGGGTTGGCCTCTGTCTACTGAAACTGGCACAATCTCCAGATGCCTCGGGATGGGTGGAAAAATAAAGAGCAGGTGAAAAGAATTAGCGTGGTTGCCATTCACGATAGATGTACTGGAGTATGAGGTAAAGAAATTAATTATGTGTATGCCAGATTAAAGAGATGCTTGAGTCTACTTTTAAATTGGGAAACTGTGTCTGAGCCCCGAACACTGTCAGGAAGGCTATTCCAAAGCTTTGGAGCTAAATATGAAAATGCCCTACCTCCTTTTGTAGATTTTGATATTCTGGGAACTACCAGTAGTCCGGAGTTTTCTGATCTTAAGGAGCGTGGTGGATTGTAACGTATCAGAAGACTGGTTAGGTATGTGGGAGCTAGACCGTTTAGAGCCTTGTAAGTAAGTAATGCTATTTTGTAATTAATTCTAAACTGAACAGGTAGCCAGTGCAGGGATGATAATATTGGGGTTATATGATCATATTTTCTGGATCTAGTGAGAACCCTGGCGGCTGCATTTTGGACTAACTGTAGCTTGTTAATTGAGGATGCAGGACAGCCACCCAGTAATGCATTACAGTAGTCCAGTCTGGAAGTCATGAATGCATGAACCAGCTTTTCTGCATCAGATACAGATAAAATGTTCCTAAGCTTGGCAATATTTCTAAGGTGGAAAAAGGATGTTTTTGTGATGTTGGAGATATGATTTTCAAAGGATAAGTTACTGTCTAATATTACACCCAGGTCTTTCACTGTCAAGCTGGTGGTAACAGTACATCCTTCTAAACGTAGGCTGAATTGTGAGAGCTAGTGTGAACTGGTTTTTGGGCCAATAAGTAATACCTCTGTCTTATCTGAATTTAGTAAAAGAAAATTATCGGTCATCCAATCTTTTATATCTTGAATACACTCAGTTAGTCTAGAAATAAGAACGGTAAGGAGTTAGTGCAGCTCTGTCGAGGCCTGGGTCTGTACATGCTTAACGGTCGGATCCGAGGAGACTCCTTAGGTCAGTTCACCTACTGCTCAGCTCTCGGGTCGAGTGTAGTCAACTACGCTGTCACTGACATGGACCCCTCCTGCATAAGTGCCTTCACTGTCAGACCACAGCTACCCTTATCAGACCACTGCCAAATTAATGTGTTCCTAAAAAGAATCCAGAAACCAATTAACACAAGAGAAAACTACAAACTACTGAACCTTAATCAATGCTATAAATGGAGCCCTAATAGTGTGTCTGAACTTTCTAACGCAATGAGTTCTATAGAAGTTACTAATCTCATTAACACCTTCCTAACAACCCAACCCAGTTCCAACCCAATCAAACCAGTGTAAACCTCGCAGTAGAGCAAATAAATAAAATTTACCACATATCAGCAACTAAAGCTAATCTGTGTAAAACAAACAAACACCATAAACAAAGATCCAACACTGAAAAATGGTTTGACGGGGAGTGTGAGTCTGCAAGAAAACAGCTCAGACAGCTATCCAACCAAAAACACAAACTACCACAAAACACTGATCTAAGAGAAAAATACTGTGAAACACTGAAGAACTACAAACAGATACTTTATAAGAAAAGACAACAGCACTACCATCAGACACTAAGAGAAATTGAAAAATCCATCAATGAAAACCAGTTCTGGGAAAAATGGAACAGTCTCAACCAGACACAGACGCAGGACACAACGATAAAAGATCCAAAAATATGGACAACCTATTTTGAATCACTTTTTTAAAAAATCTCCACAAAATCTTACAACAAATCAAAAAATAACCCAAAAGAAACTAGAAAATGTAGAAACCATCATAAAAAATAACCAAAACCCACTTGATTACCAAATTACACTCGAGGAATTGGCTGACGCACTGAAAAACCTTAAAGATAGGAAAGCGTGTGGTCCAGACAGCATCAGGACAGGGATGCTTAAACACAGCACTCCTGTAATGAAGAGCACCGTATTGAAACTCTTCAACCTGGTTCTTCAAGCTGGTTGTTTTCCTGAAACCTGGACCTGGGGGCTGATATCCCCAATTCACAAGAGTGGAGATAAATTAGACCCTAACAACTACCGGGGCATCTGTGTGAGCAGTAATCTGGGGTAGATGTTCTGCTGTATCATAAACGCCCGGATCCAGGCCTTCCTTACCGAACACAGCGTCCTGAGTAAGAATCAGATTGGCTTTTTACCAAACCATTGCACCACTGATCATATTTACACCCTGCACACCCTAATCAACCAACATGTTCACCAAAAAAACAATACCAACATTTTTGCATGTTTTGTAGACTTTAAAAAAGCATTTGATTTGATTTGGCACACAGGATTATTTTATCAGGTTTTAAAAAGTGGTGTAGGAGATAAAGTATATGACATCATCAAGTCCATCTATTTGAACAACAAATGCAGCATAAAACTCGGCAACAAAAGGACAGAATACTTTACTCAAGAGCGCGCTGTGAGACAGGGCTGCAGCTTGAGTCTCCCACTGAACATGGCCTACAGCGGCACCTGGACCTGCTGGAGCGGTACTGTCAGAACTGGGCCCTGACAGTCAATCTGGCCAAAACCAAAATTGTCATCTTCCAAAAAAAAGGCCAGATCTCAGGAAAACAGACACATGTTCACTCTGGGAAACACCGCCCTAGAGCACGCATTACACTATGACTACTTGGGACTGAAAATCAGCGCCTCCGGAGGCTTTGATCTGGGAGTGAATGCACTGAAAGAAAAAGCACGAAGAGCCCTATATGCAATCAAGAAAAGCTTATACAGAATACACATCCCAATTAGAATCTGGTGTAAAATCTTTGATAGCGTCATTGTGCCTATTGCGCTGTACGGATGTGAGGTTTGGGGTCCACTCAGTAAACACGACTACTCTCGCTGGGACAAACATCCCACAGAGTCCCTGCATGCAGAGTTCTGTAGAAATCTCCTCAAAGTTCAGAGAAAAGCACCAACCAACGCATGCAGGGCAGAATTAGGCCGATTCCCACTGATTATAGCCGTACAAAAGAGAGCAGTAAAATTCTATAAACATCTTAAACTGAGTAATGAAAACACCCTGCGGTACGAAGCACTGAGAACCCAAGAGCTCGGCCCTAAACCCAGCCCCCTCTGTCTGCTGGTTCTGAGACTCAGTAACGCACTAACCCCTAACACACTGCAGTCTCAGAGCAGCACCGCTCACCACAGTCTCATCAGAATCAGACGCATCACTGATCAGATGAGGAGAGAGTATCTGGAGTACTGGGACAGTCAGACCCAAACCCAGTCCAGACTGCATTGCTATCGGGCCCTAAAGAGAGAGTATGAATTGGCAGAGTATCTCTTCACCGTCAGAGATATAAAGCAGAGACAGATTCTGACCAGGTACAGGCGTGAGCACCGTCTGGCTGTGGAGACGGGAGGACACAGGAGAACATGGCTGCCCAGAGAGCAGAGACTGTGTGCTCAGTGTACGAGCGGTGAGGTCGAGACAGAGATGCACTTCCTTCTTTACTGCCCAAAATATCAACATATAAGGAAGACCTTCACTGAGATCATTACTTATAAAATCCCATATTTTTCCAAATTAACAGAAGGTGAAAAAATGAGAATAATTTTAGGAGAAGGCCGCACTGCTCCCCTCGCTGCAAAATATGTGTCCGAGTGTGAGAGCCTGAGAGACAGTGAGACACAGCGTAACCTGAATGTTCATAACAAAAATAAATTAATAAATAAATGAAACTATATCAATACTGTTCAGATAGTTGTTGTTATTGTTATTAATATTGATGTTTTTTTATATATATATATATATATATATATATATATATATATATATATATATATATATATATATACACACACATACACATGGACAAAATTGTTGGTACCCTTCGGTCAATGAAAGAAAAACTCACAATGGTCACAGAAATAACTTTAATCTGACAAAAGTAATAATAAATAAGAATTCTATGAATGTTAACCAATGAAAGTCAGACATTGCTTTTCAACCATGCTTCAACAGAATTATTTAAAAAAATAAACTCATGGAACAGGCCTGGACAAAAATGATGGTACCCCTAATTTAATAGTTTGTTGCACAACCTTTTGAGGCAATCACTGCAATCAAACGATTCCTGTAACTGTTAATGAGACTTCTGCACCTCTCAGCGGGTATTTTGGCCCACTCCTCATGAGCAAGCTGCTCCAGTTGTTCAGTGTTTCCGGTTTGAAGGGTGCCTTTTCCAGAAGGCATGTTTCAGCTCCTTCCAAAGATGCTCAATAGGATTGAGGTCAGGGCTCATAGAAGGCCACTTTAGAATAGTCCAATGTTTTCCTCTTAGCCATTCTTGGGTGTTTTTAGCTGTGTGTTTTGGGTCATTGTCCTGTTGCAAGACCCATGACCTGCGACTGAGACCCAGCTTTCTGACACTGGCCAGCACATTTATCTCTAGAATCCCTTCATAGTCTTGAGATTTCATTGTACCCTGCACAGATTCAAGACACCCTGTGCCAGATGCAGCAAAGCAGCCCCAGAACATAACAGAGCCTCCTCCATGTTTCACAGTAGGGACAGTGTTCTTTTCTTGATATGCTTTATTTTTCCATCTGTGAACATAGAGCTGATTTGCCTTGGCAAAAAGTTTCATTTTTTGTCTCATATGTCCATAGGACATTCTACCAGAAGCTTTGTGGCTTGTCAACATGTAGTTTGGCATATTCCAGTCTGGCTTTTTTATGGTTTGTTTTCAACAATGGTGTCCTCCTTGGTCATCTCCCATGTTGTCCACTTTGGCTCAAACAACGACGGATAGTGCGATCTGACACTGATGTTCCTTGAGCATGAAGTTCACCTTGGATCTCTTTAGAAGTCTTTCTGGGCTCTTTTGTTACCATTCGGATTATCCGTCTCTTTGATTTGTCATCAATTTTCCTCCTGCGGCCACATCCAGGGAGGTTGGCTACAGTCCCATGGATCTTAAATTTCTGAATAATATGTGCAACTGTAGTCACAGGAACATCTAGCTGCTTGGAAATGGTCTTATAGCCTTTACCTTTAACATGCTTGTCTATAATTTTCTTTCGAATCTCCTGAGACAACTCTTTCCTTCGCTTTCTCTGGTCCATGTTGAGTGTGGTACATACCATGTCAGCAAACAACAGTGACTACCTGGAGCCCTATATATAGGCCCACTGACTGCTTACAAGATTGTAGACACCTGTGATGCTAATTAGTGGACACACCTTGAATTAACATGTCCCTTTGGTCACATTATGTTCAGTATTTTCTAGGGGTACCATCATTTTTGTCCAAGCCTGTTCCATGAGTTTATTTTTTAAAATAATTCCGTTGAAGCATGGTTGAAAAGCAATGTCTGACTTTCATTGGTTAACATTCATAGAATTTTTATTTATTATTACTTTTGTCAGATTAAAGTTATTTATGTGACCATTGTGAGTTTTTCTTTCATTGACTGAAGGGTACCAACAATTTTGTCCACGTGTGTATATTTAAATTATTGTATGTTTTCTAATTGCTTTGGCAACAATGTAATGCTTCTGTTAACATTCATACCAATAAAACTCTTCTGAACTGAACTGACTAGGAGAGTAAGTGGCTGAGATCCTTGAGAGATACATTGAGATTGAATTGACGGGACACTGAATTGAGTCATTTGGATGAAGAGGTATGAAAACAGGTACACCTAGAAAAGAAATTCCAAGAACGAGAAGAGAAGGACAGGATAAAGCGGTATAGATGATGAGTGAGTGAGAAGAGAAGAGAAGAGAAGAGAAGAGAAAAACAAAATATGGTATAATGTCCAAGTCTTTTTGTTTTCCTCAATTCAATGTTGCTAATAAAAGTGAGTCACCTGAACATGGGAGTAGGTATTTCAGTGCAGCAATATCATCTCAGACAGCTGTAATCATCTCACTGATACGTACCTGCTTTTCAGTCAAACTAATTTGTGCACTCAAGCTCAGTTTCCATAGTGACTAAAAATCTAAATTTATATACAACATGTACACACTGCCCTGTACATTGCACTCATAAACAGACATGCAGCAAATTGCTTATTATTGCTTGTTGCAAAACCTGATGTGTCATTTTTATGTAGTTCCTGTTAGTAAATTAGTGCACTTTTTGTGGGGTTATGACTTCACATTTCTTTTTACATGTTGTGGCGACGGGCATGAAGCCACTGACACATACAGTCTAACAGCTCCACGCTCAGTGAAAAGAGGAGGCACGTGGCCGAGAGATATAGAGTGTGTGTTCAGCACCACAGAAGGTTCCCCAAACCCAGGAGAGGGGCGGGATGCCTTAATTCGACAGGTTACCACTTACCGTCTTGCTGTCGGCGGCTGCCTATAAAAAAAGCCGGGGACCGTTAAGAGGAGGAAGGTTAAATGGGGCATGCCGTTCACCTTTAATGACTTATCGAGTGAGCACGCATACAGAGGACCACAGCTCTCATCGATGCAACCGGCACAACCCACGCCTCAACGCTCTCATGGTAGTCTCGAGCATGGCAGTGACACCTCCAAAAACATTGCAAGGGAGCTGGTACTTTTTTTCAGCCATGTCGGACTGCCCAAAGAGCTGCTTACTGACCAAGGAACCCCTTTCGTCTCCAAATTAATGTCCGACGTGTGTTGGCTGTTACAGGTCAAAAAGATGCACATCTCCGTATATCATCCTCAGACTGATTGCTGAGCGATTTAACCAGACTTTGAAAAGAATGCTCCGGCGATTGGTGGATGAAAGCGGACGAAATTGGGACCAGCTCCTCTCATACGTGTTCTTAGCGGTGTGGGAAACCCCACAAGCTTCCACTGGATTTATGCCCTTTGAGCTACTATTCCGAAGGAGACCGCGCGGTCTGCTTGACGTGGCCAAGGAAGCCTGGGAAGAATAGCCTTCGCCCTACATGTCAGTCATCGAATACGTACAAGAACTCAAAGACAAAATCAACCTTGTTTTTCCGATAGTGAAAAAAACACATGTAAAAAGCACAAGCGGACAAAGTTCAACAGACCAGCTTGACCTCAGAAATTCTTTCCAGGTGACCGAGTGCTGCTGCTACTTCCCAGCTCCACCTGTAAATTCCTGGCCCGTTGGGACCCTACACCGTAGTCTAACGAGTTGGGCAGATGAATTACAGTCTTTAACTGTACACTGAAAACCACTGAATTGTATCATATTAACCTGTTAAAGAAATGGATCGGACCCCTGCCCCATGTTTCAGCCTTTGCCTCCGTCTCCTCTGAACCTCAGAATTGCGAGATTGCTCAGCGTGGGGAAGATCTTACTCCGGCCCAGCATCAAGAACTGGGTGAGGTTGTCAATAAGTTCAGCTTGTCATAAGAGCTATTCGATAAGTGTTCTCCTCTAACCTGGGACTCACCAATTTAGTTAGGCACAATATTAAAACGCCCCCAGGGGTTGTCATTCGCCAAAGACCGTATCGAGCCCCGGAAGCCCGTCACCGCGCTATAGACACTGAGGTAAGCAACTAAGAAATGGTATCATAAAGGAATCCACGAGCCCCTGGTCCAGTCCCATCGTGGCGGTACCGAAACCCGATGGGACGATCCGTCTCTCTAATGACTTTAGATGGCTAAACAAGCTCTGCGAATTCGACACCTACCCGCTGCCGCGAATTGACAATCTGATCGACCAGCTGGGAAAAGCCTGCTTCATTTCAACGTTAGACCTGACAAAATGATACTGGCAGGTGGCCCTTACAGCTAAAGCAAGAGAAAGGACAGCTTTCAGCAGAGACCTAGGACACTGGCAGTACCAAGTTCTTCCATTTGGGTTACATGGAGTACCGGCCACATTCCAGTGGCTGATGGACATCGTACTAATGCGCTTACGCAGCAGCTTACCTAGACGATGTCATAATCCATTCAAGTAGCTGGGTCGACTACCTCTTCCATCTCATGCAGATCCTAGAGGAGCTTCGAAAGGCAGCTCTAACAGCCAACCCAAAGAAATGCCACTTAGGACTGACCGATGCACAGTACCTGGGATACCGCATCAGACGTGGGGTACTCAAACCTCAGGAGAAGAAAATAGAAGCGCTAAGCGGATATCCAAGACCCACAAAGAAGAAAGAGGTATGTGCCTTTTTAAGACTAGGTAGTTACTACAGATGCTTTGTGTCTGACTTTTCCTCTGTGGCAGCACCTCTCTCCAACCGAAAAAAAAAAAAATCTGTTGGATGGAAGAGACAGAAACAGCATTCCAGAAATTAAAGGCCCTCCTCACCAGCTCCCCCATCCTCCGAAACCCGACTTCGACCTCCTCCTTCATCGTCCAAACAGACGCATTAGAGACAGGGCTGGGAGCCATCCTCTCGCAGGAGTTTGAGGGCGAAGAGGTATACCCCGTTACACCCCGTCCTGTATATGAGTAGGAAACTGACACCTGCAGAACAAAAATACGCAGTTATAGAACGAGAAGCCCTTGCCATGAAGTGGGCAATAGAGGAGCTGAAATATTACTTAACGTCGTCGCACTTTGCCCTAGTAACCGACCACGCTCCTCTACAGTGGATGGCAGGGGCTAAAGACATTAACCCTCGTATAACAGGCTGGTTCCGCTCACTGCAGGACTACTCATTTTTGATTCTGCACAAGGCCGGGGCACCACATAGCAATGCGGGTGGGCTATCCAGATGACATGCCCTGGTTTCCTCATCCCGCAGAAGCTTGAAGCTGAGTGGGAGTACTGTAGCGACGGACATGAAGCCGCTGACACATACAGGAGGCGAGTGACCGAAAAATATAGAGTGCGCGTTTAGCATCATGAACGGTTCCCCCAAACCCAGGAAAGGGATGGGGTGCCCTAATTTAACACGGCCAGCAGCAGGTTACCACTTACCGTCCTGCTGTCGGTGGCTGCCTATAAAAAAAGGCTATAAAAAGGGGACCGTTCGTTAAGAGGAGGAAGGTTAAATGGGGCATGCCATTCACCTTTAATGACTTTCTTTTCATCTCTTCCATACTCTAATTGAGCGAGCATGCACACAGAGGACCGCAGCTCTCATTGACGCTACTGGCACAACATTTGCCTCAACGCTCTTACGGCAGCCGAGTCTCGACCCTGGCGGCGACAGCTGGGGTGCCTTATCTGCGCGAACGCTTCGCCCCCCTAGGTCCAGTGAACCTATCTACAAAAGGTTCCAAAAAAAGGGCATGTGGTTTCGTTTTTCCGTTTTGGCTATTAGCGCCTATTTATTTTAATTCATTTTTTTCCTTGCTTCTTCTTGCCCAGATTGAGCCAGAAAAAAAAAATACAATAAAAGAACTTCTGTTTGTTGCACTGCACTCCTCGCCTCCTGGTCTCTTTTGGTCCACTTATGTGCTCACTATATAATAATGCCAAAGTGTAAAATTGCAGCATTAAAACAGGTATGATTATTTAAAACTGGCTAATATTCATAATAAACATACCAATGACCAATTATACTAAGATTCACAGTATAATTGGCAAATAAAAAAAAAAAAAGAATTGCTCCAAGACTAAGCAAATTATGAAAAACTATAGCAAGATTTGTTTCATGATCTGATAAGGAAAGCAAAGAAGTGGCCATTGAGTTATAAGTAGGACACTATTGAGAGAACCAGGCCTCAGTCTCTGCTCATGAAACACTGATTTTTGCAGCACCATGTCTGCTGCCAAGTCATTCATTTGTCTAGAGTGCAACTCAGACAGCTTTCTTGGATTCTGGACCTAGGGCTTGGGCCAGAATCAGGTTTGAGCCAGAATACAAGCCTGCCAGCTGAACATGCTGTGTCGACATTGGCATAGCTGTCCAGTCAGTACAAGGGATGCTGGAGTCAGACAATGCTTCCATCACATTGTCAAACCAAACGGTGAGCTGGTGCCTATTTTCGCCTTGCAAGAGATTCAGACACACTGTAAAAAAACTAGATAAATGTTGAATTAATTAATATTTCATTGTTGGCCCAACTTCTTACAGTGGTATTTGTTGAGACAACAGGTAACATTGTGTTCTTGAAAACTTTGGAGACAAAGACTGAATAAGCAAAAAAAATCAAGTTAAGCCAGCAATTTACTTTACCTGAGATGCAATCATGTGATTTTATAAGACACCTCTTCTGCGCTTCATGTGTCCAACAGGTTTGCTCTCCTCAGTGATGCACCCGCTGAGAAACCTGAAAGAGCTCTGGTTATAGGAGACTCTATACTGAGACACGTGAAATTAGCTATGCCTTTAGGGGCGCCAGCAGCAGTGGTTGGGTGTATCCTGGGAGCCAGAGCACCGGACATAACAGGTAATCTTAGGGTTTTAGGACAGTATAGGTTCTCTAAGTTAGTTGTACATGCTGGAGCTAATGATATAGAAAGACTCAGAAAGTCTCTTTTAGAAATTTAATTAACATAGATACCACAAACTCAGATCACACTGAATGCGCAGCCGGCACCTCTGATCTGAAGCTAGGACTGTTAAATATAATATCTCTCGCATCTAAAGCAGTTATTGTTAATGAAATTATCACAGATCTGGAGTTTGATATACTCTGTTTAACAGAAACCTGGGTTAAATAGGACGAGTATGTAGCTTTAATTGATGGATACAGCTACATATACCAGCCTCGGCTAACTGGTAGAGGAGGAGGCTTCGCAGTTATTTACAATGATAATCTGTCTATCGTACAAAAACACGGACACAAATTTAATGCATTTGAAGTTCTCTATAGTAACATAAAAAGTGTAGCTACAAATATTAAGTCTGCTCAGTCGATCCCGCTAATTATTGTTTACAGACCCCCAGGGCCGTACTCTGAATTTCTCTGTGAATTTGCACATTTCCTCTCAATTACCACACAGAGCTTTATCAGTAATCTTCCAGGGTTACCAACTTTGATTGGATCGCCATCTGACTCCACAGAACTCGATCAGGCGACTGAACATTTAGAGCCAGAATTTTGTTATACCTTAGATAATGTAGCTCCAGTTAAAGGAAATTGATTAGAGATAAGAAACTCATTCCCTGGTATAATGATCACACAAGCAGTTTAAAACAGACCGCTCGGAAATTAGAACGTAAATGCCGTCAACCTAATTTGTTAGGATTTCAAATAGCATGGAAGGAGAGTCTCCTGAACTATAGAAAAGCTCTTAGTGTATCTAGATCAACGTAGCTCTCCACTCTTATAGAAAATAACAAAAATAATCCTAGATTTTTATTTAATATCAGAGCCAAATTAACCGGAAATACGACCACTGCAGAAATCTCCACAATAACAACATACAGTAGTGAGGACTTGTATGTGCTAATGAACTTTTTAAATAATAAAATTGTAAACATTAGGCATAAAATTGAGGCTTTGAAACCGAACAATGTAATTGATGCAGATGTTAAACTAACCATGTCAGATCGGAACTTAGAATACTTTACTCCCCTTGAAGAGAATGGACTAATTTCATCCATCTCTTCTGCAAATTCATCAACCTGTGTATTAGATCCTATACCGACACTTTTTTCAAACAGATAGTGCCAGAAATAACAGAACCCCTGTTGAAAATAATTAATTCTTTACTCAGCATTGGGTATGTTCCAAAAATTGGGTATGTTCCAAAAATTAGCAGTTATTAAACAGATAATTAAGAAGGCTGACCTCGACCCCGGTCAGCTGCACAATTACAGGCCGATATCAAACCTCCCCATTATTGCTAAGATTCTGGAAAAGATAGTACCAGAGCAGCTATGCTCATATCTACATAGAAATAACATACATGAACTGTATCAATCAGGATTTAGGTCTCATCACAACATAGAGACAGCACTCGTTAAAGTAGTAAATGACCTCCTATTGGTCTCCGATCAGGGTTGCCTAACTATGCTTGTGTTACTCGACCTCAGTGCAGCTTTTGACACCATTGATCATAGTATTCTCCTTCACAGATTAGAAAATGTAGTGGAAATTAAGGGAACAGCCCTCTCCTGGCTCAGATCCTATTTGACTTATCATTATCAGTATGTAGATTTAAATAGTGATTATTCCGCATGTTCTCTAGTGGAATTTGGTGTCCCACAGGGTTCGGTTTTAGGCCCACTGCTTTCCCTTTACATGCTTCCTTTGGGCAAGTAATCTGTAAGCATGATATAAATTTTTACTGTTATGCTGACGACACAGTTATACGTCTCAGCAAAATCAGAAGAAAGAAAACAGCTTGCTAAAGTTGAGCAATGCGTAAAGGATATAATAGACTGGATGCTAATTAACTTCCTTCTGCTTAATCCTGATAAGACAAAAGTACTAGTCATAGGACCACATACAGCTAGAAGCAAGATTTTAGATCTGTCATGATTTACGCTCTATCTGCCCCATTTTTTTCCCACGCTGTCACTTTTCCTCCATGTGCTCATGTTTACACTAACCTGTTTGTGTCCTTCCGACACCCCGTTGCATCTAATTTGTAAGTAAATATGTCTCCATCTTGATTTACATTTTAATGCTGGTCTCAAGACCAGGCTTAACCAGCATTTACTATGCCACTAGAAATTTATACAAAGTCCCGCTCACTTCTGTCTCTATGTCTCTGGCTCTGTCTCTCTCTCTCTCACACACACACACACAAACACACACACACGAAAACAGAGATAATAAAGTTTGAAGTTATTGCACCCCTTTAACCTCCTGAGTGCACACTACAACATGGCTGTAATCAGAAACAGACAAAAACATTACAAATTCAGAACACAAAATCAGTGCCAACCACATTTTAATTCTTCACACATGCAGAAAACCCTTGCTATGCCTGTCCAGTAAACAATACAAGAAGGAAACTGTGTTATTACACATTGTGTTATTACAGTACACATTGTTAGAACACTGCGGCATTTTTTTTCCCCATACATCTAAATATTTCATAATTAAATGAAAATTTAATTCAGTTAACTGGCAGCATTTGTATGCATTCTTTATTTTATTATTTTCTGCTAATTACTGCATATTTTATTACACAAAAATGTTTGTGATATCCCATTGTCCCTAAATCTCTTTACAATGCAGTCCTCAAATAAAAAGCAGCGAGTTACTTGAATAGTTTTACTTTATTTACTATTTGTAAGTATTAGTTTTCTGTATTTGTGTTATGTCTGAATATTATTACATTTCCAAAAAAAAAAGTTTTCCATTTTAGAATTTTATTTAGACCTAAACAAAGTTATATTCTTTCATACAGCGACTTTCATGACTATCCACTACACATTATAAGAATGGGCTCAGTTTAGCACCCTATTAAGTTCATCAATGTAGTCAAGGATGATTTCAGCTAATCATGACCCCAAGACCTTCTTATGCTACATAACAGACTGTAAGTACAGTGCCCACTTTTACCTCCATAGAAGTTGTGAAGCATATTGCAGTTAGTTTGAGGGAAGGTGACTAAGTAGTAAAACAAATAAACAGGGAGGTTAAGGAGGTAGAAAAACAGGTGGTAAGATGAGCCAAGAGGAGAAAAGCAAAGAAGAAACATGCCATACACACGTGGACAAAATTGTTGGTACCCTTCGGTCAATGAAAGAAAAACTCACAATGGTCACAGAAATAACTTTAATCTGACAAAAGCAATAATTAAAAAAAATTATATGAATGTTAACCAATGAAAGTCAGACATTGCTTTTCAACCATGCTTCAACAGAATTATTTTAAAAAATAAACTCATGGAACAGGCCTGGACAAAAATGATGGTACCCCTAGAAAATACTGAAAATAATGTGACCAAAGGGACATGTTAATTCAGAGGAAGCGAAGGAAAGAGTTGTCTCAGGAGATTCGAAAGAAAATTATAGACAAGCATGTTAAAGGTAAAGGCTATAAGACCATTTCCAAGCAGCTAGATGTTCCTGTGACTACAGTTGCACATATTATTCAGAAATTTAAGATCCATGGGACTGTAGCCAACCTCCCTGGACGTGGCCGCAGGAGGAACATTTATGACAAATCAAAGAGACGGATAATCCCAATGGTAACAAAAGAGCCCAGAAAGACTTCTAAAGAGATCCAAGGTGAACTTCATGCTCAAGGAACATCAGTGTCAGATCGCACCATCCGTCGTTGTTTGAGCCAAAGTGGACTACATGGGAGACGACCAAGGAGGACACCATTGTTGAAAACAAATCATAAAAAAGCCATACTGGAATATGCAAAATTACATGTTGACAAGCCACAAAGCTTCTGGGAGAATGTCCTATGGACAGATGAGACAAAAATGGAACTTTTTGCCACGGCACATCAGCTCTATGTTCACAGATGGAAAAATGAAGCATATCAAGAAAAGAACACTGTCCCTACTGTGAAACATGGAGGAGCCTCTGTTATGTTCTGGGGCTGCTTTGCTGCATCTGGCACAGGGTGTCTTGAATCTGTGCAGGGTACAATGAAATCTCAAGACTATCAAGGGATTCTAGAGAGAAATGTGCTGGCCAGTGTCAGAAAGCTGGGTCTCAGTTGCAGTCATGGGTCTTGCAACAGGACAATGACCCAAAACACACAGCTAAAAACACCCAAGAATGGCTAAGAGGAAAACATTGGACTATTCTAAAGTGGCCTTCTATGAGCCCTGACCTCAATCCTATTGAGCATCTTTGGAAGGAGCTGAAACATGCTGTCTGGAAAAGGCACCCTTCAAACCGGAAACAACTGGAGCAGCTTGCTCATGAGGAGTGGGCCAAAATACCTCATTGACAAAAGTCTCATTGACAGTTACAGGAATTGTTTGATTGCAGTGATTGCCTCAAAAGGTTGTGCAACAAACTATTAAGTTAGGGGTACCATCATTTTTGTTCCATGAGTTAATTTTATTTTTTATAATTCCATTGAAGCATGGTGGAAAAGCAATGTCTGACTTTCATTGGTTAACATTCATAGAATTCTTATTTATTATTACTTTTGTCAGATTAAAGTTATTTCTGTGACCATTGTGAGTTTTTCTTTCATTGACCGAAGGGTACCAACAATTTTGTCCACGTGTGTATAATGGAAAATATATAATCACCTTAACCTTAGCAAGTGCACACACAATAAAAAATGCACATATGAAAAGACATGTCTTATCATTTCAGTGCCACCGACACCATATAATTAATAATTGAATTGCCATATCCAGAAACAGTGAACTTCAAAGACTTTTATTTCTGTATGATTGTGGACTATAAGAAAGGTCAAAGCTGTCTTCCATGGTATACAGTTTGCTTCTGCAGAATTCAAGAAGTCTCACCTGGCACTTAATCTGCAGTTTTAGCAACTCTTACACTACACCAAGACACCCATCCATTTCTTTCCATATAAGAAAGCTGAAGAGCTATGCAAAGTATTTGTATGAACAAACACTTAGGCAAGTCTTAGACATGGGAAAGATCTGAAAATACAATGGAAAAAGATATTAGGGTGGCCCCAAAGAGCCAAAGCCAAACTCTTTGACAGCTTAGGAGTGTAAGCTAAGAGCATACAAGTTCTGCTAGGCAAGAGTGAGGAAGTGTTGACCTCTACTGGGGATTTCACAAAAACTATCTGGAGTTTTCCAGTGGTGAAAAATTCTTCAACTGGGTTCTGGTCAGGTTCTGTTGTTAGCCCACGTCTTCAGTGTCATATGGTAGAGGCAGTGCCTCTTTGATTGACTTTGATGTTGGGTCAAATAATAATAATAGTAATAATAATAATAATAATAATAATAATAATAAGGATTGTAATATTGCAATCCCTGGTGCAAGATATGGTGATCTGAGGCAGTGCCTCTTTGACTGACTTTGATGTTGTGTCAAATAATAATAATAATAATAATAATAGGATTGTAGTATTACTTTTGTGTGTTTACAAGTGTCTTAGTTTACTAGCATGGTTTGTAATGTGCTTTCACAAGTTATTATGTAAGTTGTTATTGTTATTTTCACCATACACACAATGACAAATGTTTCAATCAAGCTAGAATAACTATATAATATATATATATATATATAGTACTCAAGCGGTATTCTAGTTTTACCGCCACGCCTCACGGCGGCAGCATTTGGGTTTGTGTGTTTCCTGGCTTTTACCACTGAGGCGCTATATAACTATAGACCAACGCCTCAGGCCTTAGATTTTATAATGTGTAAGTAGAAAAGCTACGCATGTAGGTTTCCTTTTTTTGTCATCTAATATTTTGTGTTCTTTAAATATTTAGTAGATTTATTATGTGAAATTAATATAAAATACAACTGAAACATTAAACAAATTTACAATCACAGTACTAAAATTACAATACAAAAAGTAAATGCTAACACATTGAGCCTTAAATGTTATTTTTGTAACACTCGTGTAGACAGAAAATTACAGGTGTGCATCAGAAAATGCAGGTGTGCCACAGGTGTTGTCAGATTAATGTGCAAAGACTATATAATAAATCTATATAAGATACATAGCCTTTGTAAGACTCTACTTTTATTTAAGTGTGCATTCACAATGACGACAAAACATTATGATTTTGTAAAATAATGAAAGCAAACAGGAATACAGTGCTATTCAGTATCTGTGAACTTGAGCACCCCAGAAAATGAACCAAAACTCTGTATATGCTTGCCTCACAGATGTGAAAAATATATATTCATGGAAAGAGAAATGTCTGCTTTTATATAAACTAATGGAAAACAAATTGCAGATTATGTAATTCATATGAAACGTGAATCATGGGTGCAAACACTCCTGCGGAGATGAGGGGATGACATGAACACCTTCATGGCCCCTTCACTTCACTTCACTTTCTTAGCCCCACCCCCTGTTAAAACGGCATATTCAGAGAAAGGCTCGTCCGTGAGAGGCTGTGCGCCATCCACTACACAGCAAAAATATGTTAGTATATGACGACTGAAATAAAGCGGCTCACATCGGCGTGCGTTTCGCACGTCGCTCATTTAGCGAGTATAAATTTGATTTGTGTTTGTTGTATTTCTGGGGACGAATGGCGCGCGTGTGCAGATGAAGGCCGCGGGTTCACGCAAACATTTTACTTTCGCTAAAAGACTGATTCACAACCACATTACAGACATTCATTGTGCTATGTTTTTGTTTTTTAGCTTCTAGTTTTTGTGAATGAAATGTCACTGCTCTTTTTAGTACATGGTTTCATTTTGCACTTTTCATCACGCTGCCAATATGAGCCGTTACAAGCAGTTTTGTTTCAGTCATAATATTCATCTATCATAAATAGGGGTGACTTTTGCAAAGCAAACAAAATGTAAAATCAGTACCCTAGAAAAACAACAGAGCACAAATATATACTTGCTAAATAAACACTGCATTTTTTAAAAGTGAAAGCGCACGTGATTTGAGCAGCTTTATTCCATTCCAGCCATTCGTGGTCAAATAATTATTCAATGTTGGACACAAACAGCAAAAAAAGCATGATGTTTATTATTATTATGGTTATTATTAGCATGCTTTTTTGCTATTTGTGTTCAGGGTTGAATGATTATTTGAAACTGAACCTTATTTGAATCACTGAAATGGAAGAGTTGGAAAGTTTCCTTATCATAACATGCCTTGTATTGTTTTAAATTGCTCAATACACAACCCATGATTTTTATGTTATTTTACAAATGGAAAATACAAAATAAATAATTTTATACCGAATTCTTCGGTTTATAACCTCAGACAGGTGAGATCACCTGATAAGGTGCACCTGCAGGTTATAAATAGGAGTGAACCGGAAACATCCTCAGGTCAATTTTGTCGGAAGGACGTCCAGGCACGCTAGCAGTGCAGCATTGAAGCGCAGCATCTCATTCCCGCTTTATCAGGGAACAGGGTTACAGCTAAGTAACCCGAGACGTTCCCTTTCAAAAGATACACTCGATGCTGCGTGAAAACGCTATGGGAAAGAGAATACCAACACCGCCGTACTGCAAGTGTCTGGACCCCCAGGTTGTGTAGCGTGTGCGCACAAGAGCCAAGGAGGTCTCAGACCTAGGTCTGGGATGCTGACTCAAGGATCCGCAAGCTCGGAGTGGCATTGACATCCAGACTATCAAATCTAACAAACGTGTGCAGAGAGGACCAGCCTGCCGCATCACACACCTGCTGCAAGGGGACGACTTGCCAGAGCAATTGATGAGGCAATCCCCCTGGTCGAATAAGCCCTGTTTCCCAGAGGCGAAGTGTGACCACGCGCCTCATAGGCTAGGGCAATAACATCTCTCACCCAGTGTGACAACGTCTGTCTAGTGGCGGCTGCCCCCCGGTTGCGGCCCCCACAGCAAATGCAAAGCTGCTCTGACTTACGCCACTGGCTAGTGCGGTGGACGTAAATCTGAAGAGCACGTACTGGACACAGTAAGTGAAGTCTTTCCTGATCCGGAGCTGTGAAAGGCGGAGGACAGAAGGCTTCGAGAACGACTGGGTGCCTCGTCGAGAATGGAACCTTTGACTAGCCCAGGGGCAAAGTCTAGGCAGGATGGGGAGACTGACAGAGCCTGCAGATCCCCAATCCTCTGAAATAGTGGCTATGTATGTTCTGAGAGGGCATAAACCAGAGGACAACTTTTCTTGCAGAAACTCCAGGACTGAAACAATCTGGCAGTGGACTGGGCCTACATGTCTTACCATGCACCAACTTTCAAATATACTCAATTTGAGGGCATAAGTTCTTCTAGTGAAAGGAGCCCTGGCACTTAAAATGGTTTCAATTACGCTGGCTGGAAGACCAGCATCTCTTAGTTGGTCCCCTTCAGGGGCCAAACGTGAAGGTTCCAGAGCTCAGGCTGGGGATGACATATTGTCCCCTGCGCCTGAGACAGAAGATCCCTCCTCACTGGAATCACCCAGGGTGAGCCGTCGAGGAGAGATATTAGATCCGAGAACCACACTCTGGTCGGCCACTGGGGCGCTATCGATAAGAGGAGCAAACCCTGTTGACAGACCCTCGCCAGGACTCCTGGGAGCAGAACTATCAGAGGAAACGCATGAAGGCGTAATCTGGGCCACGTGTGGGCCATCGCGTCCAGACCCAGGGGAGCTGGAGGAGTCAGAGTAGTAAAGGGGACATTGTGCTGCCTCTTGCGAGGCGAAGAGGTCCACCTCTGCTATATAAAATCTTTAAAAATGTAAACTGACTACTTCGGGGTGGAGTTTTCAGTCCCCATGTGTCACAGCTTGTCTGGATAGCAAGTCCGCTCCTACATTCATGTGCCCCAGAATGTAAATCGCTCTGAGGGACAGGAACTTGCCCTGTGCCCAAAGCAGAACCTGGTGCGCTTGCTTGTTCAAGCGACGCGAGCGCAGTCCACCCTTGTATTTATGTACAAGACTACCACAGTGTTGTCCACCCGCACTAGGACATGATAGCCTCTCAACTGCTGTAGGAAGTGTTTCAGGGCCAGAAACAGAGCCATCATTTCGAGGCAATTGGTGTGCCATGCAAGAAGATGACCTCTCCAGCTCCCTTGTGCTGGACGGCCATCCAAGACCGCAGCACAGCCCATGAGGGAAGCGTCTGTTGTTAACATCTTACGACGACAAGACGGACCTAAAGTGGGACCTAAAGTCAGAAACCGGGGTCTGAACCACATAGAAAGGGTACGAAGCCCCGGCGCGTAACCCTTATTAGCCTCTGGGGATTGGCCCTTGAGTGAAATCCCCTGGCTCTTAGCTACAATTGAAAACGCCCTCATGCGCAGAAGGCCCAAAGGTATCACCATGGACGCAGCTGCCATGAGACCTAAAGATTTTTGAAAGTGATGAAGAGTCACTTTCTGGCCTAGCTTCTGGCCTTCCTTCAGGGTGTTGGAGGATGGGTTCGACACAAACGGGAAACAGCTGTGCCCGCCTTGTGATAAAATCCCATGTGACACCCAAATATGTTGTCCTCTGAACAGGAAAGAGAATGCCTTTCGTGGCGTTGAGTCTCAATCCTAAAGAATAGAGATGAGCAAGGACGACATCCCAATGTCGAAGCGCTAGCTATTAAGACTGAGCTAGGATCAGCCAGTTGTCTATACAATTCAGAATACGGATGCCCTGGAATCATAGAGCCAGAGCTGCATCCGTGCATTTTATATGTGCGTGGTGACAGGGCTAGGCCAGATAGCAGGACCCAATACTGGTAAGCTTCGGCCCCGAAAGCAAACCTCAGGAACCTCCTGTGTTGTGGCAATATTTCTATATGAAAATATGCGTCATTCAGGTTGACCGTCACAAACCAAACCTCTGGTTGAATTTGAGAAACAATCATTTTGATGTTCAGCTCAAGAAGATGTAAAATTGGACGCAACCCCCCATCTCTCGTCTGGCAGGGGAACATGATCTATGGCCCCTTTTCCCAGCAAAGTCTGTAATTGCGAAGTCAGCAGATGCGCTCGTTCCGGTTTCATGGAAGTGAAGACCACGCCATTGAAAATGCGGAGGACAATGTGCAATGGAGCGGGGGCGTTAGGTGTCCGGCATCCAGAAACAAGGCAGGAAGGAACCGAGCACCTAACATTCCGCCGTTGATAGATCAGGTGGTATGCCTGGTATGCCACCAGCCTGACCCCCTGCCTGAAAAGCTTTCTCCACCAACGAAGATGTTAGTCTACATGGCTTGGTGGGGAGGTGGGCTTTTTCAGGGAGGATAAGCTCCCAGGAGAGAGATAGCTCGCAAGCATCTCTTCAATCTGGGGTATCATCATAAAACAGGGGATGAATAAGGCTTATTCCATGAAAGAGGTAACTCGTCATGGAGGTCGCCAAAAAAGTGAAGGAACCCTCATTGAGGCCCCTCCCCTGGCCACCCGACAGAAACCTGTCGTCTAACTTTGAGCGCTTGGGGATTTTTATTTATTAATTTTTTTAATACGTATTTATTTATTTATTTATTTATATTCTTTTATTTATTTATTTATTTTTGCGACGAGAGAGGAAATCTCTTCGGCCCCTTCAGAAAAAGCACCAGAGCGCGCTTGAGAAGCGGACGCTAAAAACTTCCTGATCCGGCGAGAGCGCGAGAGAAAAGGGGAAATACCGTCTCATACGCACACGAGCCCCAGGAGCGTGCTGCTTCTTGTGGTTGCCTTAATAGGAGATCACAATGCTTGCACTTTCCTTGAAACCCAAGCACTCAAAAAAAAAATCGTGGAGATCGCCCTCCGAAAGAAATCTATCACACGGAGACACGCATCTCTCAACCAACTCTTGCCATTATTGGTAAGTAAAGGTTTTCTTTCCTACCGTGATTCAGTTCCACACACACACACGCAAACACAAAGCGGTCCTGAAGACAAAAAGATCTGAGGATGTTTCCGGTTCACTCCTATTTATAACCTGCAGGTGCAACTTATCGGGTGACGTCACCTGACTGAGGTTATAAGCTGAAGTATTTGGCGTTTTGATACGCACAGGCTTCACAACTGGAGAAGAAAGAGATGTTTCAATAGCGTTTTCACGCAGCATCGAGTGTAGCTTTTGAAAGGGAACTACCCTTGACAGGCGCTGACTCCAGTGGTTCGAAAGGGGTGTCAATCAGACGCTCGAGCACAATCGCTAAGTCCCAAGAAGGGACCGTCGCTCTAGTGGGTGGCTTCACCCGTTTAGCTCTACGAATAAAACGGGCAACTAAAGGGTGCCTTCCCACAGAACATGACAAGCCGAAATAGCGGCTATGTACGTTCTGAGAGTACTAGGGCATAAGCCCAAGGACAACTTTTCTTGCAGAAACTCTGAATCATTGAAATAACTCGGCAGTGGACTGGGTCTACATGTTTTGCCATGCACCAACTTTCACTATACTATACTAAGTGCTATATATATATATACACAAACACCATTAGTTAAGGTGAAGAATTCAGCCCTTTTTCTTCTCTTTTGAAGAATGGTGGTAACAGTCCACAGAAATGGTGGCTCTAAATTGGTGCTGTCCCTTTAACATACCTTCCTTAGTATTTTTCTAGACGTTCGATGCAATCTCTCTGCAGGCTTTCTCCGATAGGTGTAAACAGTGGTGGCAAAAATTATTAACTTTTGCTTCCATACTCAGCCAGTGAGAGTGGTCCCAAATCTTCTTCCAGATTTTCTCCCGAATTTAGTCATGTCCAATTCCTACACATCATTAGGGCACCCCCATCAAGGCTACGACCAGTCAGGGAGGGTTGGTTTCCTCCAAACCACCTAACGCCAGCCAACTCTATAACACACTAGGAGGACAGCTCTATCCCCTCCCTTCACTTGCATGAGTTCACAGATGCCTGTGTTAAAATATGCGATTGCCATGATTGATGTGAGAGCACAGAGTGCCTCCTATCCCTCCCCTCTGAGAGAGCTCAGCCAATCAGCTTTCATCAGGCCCCCAGCTGTGGGAGGCTACAGAATCATCCAGGAATCAAACTAGTGAGCTCAAGATGACGACCACTTTGACACTTGGAGGCCATGGTCCCATATCTTCTTCAGCATGTTAATTTCAATGGGAATTACCTCAGGGTACTGGGTAGCACAGAACACAATAAGAAGGATATATTCATGTCCAGCTTCAAGGTGGCCACCAAGGGGATTAAGCCAGATGTGACAGTGATTGAGCCAGATCTGACAATTTCATTTTCTTCCAACTGAAATTACAATCTCTGCTAACCTTTTGACACAAAATAGAAACGTTCTTTGTGACTCTTGGACTCAGCACTGTCCTTCTAATAAGCAATATAATAAAGGCAGATACACATTGCTTCACATCCTGTACTTGTATGTGTCTGCAAAAACACATACAGTACGTGTATGGTATGAGTTTTCCCCCAATCTGTTTACTGTGAATTTTTAAATACAATGGGAGGACAAAATCAAATAGATACAAGAAATAAAATAAAAAAAAATTAAAAAACAATAAGATAACAAATCATGATGGCAATATATAATGTAAGATATGTATAAGATATGTTCAAATAATAATAAAAAAAAAAAACATAAACCAGTCAATAGTATATAATATTGACAGTAAAGGCTATAGGCTTCATTGTCACAAACAAACGGAGACGGACCAGAAGACTAGCAGTTAGCCCTGTAGCATGGATGGTAAACCCAAACGCGGAAGTAGCGCGAGCAGGCAGGATAACCATATTTATAGAACTCTCCCGGAGCGAGAGCAAGAATTTACACAAACAAACCCGCGTTCTAATAACACACACTCAATCGAAAGCGTGAGTACTCACGATTAGACGGACAGAGCATTCATGCAGTAATATCATTTTATTCCATTAATATCCCAGTAGCATGTGTGTCTGTGCCCTGCGACGGATTGGCACCCTGTCCACGGTGTTCCTTACCATGTGCCCTAAGTCTCCTGGGATAGGCTCCAGGCCCCCCGTCACCCTGAATACAGGATAATATACAGTGGTATAGATGATGAGTGAGTGAGTGATTAATATCCCAGTTAACCAAAGTGTTCATCTTAAATTCTGTAAAATACTATTCCTTTTAACATGATGAAAGGGTTATCCATCTAAAGAAGATGATAGGGACCTTTGATCTCCAACTAAGTTATATCAACCAAGTTAACAGTTTAACCAGAGCTATGGAGTCTTTGAGAATTGAAGCAATAGAAGGTGAAGAGGAGCCCCATGAAATAGCAGTAAATGGATTTGATGTGATTGCCACTCTAGTGATATTTGACATGAAATTGAAGATGTTTGTCCAATAGTTACACAGTGATGGACATAGCCAGAACATACTGTACAGTATGTATAAGATTTGCAAGGATTTGGCAAAATTTTTACTAAATTTTAGACAATGATAAAAAGTCCCTTGGCCTGATGATACTAATATCAAAAAACTAATACTAGGGAATTAGACCTTTTACATCACTTTAATAAAATCATCCCTAACCTCAAACATGGTGGTGGCAGCATCATGTAGTTAAAACCATAGTGATGTTCTTCTGCAAATGTAATATTTCAGTTTTTATTTATTAATTCTTATTTTTTATAAAGAAACTAAACACCACAAACACCTGTTTTTACTTTGTCAACAAGGGCATCACAATGGCTTAGGGGTTAGCACTGTTGCCTTGCATCTCCAGGGTCCAGGTTAGATTCCTGGCCAGGTTTGATTTCTGTCTCTGTACACATGAAGTTTGCATGTTCTCCCTGTACTTTCTGTCCACAAGTCCAACAACATGCAGATTAGACTAATCGATTTTCCCAAATTGTGTGTAGTTTGTGTGCCCTGTCAAAATGTCCAGGGTGTACCCTGCCTTGTGCCCTAAGGTTTCTGGGATAGGGTTCAGGCACCCTGCAACCCTGTATACACGATTAAGTGGTATAGACGATGAGTTAGTGAGTAAATCTCCCAAACAGTCATTATGGAGGTCTGAGGTTGCAAAAGGTGATTTTTTTTCATGTAAATATAAAACAAATCAGTCCTTTCAAGGAAACAGCTGGAGTTAAAAAGTAATAATGTCTTTTACATGTATGTAACTCCATAAAAGTAGTTATAGTTATGCTGTTTTATGTGTATATGCTGTTTTATGTGTATATGAGGTACTCTCACTCTGGCCAGTGATGCCAAGAAACCATGGTGGAGTTTAACTTATTTTATTGTAATACCATCAACATTCATTTCTGTGCATGTGAAAACCAGCATTAGTGTGTATGCTTGGTGTCTGTGTAACTATTTTTTCTAATAACAGTATGCTCCATATGTGTGCATGGTCCTAGTGGTGCTTCCACTAGGAAGCTTCCACTTCCACTTCTTCAACATTCTCCAAAAGTCTATAGAATACATTAGGTTTATTAACAGCAGCTGCTATTTCACAGAATAATGAAATATTCTGAAATAAATAAACATCATAATTCTTATTTTAACTGTTGTTCTATCACATCTTGCTGGCACATATTTTTCTTACTCACAAAGTCTTTCTTTATCAATATTTTTCACACTCAGGCCCTCCTAAAGCAATCAATATCATGTTCAACTTTTATTTCATTTAGGAAGCCTAAGGCTAACAAGCCTCGTATGGCTGAACGTTCAACCTGATCGATTGATTCTGGGAAATTCTTTGCTTTATTTTACTTCAACTCTGAGAATGAGGGGAATGGAGGCCAATGGGACCCCAAAGAGTGGGAGTTGGAGGATTATTCACTGAGGAATCTGATCAAAATACACTAGATCAGTAGTTATTTTTCCTATACAGTTAGAGACATCTACACTGAAAACATATCAGACTAATATAACCTAACCATCTCTCACTTGATAGAAGACACAAAGCAGCTTTGTCATGGGATTGATGCCTATGAGACAAGAAAAAAAAAGAAAAAAAAACTTGAATGGCATGATGGTACACTACCAGTCAGAATGTTTCAACACACCTTTTAATTCCATAGCCTTTCCTGGTTTTATTTCTTTTTTTTAATTGAAAAACAGTACTGGTGGCATCCAAAATATGCAATAATTTTATTTGAACAATTTATATTCATATGTACTTTATCTGTTAATGATGTTTTAATGCTATAAATAAGCAGGGCACCATACACCCATATATTGACATTCACAACTAGTTCACAAATTTCTCAAATTTGATAAAATTGTCATTCTGTTTGTCTCCATACTTTTGGCAGTGGAAGGAAACCAAAGAACCCAAAAGAAACTGATTTTACAAAATGGAACGAAGATGCAAAACTTCACACTTTTTTTTCACACATAGACAGCCCATATTGTGTGTAATCAAAAAATAATAATTATAGACAAAGATAATATAAACCTTCTTTAAATTTTTTAAAAATATATACCGTCGTGGCCAAAAGTTTTGAGAATGACACAAATATTAGTTTTCACAAAGTTTGCTGCTAAACTGCTTTTAGATCTGTTTCAGTTGTTTCTGTGATGTACTGAAATATAATTATAAGCACTTCATATGTTTCAAAGGCTTTTATCGACAATTAAATGACATTTATGCAAAGAGTCAGTATTTGCAGTGTTGGCTTTTCTTTTTCAGGACCTCTGCAATTCGACTGGGCATGCTCTCAATCAACTTCTGGGCCAAATCCTGACTGATAGCAACCCATTCTTTCATAATCACCCATTGGAGTTTGTCAGAATTAGTGGGTTTTTGTTTGTCTACCCGCCTCTTGTGTTTTGACCACAAGTTCTCAAAAGGATTAAGATCTGGGGAGTTTCCAGGCCATGGACTCGAGCCACTTAGTTATCACTTTTGCCTTATGGCATGGTGCTCCATCGTGCTGGAAAATGCATTGTTCTTTACCAAACTGTTGTTGGATTGTTGGAAGAAGTTGCTGTTGGGGGAGGTTTTGGTACCATTCTTTATTCATGGCTGTGTTTTTGGGCAAAATTGTGAGTGAGCCCACTCCCTTGGATGAGAAGCAGCCCCACACATGAATGGTTTCAGGATGCTTTACTGTTGGCATGACACAGGACTGATGGTAGCGCTCACCTTTTCTTCTCCGGACAAGCCTATTTCCAGATGCCCCAAACAATCGGAAAGAGGCTTCATCCGAGAAAATTACTTTGCCTCAGCAGGTCCTTTAATGACAGGAATGAAATGCAGTGGAAAGTTTTTTTCTTGTTAATTTTCATAGCAAAGAAGGACTATGCAATTCATCTGATCACTCTTCATAACATTCTGGAGTATATGCAAATTGCTATTATAAAAACTTAAGCAGCAATTTTTCCAATTTCCAATATTTATGTAATTCTCAAAACTTTTGCCCACGACTGTGTATATATATGTGTATATAAAGAAAAATGAGTGGCCATCATTACTTTAAGAAATGAAGGTCAGTCAGTTCGAAAAATTGAGAAAACTTTGAAAGTGTCCCCAAGTGCAGTCACAAAAACCATCAAGCGCTACAAAGAAACTGGCTCACATGCAGACCGCCCCAGGAAAGGAAGACCAAGAGTCACCTCTGCTGCAGAGGATAAGTTCATCTGACTCACCAGCTTCAGAAATCGCAGGTTAATAGCAGCTCAGATCAGAGACCAGGTCAATGCCACACAGAGTTCTAGCAGCAGACACATCTCTAGAGGAGACTGTGTGAATCAGGCCTTCATGGTAGAATATCTGCTAGGAAACCACTGCTAAGGACAGGCAACAAGCAGAAGAGACTTGTTTGGGCTAAAGAACACAATAAAGAACACAATAAAGAAAACTCTTTGAATGAGAAGGTGTGTCCAAACTTTTGGTCTGTACTGTGTGTGTATATATATATATATATATATATATATATATATATATATATATACATACAGATGTGTGACGAGCAGTTTTCTAGTTTTATCGCCGCACCTCAAGGCGACGGTATGCAGTTGCTGGCTTTGACCACTGAGTGACGTTATATAACTATAGACCAACGCGTCAGACTTTATTTTATTCTCTCAAGGATTAATGAGCCGCAGCTCCTTTAGAGCTGCATGTAGTAGCGGATAAATTCAAGTCTAACATTGTACTTAAACGAATTCATAATCACAGTACAAATGTAGAATTCAATTTTATTAGTATCAAATTTAAGCAAAGTAAATGTTAACACAGTGAGCCTTTAGATTTTATCATGTGTAATTAGAAAGCCTACGCGTGTACACTGTAAATCCAAATGCTCAAAATAATTAAACACATTGAGTACTGTTAACCTAAATAATTGAATGAGTAATAGTTTTGAGTACGTAAGTAACAATAACTTAAGTAAAACTTCCACCAATGTAAACTCTATAGAACACTCGTGGTGCAGTGGTAAGTGTCTCGCTTGCCATGCGGATAGCCCCTGGTCCGATTCCCGTGCTGGATGGTCTACAACAATTTTTTTTTATTTGTTCAACAAACTCAAAAATTGATAGTTCTGTTTACTTAAAATTGGAAACATCATTAATAAAAAAAAAATATGTAACTGATTACCTTAATTATTTTGAGTTTTGCCAACTTAATTGGGTTTACAGTGTAGGGTTTTGTGTCATCTTAATTTTTGTGTTCTTTAAATTTGTAGTAGATAATACCGAAATAAATTAAACTAAATGGCTATAAAATTAAAACATTGTCAGGACGTGCTACTGCGTAAGCAGATGTCGTTGTCATTCAGCGTCGCTTGTGTTTTTGCAAAGTAAATGTATACTCGCTAATGTATGTCACGGCGTGCGCCCAAATCAATATCGCTCCTCACTCACTCTGAAGCTCACTAGGTAGGCGGCCTAGGCGCACACTGCAGGTATGCGAAAAAGCGGGGCCACCTAACTAGGCACAACTGGTGAGCTATCGGCGCTAATGATGCCAAGCTTCTCTCCGCGCTATGAAACACAGCAGGGAGTGTATCTCGGGTTCTGTTGGGGGAAACTGGACTTTAAAAAGCATCTCGCTGTGGAGTTTACTAAGGAGAGTGGCACGCGAGCGGGGTGATGTGACGCGCCCCAAAGACTTTAAAAAGGGGAATGCCGCCCTTTGATCTCCGCGAGAGGACAGCAGGTGTACAAGCCTTCATAAGACTCCACTTTTATTTAAGCGCACTCACAATGATGAAAAACCCTTATGGTTTTCAAAATAATGAAAGCAAAGAGGGTGCGCTAACTTGAGCGCGGCAGAAAATGAACCGAAACTCACAGACTTTATAGCCTCACAGATATAAAAATATATACTTATAAAAAGCGAAATGTCTGCTTTTACGTAAATAATAAATGTGTAAATTTTATGTATGTAGTGCTCTGCTTTCTGTGTGTTTTGGTGTGTGTGTGTGTGTGTGTGGGGGGGGGGGGGGGGGGTCACGTGAGAGGTGTCAATAGGTCTTAAATATTCATGAAAAGTCGTGGATTATTCAGTGAAACAGGCTCTGCTGATAAAAGTTAGGCACATCAGTCAGTCAGTGTGGAAGAGATGGAAAGTTTCCTCATCATAACATGCCTTGTACTGTTTTTAATCACTATACACAACAAATGAAAATACAAATGGTCTATTCTTTTGTTTGTTTGTTTTTTCATTTTGTATTACATTTTAATATTTTATTTTAAAAAATACCAAAGAAAATTGTGTATAGAGTGATTAAAACAATACAATTCATGTTATGATAAGGAAAATCTCAATGTCTTCCATTCTAGGGATTAAAAACGGTAACAATGTCAATTTTAGAATCTGGAATCCAGAAGATGAAATTTAAAAAGAGGCCTGAAGCACTGCAGGTCTTCAGAAGAGCCTCAGATCCAAGAGGGTTTTAAAGTGCGGAGGGGTGCATTTTAGTTTCTCTGAATATACTGTATAGGGGAGAACCGCTGATTCACACCTGGGGAGGGGTAAATTATTTGCATTTGAATGTTGTCTGACATTGTACAGCAGACACAGTAACACTAAAACATGATTATCTTCATCACTACACAGTAAACCCTAATGCTCAATGTAATAATTGAAAGAGTAATAATTTTCAGTATTCAGAACTTTTTTCGCATTTATGAGTTTGTAGAACTGACACTTTCCAAGTTAGCTGGAAAAAAAAAAACCCGATTAAGTTGGCAAAACTCAAAATATTTGAGGTAATCAGTTACATCACATTTTTAATTAATGATGTTTCCAATTTTAAGTAAACAGAACTATCAATTTTTGAGTTTGTTGAACAAATAAAAAAAATTGTTGTAGACCATCCAGCACGGGAATCAAACCCAGGGCTTCCCGCATGAGAGGTGAGACACTTACCACTTACCATGAGTGCTCTATAGATTTGACATTGGTGGAAGTTTTACTTAAGTTATTGTTACTCACGTACTCAAAATTATTACTCATTCAATTATTTAGGTTAACAGTACTCAATGTGTTTAATTACTTTGAACATTAGGGTTTACAGTGTAGTGTACTTGTTTTAATGTTCAACTTCAATGTTTTTTTCTACTCATTATTGTACAGCAAATATCAATAGCTCTGGTTCAGATTTTTCATGCTTGTTGTATAAAATACACAGATGTGGAAATTACCATTACTGTAGTATTTCTTTGATACAGCATATTGTTTTGACTTTTTGTATGAAAAAATGAGGGAAAATGTCACTTTGCGCCACCTGGTGGTCATTTCACGAATTACTTTGAAATGCAACTGATTTATTTTGCCCGCTGTCATTTTGTCGCGGCGGTGAGCACGGCGGTAATAGACATTCCCCTCTTCACACATATATATATATATATATATAATGCTGGCTGTCATGATTTCTTCATGCTTCTCAAAACATCATGTTCCTTTTAAATGTCTTGGCTTAAAATAGATTGAGACGTTAAAACACACAGAATAAAGCTGAGATTTTTTAAATAAATACAAGTCCCAAGCTTAGTTGAAGGCATACAGATGCAAAAAATAAGCCATAAATGTTAAATGTTAACTTCTAAGAATGGTATAAATTATTTTAAAGTTAAAGCCAAAATAAGTGATCCGTTATAAAAGGTTTTGCATAAGCTTAGAGTTAGGGAAAGGTAACTGTGGTACATATTGTTAGGGTTTTCCTTAAGGGCTATTAGAGCCCAGCAGTTAAGTACTTCTTATCCAATGTAATTTCCTTAAAATAACTTGAAATATGTTTCTGTTTATCTTTGTGTGTATAATTAAAACATTAAAGTAGCTTTGTTACTCAGACCACATCTGTGTTATGCTAATTCCAGCATACAGACCCTCGCCGGTGCTAAACACTGGTTCTGAAGCAAGTGAAAACCTGGCCAGCAGGAGGCATATCTGCTCTTCAGGACTGTTTTAAGAACAGGGACATGTTAAGGAAGGCTGCAACTTAAAGCGACTTCACCAACTTCGAGGATTACATATCATCAGTGACCAGTTACATCAACAAATGCACAGATGATGTCATTGTCTCCACGAGCATCATCTTACGCCCGAACCAGAAACCGTGGATTACTTCGGTGGTGCGTGCAATCAAGAAAAACTGAGACACCACATCCAGAGCGTGGGACAAGGTGGCCTTAAGAACAGTGAGAGCCAAACTGTCCCAGGCCACCAAAGAGGCAAAGCGCGTACACACCCGGTATGCAACCACAACCTTTTTAGAAACAGTGGTGACATGTGGCAGGGCATACGAGTCATCACCAATTACAGGACATCGTCACCTGCCTGTGATAGTGACGGCTCCCTTCCAGAACAGTTTCTATGCTTCTCTACCGCCCTCATATATCTAGACAATAAGGACATGTATGTTCAAATGCTGTACATAGAGTTCACTTCAGCATTCAATAATATCATCCCCCAACACCTGATTGGGAAGCAACCTGTCTCTGAATGTTGATAAAACAGAAGAGATGGTTGAGGCTTCAGTAGGACACAGATTGACCACTCTCCGCTGAACATCAACCTCTGTGGAGATCAACAACAGCACCAAATTCCTGGGTGCCCACTTGGAGGAGAATCTCACTTGGTTCCTCAACACAAAAGCCCAACAACGTCTTTTCTTCCTGAGAAGTCTGAGGAAGGCACAGATTCCACCACTGATCCTTACTGTTTTCTATAGAGGGACTATTGACAGCATCCTGAGCAGCGGAACCACTGTCTGGTTTGGGAATTGTGCCATCTCGGAAACCAAGGGCTGATAGTGAGGACAACTGAGAACATTATTGGGATCTTTCTTTCCTCTTTTGAAGACATCTTCACCATGAGCTGCATCTGCAAAGCCACCCGCATTGTGGCTGATTGAACACACTTCTCATCCTCCTGCCATGTGTAAAAAGGTACCAAAGCAAAACACACTGATCAACAACCATCTAACAAATGCACATACCAACCTGTAATTGCTCTTTTGCGCATTATTTATTGCTTGTTATTTGCACAAAAGCTCTTTATCTTCGCTGCTACTTACAAGAAATATTTACTGTTTCTCAGCCCACTACCTCAACTCATTACCTCATTACCTAATTTGTGTGCACATTTGCACGGGCACTTTATGTTGTTTTATTTTTTTGTTTAGGAGAGATAGTTTTCTGTACATTTTTAATGTTAATCTGTTTTGTCTCAGCTAGTCAGCTAAGTTAGCTAGTTAGTGTTTATTAATTTATGTTGTTAATTCATGTTGTATGTAGTAGCACCTTCATCCTGGAGGAACGTTGTTTCGTTTCATTGTGTACTGAACTGTGTTTGGTTAAAAAAACAGTAAAAGTTACTTGACTTGAGTTGACTTGACTTGACTTGAGTCATTTTTGTCCTGTCAGGTTTGATCCCAACCACATGATTGACAGTTATATTATCCATTAAATATGATCCTAACAGTCATTCTGAATATGTGTATGAATATTTAGGCCACACACTCCACACAACACTCTACACACTTTCCCCACATACTTTTTACTATATCTTCCATAAGGAATCTCATTCATCACTGTAACCTAAACTGTCATTTTGACTGCTTTGACCTTTTCCTCTGCTAAAATGGAAAATTTGTAGAGATTTGTTTCATTTCTAAGCTCACTCTACATGAACTTAGTTTAGGCAGTAGAGTCAGATATTTTTTTCTTTTCCTTTTCTAAAGTAATTGTGTGAAGGTAAAGGGCTCTTCTAGTGGGGAGCTAATGGTGGCTAATGGCACCTCAGTCTGCACCATTGGCTGGATCAGCAATCCCACACACACACACACACACACACACACACACACACACACACACACACACACACACATTTAGACAGTACTTACAAAACTCTTCAGAAAGGCACTTATTTTACATACTGGCTGCAATCATGTAGAAGCAATTACTAAAGTAAGTGTGTGTGTGTGTGTGTGTGTGTGTGTGTGTGTGTGTGTGTGTGAGAGAGAGAGAGAGAGAGAGAAAGAGAGAGAGAGAACCCTGTGGAAGAACAAATTTATGCTTATTTATTTTCTTCTGGATTTTTTTATATTAGTGGTCAGCATGGTGGATAGATTACAGTGTATCATGTATAGAGATATTAATAGATTTAACAACACCACAAATAACTATAACATAGGTGTACCTGACCATATGTTTAGTGATGTCAGAGTAGGATATTCTGATCTGATTACACACATCACAGGATGTAAAAGATCAGATGTTTGGGCATAGAAAACGTCTCGGGTTACTTTGCTGAAACCCTGTTCCCTGAAGATGCTGTGTGAAAAAGCTATCGGAACATCTTTTGTTCTCCGGTTGTGAAGCATGTGTGTATCAAATACTGTACGCCAAATATTTTTGGCTTATAACCTCGGTCAGGTGACATCATCTGATAAGGTGCATCTGCAAGTTATAAATAGGAGTGAACCGGAAACATCCTCAGGTCAATTTTGTCTGAAAGGACGTCCAGCCACGCCAGCATTGCAGCATCGGAACGCAGCATCTCGTTCCCGCTTTATCAGGGAACAGTGTTACAGCAAACTAACCCGAGACATTCCCTTTCAAAAGCTACACTCAATGCTGCGTGAAAACGCTATGGGAATGAGAATACCAACATCGTCGCACTGTAAGTGTCTGAACCCCCAGGTTGTGTAGCGTGTGCGCACAATAGCCAAAGAATTCTCAGACCTAACCTTGGGATGCTGACTCAAGGACCTGCGAGCCCAGAGTAGCATGACATCCAAAATATAAAATCTGACAAATGCGTGTGGAGAGGACCAACCTGCCGCACCACACACGTGCTGCAAGGGGACACCTCTTGCCAGAGCAATTGATGAGGCAATCCCCCTGGTCGAATGAGCCCTGACTCCTAGAGGCGAAGTGTGATCACGCGTCTTGTAGGCTAGGCCAATAGCATCTCTCACCCAATGTGACAGCATTTGTCTAGATAATCAACTGGACAAGACTAGTTGATGTAAACACACACACACACCACTTGGATTTGGCCCTGTTGGTGACGTAGCTTCCTGTTTTTCGTATTGTTCCCGCGAAAGTTCCTCGTCTGTTTGGAACAGCGTTTTAGATTATATTTTGTTTAGTTTTTTATAATTATATATTTTTCCCGTTTTTACGCTTTAATACTACTGGACTTTATCCGATTTTTGCGCTTTTTGGGAGAACGTGCGTATCATCTGACCAACAACAAGCGAATCCATCACCAAATAATCACAACTCCGGCACAAAGGTACGTTATCATGTCTACCATTCAGCTCGCTCAGTGTGTGGAGTGCAGGATGTTTAGACATTCTTCCTCCGTCATTAGTGATAATTTTATTTGTCATAGGTGTGTGTTAGTTAGCACCCTGACGGAGAAGATAGTAGCATTAGAGGAGCGCATCCAGACTTTAGAGAGGGTTAGAGAGCGCGAGAGCAGCGTTAATCTTGTAGCGGAAAGTCTGGGTGCCGCAGGCGGAGATAATCAGCCCCCGACTCCGGCAGTAGAGCCCTCACAGCGGGGCGAGTGGGTGACGACTCGGCGGCATACTCGTTCAGCCAAAGCTAACGCTAAGGCTGGCCCACCGGAGCACACCTCTTCTGCGCTTCACGTGTCCAACAGGTTCGCTCTCCTCAGTGATGCACCCGCTGAGAAACCTGAAAGAGCTCTGGTTATAGGAGACTCTATACTGAGACTGTGAAATTAGCCAGGCCTTTAGGGGCGCCAGCGGCAGTGGTCAGGTGTATCCCGGGAGCCAGAGCACCGGACATAGCAGGTAATCTTAGGGCTATAGGTCAGCATAGGTTCTCTAAGATAGTGGTACATGCTGGAGCTAATGATATACGCCTTCGTCAGTCAGAGGTTAGTAAGAGTAACTTTACAGATGTGTTTAAAATAGCGAAGGCGATGTCCGAAGAAGTAGTTTGCTCTGGTCCCATCCCAATGAGACGTGGCGACATAGCTTACAGCAGGTTATGGTCGCTGAACCGCTGGATGTCCAGGTGGTGCTCCGAAAACAACGTGGGCTTCATAGACAATTGGAAGACCTTTGAGGGCAAAACTGGCCTGTTAGGGCGGGACGGTGTCCATCCCACTCGGGAAGGTGCTGCTCTCATTTCTTGCAGTATAGCACATAGTCTCAGAAGAGGCCTAGTTAATCGGTGACAATCCAGAGCCCAGGCCAGGGAGCAGACAGACAGGCTAAACCAACCGTCTGCTAGCTGCAGAGAGTCGTCACTCAGGGTTCATCATATTGAGACTGTGTCTGTTCCCCGAGCTAAACATAAATTTAGAAAGACTCAGAAAGTCTGTTTTAGTAATTTAATTAACATAGATACCACAAACTCAGATCACACTGAATGCGCAGCCGGCATCTCTGATCTGAAGCTAGGACTGTTAAATATTAGATCTCTCGCATCTAAAGCAGTTATTGTTAATGAAATTATCACAGATCAGGAGTTTGATATCTTATGTTTAACAGAAACCTGGATTAAACAGGACGAGTATGTAGCTCTAAATGCAGCTAGTCCTCCTGGATACAGCTACATACACCAGCCTCGGCTAACTGGTAGAGGAGGAGGAGTCGCAGTTATTTATAACGATAATCTGTCTCTCGTACAAAAACACAGTTTTAAATTTAATGCATTTGAAGTTCTCTATAGTAACATAAAGTCAGCTCAGTCGATCCCGCTACTCATCATTTACAGACCCCCAGGGCCGTACTCGGAGTTTCTCTGCGAATTTGCAGATTTCCTCTCAAACCTTGTTGTTTCTGTAGACAAAGCGTTAATTGCTGGAGACTTTAATATTCATTTTGAGAATCCAGAAGACCCTCTGAGAACAGCATTTATGTCCTTACTGGACTCAGTAGGAGTAAATCAGTGTGTAGTAGGACCCACTCATAAAGCAGGTCACACTTTAGATTTAATATTATCCTTCGGATTAATTATAGGAAATATAACCACAATTCCACAGTCTGAAGTTATCTCAGATCACTACCTTGTCTCGATTAAAGCGTGTTATAGTAATAATGTATGCAGCACAGCACCGCGCTTCCACCTTAAACGTACATTTACATCAAATACCGCACAGAGCTTTATCAATAATCTTCCAGAATTATCAACTTTGATTGGATCGCCATCTGACTTCACAGAACTCGAACAGGAGAATGAATATCTAGAGTCAGCACTTCGTTATAGCTTAGATAATGTAGCTCCAGTTAAAAGGAAAATGATTAGAGATAAGAAACTCGCTCCTTGGTATAATGACCACACCCGTGCTTTAAAACAAACCGCTCGAAAATTCGAACGTAAATGGCGCCAAACTAAATTGATAGTATTCAAAATAGCTTGGAAGGAGAGCATCCTGAACTATAAAAAAGCTCTCAGTGATGCTAGATCAACGTATCTCTCCACTCTTATAGAAAATAACAAAAACAACCCGAGATTTTTATTTAATACCGTAGCTAACTTAACTAAAAACAAGACCACTGCAGAAATCTCCACAACAACATCATGCAGTAGTGAGGATTTCATGAACTTTTTCAATAATAAAATCATAAATATTAGGCAAAAAATTCAGGCTTTGAAAACAGACAATTTAAATAATTCAGATGAACTAACCACATCACATCAGAACTTAGAACACTTTACTCCCCTTGAAGCGAGGGAACTAATTTCACTCATCTCTTCTTCAAAATCATCAACCTGTATATTAGATCCTATACCGACACATTTTCTCAAACAGATAGTACCAGCAATAATAGAACCCCTGTTGAAAGTAATTAACTGTTCACTCAGTAGTGGGTATGTCCCCAAATCCTTTAAATTAGCCGTTATTAAACCGCTAATCAAGAAACCTGACCTTGACCCCTGTCTGCTTTCTAATTACAGGCCGATATCAAACCTTCCCTTTATCTCCAAGATTTTGGAAAAGGTAGTATCACAGCAGCTATGTTCATATCTACACAGAAATAGCATAAATGAACTGTATCAGTCAGGATTTAGGCCTCATCACAGCACAGAGACTGCACTTGTTAAAGTAGTAAACGACCTCCTATGGGCCTCTGATCAGGGTTGCGTCACTATACTTGTGTTACTGGACCTCAGTGCAGCTTTTGACACCATTGATCATAGTATTCTCCTTCACAGATTAGAAAAGGTAGTAGGAATTAAGGGAACTGCCCTCTTGTGGCTCAGATCCTATTTGACTGATCGTTATCAGTTTGTAGATTTAGATGGTGATCATTCCTCATGTTCTCAAGTGGAGTTTGGTGTTCCACAGGGCTCAGTTTTAGGCCCACTGCTTTTTTCCCTTTACATGCTTCCTCTGGGCAACATAATTCGTAAACATTGTATTAGTTTTCATTGTTATGCTGATGACACACAATTATATGTCTCAGCAAAACCAGATGAGAAAAACCAGTTTGCTAAAATCGAGCAGTGTGTGCAGGATATACGAGATTGGATGTTAATTAATTTTCTTCTGCTTAATCCTGATAAGACAGAAGTTCTGGTCATAGGACCACAAGTAGCTAGAAGTAAGCTTTCTGATCACACTGTAACTTTAGATGGCCTTTCTGTTCCATCAAGTGCAACAGTAAAAGACCTCGGTGTGATTATAGATTCCAGCCTTTCGTTTGAAGCTCATGTAGATAATATCACCAGGATAGCTTTCTTTCACCTTAGAAATATTGCCAAGATAAGAAACATATTGTCACTAAATGATGCAGAAAAACTAGTTCATGCTTTTATCACGTCTAGGTTGGACTATTGTAACGCCTTACTGTCTGGTTGTTCAATTAGGTGTATAACAAGCTTCAGTTAGTACAGAATGCAGCAGCGAGAGTCCTCACTAAAACCAGAAAATACGAGCACATCACCCCTATCTTATCTACACTGGATTGGCTCCCTGTGAAATTTCGCATCGATTTTGAGATTCTACTTTTGACATTTAAAGCACTAAATGGTCTCGCGCCACAGTATTTGAGTGAACTGTTAGTGTCTTACGATCCGCCACGCCTACTTCGATCAAAGAATGCAGGCTGCCTGTCAGTACCACGTATTATTAAAACTACAGCAGGGGGCAGAGCTTTTTCTTACAAAGCCCCGAAGTTATGGAATAGTCTTCCTATTAATGTTCGGGACTCAGACACAGTCTCAGTGTTTAAGTCTAGGCTAAAAACCTATTTATTTAGCCAAGCATTTTTGTAAATAGATTAGCCTTAGGTAAAGGAGCAGATCTGGGGGACTCATAGACGTAGAGTATTCTGGTGAACTGGTATGTTTAGATGCTGTCCTCCCCACTCTCATTGTTCACTCAGGTTTGTTGACGGTGAGGTGATTGGTTGCTTTACATCTCAGGGAGCCCTCATGTTTGTGTTTCCTTCTGGCTCTCCCTTTTAGTTATGCTGTTATAGTTAGTCCTGCCGGAGTCTCTGCTTGCACTTTGCACTAATTATACATTCACCTATACATGTTGACTGTGACCATACCTAACTGCCATCTCTCCTTATTTTCTGTTCTCTCCTTTTCTGCTCTCTCCTCTCTCTCTCTCCCCCTCTTCTTTCCCTCTCTCTGTCTCTCTGTCGAGCTATACATGTTTCGCTCCTGAGTTGCCAGTGATCCAGACCCCTCTGCCCTCTGGAGCCGTCTAACCCATCCTGGAGTCCTGCTTCTGGTTGGAGATCTCGTCGCATGGATGCCCCGTGTGGTCTGCCTGGATTCGTATGGTGGCTGGGGATGGTTTCCATGAAGACTGAACTGTCATCGAGTGATGCTCTGGGGACCTGTGACTTCAGTTGTTCGATAACTCAGGACCGGAATCCCCTACAGTCTACCTGAGCCTCCGGGAACAAACTGGACTCATTTTTATTTTTAAAACATCTCCTGTTATACTGAACTTCCAGTCTTACACATTATTATGCTGAGCAATTCCTGCTATCCGTTATCACCCAGATGAGGATGGGTTCCCTGTTGAGTCTGGTTCCTCTCAAGGTTTCTTCCTATTACCATCTCAGGGAGTTTTTCCTTGCCACCGTCGCCCTCGGCTTGCTCATCGGGGACAATCTTGTCATTTTGATTCATATACATTACATAAAAACTTACTTCTTTTTATTGTGTAAAGCTGCTTTGCGACAATGTCAATTGTTAAAAGCGCTATATAAATAAATATTGACTTGACTTGACTTGACTTGTCTAGTGGCGGCCGCCCCCCGGTTGCGGCCCCCATGGCAAATGAAAAGCTCCTCTGACTTACCCCACTGGCTAGTGCGGTGGATTTAAATCTGAAGAGCACATACTGGACACAGTAAGTGAAGTCTTTCCTGCCTCGAAGCTATAAAAGGCAGAGGACAGAAGGCTTCGAGAACAACTGGGTGCATGGTTGAGAATGGAACTTTCGGAAGATAGTTCGGGTGAGGATGCAGAATAGCTTTGACTAGCCCAGGGGCAAAGTCTAGGCAGGATGGGGAGACTGACAAAGCCTGCAGATCTCCAATTCTGTTCAAAGAAGTAATGGCCATAAGAAAAACCATCTTAAGAGTACAGAAGCCTGACAGGCACTGACTCTAGTGGTTCAAATAGGGTGTCAATCAGACCTTCGAGCACAATAGCTAAGTCCCACAAAGGGGCTGACGCTCTGGTGAGTAGCCTCAACCGCTACATGAATAAAACGGGCAACTAAAGGGCGCTTTCCCACAGAAACCCCATCGGTCAGAACATGAGAGGCCAAATAGCGGCTATGTATGTTCTGAGAGTACTAGGGCATAAGCCCAAAGACAACTTTTCTTGCAGAAACTCAGTTCGACAGTGGACTGGGTCTACATGTTTTGCCATGCACCAACTTTCAAATACACTCCATTTGAGGGCATAAGTTCTTCTAGTGGAGGGAGCCCTAGCACTTAGAAAGGTTTCAATTACGTTGGCTGGAAGCCCAGCATCTCTTCAGGTAAAGGTTTCAGAGCTCGGGCCGGGGATGAAATATTGACCCCAGCGCCTGAGACAGAAGATCCCTCCTCACTGGAATCACCCACAGTGAGCAGTCGAGGAGTGATATTAGATCCAAGAACCACACTCTAGTCGGCCAATGGGGCGCTATTAATAAGAGGCGCAAACCCCGCGCTTCGCAATCTGCCTCAAAAAAGACCGGACCTGAGGAGCATCCTGTCCCTGCCAAAAAAAAAGTCCTGAAGCTGACGTGCCCAGTTCTATGGGGATGTCTCCCCCCGGGGAGGGGCATGTAAAAATTCCAATAAGGGATAAAGACTCCTCCCTGGCACCCTCTGGAGGCCGTTGTCCAATCTCCGCCACCGCTGGTGTTCAGGAAGCACCGGTCTTCAACGAAATGTTAGGTGCTCGGTTCTTTCCTGCCATGTTTCAGGATGCCGAACACCTAGCGAGGCAAAGAAGTCCACCTCTGCTACATAAAATCTTTCCCAGATTTGACTGACTACTTCGGGGTGGAGTTTCCATTCCCCATGTGTCACAGCTTGTCTGGATAGCAAGTCTGCTCCCACATTCATATGCCCCGGAATGTAAATCGCCTTGAGGGACAGGAGCTTGTCCTGTGCCCAAAGCAGAACCTGGTGTGCTAGCTTGTTCAAGCCCGCCCTGGCGATTTATATACGAGACTACCGAAGTGCTGTCCACCCGCACTAGGACATGGTAGCCTCTCAACTGCTGGAGGAAGTATTTCAGGGCCAGAAATAGAGCCATCATTTCGAGGCAATTGATGTGCCACGCGAGAAGATGACCTCTCCAGCTCCCTTGGGCTGGACACCCATCTAAGACCGCGTCCCAGCTCGTGAGGGAAGCATCTGTCGTTAGCATCTTACGACGACAACACGAACCTAGAGTGGGACCCAGAGTCAAAAACCAGGGTCTGAACCCCATAGAAAGGGTACGAAGCACCTGGCGCGTAACCCTTATTTGCCTATGGGGATTAGCCCTTGGATAAAAAGGGTGCTAGCTGTTCATCATCCTGAAACATGGCAGAAAAGAACCGAGCACCTAACATTTCGCTCCAGAGGGTGCCAGGGAGGAGTCTTTATCCCTTATTGCACCATAATAGGGAGGAGATCACCATGCTCACACTCTCCGTGGAGCCCAAGGAGAGCGTGCTCTTTCCCAGACACTCAACCCAAAATTTGTGGAGATTGCCCTCCGAAAGAGATCTATCACACGGAGGCACGCATTTCTTAACAAACACTGCCATGTCGGTGAGTTAACGCTGTTATTTTCCTTTGCTTCGTAATTTGCTTACACACACGCAAACACAAAGCGGTCCTTGAAGACAAAAAGATCTGAGGATGTTTCTGGTTCACTCCTATTTATAACCTGCAGGTGCACCTTATCAGATGACGTCACCTAACCGAGGTTATAAGCCAAAAATATTTAGCGTATTTGATACACACATGCTTCACACCCGGAGAACAAAGAGATGTTCCCATAGCGTTTTCACGCAGCATTGAGTGTAGCTTTTGAAAGGGAACATATTTCAGTTGGATACACACACACACACACACACACACACACAATAATAATAATAATAATAATAATACTTTGGCCCAAATTAACAGATACAGAAGGACTCAAAATATTGTAACTACAACAGTAAATTTTATCAAAATACTAGCAATAAGTTATTGCCACCTCCATTAACCTTTTGAAATGTAGCAAGGCCATTACAAAAATGTGTAGACATTTACAAATATAAAAAAAAAGCCCAAACCGTGGCCATCTGTAAAATCCACTAGCAAAAGTTTAACTCTAGTAGTTTATGCATAGCTGTATATTGCCATTACTCTTTTGCACAACAATCACCTGAGAAGCATAACTTTGAGAAATAGTTTTGAAATTTGCCCTAGCATATTTTCTTTGGTGGGTGGAATGTAATGGCAAGGTTTAATTGTTTGCTTCAATTAGTATAATCAAGATCATCATCATCATCATCATCATCATCATCATCATCTGTAAATACAGTGGAACCTTGGATTACGAGAATAATTCATTCCGGAAATGGGCTTGTATTCCAAAACGCTCGTAAACCAAATTTAATTTCCCCGTAAGGAATAATGAAAACTCAAATTATTTGTTCCACAGCCCCCAAAATTAAATACATAAAAATAACTAATATAATATATAAAGTAAAAATAAAACAAATTAACCTGCACTTTACCTTTAGAAAAATTCAAAATAAATCCCGACAGATAAGTGTTTCCGTTTATGTGCGCAGGCATTGTGTGTGTGTATTTGTGTGTGTAATGTGCATGCACACACACATTAACGGAAAGACGGAAAGAAAAAAAATTTGCAAGGAACATCGCTAATGACACTTGCGTGAGCGCACACTAACGAAATCACTGCTGTAAGGTAAAAATAAATAAATAAATAAATAAATAACCCGCACTTTACCTTTGAAGAGAATCGCGACAGAGCAGAGTTTCTGTGTAGAGCAGAGAGTGTGTGTCTGTATGTGTGTGTGAAGCCGGGGGAGGGAAGGGTTGGTGTAAAGGAGAGAGAGAGAGTGTGTTTGTGTGTGTGTGTCGGTGTCTGTGAGGCATGGTGTCAAATTACACGCGCATGCATACATAGGACTAACGACATGCTGAAACAGAGAGGGAGATGTTGATTATATTGGATGGGGGGGCTGTAAAGGCGAGAGAGAGACTGTGTGTGTGGGCCACGGTGTCAAATTACGCGTGCGCGCGCACACACATAGGACTAACGACACGCTAAAACAAAGAGGGAGATGTTGATTATACCAGTAAGAGACGACCCAGCAGGGGAGACAATTACCCACAATTCCGCAGCGCGTGAGAGAGAAAAACCATTGGCTCAGTTGTGATCATGTGATGCTCAGTGTCAAAACAAGAAGCGCATGCGTGATACATGATACTCGGTACTCATAATCCAAGACTTGCTTGTTTTTCAAGTCAAAATTTATTAAAAATCTTTGCTCATCTTGCGGACCACTTGCAAACCACGTTACTCGCAATCCGAGGTTCTACTGTACAATGATGTATCTGGCAAATATGGAACACAGAGCAGCTTGCTTGGCATCTGTGCCACCAGTGTCAAGTTTGCCTTATACAAACTGCACTTGTCAACCTGTTCATGTATTATGTCAAAAGAGATCTTTTGAAAGTTTTCAGAGACACAATGAAACTTAAACACACATTCAAGTCCACAAATTCTGTGCTAAGAGTACCTAGGTTTAAAAAAAGATAAAATCTATCTATCTATCTTTCTGTCTGTCTGTCTGTCTGCGTATGTGGGGGGAGGGGTTCCTGACTGTGAACATGCTGTTTTCCATTTCTGCTTCTGATGTCAACCACATGCTTTTTACAGAGAGGGTAATCATCCAGTTATGTATAACAGTCAACAGGTGATGATATTCTTGCTTAAAATATTACACAAAACCGTGGTTATGTAACACCATTCCGAAATGTAGTGAAGTATACAATATTGATATTTGCTCTAAAATGGCAACACTACCATTTTCTTTATCTCTATGTTGCTTGATTTAGGTAAAAAAAAAATCTAATTAAATACAGTGGATTAAAAAAGAAGATCCCTATGCAAAACAAGAGATTTTTGATTGGTCATGAGGAGCTCTGGCAAGCACATGCGCAGCACATTCATGTCTCTGATACTGGCAGTGTAGTCAGCTGAAAACGCTGCTGTGTACATGACAGACTAGTTTTCAGATGGGGGAAAAAACTGATGTAGGCTCTTGGGTTTTGCATCAAAAAAGAAAGTTGCTAGTGTGACAAAGTTAACAGAAGAACTCCTATTCTGCAGCATGCTCAGTAAAATCTAACAGCTGTTTTACTTACTGTACAAAAGTCTTGGGCACATACAAAAAAACAGCCATAAGAAAAGATGGCTTTGAAAACATTTCTACACACAAGAAGCCTCTATAAAGGGCACTAAAGAGTAATAAAATGAACAGTCAATATTTTGTATTAAAGTGATTATTTTGAAGCAAAGAATTAACGTTAGATACAGATTTGTGCAGTTTTATAAGTAAAGCATCTCGAGGTTTTACAGCATGTCCTGGAGAATATGTCAAAGTTCTTCTATTAGCTTTGTCATACATGATACTTTGATTTTCATGCAAAACCATGCAGCCTCCATTAGGTTTTTATTTCTATCTGAAAACTGGTCTGTCAAGCCTACATACTTTCTTTATTAATTTTTCCATGTAAAAAAAAAAAAAAAAGGTCTGTGATGTAATATGCTGATTTCTTTCTTTTTTTCCTTTTCTTTCTTTTTTTAATGTTTGGAAATATTGAATGGTTTTGTACATATGAATAAAGACATGATTAACATATATAACAAAATTTGCACCTTACTGTATATTGTTAATTTTATATATAGGTCACCACATGATGTGTCTAGAACATATCTAAAATATGCTTAAATTACATGCTCAGTAATGCTCAAATGCATTTTCCATCTGTATTCCCTATTAAGTCCACAACTCGTAGTGGTTAAGAAATGTCCTTCGAGAGATGTTTGATCTTTTTTTTTAACCATTGAAGCATAATATAAAAAGCAAATCCTATCTTCTTCACACACAATTAAAAGCAAAATAAGATATATAATTTCAGTTACAAGTTCTTATATTTCGATTTTTTTTGTAGGCGTATTAAACAGATCCACTCTTTACACATGTTATCATATCCTTGTCCTGAATACATAAGGAAAACAAATAATGATAGTGAGTGTTTACTAAAATCAAAAATACATAAGTCGGAAGATAAGTCTTATTTACTTTCTAACCTCTAAAAATGTGCATGAAATAAAATCATTATTGATACACTGTCACGGGTAACCCCTAGAGGGCGCCTAGCGCCCAGAGATTTTGTGTTTGTAGTTCCTTTTGAGTTTAACTTCATTTCCCAGTGTGCAACTCGGTCAGGTGACATGGGCGCTCACCTGAACTGAGTTGCTCATTAGTTTCTTTATAAATAGCGTGTTTTAGTTCTTTTGAGTTGTCTTGCATCTGTTGATTTTCACCTCGTTCATGTCTGTGTGTTTAGTTCGCGTTTCCGGTAGTCTTTATACGTGTTTTGGTTTCATTTTCGTTTAAAGTATTCTGTTTGTTTTATTTCCCTGTTTTCTTTAAAATAAATACATCGTTTCCTTAAACACCTGGATCCTCTGCATTTATGCCTCGCACCAAGATTCATGACAGAATGCAAGACCGTACAAGAGGCATAGCAAAGGAGCCCTTCCCCCGGGAGATTCTTTTGGGGGGGGCAACGAGGTATGCGTTGTGGGGAGCCGGCGTGGAAGGTAGCCGGATGACCCAGCAGGACTGGAGCAGCTTTGAGCGGTGCGCTAGGAGGAATGAGGGGCGCATCCGTGACCTCAGAGAAGGCCCAGACCTGCCCGCTCCTCTGACGGGTGACAGCGAGCTGCCGCCGCTGCACCGCGTCGCTGAGAGCAGCGAGTTTCCTCCGCCGCCACCGTCATGCGCCGCCGAGGTCAGCGAGCTTCCTCTTCCTCCGCCGACGCCTTCATGCCCCGTTGAGGACAGCAAGCTTCCTCTTTCTCCGCCGCCGCCTTCATGCGCCGCCGAGGTCAGCGAGCTTCCTCTTCCTCTGCCGCCGTCAGGCGCCGCCGAGGTCAGCAAGCTTCCTCTTCCTCTGCCGCCGCCGTCATGCGCCGCCGAGGTCTGCGTGCTTCCTCTTCCTCTGCCGCCGCCTTCATGCGCCGCCGAGGACGTCGAGCTTCCTCCGCCGCCGCCGCCTTCATGCGCCGCCGAGGACGTCGAGCTTCCTCCGCCGCCGCCGCCTTCATGCGCCTCCGAGGAAAGCGAGCCTCCTCTGCCTTCGCCACCCAGCATCAGTGAGAACGGCGCGCTTCCTCTTTCGTCGCCGCCCTGCACCGGAGAGGACGGCACACTTCTCTGCCTCCACCGCCCGGCATCAGTAAAGACGGCGCTCGTTCTCTGCCTCCGCCGCCCTATTGCAACGGGGGCATCAGGACATCGGGCCCAGCCTCTGGGTGAGAGGGGCAGACATTGGACCCTGGGGGGGATGCCCTGGACCTCCTGTGGCGCTCCAGGGTTTCGCCCTTTGAGGGGGGGTACTGTCACGGGTAACCCCTAGAGGGCGCCTAGCGCCCAGAGATTTTGTGTTTGTAGTTCCTTTTGAGTTTAACTTCATTTCCCAGTGTGCAACTCGGTCAGGTGACATGGGCTCTCACCTGAACTGAGTTGCTCATTAGTTGCTTTATAAATAGCGTGTTTTAGTTCTTTTGAGTTGTTTTGCATCTGTTGATTTTCATCTCGTTCATGTCTATGTGTTTAGTTCGCGTTTCCGGTAGTCTTTATACGCGTTTTGGATTCGTTTTTGTTTAAAGTATTCTGTTTGTTTGATTTCCCTGTTTTCTTTAAAATAAATACATTGTTTCCTTAAACACCTGGATCCTCTGCATTTATGCCTTGCATCAAGATTCATGGCATACACAGAAGAGTCTAAAGTCTATAGCTAAGATTTTATATTAGTGAAAATGAATAATCTGTATTTTAAAATGTTAACAGAAATATGAAATGGGAACTTTTGAAAATGCACATCACTTGACAAATCACAATGGGAAAAAACTATTTTAGAAATTGGTTGTTTAAATACCTAACCATGTTGCACAGGGGTTTATATAACATTTGTCTCTTTTCTTTGATTTGTCTAAGAAAAATAGCCTAGTGTGAATCAATTTTTACAAAAGCAAGTAAGTATACACTGGATAATTATCTTCTTGATTAGTTTATTCATATAATTATTTGTTTATTCATGCAAAACCAATCCCTCTCATTAGCATGATTATCCTTTGTAAATTGAGTAACCACATACCAGTTGGTTGAAGGTTTAATTTACAACTTCTAGTCAAGAAGAGCCAATCATAATCTACATTTTCAAGAGCATTTTGAAAACCATTATAAATCTACAGTATCTGTTACAAACACATTATTTTTTATTTTGTTTGAAGTTAGTCTTTTATATTTTGCCAATACATTTGATCAGACATTTAGTGAAACATTACTAAACACACACTGTTGGCAGAGCTTAATTTCAATTGACCAGTTGTTGCTGAACTGTTTCGCAGCTGGAACTGTGATAACAAAAAGCGACTCAAGTGCTTTAGCAATGCATAATACCATAGACTTTTCTTGCTCTTCCCCTCTCATATATAATTAGGCTGTTATAAATACATGATCTGATTATTTAAGACACAGCCAGGTTTGTTGTATTATTAGGTGGTGTAATTAGATTGAATTGAATGGTAATGGAGATTCAACAGCTCTTGTACCAGCTGCTCTAGATCTCCCTGAGGCAGAAAAGAGCAGAGATGACACGTTTAAGCAGCTTACAAGAAGAAAATAATTCCACTTCAGCCATCTTTACACATGCACACACACACACTGAAATAAAGAAATTAACCTCTCCGCATCACAGCACTTCACACACTGTCTAATACTACCAAAACTATCAGCTGCTAGATAGCACAGCACACACATACTCAACATCATTGTTGACACAACTTTGCCACATCCCATGCAAATATGTTTGTGTGTGTTTGTGCGGTTTAATGCAAATTATCTACTGTTTGCTTAACTGACTAAAAACCTGAATACTTCACTGAATAAAACTGTCCTTTGTGAAGATAATTAAGTCTCGCTGCAAACAACACAACATGTTTTAATTCCTCAGACTGATTTATTCTAAATTAATACAGCATAAAAAGCTCACAAGCATAAACTCACTATTGAAGCACTAATGCTTCATAGCTGGTGGTTAATGAGGAAGGATAAAACTCAACTGAGCCAGCAGAGACAATTTAATTCCACACTGACGCAAATGTTCCCCCAAAAATTCTAATGTTGGCTGATGTGGCTGTAGAATGTCCTTAGAATTTTGTTCCTCTTCACAAATCTTCATTTGGCCTGACAGTTCTAGAGAACCTTATAAATTGTAACACAATATTTAAAAGTTGGTTTCTAACAATGTGCCTTGGTATTTGATTAAGAAATTTAGTTTTTCCTATTTGCTCTGACTTTTTAATGAAATATGTAAAAGTTCCCTTTGATATTACTAATAATGTATAAGAAGAAAAAACATTTTCATTAGTTTAATATTTATTACCTCATACATTTAGACAATAACAAGGATAGCCCCAAATAACAAAAATTGACAATGTCAGTAGGGGGTGTTTCCACCATTTGCTGCAATGACAGCTTCACAGCAACGTCTCATGCTCCTCACTAGCCTCATGATGAGGCAATGCGTTCTGTGCTTCCACAAGTGCTACATGCAGTTCTGCCAGGTCACCTGGGGGTGGGGTACAATCATCCAGTCTCTGCTTCAACTAGTCCTAGACGTGCTCTACGGGGTTCAGGTCAGGGGACATTGATGGCCATACCATATGAGGCACTTCAACTTCCTGAAGTCGAGCTGTGACAATTCTGCCATGAAGTGGTGGAGCATTATCATCCATGAACAGAAAGTTGGCGGAATTAGGGGATGATGATGGGTTCTATGATGTCTCTGAGGTAAGAACGTGCAGTGACTGAGCCATCTATAATAACCAAATCTGTTTTGCACTGACTGGTGATGCCTGCCAAGACTGTTGCACTTCCTCCACCAAAGCAAACCCTGGGGACCATGTTGACCTCAGCGTATCGCTCACCTCGTCTCCTCCAACAACGGTGACCCGACACTCATCAGTGAACAGGACGGTAGACCACTGCTGCATTGTCCAGGTCACATGGTCTTGGTGTCAGTGGAGTCAACTGCAACGGTCGTCTAGCATTCAAGCCAAAGCGGTGGAGTCGGTTGCGAATGGTTTGTCTGGCAACCCTAGTACTCTTCACATTTCGTAAACGGGCCTGCAGCTGTGTGGCAGTTGCAAAACGATGTCTGAGTGCTTAGGTCCTTAGGTGCTGGTCATCGTTGCAGTCTCTCAGTCGTGGGGCTCCACTCCTGGGTCTGTGATGAACTCTGCCAGTAGTTCTGTGTCTTGATGCAAGTCTGCTGATGACACTTTGAGACACACCAAGTTTACGAGCAACATCTGACTGCATTCCACCGACCAGAAGGCGCACAATGGCCAGGTGGCACTGCTCGTCCGTTAAATAACGTCGTGTTCATGGCTGTTTGAAGGATGAACTTGGAAAGACTTACTGACAGTACCAGCTTTTTATACCCACAGAATGTTGAAATTGATGCCACATTGAAAAGTGTTGTCTTTTGTTATTGGCCCCAATATAATGCACACCTGTACATAATGAGACCAATAAAAGGAAAACACAAAATGTGGTTTGTCTATCAACTAATAACAATTGCCTCCCTATCCCAAAAATGTATGAAGTGAAACAAAGACTGTATGTATGACATCCACTGAGTCTCTCACAAGATCCCTAACTTATTGTGAGTATATACAGTATATATATAATACAGACCAAAAGTTTGGACATATCTTCTCATTCAAAGAGTTTGAATTTGTATTAGGCAAGACAAAAGCAGCTAAGTAAAGAAAAACTGGTAGCCATCATTACTTTAAAAAATGAAGGTCAGTCAAAACTGGGGAAAGTGTCCCCAAGTGCAGTCACAAAAACCATCAAGCGCTACAAAGAAACTGGCTCACATGCAGACCGCCCCAGGAAAGGAAGACCAAGAGTCACCTCTGCTGTGGAGGATAAGTTCATCCGAGTCACCAGCCTCAGAAATCGCAGGTTAACAGCAGCTGAGATCAGAGAGCAGGTCAATGCCACACAGAGTTCTAGCAGCAGACACGTCTTTAGAACAACTGTTAAGAGGAGACTGTGTGAATCAGGCCTTCATGGTAGAATATCTGCTAGGAAACCACTGCTAAGGACAGGCAACAAGCAGAAGAGACTTGTTTGGGCTAAAGAACACAATAAAGAAAACTCTTTGAATGAGAAGGTGTGTCCAAACTTTTGGTCTGTACTGTACACAACTGCACAGTTGTGGCCAAAAGTTTTGAGAATGACACAAATATTAGTTTTCACAAAGTTTGCTGCTAAACTGATTTTAGATCTTTGTTTCAGTTGTTTCTGTGATGTACTGAAGTATAATTACAAGCACTTCATACGTTTCAAAGGCTTTTATCAACAATTAAATGACATTTATGCAAAGAGTCAGTATTTGCAGTGTTGGCCCTTCTTTTTCAGAACCTCTGCTATTCGACTGGGCTGCTCTCAATCAACTTCTGGGCCAAATCCTGACTGATAGCAACCCATTCTTTCATAATCACTTCTTGGAGTTTGTCAAAATTAGTGGGTTTTTTGTCCACCCGCCTTTTGAAGATTGACCACAAGTTCTCAATGGGATTAAGATCTGGGTAGTTTCCAGGCCATGGACCCAAAATTTCAATGTTTTGGTCCCCGAGCCACTTAGTTATCACTTTTGCCTTATGGCACGGTGCTCCATCATGCTGGAAAATGCATTGTTCTTCACCAAACTGTTGTTGGATTGTTGGAAAAAATTGCTGTTGGAGAGTGTTTTGGTACCGTTCTTTGTTCATGGCTGTGTTTTTGGGCAAAATTGTGAGTGAGCTCACTCCCTTGGATGAGAAGCAACCCCACACATGTATGGTCTCAGGATGCTTTACTGTTGGCACGACACAGGACTGATGGTAGCGCTCACCTTTTCTTCTCCGGACAAGCCTTTTTCCAGATGCCCCAGACAATCAGAAAGAGGCTTCATCCGAGAATATGACTTTTTTATGCCATACTTTTTGCAGAAGATCAATCTGTCCCTGATGTTTGTTTTGGAGAGAAGTGGCTTCTTTCCTGCACTTCTTGGCATCAGGCCATCTTCCAAAAGTCTTCGCCTCACTGTGCGTGCAGATGCGCTCACACCTGCCTGCTGCAATTCCTGAGCAAGCTCTGCACTGGTGGCACTCCGATCCCACAGCTGAATCCTCTTTAGGAGACGATCCTGGCGCTTGCTGGACTTTCTTGGACGCCCTGAAGCCTTCTTAACAAGAATTGAACCTCTTTCCTTAACGTTCTTGATGATCCTATAAATTGTTGATTTAGGTGCAATCTTAAAAGCCACAATATCTTTGCCTGTGAAGCCATTTTAATGCAACGCAATGATGCACGTGTTTCTCTGCAGGCTGGAAAGTTTTTTGGGGGGATTAAGTTAATTTAATTTAATTAAGTTAATTTTCATGGCAAAGAAGGACTATGCAATTCATCTGATCACTCTTCATAACATTCTGGAGTATATGCAAATTGCTATTATAAAAACTTAAGCACCAACTTTTCCAATTTCCAATATTTATGTAATTCTCCAAACTTTTGGCCACAAATGTATATATATACACACGTGGACAAAATTGTTGGTACCCTTCGGTCAATGAAAGAAAAACTCACAATGGTCACAGAAATAACTTTAATCTGACAAAAGTAATAATTTAAAAAAATTATATGAATGTTAACCAGTGAAAGTCAGACATTGCTTTTCAACCATGCTTCAACAGAATTATTTTAAAAAATGAACTCATGGAACAGGCCTGGACAAAAATTATGGTATCCCTAACTTAATAGTTTGTTGCACAACCTTTTGAGGCAATCACTGCAATCAAACGATTCCTGTAACTGTCAATGAGACTTCTGCACCTCTCTGCAGGTATTTTGGCCCACTCCTCATGAGCAAGCTGCTCCAGTTGTTTCCGGTTTGAAGGATGCCTTTTCCAGACAGCATGTTTCAGCTCCTTCCAAAGATGCTCAATAGGATTGAGGTCAGGGCTCATTGAAGGCCACTTTAGAATAGTCCAGTGTTTTCCTCTTAGCCATTCTTGGGTGTTTTTAGCTGTGTGTTTTGGGTCATTGTCCTGTTGCAAGACCCATGACCTGCGACTGAGACCCAGCTTTCTGTCACTGGCCAGCACATTTCTCTCTAGAATCCCTTGATAGTCTTGAGATTTCATTGTACCCTGCACAGATTCAAGACACCCTGTGCCAGATGCAGCAAAGCAGCCCCAGAACATAACAGAGGCTCCTCCATGTTTCACAGTAGGGACAGTGTTCTTTTCTTGATATGCTTCATTTTTCCATCTATGAACATAGAGCTGATGTGCCTTGGCAAAAAGTTCAATTTTTGTCTCATCTGTCCATAGGACTTTCTCCCAGAAGCTTTGTGACTTGTCAACATGTAGTTTGGCATATTCCAGTCTGGCTTTTTTATGATTTGTTTTCAACAATGGTGTCCTCCTTGGTCGTCTCCCATGTAGTCCACTTTGGCTCAAACAACGACGGATGGTGCGATCCGACACTGATGTTTTGTTAGGAACCTCCACTAGGGGTCACTGTTTATGTCTGTCGGTCTTGAGTAGTTCTTGTTGGTTGACTCAGTTTCCCAGAAGGCACCTCAGTCAGATGATGAATGCTCACCTGGACTGAGGTGCCTCATTAAAGCTTCTATAAATAGCAGTCTGTTCTGGGAAACTGGGTCGAGCATTGTTTGTCTATTTGCCTGTTTGTCAGTAGGTTTGTTTGTATTTGTAACTACCGTCATGTGGGCATTCCTTTTGTTTGGCTCTTGTTTCTTTAAGTTTATACTTTGGTTTGTTTTGTAGCCTTTGTTTGTCTAGGGCTCTACTGTTTGTTCTCTTTATGTTCCTTGTGTTGCTGGATTCATGGAGCTATCCTGTTTCATGTTTAGCTAGGCTGTCTCCTCCTGTGTCCTGTGTAAGTACTGTTCTGTCTTCTGGTTTAATTCTTTGTTTAGTTTTGTGTAGCCACATGCAGGCCTAGCCGCTAGCAGGGTTAGCCGCTAGTAGGCCTTAATTGCTAGTAGGGTTAGCCCTTAGTAGGGTTAGCCTCCTGTAGGCTAGCCTCTAGGGGGATTGACTGCTAGTGGTTCTGGTCGCTAGTAGGTTAGCCGCTAGTTTGGAGTAGCCTCATGTGTGCTTTGCCTTTGTGTTCAGTTCCCCACCATTAGGTCAGTACTAACCCGGTTATCCACTAACCCCTTTAGATACTAACCTGGTTAGGTCAGCATCCAGTGTCCCCAGCATTCCATGTAGCTACTAACCCAACTAACCACTAACCCAGCCTGTTCTATCTCTTGTCCTGTCTCCAGTCTCTCCTGTCTCCAGTCTCTCCTGTCTCCGTGCTCCCAGTCCTGTCTCTCCAGTCTCCAGTCCTGTCTAGCCCTGTCTCTCCCGTCTCCTGTCTCTCCAGTCTCTAGTTCCCCTATGTGTCCATGTTTCCTCATCCCCAGTTCTCTTTGTCGGTCCCCTGTGTCAGCTCCTGGCTCCCATGTCAGCTCTTGTCTCTGTGTTGGCGCGCCGTTCCCTGTCGGTTCCTGGCTCCCATGTCAGCTCTTGTCCCTGTGTTGGCGCGCCGTCCCTGTTTTTCCTGAGCCCTAGTTTTAGTTTGAGTTTGTTGTTTTGGTTCCTTTGTTTGTTTGTTTGTTTATCTGTTTTGAGTTTTGTTAAATAAAGACTTTCTGTTTGCAACACCCCTCTGCCTTCATGCCTACCTCCATGCCCACGGCAACCCCATCAGCCGGGTCTAGCCAGCACCCCCAGCTAGACCCATGACATGTTCCTTAGCATGAAGTTTACCTTGGATCTCTTTAGAAGTCTTTCTGGGCTCTTTTGTTACCATTCGGATTATCCGTCTCTTTGATTTGTCATCAAATTTCCTCCTGCGGTCACATCCAGGGAGGTTGGCTACAGTCCCATGGATCTTAAATTTCTGAATAATATGTGCAACTGTAGTCACAGGAACATCTAGCTGCTTGGAAATGGTCTTATAGCCTTTACCTTTAACATGCTTGTCTATATTTTTCTTTCGAATCTCCTGAGACAACTCTTTCCTTCGCTTCCTCTGGTCCATGTTGAGTGTGGTACATACCATGTCACCAAACCACACAGTGACTACCTGGAGCCCTATATATAGGCCCACTGACTGATTACAAGATTGTAGACACCTGTGATGCTAATTAGTGGACACACCTTGAATTAACATGTCCCTTTGGTCACATTATTTTCAGTATTTTCTAGGGGTACCATCATTTTTGTCCAGGCCTGTTCCATGAGTTTATTTTTTAAAATAATTCTGTTGAAGCATGGTTGAAAAGCAATGTCTGACTTCCATTGGTTAACATTCATATATATTTTTTTAATTATTACTTTTGTCAGATTAAAGTTATTTCTGTGACCATTGTGAGTTTTTCTTTCATTGACCGAAGGGTACCAACAATTTTGTCCACGTGTGTGTGTGTGTGTGTGTGTGTGTGTATGTGTATATATATATATATATATATATATATAAAATATTTTTTTTTTTTTGACTGTGTATGTTTGTCTCTGTGTCTTTGTGTCTGTTTAAAAGCCATATGATTGTTGCATGCTCAAGGGATAATTATGATTTTTTGGATAGGGAATGCTGTGCCATTATGACTCGAGTTTTCTTATTGATTCTTATCACATAGTGAGTGGAAATAATAAATAAAATGCATTACCAGCTCCACTGTTTATCTACTATTTTAATTCACAATTCAGATTATAAGAAGTTGTTTTGCCTCTTAAAGGCAGTAAATCTCCTTCAAATATCAGCAGGGTAGTTGAGTGATAAACGCCCACTGGTGGCAGTAATTAGTGTATGTGGCATGTGTTTGGTTAAAGATGAGTAATTACTCATCAGCTGAAGAGGATGGCCTATGATAAAGCATCCATTCTCTCTGGCTTATCTCAGGGTCAGGGATAAAAAGTATGGGGGGGGAGAAGGAAGACGGGTAGAATAAAACAGGATTGACAAGCTGTGCGGGTAAATGCTAATGTGCCAGGTGACATTTAACGGGGGCATGACGCATAGACTTGGCATGTGCTCCACCCGCCAGTTACACACACATGAACACACATACGCCAGTTGGTTGACAGTACCCAACCCAGTGGGTCCACAGTTTGCCAAGGTTAATAACTCATAAACCCTTTTTTGCTTGTCAATGAATGACTTAAAGCGTTATTATGCTGGTTAATACTGAGCAAAGCTAACTACAGTCTAGTTAAGGTTTTGCATAAGAGGTTCTAAGAACAATACTGGGGATGTCCACTGTACCATCAAAAAAAAAGTTTAACCCATAACTTGAGCATTACATATCTGTGTCTGAAATGCAATACTAGTTAAAGATTAATAAAAATCAAATAAAAAACTCTGAGCATGGATGTATTGTCAGTGTGCATCTGGCCTCAGGCATTTCGAATATGTCATGTAGAATTATTTTTGAGTGAGAGTTTAACAAAAGACCTAGCCCTGTAATTTGCTAATATGGTAAGGGTTTCACAAAAGAAAAACTTCATTCACCAATAACAAACATGTTACTGTTGTGAAAATGCCTAGTGATAGCATAGAGGCACAAAATGTGGGAGTAGACCTATGGATATAATAAATTCATCTTATTTATTTATTTATTTATTTATTATTTGCAGTGGAAATTCAACAGTGTACACTGGCTGGCCAAAAACCAGTTGCGATTTAAATCTAATAAGTAAAGATTTGATAAAGCATCACAGTGGAGTAGTGGTTAGCACTGTGGCCTCACACATTCAGGATTGAGGTACTCTGGTTTCCTACCACAGTCCAAAAACGTGCAGATGCTAATGGGTGTTCCCGCATTGCCCTTAGTGTATGTGTGTACCCTGTAATGGATCGTCACTATGTCCAGGGTGTACCTCGTGTTGTTCACTGATGTTCACTTGGGCAGCACAGCTCTTTTAGGGGCCTTGACTAGGCCATTCCAAAATCGTAATTATTTTATTTTTCAGCCATTCTTATGTAGATTTACTGGTCAAATTTACCTCTAGAATACAAAGACTATGGCATACAAAGAAGTTCATGGTTGACTCAATGACTGCAAGGTGCTCAGGTTCTGTGGCTGTAAAACAAGTCCAAATCATCACCCCTCCACAGCTATGCTTGACAGTGGGTTTGATGCATTTCTGCTGAAATGCCATTTGGTTTTTCCCAAACATAGCTCTGAGCATTAAGGCTACACAACTCCACTTTGGTCTTATCTGTCTATAGGGCATTGAATTGAATTGAATTGTTCAGATGCTGTTTTGCGAACCTCAGTTGTGCTTCCATCGTCTTTTTGAACAGAAGATGGTTTCTCCTGGCAACCCTTCCAAAAAAACAAACAAACAAAAAAAAAAAACGTGATTGTTCAGTTTTCTTCTAATTGTGCTATCATGGAACTTAACATTTAATATGCTCAGTGAGGCCTGTAGGATCTGAGATGTAGCTCTTGAGGTGTTTGTATTTATCCAAATAGTGCACGGTCTGACCTTGAGGAATGTTCTGGGATGTCCACTCTTGGGAAGATTCATTAATGAATTAATTTAATGGCAAATTTCTAGAATGCTTTCCACTTGTGAATTCTGTTGAACTCCAAGTTGTTTGGAAATGGTTTTATAACCCTCTCCAGATTGATGTGCATCAACAAATGCTTCTCAAAGACCATTATGTATTTCCCTCTTTTCATTGTGTTAACACTCACACACCTGAATGCTCCAGACCAGTAAACTGACAAAACTTCTGCTTTTATCGAGGTCTGCACAACTGATGATGATCAATTAATTAAGCACTGATGATTAGCATCACCTGGCTACAATTTACCCTCTTAAATTCTGTGGAAGCAGTAAGGGTCATTGGCCGCATGTGTTTATTATTATTATTATTATTATTATATGTTTTTAGTTTTTGTGATTCTTTTCCCCAATTTTTTCTCTAATTTATTAATATCCAATTTCCAGCTGTCATTGAGACATCTGGAATGCTTTCATCTACATCTCTATCTACTAGTCAGGGAGCGCCCAAGACAATCACGTTTCTTCTGAGAGATGTGACTCCAGCCAACCGCATCTTTTTGAACTGTGTAACACACTCAGAGGACTACTTCCACTGGTGTGAGCTCACAGACAACCGTGATTGGCATAGAACCACAAGTGATGTGAGACTGCTAGAGTACTTCCCACCCCTTTCCTCTGGGAGAGCTCAGACAATCAGCTTTTCTAGGCCCCCGGTTGATAGAAGCTACAGAATCACCCAGGATTTGAACTCTGGATAATAGCACTTTACTGATCTGCTACATAGGGGCCCGTCTTCACTTTTTAAAATAAGTAATGGCACATTAAAATAGTTATATGTTGTTTGTCTAAGATTGTTATGTTTATACACAAATATAATTAAAACACGCGGCACTACATTTTACACATGACTGTTTGTTTAATAATGAAAGTAAGGACATTTCTGCACAGACACACACACACACACACTGTGACAAAATATCAATATCTCCACTTTTTATGGGGACTTATTAAAAGCTTAAATGTTTAGGTAGCATGAAAAATGAACTTTGAAAGATAGGTGATACAGTAGGTGACAGGTGGGTATGTCGGGGTAAGAAGGAACATGCATGAAGCAATGCAGCCATTGTGCATAATGCCTACTTGTGAAACCCTCTGGTTGCAGTGTTATGATCTGGTGTTGTGTCAAATATTAGGTCTACTGTCAGATTTTCAGGACAACGTTTTGTGGTGATAAAATCAGTAAAATCAGCTTACTATGTGAATTTACTGATTGACCAGGTTATCCCATCAATGCAATGTTCTTTCTGATGGTATGAGCACATTCCAGGACAACAAAGATTCATTGGGCTTAAATTGTAAAATAGTGTCCCTGGGAGCATAAGCAATTATTTTCACATGTGAATTTGGCAACCCTGAAAGTCTGTGGAATGTGCTGGAGAAGACTTTACTTGCTTTAACTCGACCATCAAATTAATGCAACTATACTCTGAATGAAAATAAATCCTGTGGTGAATGCACAACATAATTAAACTTAAAGCAGATCCAATGAAATATTGGAATGGGCAAAAAAAAAATTATTTATTTATTTAATTATTTATTTATTTGTGCTGGGTAGTGTATATTGATTTTTAACACATCTGATTAATCTGTTAGTCACCAACTTCTTTATGAACAGGGTTTTTTAAAAACAGAATTATTTCAGTACTGAAAAAAAATCAATACAGTAAGGACAAGGGACAGAATATATTTGTGGTTTTTAGTCCTTACTAGAACCGGAAAAGATATGCAAATCACCCCAATTATATCCACATTGCATTGTCTCCCAGTGAAAATTTGCATTGATTTTAAAGTACTATTTTGACCTATAAAGCACCAAATGGACTCGCTCCACAGTATCTGAGTGAACTATTCACTAGTCGTATGACTGCGTGGCCACTACCAACTCCACCACCATCATCAAGTTTGCTGACGACACTGTCATGGTGGGCCTGATCACTGACAACGATGAGACGGCCTATCTGGAGGAGATTGGAAATCTGGAGAACTGGTGGCAGATGAACAATCTCCTTCTAAACGTCAACAAGACAAAGGAGTTGATAGTGGACTTATGTACAAAGCAGGAGAGGAACTACAGTACCAGACCCCTGTCATAAACAGGATCCCAGTGGAGAGAGTGGACAGCTTCATATACCTCTGTGTTCACATCACGCAGGACCTGTCATGGTCCTGTCACATCAACACCATGGAGAAAAAGGCCCGGCAGTGTCTCTATCACCTCCTAAAGACGCTTGAGAGACATCAGACTGCCCTCCAGGGTGCTCAGGAATTTCTACTCCAGCACCATAGAGAGCATTCTGATGGAAAACATCACAACCTGGTTTAGAAACAGCACCATGCAGGACAGACGTGCTCTACAGAGGGTGGTGCGATCAGATGAGCGCATCATCCGCACCGAGCTCCCTGACCTGCACTCAATTTACGGCAAGCGGTGCTGGATCAAGGCCAGGAAGATTGTGAAGGACCTCAGCCACCCCAGCAATGGACTGTTCTCTCTGTTGCATTCAGGAAAGTGATTCCACTCCCTGAGGGCCAATACAGAGAGACTGAGGAGGAGCTTCTTCCCTCAGGCGATACGGTCCCTCAATCAGTACACCACACAGGACTAAACCATTTTGCACATTCACACTATGGACGATTGTCTCTTTGCACTCATTCTGGACATTCGTGGACACTTATGGACACTGCCCAGCTGCACATTCATGCACATTTACATACTTCTATTTTTTTTACTTTCCTTGATTGGTTGCACACTTTAAATCACACATTTAAGTCACTTTAAACAAGATACATTCAGGCATATTTGCAACCCCAACCTTCCCACAGCTCTCTTTAATATCCATCATTGGAGAGATCCTTACCATCAGTCAAACACTGTTCTGGGGAATTTGTTTGTTTGTTTGTTTGTTTGTTTGTGTATGTTGGGGGGGGGGGGGGGGGGCTACTGAAGAAACAGATATGTCTTAAGTCGTTGTTTAAAGACTCAGCTGTACAGATGTCTGGAGGAAGTTCATTCCACCACTTAGGTGCCAGAACAGAAAACTGAGAGATGGTGGGATCAGCCATTTTCCAATTTAATTTAATTTATTATTATTATTATTATTATTATTATTATTATTATTATTATTATTATTTTATTTTATTTTTTCTGTAAAGGTGTTTCGTGACAATGGTCATTATTAAAAGTGCTATATAAATAACTTTGAATTTAATTTAATTATTAGTTTAGTACAAGCTAAGGTTTAAAAAGTAAAAAAAAAATCCATATTAGTGGAACACAGTTAGCTAGATTATGTCTTGTTATAACCTGCTATCTGTGTCAAACCTTGACAAGTTTTTTTTTTTTTTTTTTTAAAGTGTCTTTTATTGTTGAAAAAAGTTACTTAATTATCTGAGTTTACATAGATATCATGGAAAGTTCTTTCTTTTTTTAACCTATTAATATGTTGCACTGTTGGAACTATGTTTATTTGACCATATGGAAGCATTTTATATTTTAAGACACTGTAAGTGTAGGTTCAAAATTACACGAACCTATTCATGACACATTTGGAATACAGTATACATTTTCTCTGTATCTTGGCAATTCTATGAGCTCTATGAGCAGTCAGGCTCAGTTTCATGTCCAGTAAGCTCTACTCAAGTTACCTGGAATATAAGTAGACGATATTGTGTCACACCTGAATGAGCAATATCACCTCTTCCAATCATACACTCACTCCTTTCCCATCATGCGTGACTGACATGCAGCTTAATTGGGTTATTTTTACCAACACTGATGTAGAAGGAAGCTCCTGGTCACTAATGTCATCTTTAATGGATTTTAATTAGTGAAGCATGGAGGCAGAAGGAGAGGGAGAGATTAGAAGAGGAATGCAGAGATTGTGATTATTTCGGTCCAGTGGTTTCTGATTACTGTTCCATATGCTGGTGATCTTGAACAGAGATGGGAAAAGTCTGGGGTCTGACCCATGTGTGTGTGTGTGTGTGTGTGTGTGTGTGTTCCAATCATTAGAATCCATATATCAAACCGTTTATTTCCCTCTTATTCTCACCTTTCTCTAGCTTGATTTCTCATTTTGTGTCACCAATTTGTCTTCTTTTCCCTGTCCTTCCTTTTTTTTCTAAGTGATAATCAGCATTGATCCTTGTGTCTTGCAGCTGACTGTTGTAGTAACTGATGAGGTAGATGCGTGTCTGAAAACAAAAACATGACGCTCAACCATTTACAGCGCATGTAAATGTTGTTATACCACCAACAAAGAGACAAGATCTACACCTTTAACATCTAATGCCTGCCACTGATGAATTATTACCTGGCTTGGTCATTACAGCTCAATCACTCTCACATGTGAGAAAGAGAAAGAGAGATAGAGAGAACATTTCGTTTAAACAAGATGGAAGTTACAGGTATGGGGGTTAAAGGCATCAGATGTTTCGAAACAATGCTGTAAATTGACTAGCTGTATAAGCTTAAAAGGCTAATTTGACTAAACATAGTTTCAAGAGCAGGATAATGATGGGTAACTTTAATAGAAAACTAACTCTCTGAGGATACTGAACAGTAACTGTATATGTAACTTAGAAGAAACAGCGTTCCAGGTGCAATTACTGACTATATTCTATGTCAGTATCTATACATAATGCTATGTTAGTTTCATCGGGAAACTAACGGATGATACCGTACAAAAAAACGACCATCAGAACGTTTCCCAATCAGAAGCCGTGGGTGGATAAAACCATCCGAGACGCTCTGAGATCTCGCTCCGCTGCCTACAACTCAGGACATACATCTGGGGACATGGACCTGTACAAGGCTGTGTCATATAATGTCCGCAAGGCAGTGAAAGAGCCGAAGCAGCGCTATGGGAGGGAACTAGTGTCACAACTCCAACAGAGTGACTCTAGGAGCCTGTGGCAGGGACATGACTCTGGCAGACAAGCTGAACACATTCTATGCTTGCTTCGAGGCTGCAGCTAAAGACGCTAGCGATGCTAATGTTAGTGGTGCTAATGGCAACATCTCCGAGCATGACGTGAGGAGAGCCTTCAGGAGAGTGAACACCAGGAAAGCAGGACCAGACGGCATCTCAGGTAGAGTCTTCAGAGCAGGTAGAGGGCAGAGTGTTCACAGAGATATTCAATATCTCTTTATCTCAGTCGGTGACCCCTACATGCTTTAAGGAGTCCATCATTGTTCCTGTTCCAAAGAAACCCCATCCTGCTTCCCTCAATGACTATCGACCTGTAGCCCTCACATCAGTGGTGATGAAGTGCTTTGAACGGCTGGTCATCATTTCTTCACTACCAGACACACTGGATCCACTGCAATTTGCATACCGTCTGTACCGCTCTACAGATGATGCCATCTCTCATCTACTCCACACATCACTCACTCACCTGGACACTGGAAGGGGGAATTATGTTAAAATGCCCTTTGACGACTACAGCTCAGCATTTAATACCATAATTCCCTCCACGCTCACCACCAAGCTGGAGCACCTGGAACTCAGCTCATCTCTGTGTCAGTGGATCTCCAATTTCCTAACTGGGAGACCACAGGCAGTAAGGATGGGCGGCCATGTCTCAGCCTCCCTCACTTTCAGCACTGGAGCCCCCCAGGATTGTGTTCTGAACCCCCTGCTGTACTCTTTGTACACCTAGGACTGCGTAGCCACTACGAACTCCGTCAACATCATTAAGTTTGCTGACAACACTGTCTTGGTGGGCCTGATCTCTGACAACGATGAGACGTCCTACCTGGAGGAGATTGAAAATCTGGAGAACTGGTGCCAGAGGACCAACCTCCTCCTGAACGTCAGCAAGACAAAGGAGTTGATAATGGACTTTAGTACTAAGCAGGAGAGGAACTAGCCAACACAGAGAGACTGAGAAGGAGCTTCTTCCCGCAGGCTATACGAGCTCTCAATCACAACACCACATAGGACCTAAAACTCACACGCTCGCACATTTTTCACACCACACGACTGCAAACTTTTACTTTTTACTAGGACACACAATTCGTTTACACATGGAACATTTGCACACTTGCACATTTTGCACACTGTGAACTTGTACTGCAGCCTTGCACATTATCCTGCCAATAACTGGACACTACATTACTGGACTGCACTATGTTACATTTCTATTATATTTAATTTACTATATATATTTTTCTTTACTGGATATTCTTTAACTTCTTTATATTTATCTTATTCTACTATTTTACTTTCATTTTTATTCTTATTATTATTGATGTATATTATGTAAATAAGTGTTTATTTTTAAATCTCATTTCTTTTTTTTTTGTAATATTGTAAGTCAACAGCAGTCGTATAAGAATTTCACTTCATATCATACTGTGTATGACGGTGTATGTGATGAATAAAATTTGAATTAGAATTTTAATATACCGAATGCAGTTAAATGACTTGCGTGCACACACCCACACACACACGCAGTGGTGGCTCAGTGGGCTAAGGCACTGAGTTACTGATCGGAAGATCGGCGGTTTGATTCCCAGCTCTTGAGCAAGGCCCTTAACCCTAACTGCTCCAGGGGCACTGTGCCATGGCTGACCCTGCGCTCTGACCCCAGTTACGCTGGGATAAGCGAAGAAGGAATTTCACTGTGCTGTAATGTATATGTGACAAAATAAAGGCTTTACTTTTTACACTCAGATACTGTACTCAAATCAGGGGAGTCATGCAGTTATCTAATTGGCTAATCATGTAGAAGCAGCATAAAGCAAAGAATAATGCAGGTACTGGTCAAGTGCTGTAGTTAATGATCACATCAATCATCATGTTCCATTCCTATCAGCCAAGAATAAGAATCTGAGGCTTTCATAGGCATAGCCTGACCAAAAAGACAGTGTAACGACGCGGGTCGCGCGAGGGGCAGAGCCGTGCTTAAACTGTTCAGAACGGGCAGATCCGTTACTTACTTACATTACTTACTTACATTACTTACTTACTTACTTACTTACATTTCATATTTTATATTCTTACATTTTACATTCTATATTTTATATTTTATTTAATTTTATTCTCTTAGGTCAGGGCAGTTGCCTAAGCATTTCACTGCATATAGTACTGTGTAGGATTGTGTATGTGACAAATAAAATTTGAATTTGATTTGAATTTGATTTGAAGCTGTTACCACGCGGAGTTCTGAACAGGCAAAAGCACGGCCATTTATACACACGGTTGCTAGGCAACGCCGCCGTCAGGCAATCAGCCTGAACGAGCCGCACCTGACGGCGTGTTTATTTAAGGGTCCTGATACCGGCGCACTTCGTGCGATCATTTAGGTAGCACCGGTGAAGGTATCAGGGCCAAAGAAAAGAAAAGAAAAGAAAGAAGATCAAATAAAATAAAATAAAAGACAGACAGACAGCTGTTTAGGGACAGAGGCAAAGCCCCAGCCTCTGTCTATTTAAGACGCCGGCGAGAGAGAGAGAGAGAGAGAGCGGCACGCAGCAGTTCAGCGTGCGCGCTCAGTACAGTTTGTTAGTGCACGAAGCACAAACTCTCTCTCTCTCTCCCAAAAGTCCTCGGTAAGGGTGAACGCACCGAGAGGACAAGTTTTGTTTTATTTTCCAGAGCCCCGTCCGTTCTCGCGTAGACGGCGGAGCTCTGTTTATTTTGTGTTTACAGTTTTCATTGGTTTCCTTTTAAGTTCCTTAATTAATAATCCCACGCTATCTCCAAACGGGAAGGTCTTCTCGTGTGTATCACAAGCACTCTCACTAACTCCTATTTCATTGACCCACTCTAACGCCCAGCATAAGGGCTCTTATAATTAAAAACATCGCGTGGTGCGGCTCTCCATACCGCACCATGTAACAGACAGGGTGATTTGTTTTTCTAATCTTTCCTAACTTTGCAGTTTGGATGAGCATGTGCCCATGATACACTCAGATTCCTGTTCTTGGAACCTGATGTGGGCTTCTGCTGTAGTCCATTTACCTCAAGTTATTTATTTAAGCATGCTGAGATGCATTTCTTCTAGCCATGGTTGTAAAGGATGATTATTTGGCAGCTCAAGTCTGCTGCAGTTGTTGCTTGATGTTATGCTCCACTTGCACTTTTTGCATTTTTCATGACCTGTATTTTGACATTTGTGTCCATCATTATTTTTAGTGTCAAATTATGTTTCTAAGGTTTATCTTAAGATGGCTATTATTTAAACTTGAGGATTTTACTATTTGGTGTGTCCTGCACCTGTTCTGTTTATTGATTGATTGATTGATTGATTGATTGATATATACATTTATTTAATTCATTCTGCTTATTAACTGTTTTGATAATCCCCCCCCCCCCCTTTTTTTTCTTTTCTTGGGACCCACTTTAAAAATGGCAAACCATCTTGACCCAGGTCACAATAAGCCGTATTTATAAATCACGAGAACATTTTGTATGTGCATAAAATAGCATTTTTATTGACATTTACACACCACTTTATTACTTTGAATGGTAAACTAGGCATTTCTGAGATATGCTAGATATGAGCATGTCCATATGATTGATTTATTGAAAAATGTTAATTTTGAAAGTCATCGATGAAACTAGTCTTTACAAATGATACCAAATAAATGTTTTTATACTGTACTGTAGGTGAAGTCCACGGACAATTTTATTATTTTTATTTCCTCTATTCTTATTCTAACTGCTATGACAGAAATTGTGACAGTGGTTAAAAGACTAACTAGCTCCCTCAAGTGATTGAAATGTGTACTGCAGACTTAAATGGCAACAATGGCGACCCAAATAAAATCTCCTACAACATACCTGTGGGTCACAACCAAGTATTTGTGAACGATTCGTTAAGATTACTCATTTAAAGTTCAATGTTTGCTTTTGTTTATGTTTAACAAAGGAATATCTGTGTCTACATCCTACCTCAACAATTGTTCATGACAGATTGCAAGAGCATTTTGCACTATTTTGTCTGCTACACCGCCTAGCTTTGAAGGTGTTATATTTACACCACCTGCTGGCTTTAAGTACAAAAAGCTTCCTCTAGCAGCCTCCTTTGAGGATGTCATGATGGTACCACCACCTGCCTTTGACAGTGTTGTGCCTGCAGGGCATACTAGCTGAGATGACATTGTGCTCACTAGCTTTGAAAGTATCATGCTTGCTACATATCCTAGATGTAAGTGAATTATAGTGATGCCCCACCAGGTTTTTAAAAATGCCATGCTGTTTGCACACTCAAGCTTCGAGAATATCAGGTTGGTGCCCCATCAGGCATTGAGGGTTACATGCTTTCAGTGCAATCCATCGTTGAGAACATCATGCTGACAACACCTCCTGGTTCTCTCTAATGGTCCATGAAATGACCTCCTACACCCTGAACCCTAGCTCAGTTACAATTCTGTTCTCCTACTCAAAAGCCAATGCAACAGGTGAAAGTTGCCCTATTAAAATTACTGGCCCTCTCACTATGCTAAGCCTGGTCACTTTCACCTCAATATATATATATATATATATATATATATATATATATATATATATATATATATATATATATATACTGTAAATACAGAAACTGCATTAGACCAGAGGAGCTCACAGCTCCTTGAGCCAATTCATCCAATGGCCTGGGGAGGTAATTAGAATTTTTTTTTCTAATGAAGTTAATGTTTAGGTCAATTATTCTTAGTTTTTGTTTATTGATCTTAGTACTAGGCACATTCAACCTCAGATGAACAATATGTATTATATAAACATGCAGGTAGTACTAAGAACAACTAATCACCAGCCCTTGATTCATTGATCATCAGCAAGTGTGAAGACCTCTGTTAAAAATGAGGTTCTGGCAGTTTGCTAGTCTAGATTGCCCTTATTGCAACAAGGGAAAACATGAGAACATAAATCAGGTTCTAAAATGTTTATATAACAGTTTCCAAACAATTTGGAGATTATGGAAAGAATTCAAGACAGTTGGCAAAAGTGGACATCGCAAGTCAAATCGTGCAAAAAAAAAAAAAACTCAGAAAAAAAACTCATGAAAATGCTTTGACAGCACAATTAGAAGAAGACCGAATAAGTACAGTTTGCTTGAAAGGGTACAAAAATATTCAAATTCAAAATTTTATTCATCACAGACACTACCATACACAGTAATGTAGTGAAATGCTTACATGACTGCTTGTCAACTAAAAAAAGGAAATAAGGGAGGCAAATCCCAATAGAAAAGAATGTGAAATATAGAATCTACAATATGTAGTAATTTTGTTATGAAATAAAATATGAAATAGAAATATATAAAAATGTAAGAAGTGTGAACTGTATAAATAAACAGTATAAAATATATGGAATGTGCACTTTGTTTATGGGTGGTCAAGGAATGTGAAATTAAGAGAAATAGAACCGAACATGTGCAACATATATGTGCTGTGCAATATGCAAGTGTTCAGTGTGGGTGTTATCTTGGTGTGCTCCAATACATGTGTAAGGGAAACATAGCACGTCTAATCAGTTGAGTCCTATGTGAAGTTCTAGTAGAGAGCGCATAGTCTGCAGGAAGAAGCTTCTCCTCAGTCTCTCTGTGTTGGCCTTCAGGAGGCATAATTGCTTTCCTATCCGAACAGAAAGTTGGTTGAGATCCTTCACTATCTTCCTGGCCTTGGCCCAGCAATGCTTGCTGTAAGTGAACAAGGCACTTAGTTGATCGCACCACCCTCTGTAGAGCTTGTCTGTCCTGCAATGTGCTGTACCCAAATCAGGTTGTAATGACAGGTCCTGTGTGATGTGAACACTGAGGTATCTAAAGCCGTCCACTCTTTCCACTGGGCTCTTGTTCATCATGGGGGTCTGGTAGTTTCTTCCCTGCTTTGTACACCTTTTGTGCTTTGTCCACTATCAGCTCCTTTGTCTTGCTGTCGTTAAGGAGGAGGTTGTTCCTCTGGTACCAGTTTTCCAGATTTCTAATCTTATTTTACCGGAAAACAATTACAATAAATGTCATTATTTGATCAGAGTAAATTCCACAGTCTAATAACATTATCTTGTTTAGATTTAAATAAGAGACTGTAATTGCAAACCTCACCAGAGTCTTAAACTGTTTCTACATTACCAACATGTTGCTGGGCATGCTTACTCCTAATTGCACTTAATGTATTATAAGTAAAATAAATCACTCAGCATGCAAAGTCTAATGTCATTTACATATTTCTCAACATTATGAAGCTGCTCTCACCTAGCTTCACTGAAGCTTACAGCCATGTCATTGACCCAACAGTGAAAACTTAAACCATGAGCATGCCATTTCAGTTATAAACTGTCCTAAGTTAAACTGTCCTAAGTCCTGTGTTACATGGATGATTTTTGTCCATATTGACAGCTTTTGTCCATAATTTGTCAGCTGCAGATCCTACATCACACAGTTCTAACAAGACGCTATCTAAGTTACTGTTGCTTCTTTATCCGTTCGAACCAATCTGGCCATTCTCCTCTGACCTCTGGCATCAACATTTTCAATAAGAGAACTGAAATAATCCCAGTAGATCAGCAGTTTTGGAAATAATCAGACCAGCCTCTTTGACACCAACAACCATGCCATATTCAAAAATGATTCTTTCTTCTACATGCCTGTGTTCAATCAAAATGTTGAATCAGTATTAATTCTAATAATAATAATAATAATAATAATAATAATAAAGTAATATGAGGATCCATTTTATTATAATTGAGACCTACAAAGTCTAATTTAGACACTGATCTCAGAGAGCCTTCTGGATCATCAAAAATGAATATTGAAGTCTTCAACGATAAATATTTTTCTACTGAAATTACTAGATTTGAGAGTAAGTCTGAAAAGTCCTTTAGAAATTCAGAATATAGTGTGGATTGCCTGTAAAAGCTACTGGCAGAATAGTCCCCTACACCAGTTATATTAATAAAAAGTTCTTTATCTCCTCGTGCAATGCTTTATTTATTATTTTCCATAACCACAAAAATCTTACAATTATAAGACCAACAATAACATTTGGTTTTGGGGTATTTCTAAGGTGAGGTGAACGTGATATGGAAAAACTATAAAATACCCCCTTATCACATCACAGAGATTACTAGATTTTTTCAAAAAGAAAATAATGCTATAGTTGAACCTATCTGTGTCCAAATTTTGCAGCAATGTCACTTTCCATCACTAACTGTAAATGCACTGACATGCTAAAGGAATGCTATCATTACTGTCATGTTTGATTTGCAGCTTCTGAACTTTCTCATAAATTGCTCAATAAAAAAATAAAAAAAATAAAAAAAAAAAATATATATATATATATATATATATATATATTCAGCTTGTATTGATATGACAAATGATTGCAGGACGGAGGACAAGCCTGTTGACACGTCTTATATCTGCCCTTCATAGCCTAGGCATTATGCACTTCAGAATTTTGTATGTCCAGGTCAAACACAAGAAGCATTTCTGTATAGCACCTACATTTGAAATGCTGAACACGTCTCTGAGATGCCATACAGAGAATAGGCTTTGCGAAGCATTTTATGATTTTCCTCCAACTATTAGCTTTTTTAATGTTAAAAACCTTGAAAGACTCTTCAGTGGTGTGTTTCCTTGACTATGTTTTAGTGGAAAATGAAAAAGCTACAATTTTTGCTCTCTCACTCTCAGCTTTTATTGATGCCATTCAAGGCCTCCTATCCTCCACAAAGCCCCATTTAGGGATGTGGTCCATTTTTGATTTCTGGGCCTGACAAGAATGAACTACCTCTGCATTGCCTTTAGGATGGTGGACAAGGTGACAGGAGAGGAGATGAAACACTGTTATTAGCAAATTAGCTGGATAATTTAATAGCTTTTTTTTCATTCTGAATCCATTCACATGTACACAGATCAAATACTGGCTCATCTGCAATACATAACTGGCTTTCTTTTTCTCTCTATTTCATTTTGTTGTCCCTCGGTTTTTTCTTAATGTATTGCATTTTTTTCTTGTAACCTCCTAAACCATATCTTGTATTTTTTATTACTTGCTTTTCCTTCTTACTCTCCATCTTTTTTAATCCCTCAGTTATTTTGTTTTACTCACTTATGTTTAATTCTCCCAGTTTGTATGTCAATAGGTAATCCAATATTAGTCTTTCAAGGCAACATCATCAAATCCACCCTTAGACTTGAGCATCCTTTGGTTATCAGACTCACTTTTATTGTAGATAAATATGAAACACTGATTTGGTTCATAATAACACCTTTTCATGTGGTTCCCTTCAGCCACATGACAAAGTGTGAAAAAGTCACGGTGTGAAAAAGTGTAAGAAGCTTCTTCACCTTAAACTTTGATTTTGTTTTATTTTATTGAGACATATTCTCACTGCCATGTATAAAGTAAAAATGAATAATAAACTTTACTGTGGAACTCACTATACTGGTATTAAATTCAGTAATCACACACACACACACACACACACACACACACACACACACACACACACACACACACACACACACACACAATTAGATGTCTGCAGCTGATTACTCACTGGGTTGCTCACCTACTGTACCATCACTGCCATCGATCTTTAGGATGTCTGTCTGGTTATTGCATTCCTACTCTATGTATATGGATATTGTGCTCCAATCTAAAGGGTGTTCTCTGAGTAGGCCGCATTTCTGGGTAGCATTGCACATTCCAGAGATACCGACTGCCACCCCAGGGTCTCACTTTTGCTGTGTGTAGATTTTGCTTGTTCTCTCCATGTGCTGTTTCCTTCCGTGCTCAAATTGCTTGTAGTGTATGATTATACATTTTGTTTAAACAATTTAGTCTAGTTAATCACAGTTATAGTCTAATCATTACTAGACTATGATAATCATTAATCATGTCTAATCACAATTTTAATAAAATTACTAAAATACGATTTACAGTACATATTATAAACATGCATGTTGTAATAAAGAAATGCACAACAAACTAGTTAGAGGAAACAGATTATGCAGTTTTATAAAATCTCAAACATTAACATTTAACAAATATTAAATTAAAATCTCTTCAATGGGACCGACATTGCATGCAGTGGATGGTACACCAACAACGGGGCTCGAACCGGAATCCTCAGATCCGAAAATCAACAAGTGCCTTAGCTGCCTTAGATTTAATGTATTCTTGTAAAAATTAGTTTCCCTTGAAGGTAGTTCAAGCACACAACTGTGGTTTTAACCAAATATCCATCTAGAAGCTTTTTTATAAAGAAACATGGTGTTCAGTAGACTTGTTGATGTTTCCTCAGTCATCTTATTATCTGTGTTAAATGTGCCATTATCCCACACCGCCAGGTAACTGCGTTGGGATTATGAGAAACCATTTGGGGCAAACTTGGTTGTATGATTAATTTGCATTAATAAGTTAAATTATCATGAAGACCTTTAATTAAAACCCTTAAAACCCAAGCGGCACAGATACCTGTACATGCCGGCAACTCAGCATAGGTCAATGATGATTAAAAAAAAAAATATATATATATATATATATATATATATATATATATATATATATATATATATATATATATATATATATATATAGAAGCCTTTCTGATGTGTGTCATCAGGGAGTCTTCAGACTTCAAACTGTGTATTTAGGGTTTCACATATGTCAGGTAGATCAAAAGTTATAATTTCTTTTATAAAGGGTAAATTACAAAGGGTAAACTACCAGAATATCTGAATAACGATGTAAAAATATAGACCTCATAACATAAGCATACAGTATATATATATATATATATATATATATATATATATATATATATATATATATATATATATATATATATATTTTTTTTTTTTTTGGTCATAGAAACAACCGAAATCAACCATAAAAACATGTGATTGTGTGTATTTGTGCTATTTCTTTGCCCTTGTGATTTGTATGGGGAAGATGGTTAAAATGAACTAAAATTCAGTTAATTATATTGACTATTTTTTGCGGGGAAAAAAAGGATATGTCACTTTATACTGCACAATCCTGAGCTCATAAGCAGCAAAACAAATAAGGCTAAAATGCTCTGAGCTTTAAGGCTACACACCACAGCTACAACATGCTACAGTATTAATTCAGCAGGCCTTTTTATCCAATGTCAGTGACAACAGTGGAAAAATGGTGGATAAATTTTGCCAACTTGCAGAAGGGTTGCATCTGTCTGTTGGAACTGTACATGCAATCATTCACAAACTTCACTTGCACATCACACGAACTAGCCTGGGAGTTATTGCGACATCCCCCATATAGCCCTGACCTCGCTCCAAGCCATTTCCACATGTTTGAGCTATTAAAGAAGTTCCTGAGAGGTCAGCATTTCAGACATGAGGCAGGCAGTCCGATCATAGCTCCAGCATACTAAGAAACCTTTCTACCTTGATGGTTTCCATGCACAAGTAAAACGCTGGGATAAGAGCATTAGTATAGCTGACAATTATATAGAGAAATAAAAGTAGTTTTTACTCTCCGAACTGCATTCTGTTATTCTCAAAAGTCCCAGTTGAACTTAAATATCCCTTGTAAAACACTTTCAGTATTCTAAGAATCTTTAAGTATGCAAAATAATTGAAATGAACAGATATGTAAAATGAGCTTAAATATTATCAGGTTTTATTTGGCATCAAAAAGTGAAAAACAAATTATAATAAAATTTTATATAATAAAATGGTCATAATATTGCACCTGACACAATAAATTATTTTGGTTCATATGATTGACGGCATTATATTTTTTTGTAATACTGCTCCACCGAAAAAAAAGAAAAAAAAAAACCCGCCTAAACATCAAAAAGACACAAAAACTGTCTATAGCAAGAGTTTGTTTCTCAATTCTCAACATGTCAATCTGGGGAGCAGATCTCTCCACTCTTATAGAAATCATTTGGATGGCTTCATAAGTGTCTGTCCAGTCCTTTTGGAATTCAAAGTTCAGTGCACAGATCTGACCAAACATCACTCCTAAAGCTACTGCATAGTCACCCAGGCCCTCAAGAATGACAGTCCCCTTCAATACCACAACAGTTTCAACACCTTGTTTGTGCTCCTCCAGTAGGTTCAAAAGGCCAACTGTTACCCCTCTGACCCCAAAGAAATGAGTCTTGTAAATAAAAAGGTGATAAATTTCACAGAATATCTAGTTATGAAAAAATATATTAATAGGCCATATACCTAAAAGCCTGTTTCTGACCATTTTCAAATCTTTAGTGTAGTTCTATAGCGTCAGTCCGACAGGTGTGTGTGGGGGGGGGTTTATTTGTAGTGCTTGTAAAGTCAAGGGAAGGGAGATGGAGTGAATGTGTAGGGAGAATGTCGAGTGTAGTAACCCTTTCTAAGGGTGTGAGGTGTAGGCGTCTCCCACGGTCGAACAGCGTCAGTGACGCATTGGGCTGGAACTGGAAGGTGTGGAAAAGCGTGAGACAATGGGCAAGAGATTAGCGGCATTAATGTCTCCCACATTCTATTCACCGGGCTGGAGTTTCGTTCCTCTTTTTTAGGCGCACGATGTCTCCAGGACGTTGTATGAAAATAGGAAGCCGGCCTTGTAGAGTTACGGCGCCCCTCCCCTTTTCCGCTGTCCGTGGTGCTGAACTGTCGTTTGTTGCATAACGTTGTGTAAATATTGGAAGAGGTGTACGGTCCCCCATCACAATTTTTATATATTATATTACTATATATTTTTATATTTTTTTATCTTCTAATTTATTTACCTTAAAAATACTCATTATAAAACACAAATGTCTCTTGTTCTTTTATCCAGCCAGTGACAGAAGGAGCCAGAACACATGCCTCAAGTATGACATAAAAAATAGACATATGTCATTTTTTTATGTCACACTTGTATTGCAAGATCCAAGATGCAGAAAACAGTTTCTTGAATAACACAGCGGTGTATACCAATTACTAGGAGTTAGTAAAAAGGTTAGACTATAGATCCCACTCATGTTATTTATTTATGTATTATTTAGATTGTTGCAACAGTGCATAAAATGTGAACAAGGGGTCACACTGTGTGGCCATGTGACCGATTAGATATTCTTGTACCTATTAATCTGTTTCAGCTAATTTAGTTAAGTACTGAGCTGTATATTGCTATTGAATTATTTTAAGCATGCATATTTAATTTGATATGACCTTCTGTGCTTTTTTTTTGAAAAATTTCCAGCTTAGCAAATTTCCTCATTTAAATAAGCAAATTATTTTAATGAAAAGCCCTCATGCCAGACCAATTAGTAATAAATTATAATCTTATGATAAATGATCCTCTGTTGACAACCATGGGAAACAGCACAATCAAACATTAATTATTCATTCGATAATTAAGTTCAAATAGGTACTAGAGGGAGCATTGTGACCTGTTTTATGGCGATCTCTCTCTGTCTACTGGGACACATCCCGCTAGCTATTTCAGGGCTGGCATGTTCTGTGTTGATGATTTAGTTACTGATCTCTATGTTTGAGTCCCTGGTGTTTTTTTTTTTTTTTTTACTGAAATTACATGCTTTTGCAGATATCCAATAAGCTAATGGAAGGAAACGTTAAGCAATCCCTGACAACTGGAATTATAAGTAAAAAAGATTAATAAAAAAAAATATCAGGCTGTTACATACAGTATGCTGTAGATTCAATTTAACCTTGATAGTAAAACCATGTTAGGAGTGTAATCGTGCAGAACCATCACAAAATACTTAATTCACTATTCATCATGACCACTTAAATGTAATATTTTCTTCATTGTTTTGATAATCTCATGAATGTTTGGTTACAATTTCCTTAACCTCTTTATCACACCCACAACCTCATCAAACCAGACGTTTATAATCTAAATTCCAAGTTAGTCTTATATTTTTAAATCTTGGCACCATGGCCTTTTCTGTAATATCACTATGGAATACTTAACATGTCTATATATTCCTGTTTGCTAGTGTTCTTGACCCATGACTATGATTCTGCTTAATGCCAAAACTAAATAAAATTGGGTTAGAACTCAATCTCTCAGGCTTCCTCGTTACAGCTTTAAGCAGTGTTCTACCAGTTTACATTTCTTCCTTTTGTTTGTAAAGTAGAGAATGTGTTGAATATACGGTATTTCTCTTTCTCTCTCTCATAAACATTACATATAATAAACTATAGATTTCATACAGGTTTTAGATTTTCTTAGAAGTAAAAGGCAGCCATTTTCCCAGATAGATTAGCCAAAAAAAGATTTTTTTTTTCCCAGTAGAATGTTAGTGCTAAGTAGAGGGGAGTGATGGATCAGGCAGCTAAGGATCTGAGAACCCAGGTTTGAGAACTGTTGTCGATGGATTGCCACACCTCATACTACATACTATCCTTCGTTGGTGAGCTGTTATTTTGGTGCATAGCTTCTGCACATCCTTGGTAATTTATATGATGTGCCAGCAAGATGCAATATGCATGTAAACAAGAGGGGCAGTGTAGTCAGCAGGCACATCAAAAATGGCAGAAGGTTTTGAAAAGTTGTATAAACAGATCTGCAATTACATAGGAGTATAAGCACTACAATCCTCTGATAACATGCACAATATATAGGCCAGTATTTGAACAAATATGCTCATGAAGCTGCCAGTTGACCAGACAAACACGCAATTTTACAGCAAGTATATTCTGCCTTAACAGAAAACAAATAGAGAACTAATCAGATGCATGTGAAAAACAAACAAATGAAACATGTACAGTACTGTAAATAGACAGGATCATAAAAGAGATTAGGTGGAGATGAATTTCATAATGAGAATCATGATTTGTTTATAGCAAGTAACATTGCTATTGTATTTATGTATCAGGAGAGGGGTTGTAACAACATCATAACAGCTCACCAATGTAATAAACCACAAATGTAATATAAATCTGCAGTTCTAAATGTAAGAACCTTATGATCACAGTGGGACGTTATTAGAATTTTGATAGCTAAAGATTTTCCCTTTTTCATGTACATAAGTCCTTGCAAATGTAATAGCAACTGGTATTACCTTTGTGTGAAATTTAATATATTTGTTCTATTATTACATTATAGTAAGTCCTTCAGGTTTGTTTTATGTTTGTGGTTTATTACATTTAATTATTAGTCAAAGACTAGTTTGAAAATCACGTCACTGAAAGTTCAACCAACAACCTATACTTAGGACTTGGCATGGTTCTAATTTACCACATTTTTGAATGTGGGATGTCAATCAAGCATGCTTATTAGAGTATTAGGAAATGTCTGGCTTAATCAGTGTTCAAGCAGAGCTTTAATTAAATAACATTTTATTGATATAGTTCTTTTAACAAGTGGCATAAGGGTAGAAGCAGAGGAAGCAAACATGAGAAGCCTTCAACTCACAAAGGGAACCCATCCTTTTTTTTTTTTTTTTTGAGTCTAGACTGAGCGTCGTTAGAATCGCTGAAAACTAACAGCAACCCAAATACAAAGTGTGTAAAATGGACATTAAGTATGAACATATTGCGAGTTGGAATTCTAGGACAATTACATTTTCTAGCTTACTTTTTTACTGTATTTCAGCATTTGCTGGATGCTTGATATAAGCCTTGAGTGTTTGATATAAAACAAAAAATTTTTAATATTTTACATCACATTCCACTATGCACTCAGATAGTCCAAGGTTGTACAGTACTAACCCTGTTTGTCGAGATTAATTCTTAATATCCTCATTATATTATTGTCCTCATTATGGGTTTAAGAATGTGAAGGGTATTCTGTACCCGCTAAGCATGCATCACTCTCGTCTAGTACTGTTCACTTCAAAACCCCATGCTGGGATGGCATCAGTTAGCCCATAAATACATTGCACTTGTAAATGTGAGCAAAGGAAATCCATTGTCTTAACAATTTAAAAGAACAATAAATAAAGGCTATTCATCCTAGATCTGTCAACAAAAGGACATGAACAGACACTGAACTCTCAAAAAGGACACCATTGATCACTCAGCCTCTAACAGAAAGCAATATATAGAATAGGAATGAGTGACATCAAGAAAATGAGCTGAAGGGAAAATAGAGACAAAGATTTGGCATTGAGATCTCTCTGTCTCTCACTCACACATCTATCAATCTTTTTCTGTCATCTCCAGCTTCGTGACCAAGAGACAAATCTTTAACAATCCATGAAGGATTTATTTATTTTAATGTCAAAATTCAACATTAACACAAGCATCATATTTTCAAATGCATATTTATTTATGCTTTCCATGTCTCCCGAGATCCTCAATTTCACTTTTTTGTGTCCCTGCACAATAAGATTATTTTATTTTATATCAGCCTATTTGATTCCATGCAAAGATTTTGATGATACAATCAATGTGCTTAGGCATTTACACCATGGCACCAAAATATTCTAAATGTTTTACATTCCCTTAGACCATAGTGGCTAGCATTTAGTACTTCCATCCATCCATCTTCAGCTGTTTATCCAAAATCGGGTCGCGAAGGTAGCAGTTCCAGCAGGGAACCCCAAACATCCCTTTTCCCAGGCAACTCTGACTGGTGGATCCCGAAGCGTTCCGAGGCCATCGTGGAGATATAATCTCTCCACCTTGTCCTTGGTTTTCCCTGTGGCTCTCCTTCCAGCTGGACGTGCCAAGGGAGGCATCCTGGTGACATTCTTACTGGATGCCTGAAATACCTCAACTGACTCCTTTCCACACAAAGGAGCGGCGGCTCTACTCTGAGTTTCTCACGGATGACTGAGCTTCTTATCTTATCTCTAAGAAAAAAGCCAGCTACACTTCTGAGAAAACCCATTTCGGCCGCTTGTATTTGCGATCTTGCGATGATGACCCAATGCTCATGACTATAGGTGAGGGTTGGAACAAAGATCGACCAGTAGATTGAGAGCTTTGCCTTTTAGCTCAACTTTCTTTTCATCACATCTGTGCAGTAAAGCGACTGCAATACCACCCCTGCTGCTCTGATTCCCCGGGCCAACATCACATTCCAATGTTTCATCAATCGAGACCCCGAGATACTTAAACTCTTTGGAGTAACGACTCGCTCCCTACCTGGAGTAGACAATCCATCGGTTTCCTGCTCAGATCAATGGCCACAGATTTCGAGGTGCTAATCCTCATCCCTGCAAACCTCAGCTGCAACCCGATCCAGCAAGCACTGCAGGTCACAGACTGATGATGACATCAGGACCACATCATCTGCAAAAAGCAGCGGTGTAATCCTTAGCCCACCAAACTGGATACCCTCTCCTCCATGGCTACGCCTTGATATCATGTCCATGAAAATCACAAACAGTCACTAAACAGTCTAATTTAGTCGTGTCCAATTCCTCCCCATCACTAGGGGGCTCCCACATTAAGGCTACTACTACCACTCAGTCGGGAGGGCTGGACTATCATGTTTCCTCTAAACCACGTGCTGCCAGCTGACTGCATCTTTTTTTTAACTGTTTGCTCATGCACCATTGGGGGCTGCGTAACACACTCGGAGGACAGCGTTATTCTCTCTTTCCGCTTGCGTGAGCTCACAGATGCCCCTGTCTGGCTGTAGAGCCATTCTGAGATCAAGATGGCGCCGCTGTGTATGGCCCGCCGTCCTACTCTGTCTTGTTTTTTATTAATTGCTGTGTTTATTCTAATTGTCTCTTATGATGCATCATCTCTGCTGGTATATGATCGCCTGACACTGTTAAAGATACGGGCTACTATGAACAACCTGCCTGACTGTACTAACAGTGGACATTCAAAGACACCGCCACCTTTTCTAGCGTCTGTACCTGCGCACCTATGGTGTCCTGTTTATTCGTTGCGCCGCAACAAGAAGCGCAAGAGACGCGGAAAGAGAGGAGGTATCCTCGTCAAACTGGAAGCTTATCTGGCCTCCTGTGTGGAAAATCCGATCTTTGCTATCCCGGATGACGGGTGCTCGCTTCCGTGTCGCCGGCCGGTGAGGATTCAGGCACGGGGCTGTGTACAGGGAAATCTCCGCCCACTGAGTCGAGCCCCAAAGCAGAGCTGTGAGGCGGTACATACTGCCTTGTTGAACACGCGATCACTCACAAATAAGACTTTCATTCTGAACGATCTGATTTCCACTCGCGATTTGGATTTTATTTTCCTCACGGAAACTTGGCTAAAACAAGGTGATAACAGCGCCTTCTCCGAGCTCCTCCCTCCCGGCTATTCCTTCTTGAGCATGCCGCGGGTGTCCCGTCGCGGTGGAGGACTGCCTGCGGTTTTCAAACAAAAATTCAGCTGCCGTTTACTCCCATGTAAAAGCTACAATAGCTTTGAGCTAGAACTGGTTTTGATTCAGTTTGCATGTCCTGTACTATGCGCTATTATTTATCGTCCACCTAAATACAATAAGGACTTTATCTCTGAGTTTTCAGAGCTACTTTCTGAATTAATGCCAAAATATGACAGTTTACTCATTTGTGGAGATTTTAATATTCATGTCTGCTGTCCATCCGGCCAACTGGTAAATGACTTTCAAAGTCTTTTAAACTCCTTTGACCTGACCCAATCAGTTAGAGACCCTACACATCAGCATGGCCACACGCTGGATCTTGTAATTTCACATGGACTTCCAGTATCCATCTCAGAAATAATCAATATCTGTATTTCAGACCACTTCCCTGTTATCTTTGAATTTACTGTTTCACTATCTACTATGAAACCTTTTACTCCAGCCTGCCGTCGCCGCCCCATTACGTCCACCACAGCTGGAGAGTTTGCTGATGCATTCATGAACACTAGTTTTTACATCCAACATGAGCCAGCTTCCTGCCTTGAGCCCAGAGGATTTTATCTCCATCTTCTACTCCACCTGCTCAGGGATTTTGGACTCCATTGCACCTTACTAGGACAGATCCATGAAGATCAAACCTGACCCTTGGCTAAATAATACCACTCGTGCTCTTAGGCAGCACTGCAGACAAACCGAGCACAGGTGGAAGAAGGACAAATTACAAGTATCACTGGGTATACTGCGTGACAGTCTTTCTGATTCAAAATGCAGTTAAAGAAGTTAAATGTGTGTACCTGTCAAATGTAATTTCTACCAGCTGTAATCGTCCTAGGGTGTTCAATACAATTCAGTACAAATCCATTGTGCAATGTTCCAAAACATATATCAAGGTCATTTTGTGATGAATTTCTTAATCATTTTGTTTAGGCAGAATATTAACACTACTTCTAATGGTCTTGATGTATGTTCTTCTTCTTCTATGCCCTCATCTGTGTCCCCAACTAACTGTCCTCTGGACATTATTTTATCTAGGGTGTTGAAGCAGGTTTTTAACACAGTGGGTCCATGTGTCCTCTCTTTTATTAACAATTGCCTTAGCTCAGGGTTTGTCCCAGATGTCTTCAAGCACGCTGTGGTCAGGCCCCTTCTCAAGAAATCCAATCTTGATCCTGCAGTATTGTCTAATTTTAGACCAGTGTCTCATTTATCCTTTTTATCTAAGGTTTTAGAAAAAGTTGTCTCTATCCAGTTACAGTCTTTTTTAGAAGAGAATCATGTTCTAGAGAAATTTCAATCTGGCTTTAGAACACGCCACAGTACTGAATCTGCTCTTCTAAAGGTACAGAACGATATCCTCCTGTCTCTTGACTCCAAAAAACCTGTGCTGCTTGTGATGTTGGACCTCACTGCTGCTTTTGATACTGTTGACCACTCAATTCTCCTGACACGTCTGGCACAAGAAGTTGGCCTTCAAGGTCCCGTACTACAATGGTTTAGGTCATATTTAACAAATAGGACTTTCTCTGTCATGATTGGTGATCTCTCTTCCTCCTCTGCCCCTTTGACCTCTGGTGTTCCGCAGGGTTCCATTTTGGGCCCTGTTTTATTTTCCTTGTATATGCTGCCATTAGGGTCGATTATTTCAAAGCACAATGTCTCTTTTCATCTGTATGCAGATGATTTACAAATCTATCTGCCAGTTGTGCCGAATTCATCTGATGCACTAAAATCGATCCACAGTTGTCTGCATGACATCAAACTTTGGCTGTCACAAAACTGTCTCTATGTGAATGAGATTAAAACAGAATAAATTATGTTTGGCGCCTCAAATCCTTCTAGCTTTATCACTGCTGGTTTTGATTCTCCGCTTCTTCATTTTAGCCAAGCAGTCAAAAATTTGGGAGTGATTTTAGACAGCTGTTTTAACTTTCAAACACACATTGACTCTGTTGTCAGGGCAGGCTTTTTTCATCTGCGCCTCCTTGCAAAGGTCAAACCCTTTTTAAATCAGAGCGACCTGGAGAAAGCCATTCATGCTTTTATTAGTTCGCGGCTAGACTATTGCAATGCACTTTATGTTGGAGTCACTCAAGCTCGTTTACACCGTCTGCAACTTGTACAGAATGCTGTGGCTCGTATGCTGACCAGTAATCGTAAATATGATCACATCACACCAATCCTGTATTCTCTCCACTGACTTCCGGTACAGTTCCGGATTCAGTTTAAACTTTTGGTGTTTGTTTTTAATGCGGTTAATGGTCTGGCACCCTCCTACCTATGTGAGACAGTAAATTTTTATCAACAAAGTAGAGTCTTGCATTCTGCTAACCAGAACCTGTTAGTGGTCCCTCGGTCAAGATCCAAATAATGGGGTGATCGCTCTTTCTCAGTGGCTGTTCCTAAACTCTGGAACGCCATTCCACCTGAGTTACGCAGCATTACGGACCTCCCTCTGTTTAAGGCAAAACTGAAGACTCACTTGTTTAGAATAGCTTTTAATATGTTATAGTTTTATGTTAAATTTTTTATAATTTTATCTTTTTATTTTTATCATCATTTTTATGGCTATGACTATTATTTAATTTTTCATTTATTTATTTATAACTGTATTTTATTCTGTCTGTATTTTTATTTCTATTTTTAATGCCATTGTATTGTCATTTTTAGAACTGTGAAGCACTTTGGTACAACTTAGGTTGCTGTAAAGTGCTATAGAAATAAATGTTGATTGATTGATTGATTGATTGATTGATTGATTAATGTGGGAGCACTAAGTAGGATTCAACTTCTAGGAATTCAACTTCAATTTCAACATTCAAATTTATTGCCATTGTTATAAATATCAGAGTATAAATAACAACGAGATATTGTTAGAGGATAATCTTCCAGCATGTGATGTAATAAAGTGTATCTATTGTATTTGCTGCAGCAATGCCAGGCCAGTTCAGAGTTATTGTAAAAGTGGCGTAGGAGTAGATGGGGGCAAAAGCAGTGAGGGAGGTAACTGCTTGTTCAACAGTCTTACAGCCGCTGGAAAGAGGCTGTAGGACAGTATGTTGGTCCTGGCATGTATGGACTTATACCTTCTTCCTGAGGACAGTAACTGGAACAGATGATGTGCAGGGTAATGCTGATCACGTAGAATACTGTGCACTCTTTGAAGGCAGCATGTGCTGTAAATGGTGCTAACCTCCGGAAGACTAGTCCCGGTGATTTTCCCCACTGCTTTCACCACCCACTGCAGTTCCTGCTGTTCCACCTTAGTGCAGCTGGAAAACCACACCAAAAGTCCATACAGAGGTGTGAAGGGGGAATGTCTATTACTGCCGTGCTAACCGCCGCAACAAAACGACAGCGGCCAAAATAAAAAAGTTGCATTTCAAAGTAATTCGTGACATGACTGCCAGGTGGCGCAAAGTGACATTATCCGCTACTACGTTCAGCTCTAAAGGAGCTGCGGCTCATTAATCCTTGAGAGAATGAAATAAGGTCTGACGCGTCGGTCTATAGTTATATAGCGCCACTCATTGGTCGAAGCCAGTAACTGCATACCGTTGCCGTGAGGTGCGGCGACAAAACTAGAAAACTGCTCATCACACATCTGTATGTCAGCACACTCTCTATGGCACAATGATAAAACTTTACCAAAATCTGGCCCCTTCTCAACTAGAAGAACTTCTTCTAGTTGAGAAGAACCACTGCTGGGCCTTTCATATATGGGCCTTTATAGTTAGTCCTGCCGGAGTCCCTGCTTGCACTTTGCACTAAATATACATTCACCTTATACATGTTGACTGTGACCATACCTAACTGCCATCTCTCCTTATTTTCTGTTCTCTCCTTTTCTGCTCTCTCCTCTCTCTCTCTCCCTCTCTTCTTTCCCTCTCTCTGTCTCTCTGTCGAGCTATACATGTTTCGCTCCTGAGTTGTCAGTGATCCAGACCCCTCTGCCCTCTGGAGCCGTCTAACCCGTCCTAGAGTCCTGCTTCTGGTTGGAGATCTCGTCGCATGGATGCCCTGTGTGGTCTGCCTGGATTCGTTTGGTGGCTGGGGATGGTTTCCATGAAGACTGTCCTGTCATCGGTTGATGCTCTGGGGACCTGTGACTTCAGTTGTTCGATAACTCAGGACTGGAATCCCCTACAGTCTACCTGAGCCTCCGGGAACAAACTGGACTCCTTTTAATTTTAATTTTAACACATCTCCTGTTATACTGAACTTCCAGTCTTACACATTATTATGCTGAGCAATCCCTGCTATCCGTTATCACCCAGATGAGGATGAGTTCCCTGTTGAGTCTGGTTCCTCTCAAGGTTTCTTCCTATTACCATCTCAGGGAGTTTTTCCTTGCCACCGTCGCCCTCGGCTTGCTCATCAGGGATAATCTTATCATTTTGATTCATATACATTGCATAAAAACTTACTTCTTTTTATTGTGTAAAGCTGCTTTGCGACAATGTCAATTGTTAAAAGCGCTATATAAATAAAATTGACTTGACTCCTATGGCAGAGGTGATATTATTACTTCATGTTAGGTCCTCTGTCACAGGTAGGCCAAGAAACTTGAAGCTGGTGACCCTCTCAACTGTCCCATTTCCAATGATGAGTGGTGAGTGAGTGATCATTGTGCTCTTACGAAAATCCACAATCATCTCCCTGGTCTTTTTAATATTTAGGGTCAGGTTGTGCATATTACACCAAGCTGCCAGATTCCACCTCCCTTCTGTATGAGGACTCATTGTTATTAGTGATAAGGCCTAACACATGATGTCGTCTGCAAATTTTATGATGTAGTTGAAAGGAAGGGTGGCGCAGCAGTCATGTATGTGTATAGTGTGTAAAGTAACAGGCTTAGTACACATCCCTGGGGGACCCCGATGTTAATACGCACTGTGGATGACATGTGTTTTCCTATTCACACACACTGAGAGCGATTTGTTAAAAAGTCCACAGTCCAGATGCATAGTACTGTGCTTAATCCTAGCTCAGCTTGTTTGGCAAAATGGTGTTGAAGGCCGAGCTAAAATCGACAAAGAGGAGCCTAGCATACATATTTCTGCGTTCTAGATGTGCTAACACAGTATGGAACACAATGGACGCTGCATCCATCTGTTGATCTGTTTGGTCTATATGCAAACTGGTAATGGTCCAGCGTGGGTTGTATGACATCTTTAATGTGCTTGATCACCAACCTCTCTAGACATTTTGCAGATATAGATGTAAGTGTAACCGGTCTGTAATCATTTAGACAGCTGATCTTTTGGATATTGGAACTATAATGGATTTTTTAAAGCATCCTGGCACCCATGATGTGACAGAGACAGATTGAAGATAGTGACAAAGCCCTTAGCCTTACCTGATGGCTGTTCAGTACTAGGGCACTATTACTAGAGGGAGGGTGGGGCAGTGGTGTCTTTCTGCTGCCTCTATCAAAGCGGGCATAAAGGTTATTCAGCTCCTCCGCTAAGGTGTCACAACTGTTAAAAGATAAAGATGTTGTTCTTTTATAGTCTGTTATGACCCCGATTCCCTCCCACATCTGCCACGGGTTGGTGGAGTTGTTAAAATGGGCCTCAATCCACTGTTTATATTGCATCTTTGCAGATTTTATGCCCCTCCTGAGTGCAGTCCTGACAGTGCTATATACTGTCCTGTCCCCAGATTTAAATGTTATATTCCTAGCTCTAATTAACAGCTGGACCTTGTGTGTCATCCAGCGGTTCCTATTAGGAGCCATACGCACCTGCTTTCATGATGTCACATTATCCACACAGTAATTGATGTAATCCAAAACTGGTCAGGTCCAAAGACTCACATGTGAGGGGTCCCTGAGTACATCCCAGTTTGTGGAGAATAATCAGTCCTGGACGCTAGGGATAGCATCATCAGACCATGATCTTATAGTCTTTACAGTGAGACCAGCAGTTTTATTTCTAGGAGTGTACCTCGGATGCAGCAGGAGTAAAAGATGGTCAGACAGGCCCAGATGGGGATAACCCTGTGCCATATGTGCATCTTCTACATTAGTAAATACCTGATCCAGCGTCTTGTCTTCCCTTGTTGCACATTCCACGTTACGATACAATTTTTGAAAAAATCAGCATGATTAAAATCACCTGCTGCTATGAACACACTGTCCACATGCACATCCAGGTTGTTGTTAATACTGTCATATAGCTGTGTGCACCAAGAGTTGTTAATATAGATAGACAGCCCCCCGCTGATCTTCTTTCCCGAGTCTGCTGTCCTATCAGCTGGGTGTGTGGTGAAGCCAGTCAGCCCAATATCCACATCTGGGATGGTAAGCCAGGTCTCGGTGAAAATCATGCTGCAGCAGTTTGCCAAAAAGCTCCACGTTGCTAATCACAGTTGTATCTACATCTTGTAGCAGATCGACCAGGCATTATAAAGAAAGAGGGATGGAAGCAGTGGTTTGAAGGGGTTAGACTTAAGCCTAGCCTTCACGCCTTCCTGCTTGCCTCTCTTCCACCCCCGCTCACAGCGTCTCCTCCTCTGGATCGTCGCTGTAGGAGTCCACGGTGATGATCTAATGATCTCAGGAAGGAGGACAACATCGGTCCGAGATGCTATATGGCACTGCTGAAGCTAAAGAGTTCAGCACAGCTGTACTCGATGTGGTAACAGTGTATAGACACCCTTAATAGTGCTAATAAAATTTAAATAATTAAGAAACTACGCCAGAGCAGAGAGCTCCGGGCGCACCACTGCCATGTATGTTCATATATCCAAGAATCCGAACACAGCTCTCACTTTGGGAGTAAAGGGATTGGATGGTCCTGTGAAGTAACCCTCTCACCCCATACTCCAGCAGTACCTACAAAGGAAAAATTCAGGGGGACCCGATCATATGCCTTCTCCAAATCCACAAAACACATGTAGACTGGATGAGCATTTGGTACTTTCATGGTTCAATACCTGGTCCAACCCCAGCCACAGGAGGCTGCCCAAGTTAGTACACTCGTGTTGGGCACAAGTCTGTATAAATTGGGGAGCATCTCATTAAGAAGGACATACAGCATAAAACTTGTGCCAAATTAAAGATGCAAAAGAAGAAAAAAAAAGTGAAATGTTTAAAGCCATTGCTATGTGTCTTATCCCAATAAAATGGCAATCAAGCTCAATCCATGCTGAATAAGGTATTTCCTAACCTGTTTTAACATTAGACTGAATAAAACTCTATATTGAAATTAAATATTAAGACATACTCTGGTCCAAAATAATATGGGTGAAAGCAACGGTGATAAGAATTAATTAGTTAATTATTTTAAAAGACAAGTCTAAAGATGGCCACCTGGGCATCTAAATAGTTTTAAACCTTACCCAGTGATGTTTCATTGTCATCAACTGATCTAGGGTATATCTACTGGTTTATCAAAAATTACTATACATAAATAGTAAGGTTAGCTATCAAAAGCTGTTTAATATACAGTAGCAAATTGTCAGCATGTTTTAAAGAAGCCCGTACATCCACGAATGATGACCTCGGGCCGAGCTGGGTTGGATGACTTGTTGCCAACTTGCAGAAGAGATGCATCTGTCTGTGGGAACTGTACACACAAAAGAAACACCAGCCACCTGTACACATTATAGGAACTCAGCTGGGGTTTATTACCACATTCCCTGTACACTCCTGTTCCCTTTCAAAAGCTACACTCGATGCTGCGTGAAAACGCTATGGGAACATCTCTTTGTTGCCCGGTTGTGTGAAGCCTGTGCATGCCAAAACCGCCGAATACCTTCGGCTTATAACCTCTGCCAGGCATGACGTCACCGAATAAGGTGCACCTGCGGGTTATAAATAGGAGTGAACCGGAAACATCCTCAGATCTTTTTGTCTTCAGGACCGCTTTGTGTTTGCGTGTGCATGTACAAGCCATAACGAAAGCGAAATAAAAATAACAGCATTAACTCACCGATATGGCAGAGTTGCTTAAGAGATGCGTGCCTCCGTGCGATAGATCTCTTTCGGAGGGCGATCTTCACGAGTTTTGTCTCGAGTGCTTCGGGGAAGAACACGCTCGCCTCGGGCTTCAGGGAGACTGTGAGTACTGTGATCTTCTCCCTATTAAGGTGCTTCGCGCGCGGCTCGCTTTCTTTAAAGAGAAACCGCACGAGACGGAATTCCCTCTTTTCTCTCGCGCTCTCTCCAGATCAGGAAGTTTTAGCTTCCGCTTCGCAAGCGCGCTCCGGCGCTTCTTGTGAAGGAGCGGAAGAATCTTCCTCTCTCGCTTCCATGGAAGTAGCCTCCTCACAACGCTCCTCCAGTGCTGACAGAGCTTTTGAGGAATTATTAGAGGTTATAACGCGTGCGGTCGAGCGATTGTATATCGACTGGCCGCAGCAGCGAGATTCCCCCAAGCGTTGGAGATTGAACGACAGGTGTCTGTCGGGTGGCCGGGGGGAGGAGCCTCAACGTCTCTCTCTCCCCTTCTTTGGTGACCTCCATGATGAATTAACTCTTTCATGGAGCAAGCCGTATTCATCGCGTGTTTTTGTGCCTTCGACTTATTCGAATATCATTGATGCGAAAGCACGCGGTTATATGATGATGCCCAGATAGAAGAGATGCTTGCGGGCTATCTCTCTCCTGGGACATCATCCTCCCTGAAAAAGCCTATTATCCCCTCCAAGCCGTGCAGATTGACATCTGCTTTGGTGGGTAAAGCTTTTCAGGCAGCAGGACAGGCTGGTGCTTCACTGCACACCATGGCGGTTTTGCAGGTTTACCAGGCTGACCTGCTGAAGGACCTGAGCAGTGGCGGGGCTATTGATGACAGGGCGTTTGCAGAGCTGCGCCGAGCCACAGACCTGTCTCTCCGTGCAACCAAGCGGCCGTTCCATGGCTGCCAGGATGTCCACGAAGAGGCATCTGTGGCTGAACCTCACGGGCATCAAGGATAAGGATCATGTTGTCCTCCTCGATGCCCCCATCTCGCCTTCCGGCCTTTTTGGCGACGCTGTTAATTCCGCCGCCACTAGGTTTCGGGAGGCAAAGCTATATGAACAGGCCTTTGGGAGGTTCCGTCCCCGCCGTGCTCAAGAACCGGGACCGTCGGCCACCCGGCCCCGGCCAGGTCTGGCCCCTATCAGGCGCGAGGTGCAGAAGGAGAGCGTGACCAGCCGCTCACCCCCCCGTAAAGACTGGGGTGGGGCTCGCCGCTCTTCTCAAAAATCTGTTTCGAAAAGACCGGATCTGAGGAGCTTCCTCTCTTCAAAGAAGAAGCCCTTAGTTCGTGCGCCTGGGGCCGTGGGGGTGTCTCCCCCCGGGGAGGGGCGCCTGGATTTTCATCACAAAACAGGGCCTCCTCCCTGGCACTCCGGGGAGGCCGGTGTTCAATCCCCGCCACCACTGGTGTTTCGGGGAGCGCCGGTCTCCAATGAAAAGTTGGGTGTTCAGGCATCTCCTGCCACACTTCATCTCCCAACACCTAACAACCCCCCACCCCCACCCCCCCATCCAGCCGAAGTGTCAAAGCTCGTGCCCCTTTCGGAGAAGCTGACAGCGTGGAAACTACTGCCAGGTGTATCTCCTTGGGTACAAAGGACTGTAGGCACAGGCTACAGGATTCAGTTTGCACATCGTCCTCCGTGTTTCAACGGCGTGGTCTCCACTTCCGTGAAACCGGATCGAGCACATCTGCTGGCCCAGCAGTTACAGACTCTGCTGGACAAAGGGGCCATAGAACATGTTCCCCTCCCAGACAGAGAGTCGGGCTACTACAGTCGGTACTTTTTGGTGCCCAAGGGAGGGGGAGGGTTGAGTCCGATTTTGGATCTTCGCGGCTTGAACCGCTATCTCAGGAATCCAGATTCAAAATGTTGACTGTCAAAATGATTGTTTTTCAAATCCAACTAGAGGATTGGTTTGTGACAATCGATCTCTAGAACGCATATTTCCATATAGAAATATTGCCACAGCACAGGAAGTTCCTGAGGTTTGCTTTTGGGGGCGAAGCTTACCAGTATTGGGTCCTTTCATTTGGCCTAGCTCTGTCACCCCGCACATATACAAAATGCATGGATGCAGCTCTGGCTCCTTTATGACTCCAAGGCATCCGTATTTTGAATTACATAAACGACTGGCTGATTCTGGCCCAGTCTCAGGAGCTAGCGCTTCGACATTGAGATGTCGTCCTAGCCCATCTTCATTCTTTAGGATTGAGACTCAACGCCACAAAAAGCGTTCTCCTTCCTGTTCAGAGGACAACATATTGGGTGTCGCATGGGATTCGGTCACAATGCGGGCACAGTTGTCTCCTGCTCGTGTCGAATCCATTCTCAACACCCTGAAGGAAATCAAGCTAGGCCAGAAGGTCACTATTCATCACTTTCAGAAATCTTTAGGCCTCATGGCAGCTGCGTCCACGGTGATACCTTTGGGCCTTCTGCACATGAGAGCGTTTCAGTTGTGGCTAAGAGCCAGGGGGTTTCATTCAAGGGCCAACCCCCAGAGGCTAATAAGGGTTACGCGCCGGGGGCTTCAGACCCCGGTTTCTGACTTTGGGTCCCACTCTAGGTCCGTCTTGTCGTCGCAAGATGCTAACGACAGACGCTTCCCTCACGGGCTGGGGTGCGGTTTTGGATGGCCGTCCAGCACAAGGGAGCTGGAGAGGTCATCTTCTCGCGTGGCACATCAATTGCCTCGAAATGATGGCTCTGTTTCTGGCCCTGAAACACTTCCTCCAGCAGTTGAGAGGCTACCATGTCCTAGTGCGGGTGGACAGCACTGCGGTAGTCTCGTACATAAATCGCCAGGGTGGACTGTGCTCGCGCCGCTTGAACAAGCTAGCGCACCAGGTTCTGCTTTGGGCACAGGACAAGTTCCTGTCCCTCAGGGCGATTTACATTCCAGGGCATATGAATGTAGGAGCAGACTTGCCATCCAGACAAGCTGTAAAACATGGGGAATGGAAACTCCACCCCGAAGTAGGAAGTCAATCCAGCTCCCCTGGGTCTGGACGCAATGGCCCACATGTGGCCCAGATTACGCCTTTTGTGCGTTTCCACCTATAGTTCTGCTCCCAGGAGTCCTGGCGAGGGTCCGTCAATAGGGCTTGCGCCTCTTATTGATAGCGCCCCATTGGCCGACCAGAGTGTGGTTCTCGGATCTAATATCTCTCCTCGATGGCTCACCCTGGGTGATTCCAGTGAGGAGGGATCGTCTGTCTCAGGCACAGGGGACAATACTTCATCCCCGGCCCGAGCTCTAGAACCTTCACGTTTGGCCCCTGAACGGGACCAACTAAGACATGCTGGGCTTTCAGCCAGCGTAATTGAAACCATTTTAAGTGCCAGGGCTCCCTCCACTAGAAGAACTTATGCCCTCAAATGGAGTGTATTTGAAAATTGGTGCATGGCAAGACATGTAGACCCAGTTCACTGCCAGATTGTTTCAGTGCTGGAGTTTCTGCAAGAAAAGTTGTCCTCGGGCTTATGCCCTAGTACGCTCAGAACGTACGTAGCTGCTATTTCGGCTTGTCACGCTCTGAATGATGGGGTTTCTGTGGACAAGCACCATTTAGTTGCCCGTTTTATTCGTGGAGCTAAACGGTTGAACCCGCCCACGAGAGCGACGGTCCCTTCATGGGACTTAACTTTCGTACTCGAAGGCCTGGCTGGCACCCCTTTCGAACCACTAGAGTCAGCGCCTGTCAGGCTTCCGTCTCTTAAGATGGTTTTTCTTATGGCTATTACTTCTAAAGCTATTCAGCATCCTCACCCGAACTATCTTCCCAAGGTTCCATTCTCGACCATGCACCCAGTTGTTCTCGAGGCCTTCTGTCCTCCGCCTTCACAGCTCCGGAGCAGGAAAGACTTCACTTACTGTATCCAGTATGTGCTCTTCGGATCTACGTCCACTGCACTAGCCAGTGGTGTAAGTCAGAGCAGTTCTTTATTTGTCATGGGGGTCTGCCACTAGGCAGACTCTGTCACACTGGGTGAGAGATGCCATTGCCCTAGCCTATGAGGCGCGTGGTCACACTTTCTCCTCTGGGAATCAGGGCTCATTCAACCAGGGGGATTGCCTCATCGATTGCCTTGGCAAGAGGCGTACCCCTGCAGCAGGTGTGTGATGCGGCGGGCTGGTCCTCTCCACACACGTTTGTTAGATTTTATAGTCTGGATGTCAATGCTACTCCAGGTTCGTGGATCCTTGAGTCAGCATCCCAGAGCTAGGTCTGAGACCTCCTCGGCTTGTGCGCACAAGCTACACAACCTGGGGGTTCCAGACACTTGCAGTGCGGCGGCGTTGGTATTCTCGTTTCCATAGCGTTTTCACGCAGCATCGAGTGTAGCTTTTGAAAGGGAACGTCTCGGGTTACTTGGCTGTAACCCTGTTCCCTGATAAAGCGGGAACGAGATGCTGCGTTCCGATGCCGCACTGCTGGTGTGCCTGGACGTCCTTCAGACAAAATTGCCCTGAGGATGTTTCCGGTTCACTCCTATTTATAACCCGCAGGTGCACCTTATTCGGTGACGTCATGCCTGGCAGAGGTTATAAGCCGAAGGTATTCGGCGGTTTTGGCATGCACAGGCTTCACAACCGGGCAACAAAGAGATGTTCCCATAGCGTTTTCACGCAGCATCTCGTTCCCGCTTTATCAGGGAACAGGGTTACAGCCAAGTAACCCGAGACGTTTTTGCTCCAAGGAAATTCCACATGTTTGGGCCATTAAACGTGTTCCTGGGAGGCCAACGTTTTTAGACATAGACCTGACAGTCCGATCATGTCTCCAGGATACTGACAAAAACATTCTAACTTGATGGTATCCAAGCACTAGTGAAAAGCTGGTATGTGTTTATTGGTATGTGGTAAGTGTATTAGTGCAGCAGGGGATTATATAGAAAAATAAAGGTAGTTTTTTTTTTGTGTGTGTGTGTGAGTGTGTGTTCTGTTATTTTTCACAATCAAAAGCTTTAGTTTGACTTGAATACTCTTCGTACAATTTAGATCCTCGCCATTTTAACAAATACAATGTAAAGGAATGACATAAATAATAAACCTTTTTTTTTCTAAATTAGTAAAGGGTTCTGACATTTAAATTGACTAAATTGTACCGCTTAATCCTGTATTCAGGGTCACGGGGGAGCCTGGAGCCTATCCCAGAAGACTAGGGGCACAAGGCAAGGTACACCCTGAACAGGGTGCCAATCCATCACAGGGCACAAACACATACTCATCCACACACTAAGGCCAATTTGGAAATGCCAATTAACCTAACCTACATGTCTTTGGACTGTGGGAGGAAACCGGATTAGCTGGAGGAAACCCACCAAGCACAGGGAGTACATGCAAGCTCCATACATACAGCGATGGGAATCGAACCTGGCCGGGAATCGAACCCGGACCCTGGCGGTGCAAGGCGACAGTGCTAACATCTACACCACTGTGCTGCCTGTCTTTTAACAATTGTGGAGAAAAGAAAACATATGCAGAAAAATATTAACAAATCTTTAGTTATTCTGAAATTCATAAGTACCAAACATTTATAAATTCAAGGTCCTGTTATTGTTAATGTGTAGATACTGAGAACTAATCATTTAATGGTCATGATATATTTTTTTTCTTACTGAAACGCTTAAGTGACACTTAAAATTACTCATGAATCTGCTCATGGATGTACACTTTGCAGTGGGATTTATAACCATAAGCAAAATGTATTCCAAGGCAAAGAGACTTGCTAAGTGTGTGCTCATAATTACCATATTATTATTTTCTAGTAGGCCTTTGCTACTAAATTACCTGTAAAAAATGACCACAAACAGTATTTAAAAAGTGGGCTTAAGCACTGAACTGCGCAAGTAAACGTACTGTATTACCAGAATTGTGTATATAGTATTGAATGTGCAAAGAAATGCATAGTTCCTAGACAACTGTATTTATTCTTTAAGATTATTTATAAAAGCCACTTGTCATCTATCAGCTCCTTGGGCTTCAGGCTGGATGCTGGGTAAAGCTGTTATAAATACATATGAAAATTAATAAATAAGAAATATTCATGCTCTTTGTATCTCTGTAGGTTTTGATAGTGGAAGTGGATGTGCCCTAACCTACTGTTACTCTGAAAGGTTTTTGGCAGCACCGTCTGTGCTCAGAATAGGAGTAGGATTGGCTGATGTTATAAGGCTTTTGAAAAGGGAAAAAAGGTTCTTTAGAGCAAAACGGTCTAGGGAACAGAGTTTACAGCTAACTGAAAAATATGTATGAAATGAATTTCTTTTTGCACTAAATTTAGGCAATTTATGGTGCTTAAGGTGTCTGTGTGTGTTTGGGTAGATCATAGTGGGGCAATTGATAGCTATCTAGGTTTATTTATTTATTTATTTATTTAATGTTTTGCCTAGCAACCTAGCAAGAAACTAAATAGTACAGTCAGGTGGCTAAGAGGCATAAATATTCCATCCACATTGATGATTTTTCCCACATTTGAACATTTGACTTATCCCAAAATAAACAATTGCAAAAATACAACAGTCACTAATAATAATAATAATAAAAAGAAGACGAAGAACACAAAAAAATATACAGGTGTATAGGAATAGATAAAGAACTTAAAATTAAGCTGTTGTGTCATGAAGCAGATTTCCAGATACAAGAGAATTTTTCAGGTACCATTGTAAAATTTACTTACATTTGTGGCATTTGGCAGATGCCCTTATCCAGAGGGAGTTACATTTTATCTCATTATACAGTACATCTGAGCAGTATAGGGTCTTGCTCAAGGGCCCAACAGTGGCAACTTGGTGGTGGTGGGGTTTTAACCTGGGACTTTCCAGGTCCAATGCCTTAACCACGGTGGGCGGGAAGTGTAAAACAAAACCGAAAACAAAATAACAAAACCGAAAACAAAATAATAATAAAAAAATATATAAAAACAAAACAAAATAACAATTTCAAAACCAAAATAACAAAACACAATGAAATATCCAGAAACAAAATACCAAATGAATAAATACAATGACAATTCAGAGGCAGGTATAGTTTGCGAATTAAATTTTTTATCGCTGAGTGAAAGAGACATCTGTCACTCAAGACATACAAGAAGTACTGCAGACTCACAGTATTTAAATTTCCATGAGGCTGCGGTACTTCCTGTATATTTTGAGTGTCAGATGTCTTGTCCAATCAGAAGGTTTTTAATTTATCTGTTTTTGGTTTTATTTGCTTTAATTTTTTTTTTTTTGCTTTTGAATTTTCTAGTTTGTTTTGGTTTTATTTTGTTTTTGAATTTGTTGTTTTGTTTTCAGTTTTGTTATTTTGCTTTTGGTTTTGTTATTTTTTTTATTTGTTACTTTTTAAATTATTTTTTTTATTTTGTTATTTTTATTAATGTGTGTGTTTTTTTTTTTTTTTTTACAGTTTTGTTATTTATTTATTTTTTACTTCTCAGCCACCATACTTAAACTATGAGCTGCCCCTACCATTCAGTGAAAAAAAAAAAAAATACTAGACAGGCAATATTCAGAAACATGAGACAGGGAAATTGTCAGGGAATTTACAAATGAAACAAGACCAAATCAGGAAACATGATGCAGGTTATACTAAAAACACTAACAAGGACAGAAACATTAGAAAGGCTTGGAATAATCCCAGATGCAATGCATGAACCAGACTTATCACACCAACACTGAGAGTGGGATTTTAATGAATGTAGGGTGATCACTAGGCAGGTGCCATTAAAAATGAGGAGACTTAACAGGAACTTGAGCTAGAATGGAGGTAATATGCCGAAGATCATGCGAATTGAAGTCTTCAGGAGTTACAGACATGATGTGGCATTGTTGATTCTATTTCTGTCTCTATATATCTATCCTTTTTTTTTCTTTACCAGATTTGCTCCTTGAGAGTAGATAGGATTTGAAAATGAGCATTTTTAAGACATACTGAGTAACTTTGTTGATGTCACAGACAGGATGTGAGCAGGCATGCTGAGTTAGCTGTTGCTAGGCATTTTCACAGAGCTTTCGCAATAAAAACTCCCTCACTAAGATGTGAACATCAAGATCTAGTTGTGGGAAGACGTGGATGAGATTACACATGGATAATTGTACATAGATTCTTTTATTTAAATTATTAATAGATGCATAATAAAATCTATTTGTGTATTCAGGGTTTGTGCTCAAATTGGTATATTTTTTAAGTTAAAGGTACATATTTCTTGGTCAAAATTACCATTATATGAAATATTATTATATTTTATTAAATGACTGCTGCTAATTTGTCAGCCTTATATTCATGCTGCAAATCGATCAATCTACCACCTCCCAAGGATGCTCTATTGGATTTAGTTTTAACAACTGAGTGGCCAACTGAAGTGTCTCAATCTTATTGTCCCGTGTTTTAAATCAGTATGTTATGATGTGTTATTTGTGAAATGCTACTAGTCATGGTAGAAGTAGAAAAATAAAAGGTCTTTATGCGTGATGGTGAAATTAATTTCTTCACATACCCCAGTCTGTTTGTGCAGGGTCTAATGCCATGATATGCATGATACAGATTTCCTATAACAGAAAGAGTTCAGGGCATTCCTCAAGGGTGAAAAAATAGGTGTGTAAGTGGTTCCCCAGAATCACCTCCCCTGGCCATTAAACTCCTCTTTTCTGGTCAAAAAGGTGCAACAGTACCGTAAAAAAGGGCCTGAAAAATCATTAAAGTGTAAACTTTTACTGCTGTACCATTGAAAACAACATTATCAACTGCATCTCTGTGTGCTATGTCAACTGCACTGCAACACAACGCAAAACATTTCAGCAGGTGGGGAAAACTGCCCACTGAATCAGTACTTGGCACCCACTATTGAAGAGATTTACAAGAAACACTCACTGCAAAGGGCAAAAGGGATTATCAAAAACACCTCTCACCCTAATCATGGACTATTTACCCTCTTTCCATTAGACAGGCTCTACAGGTGCCTCAGCAGCCTGAAAAAACAGCTTTTTCTCAGAAGCTGCTTCCGTACTGAATACCTGATGGTTTACTTACCACTATACTGAGGCACTGTCTCTACTAATACTGCATTCGTGACTGCTTTATCCATTACGTATCTTTGAACTGCTCAAAACTTCTAATGCTATCTTTGAACTATGGTATCTGTTATCCATATCTGTTATGTATATACCAGACTCACATATACACATGCATATTCTGCTTAACATGGTGTCTCCTTAACATATCTTTCAAATGGCATTTTTTTGTATACATGCTGTATGTTTGCCATATAAACTTACCAGCTAATTCATTAGGTACAAATGCTTGTTAAATCAAAAATCTAATCATCCAATCACATGGCAGCAACACAAGGCATTTGGGTATGCAGACATGGTGAAGACAGATCTGCTAAAGGTTAAGGCCAACATCAAAATGGAGATAAAAGATGATTTACTTAAACTTACATAATGGTTTTGTTGTTTTGTTATTTCTTGGCATACAGTACTTCACGGTGGCGTAGCGGTTAGCACTGTTGCATTGCCAGAGTCTGTGTTTGATTTCCACCTCGGGTCTTTGTGTCTGGAGTTTACATGTTCTCTGGGTATTCAAGTTTTCTACCACTGTCCAAAGACATGCAGATTAGGCTAACCGCAATTCCCAAATTGCTGCAGTGTGTGAATGAGCATGTGAGTGTATGTACTGTATGTGTGTGCACAGCAATGAATTGGTAACTCATCCAGGTGTACCCCACCTTGTGCCTTACTGTATGTCTCCTAGGATAGGCTCCAGGGTCCCTGGGATACTGTATACAGGATAAAGCAGTATAGACAATGAGACGACAATGACAATTTGGGTCCCTTAGTACCAATTGAGCGTTGTTTAAATGCCACAGCCCATCTCAGTCTTCTTGCTGACCATGTCCATTTCTTTATGATCACAAGATAACACATCATGCCTTTACTCTTGTCAAATAGCCTTCACCAGATCTCCATCTAATAATGCAGTAGTTCCCAACCATGGTCCTTGAGGAACCCCTGCCCTGCACACATTAGAGTTTTTCTCTGCTCCCAGCTCATCTGGTTTAATTAATCAGCTAATTAAGATAATTTCCTGAAAAGAAAACGGAAAGTGTGTTGGGATCTGGGTCTTTCAGGACCAGGGTTGGGAACCACTAATAGAGCACCATAGGGATGCTAATGGATCATCATGATATCATGGATGTGAAACAGCAAAATCTACAGCAGCTGTGTGATGCTATCATGTCAATATGGAGCAAAATGCAATCTTGTTGAATCTATGTCCTGAAAGATTAAGGCAGTTCTGAAGGCAAAAGGGGTTTCAACATAGTACTAACAAGGTGTACCACATGAAGTTGCTGGTGAGTGTACACACGAGGACAAAATTGTTGGTACCCTTCGGTCAATGAAAGAAAAACTCACAATGGTCACATAAATAACTTTAATCTGACAAAAGTAATAATTAAAAAAATTCTATGAATGTTAACCAATGAAAGTCAGACATTGCTTTTCAAACATGCTTCAACAGAATTATTTAAAAAAATAAACTCATGGAACAGCCCTGGACAAAAATGATGGTACCCTTAGAAAATACTGAAAATAATGTGACCAAAGGGACATGTTAATTCAAGGTGTGTCCACTAATTAGCATCACAAGTGTCTACAATCTTGTAATCAGTCAGTGGGCCTATATATAGGGCTCCAGGTAGTCACTGTGTTGTTTGGTGACATGGTATGTACCACACTCAACATGGACCAGAGGAAGCGAAGGAAAGAGTTGTCTCAGGAGATTCGAAAGAAAATTATAGACAAGCATGTTAACGGTAAAGGCTATAAGAGAATATAAGACTATAATTTCTTATACCATTTGACTACAGTTGCACATATTATTCAGAAATTTAAGACCCATGGGACTGTAGCCAAACTCCCTGGACGGCCAAACTGGAATATGCCAAACTACATGTTGACAAGCCACAAAGCTTCTGGGAGAAAGTCCTATGGACAGATGAGACAAAAATGGAACTTTTTGCCAAGGCAAATTTTGCTAATTATACTTGAAGCATATCAAGAAAAGAACACTGTCCCTACTGTGAAACATGGAGGAGGCTCTGTTATGTTCTGGGGCTGCTTTGCTGCATCTGGCACAGGGTGTCTTGAATCTGTGCAGGGTACAATGAAATCTCAAGACTATCAAGGGATTCTAGAGAGAAATGTGCTGGCCAGTGTCAGAAAGCTGGGTCTCAGTCGCAGGTCATGGGTCTTGCAACAGGACAATGACCCAAAACACACAGCTAAAAACACCCAAGAACGGCTAAGAGGAAAACATTGGACTATTCTAAAGTGGCCTTCTATGAGCCCTGACCTCAATCCTATTGAGCATCTTTGGAAGGAGCTGAAACATGCCGTCTGGAAAAGGCACCCTTCAAACCGGAAACAACTGGAGCAGCTTGCTCATGAGGAGTGGGCCAAAATACCTGCAGAGAGGTGCAGAAGTCTCATTGACAGTTACAGGAATCGTTTGATTGCAGTGATTGCCTCTAAAGGTTGTGCAACAAACTATTAAGTTAGGGGTACCATCATTTTTGTCCAGGCCTGTTCCATGAGTTCATTTTTTTTTTAATTCCGTTGAAGCATGGTTGAAAAGCAGTGTCTGACTTTCATTGGTTAACATTCATAGAATTCTTATTTATTATTAATTTTGTCAAATTAAAGTTATTTCTGTGACCATTGTGAGTTTTTCTTTCATTGACCGAAGGGTACCAACAATTTTGTCCATGTGTTTACATCCTATTTATAATACCACTGCACCTCCTGCATCCGTATGTCTGACACCCAAAGCTTGGAGGAAATTGATCTCCATATCATCACAACACAAATTGGTGTATTGGTATATTAGACAAATATAGTCTACCTTGTGCCAAGTACCTTACTTGGAACAAGGTAGACTATGTCCATGAGCTCATGGTTTTAACACTATTAAAATAAAAATAAATACATTTTCTATTGTTCATGCAGATTACACAGTTGTATGTATGTGTGTTGTTCTTTTTTTTCTTTTCTTGGTAATTATTAGTTAGTTAATGAAGGTAAAGTCCTTCAGTTTCTTCTTGCCACTGAGCTCCTTGTAGTTTATGTCTTCCTTTATCCAGCTCATCATATTCTTTCAAAAGTTTCCCAAGGACAGTTGGTCGCTGCATGAATAGCTTCATGATTGCACAAAATAAGAATAATGTCTGTTTCTCTCTCAGTGCAGCGAGAGAGAAAAAAGCAGCTTGGCGACATCATAAGTCGAAAGCATTGGATACTTTTCCCTTCATTACCGAGAATTCTTACGCCCCCGTGTGCAACTGGAACATTCTATGACACAAGATGACCCTGACGACCAGAGGGACACACACACACATACGTTCCTATTAAAGTGAGGACTGCTTATTGACAGCAGGGTGCAATCAGGTCTCACACAGATATCTATCTGCAGCCGGATTGCTATTACTGCTCAGCCATTGAGCTGAGAGGAGCCACGATCCCATTAAGAGCGCTGAAGCCAATCAGAGCACCAACCTCATGCTCGCTCTTCCAGCCACTGGCTCTGTAATTGCCAGCCATCCAATTGGAGCTCATTAGAGAGTTTGGATTCTTAATTGCTGGCTGGATCAATGGCCCACTTATTAAAGACAGTCCTCCTGTCCAGCAATGTCTCACTACAGCACACACTTTTCAAAAGCATGGGCTCATTAACGCACCTCCTCGGGCTTTCCTATTTCCACCTGCTCTCTCTCTCTCTCTTTGACTTTCTTCTTCAAATCCATGCATTTGTCTTCCTCTACTCATATTTTGTCACTCCTTTTCGTCCTTTATTACTACATTATTTGAAATGCATTACTTTATTACACGTTCTTTGTACCTAGTCTCTGTGATATGCAAAAGGCAGTCTTATCTTAGATTTTTTTTTTTTTTGCTTTTCACTTTAATCAACGCATTCATCAATCTTTTTTTTTTTTTTTGTTGCATTAATGTTATTAACATTTCCCAGGTTATTTTACATTCACTGGCCTGTGTTTGATGTATCATGTTGTGTGTGGTCTAATCATTCATGGAGGTATTCCTAACAGGTCCAGGTCCTTTGTGCATGTGCTTAGTATGTCATTGATGTCAGCGATCCATCATTCATTTGTAGATAACATGATTATGATTATTATTATTATTATTATTATTAATGGGAATGTTTAAATATTTACTTATCTCTCCATCACCATTTTCTTCTCAACCTCTTTTTTCCTCTCTCTCTCTCTCTCTCTCTCTCTCTCTCTCTCTCTCTCTCTCTCTCTTGCCTCTCTCTCTCTCTCTTTACCAGTGTCTCCATCTCACTATTTTTGTCTTCGTACCACTGCCCATTCCTTTTTGCCATCACATTTTCTCTTTTTCCACCTGTCCACTTGTCCCATCTCACTGCCTTGGTCTGGTTCTCGTTTTCTTTCTAATTTCCACTATATCTTCCTTTTCCACATCTCTCTAAGTCACCACTTCTGTCACTTTTTCCTTTCTTAGTTTTTATCTTCACGTTTTTCAACATTCCTGTCTCTGTCTCGCTTTTACTCTTTCACCTACTACTCTTTCCTTTTTTCTCTTCTTGTCTGTTTTGCTCTATTTCCATCCATCTGTTTGTCTTGATCAACATTTCCCACCATATGTTTTCTTCTTACTGCATCTTTCTCTTGTGACTGTTTGTCTCACTACCTCCTCTTTGTCACAGCTCTTGTAATCCTTTTTAATTCAATTCCAAGTCAATTCACTTAAACAACTAAGCACTAGCTAAAAGTTATAGATTTTACTTGTTTCTCTGTCCTCTTGTTCACTGTCACTAAGGTGGCACTCATATTTTTAATCATTCCTTCTTAATATGTGTGAAGCTTATTTTCTCCCACACACTCTCTTCTTATTACTCTTCCTTTGTCTCTGTAAGTCCCCAATTCCGCACTTCATTACTCACTCTGCCTATGTCTCCCTCTTCATTCCTGTTGTCCACTAGCAATAACGTGTTGAACACTCCTTTTCTATCGGCTGAGTTGTGTTGAGCAGGAGGCTTTTGTGCCTCTTGCATTTTCATCTCATAAGAACTGCCCGGGGATTTGATAACAGCTAAATAAATACTGCTATGAGGGTTGATTTTTGAGATTGGCTCGGAGTTGGACAAGTCAAAACCTGTGGGGGTTTTCTTTCCTTTCTCCTTTTTTTTGAAGGAAAAAGGTCCTAAAAAAAGTCCTCATTACCACACCGATTGCTCGTTAAAAATCACTACTGGGCTTAAGGAAATGAGTGCTTATTAAACACGTCAGATCCATTAGCGTGTCTGGGTTGTTACAGTGTCTGTGAATTCCAATTACTGATTTGAATTTCAAATCTAATGTGAGTTCATGCCATCAGAGGCTTGCTAATGAGAAGAGACTACCTCATTAAATCATCTACACTATTCTCAGCACCACACTGACATCTAGGGGTAAAGGATGAGTAATGCAAAAATGAGAATGTTTCAAATTAATATTTTTCACCAAAAGCAATATGTGGTGAGGACCAATTATTACACATTTTTAAATATAATTTTCACATCTCTTTAATGTCTCTGTGCTCAAAGGGAATTTCAAGCACAACTAAATTGAACGGGACAACCAACTAGCCTGTTGATCTGTTCCCTGGAGTCATAGGGAAACTCATGTGAGTCAGGTGGAGGTGAAAACTTGTTAAAAACAACTGTGAATGAAAGCTGTAAATTTCCCACCACTCATTGATTTCAGTAACACATTGTTTGTTGTTATTTTGTTTTATATATTCACAACACCTCATATTAGAGCTGTTATGAAGCCTCTGCAAAGCACAAGTGGCAGACACATCTATATATCAACTGTTCCAGGATGATTATTGTAAATTTTAAATGCCTTCAGCATTGTTTTACAATGTAGAAAGAAAAAGAAAACAAGGAATTAGAAGGCGCATCCATTGTGCCTGGTCTTAGAGAAACAATAGTTGCTGCACCTCAACCTGGAAAGGGTTATAAAACTATTTATTATTTAACACTATTACAGTGAGAGAGTATTCACAAGTGGAAAGCATTCAAGCCAGTTGCCAATCTACATAGGAGTGGACACCGAACACATTCACCCCAAGGTCAGAATACACAATGCTCAGAGAAATAAAAAATAGAGCTGCATCTCAAACCCTGCAGGCCTCACTGAGCATGTAAAAATTTTAGGCCATTACAGCACAATTAGAAGAAGACTGAAGTATGGTAACTTCAGTCTTCTTCTATCTAAAAAGAACATGGAAGCACAACTGAAATTCACAAAACTGCATCTGAAAAAACAATAAGGTTTCGGGACCAATGTCCAATGGATGGATGAGCACAGAGGTGGGGAGATGATGATTAGGGCCTGTTTTGCCGCCACAGGCAAACACAGGTTTTGGGCACCTTTCAGGATTTGACCATATAAACTTCTCTGTATACCAGAGTATTTTAGAGGACAGTGTGAGGCCATCTGTCTGCCAGCTAAAATTTAAATTACCCAAAATTTTGGTCATGCAACAGAACGATTATCTGAAACTCATCTGTAAATCTACATAAAAATGGCTGAAAAATAAAAGAATTAATGTTTTGGAATGGCCTAATCAAAGTCCAGACATCAAACCAAAAGCAAATGCTAAAAATTCTAATCAGCTGAAGCAATGTTGTAGAAGAATGGGCTAAAATTCCCCCACAATGATGTGAGAAACTGAAAGTTATACAGGAAATGATTACTTGATTTTATTTATTTATTTGTTTGTTTGTTTTTTTATTTATTTTTGTCAAATAAATATTGGTATGGTGATGATAAGTATGATAAGTTACATGTCATTGTTCATCTAAGGTTGTATTTGCCTAATACTAAAACTGCTACTGTACGAATTTTATTATGTTTTTACACAAACAAAAGTGCATGGGATACAGGGATTACGAACATGGATATATGCAGAAGTACAAAAAGTGTAAAATTATAAAGTTCTTAGGGGCCATAAAGGGGACAGGGGGTGTTAGGAAGTTATGGTCCTCATGCAAATAGCGATATACAAACAAAATATCTCTTTTTGTGATCAAGAGTTTTTATTTTGTTAATATACTTCCTTGGATTCACCACTGTTTTTTGTGTTTTGTTTTTTTTGCTCCTAGGTAAGAAAAAAATGGGCATTCTTACCAAGATAGGGGGAAACTCCCATTTTCACATTTTCACTAATGCACTAAAACATAGTATTAAAATTTATATACACACGTGGACAAAATTGATGGTACCGTTCGGTCAATGAAAGAAAAACTCACAATGGTCACATAAATAACTTTAATCTGACAAAAGTAATAATTTTAAAAAATTCTATGAATGTTAACCAATGAAAGTCAGACATTGCTTTTCAACCATGCTTCAACAGAATTATTTAAAAAAATAAACTCATGGAACAGGCCTGGAAAAAAATGATGGTACCCCTAGATAATACTGAAAATAATGTGACCAAAGGGACATGTTAATTCAAGGTGTGTCCACTAATTAGCATCACAAGTGTCTACAATCTTGTAATCAGTCAGTGGGCCTATATATAGGGCTCCAGGTAGTCACTGTGTGGTTTGGTGACATGGTATGTACCACACTCAACATGGACCAGAGGAAGCGAAGGAAAGAGTTGTCTCAGGAGATTCGAAAGAAAATTATAGACAAGCATGTTAAAGGTAAAGGCTATAAGACCATTTCCAAGCAGCTAGATGTTCCTGTGACTACAGTTGCACATATTATTCAGAAATTTAAGATCCATGGGACTGTAGCCAACCTCCCTGGACGTGGCCGCAGGAGGAAAATTGATGACAAATCAAAGAGACGGATAATCCGAATGGTAACAAAAGAGCCCAGAAAGACTTCTAAAGAGATCCAAGGTGAACTTCATGCTCAAGGAACATCAGTGTCAGATCGCACTATCCGTCGTTGTTTGAGCCAAAGTGGACTACATGGGAGATGACCAAGGAGGACACCATTGTTGAAAACAAATCATAAAAAAGCCAGACTGGAATATGCCAGACTACATGTTGACAAGCCACAAAGCTTTTGGGAGAATGTCCTATGGACAGATGAGACAAAAATTTTACTTTTTGCCAAGGCACATCAGCTCTATGTTCACAGATGGAAAAATGAAGCATATCAAGAAAAGAACACTGTCCCTACTGTGAAACATGGAGGAGGCTCTGTTATGTTCTGGGGCTGCTTTGCTGCATCTGGCACAGGGTGGCTTGAATCTGTGCAGGGTACAATGAAATCTCAAGACTATCAAGGGATTCTAGAGAGAAATGTGCTGGCCAGTGTCAGAAAGCTGGGTCTCAGTCGCAGGTCATGGGTCTTGCAACAGGACAATGACCCAAAACACACAGCTAAAAACACCCAAGAATGGCAAAGAGGAAAACATTGGACTATTCTAAAGTGGCCTTCTATGAGCCCTGACCTCAATCCTATTGAGCATCTTTGGAAGGAGCTGAAACATGCTGTCTGGAAAAGGCACCCATCAAACCCGAAACAACTGGAGCAGCTTGCTCATGAGGAGTGGACCAATATACCTCATTGACAAAAGTCTCATTGACAGTTACAGGAATCATTTGATTGCAGTGATTGCCTCAAAAGGTTGTGCAACAAACTATTAAGTTAGGGGTACCATCATTTTTGTCCAGGCCTGTTCCATGAGTTAATTTTTTTAAATAATTCCATTGAAGCATGGTTGAAAAGCAATGTCTGACTTTCATTGGTTAACGTTCATAGAATTCTTATTTATTATTACTTTTGTCAGATTAAAGTTATTTCTTTGACCATTGTGAGTTTTTCTTTCATTGACCGAGGGGTACCAACAATTTTGTCCACGTGTATATATATATATATATATATATATATATATATATATATATATACTGTGTATATATATATATATATATATATTTATATATATACACAGTGGAACCTCGGATTGCGAGTAACGTGGTTTATGAGTGTTCCGCAAACCGAGCAAAGATTTTTTATAAATTTTTAATCGGAAACCGAGCAAGTATTAGTTCACGAGCGCAGAGTATCATGTATCACGCATGCGACTCTTATTTTGACACCGAGCATCACTCTCACCTCCACCCAACAACCCCCCCCCCCCTCCCCTCCCCCCCCACAACTTCGCAAACACACAGAAACTCTGCTCGTCTCTTATGCGTGTGCACGCGTAATTTGACACCGACACACACACAGACACTCTGTCGCCTTTTCACCCCCTCCCCAGCTTCACAAACACACAGAAACTCTGCTCTGTTGCAATTCTTTTAAAAGGTAAGGTGCTGGTTCATTTGTTTTTTTTGTTGTTTTTTTTTTTACTTTACAGCAGTGATTCCTTTAGTATGTGCTCATGCCAGTGTCAGAGATTTCTTTTTTCCCTGTTAAAACGGTGTTTCCGTGTTTGTGTATGTCCGTTTGTTGTGAAACTTAAGTGATTCCGTTAGTATGCGCTCATGCCAGTCTCACTTTTTTCCGTTAAAACGGTGTTTTCGCCGTGTTTATGCGTTTGTTGTGAAACTTAAAAAGCGAGGTGGGGAGAGGGAGGAGGAGTGTTACTGTGTAAAACAAGGCGAGGGAAGGGGCTAATTCCACACACACGCACACGCACACACGGCGCCTGCGTGCACCAACGGAAACACTTATCTGTCAGGATTTATTTGTACTTTTTTTTAAAGGTAAAGTGCAGATTAAATTGTTTTATTTTCATTTTATAGATTGTATTAATTATTTTTATGTATTTATTTTTTGGGGCTGTTGAACGAATAATTTGAGTTTTCATTATTTCTTAAGGGAAATGATGATTTGGTTTACGAGTGTTTTGGAACACAAGCCCACTTCCGGAACGAATTATGCTCGTAATCCAAGGTTCCACTGTATATATATAATCAAATTTAAATAACTATATGTTTATAATAATTATATAATTAAGTATAATCATTGTTTAATTAATCCCAATTGAGACTACAAAATAACATGCTTGCAGGTATTCTACTTCTTAATAGCATACAGATTGATGAGATGGATGAATGGAGTCATTTTGGATTGCCACAAACACTCTAAAACACATAAGTATGAAGCCACTAGCCACTGTAATTGACAGAAGCAACCCCTACTCTATAAAACCCTTGACTAATATAGCATTCACAGCATCAAAGATCTTTTGCCCTTGCTGTTTTTTAATTTACCTGTAATGCTAGTGCTCACTTTATGGAAGCTCTCTTGTTTAATATGTTTATTTCAAAGTACAGTACTGCTGTAGTTCTTCTTCTTCTTCTCCATCCTCTTCTTTGTCTTCTTCTTCTTTTTCTTCATCTCTGCTAATCTTATGTGTTTCCAAAGTACTTTAAGATCAAGGCGGACTCATCATTCAGCTTACCTGGGGAAGAGCAGATTAGGATGTTTAGAATATTTGGTGCACCTGGTGTTGACTCTCTCTCTCTCTCTCTCTCTCTCTCTCTCTCTATCTATCTATCTCTCCTTCTCTCTCTTTCTTTCTTTTCCATCCCACCTTATCTCTATTTATCTTTTTTAAAATAGAGAAAATTAAGAAGAAAAACATGTTGCTGCATGAGGCACAATCTAAGATTTGTAAGATTTCTAGGAAATAATTTTGTAAGAGCTGTAGAACCAAAGATCTAGAGATGTACCTGGACATGTTCTTTCTTCTTCAAGCCTTTTTTTTATGATTATAATACAATATTCTGGGGTTTCCTTAGCAGCCTGGGAGATTTCTTGGACATTAGGAATGATTGTCTAAGGTATAAAGTTAAATAACTCATTGGTAAATATTTATCTTGGGAAGTAAAATTTTTCTCAGAGGAAAAAGTTGCCCTTGCTGTGAGTGTCATTAGCCCGAACAGTGGTAATGGGTTTGGGTTATCAAGCTGAAAGTTTTATTGCATTGTGCCAATGCAACTGGCTCATTAACAAGCTGTTCCCTGTGTCATAAGCATGCTTTCACAAAATACTCGGCAAGTGAAATGTTATTATTATTTTTTATTTTTTCAGTCAAACAAAATGAAATTATAATAAGGCTGAAATAAAGTTTGTGGTTTTATTCACAAGGTGCATTTGAATAACCCAAATGAGTTTCCATTAAAATAAATAAAAGAAATTACATTTTAAAATGACACTTAATACCCTTATCCAGGGAACTAAAATCAAATTGGTTAAATATAATGGGCTAAACCAAAAAAAAAAAAAAAAAACAGTGAAATGATGGCAAGCTAAATCTTGTTTGGTTCTGAAGAAAAAATCTCTGAAGCATTGACACAGAGTGCACTTGATCTTTGGTTTAGGTGCAGCTTTGCCATAAACAAACACTCATCAGTGGCTGGCATTTAGTGGGAGCACCACAGCAGGCCACAAAATATGAGCTTGGATGCAGCTGGAGCTCTCCGCAGCTGCCATCTACACACGCACATACAATTTTCTTATTCCCCCATGAGCCTTACATCTCTCTAATCCTGTAATTATTGCATTATAACATTATTTGCACATTTGGCTTTTATCCTTCTCATCCCCAGGGGCTTAAAGCACACTTTTGGCTAAAAACAGTTCTTTGCGAAAATATTCCAAAGAATTTCATCTTTCATGTAAAATAAAATGTACCTGCTCCTTTTAAAAAGTCCAGACTTTTAATTCCTCTTTTTCATGACTTTGCACCACAAGCATGAATCTCACATTCTTAGCTGCAGTACATTGAGCTAAATATATCTTTTCAGATTAATTTTACATATTTCTTTTTTTTTTTTCCATCAAAAAAGCTTCTATAAAGGTCCATAAATAGGTCTATGCAGGTCCATAAATAGAATATTACCAGTGTCCTCAAAACTAAATCATCATGATTGTGATGATTTACATTTCCTGATTACCTTGGCAGTCATTATATAAATTATAGTAATTGTAGCAAGTCCTGCCATTTTATATCACAGAAGACAAAGGAGCAAAGGAGCATATTGTCATTTATATACTGTAGTGTTGCTCCCCTGGGTGCAGCTTGTAGTTAAATGTCTTGCTTAAGGGCATAGCAGCAGTTCTTGAAAATTACCACAGTTCTGAAAGAACTAAACAAAATTAGAATCCCATTTTAATGAAATTCTCCAGCTGGCCACTCTGTTTCCAACAGGGCCTTTTAAGCACATAAGCCTTTTGAAAATAGCACCATTTATAGAGTGGAGCCCATAAAGCAGTGGTAGCTTTTTCACAAGGCCTTGGAGGCATGAAATTCTAAATGACTGACAAAATGCTTTCCTGAAGTTTACACCAAAATGTAGTTGGGATAATTTTTTAAAGATAATATTTCCCTTTAGAAAATATAACTGTATCTTCTACCAATAGCTGGACCTATGATGGGATCATACTAGGGGTGTAACCACTGTACCAACGCATCAACTGAAAAGAATTCAAATAATTACTTCTTCAAACCTAGTCTTCCTTGTCATCGTTCTTGATTTAACAGTATACACGGTCCCCTGGATTTCAAATACATTGGAGGCTACTAAATGTTTTAATATTGTATTTTAATGTAGTAGATTTATTGTTAACAAATATTAATTTGCCCAAATTCCCCCAACGCTGTTTATTAGAAGATGGGTCCCTTTTACCATTAGTGTTAGTTAAATCAGAGTCTGCCCTGGCATTACCTGGGATCATCACAGCAATGAGAATCATTTTTAAACATTGGAGAAATCAGATAAGTCCTAGCTTCATAGACCTGTTAAAGGTAATGACAGACACAGCCTCCTTCAAAGATCTTATCTCAAGATCTAATGAAGACAGGTAAAGTATTAAATGTATAGTCCCATTTTCTATATTTTTATGCAATTTGAAATACATGATGTCCCATAACCTCACTTAGTATGTTACATTGGTATCCTGCCCCACTGAATCCTCCTTTATTCCCTAAGGTGTTTGATTGATTTAAGGATTTTTTGCTTGTTGTAGTGCGTGGCATCTGTGGGAATGTAGTTACAGTAAGTGTTAATGATATGTTTTGTAGTCTTCAGAAAGTAAGCTAATAACTTTGATTACAAAAAATAAATAAATCATAAAATAACTTTAAAAACACAGTATTGAAGTTATGAATTCCAATATTTGCTTAAATATATCTAAATTAACATGTCCAGGAGCAAATTTAACTTAAAATAAAACAAAGCATGGAAATGAAACAGAAACAACAGGCTGACAGATTAATATTGTTTAGTAAACGCTAGAGGATATTGCACATGATCATCTTTCATTCCCACCCTTAAGATTTCTATTTGTTCACAATAGGAAAATAGGGTATCTTAATATTGCACTGGATGTTCAGATGATTCAAAAAATAAACAAGGGATTCATTAAAAGCACAAATTTGGTGGAGCAATGTGATCCACAAGTACAGCACAGTAGGCTAGATATACTGACTATTCCAGTATAATATCAGATCAACACCTCTTTAATTGTACAGACCGATGCTTGTTATTAAAATCATACAATTATTTAATGACAACATATTGCATTGTCCAAACAGGTTTCAACAGTTTTTACCCCCATCATCTATAAAATTACCACTCCATCCATCCATCTAGGAACCTCTGTAGTCCAACTAGGAACCATGGAGCCCAGTGGCAACCACTGGAGGCGACCATTGTATTTATTCAAAATTACCATTACAAAACTAACACATTAATATTGATTATTAACTTATATACCAGTAAACTGATGACAGGATCATGGGCACCCAAGGCTTACCCATGTCCATGATGACCAATGCAGGCAATGCAACACACATAGCCAAAAAAAGTCAATGCTGGGCCACCATGCACAGGGCCTGCCAAGCAAACAGCTCAAAGTCACTGACCAGAGCTGCGTTTCCCAAAAGCATCGCAAGCCTAAGAAGTTCGTAAAAATGATCGTACGACTGATCTTAATATTACGGTCTATTTCCTAAAACCATTGTAACTTAAATAGCACTTGAAAATTTTCGTAGATCTACAAGTTCTCTGGAGTAATCTTAAAGCCTTAAGTGCATTGTAAGGAGACAGAGTTATGAGGTCACCTGCTGGACAACTGGCAAATTGCACCTAAAATTTACTTCTCTTTAAAGTCATTTTTCATTTTATTTGGACGTATATTTTTATGCATTTCTATTTTCTACTCATTACATAATTCAATATAGAAATAATAATGAATAAAGAAATAAAATATAAATGACATAATAAACGTTACAATGAAAAAAAGTACACTGTTGTACATGGACATTTTGAGGGTAGTACAAATGTATTTAACAGAAAATATGTGCTTTAAAGATGACACAAATAAAGGAGGAACTCAAAAAATGTGTCAATGACTTGCTGGCATGCATGAAAACCAGCCATGTATTGAACATGTCTTAGTTGATCATCATGAAGTATCATCTCAACTTCAAATTCAATATAGCAATATCGTCACATATTTTTTGTTTTTCTTTATTTGTATGACTACCCTTAAACCTGCTGAAAATTATATGTTTCTGTAGCTCCACCTCCTCAAAAATAATATTAATTTCCTATTTTTGAAAAATGTCTTATCTTTGTTTTTTGGTTACAGCCATTTTGCTAGTGTCTCCACTCTAAGGTATGTGCTTATTTAAATTTTTCTCCTATTAGCAAATTCACATCAGGTGAAGATAATTAGGCTAAACATTTCAAAATAAAAAGGTAGGAGCTTATTTATTTATTTGCTTATTTATTTATTTTGATGTGAGATAAGCAATTGTTGATAAAGAAATTGATAAATAATTTGACTTAAATAATTAAGGTTTCATATAAATATCGAAATGATGCTGATGTAATTTCCGGCAAGGGCTGTTAGAATTTGTTTTATGCGAGATTGAAGCAAGACAGTGTTTTTACAGTACAACAGTTTCAGTTAATTTATGTTTTTAAACTTGTTCAAGAAGAAATTGCAGGACTTTTATGTTTTTCGAGTTGAACATACATTTACACAAGTAGAAGAAGAAAATCACAGGAGATCACAAATTAGATGGATTGCTATAACAGCGTGTGCAACAATGACGAGCCATTCTACAGCGTGACATTTCAGCACTTGACCAACGGATAGCGACTCCTAAGTAGCACTTAAAGCAGAGCTACATGCAATTGTGTTAAGTGCATTTTTGGGAAACGCACGTGAAACAATGATGAACATTTGCAAAATGACTCAAAGAAAACGCTAAGATCAATCGTTATCAGGAAACGCAGCCCTGGCCATCAAATTCCGCATTTCCCAATCTGACAAAGCATGCACTGAATGTGCTGGACAAAAAAGTGCGATCCACCAAGACGCCACCCCACTACCTACAGCATCCAAAGGATCCACTGCCATTGTACCCCTAGAAATCTTGTCATTCCCCTAGGGGCCAGGGTACAAATAAAACATAGTATGCAGACTAAGCTAGGCTACTCCTCCAGCAAGATAATACAAATAGAAAACTAACAGGAGAGACCCAGGATCCTGTTGAAGTAACGGCAAGCAAATACTTGAAACTGAAAACATTTGCACATACAACAGCAAAACAGTGGCTTAAACAACTAATTAGAATTTAATGAGAAGCAGCTAGAAACAACAGAGAGGTAACAAGACTAAACTCTCAAAACAAAGTCTCAAAACAATTAATGTTATGAACTCAAGTCCTCTTTAAGCAGCTACAGCTATATTCCTCTGAGGAAATCCTTACATAACTTCCATTTAAGGTGCAACTCCAAACATGGATAATAGCATAATGATGCTGTTATAACGGTCAGGGGCGAAGGAGACTTGGCAAGGTGTCTGTGATGGGCAAAGTGTCCCAGTTTGGACTGGGTTTGATGCTTGACATGGTGACTGGGTTGAGACCAGTATGGGTGTTGGGCTGGTACTTACCTAGGAAAATGGAACTTGACTTCACATAGGCATTGGGCTTATCGATGGCATGGAGCTTGAGATTGGAAACCACTGCTTGGCAGGATTCATGTAAAGCAGGGGGAGACCTCTGCAGGGTGTTTGGGAGATGAAGAATACTAGTGTTGACCTCTGCAGTCAGTGGAACACAGAATTGAGAGTCCTAAATAGATAACTAATTGCAACCCAATGTGAAACATCTGGAAATAATAAGAAAGTAACATTACAAGACTGCATTCTGAACTCATACCAAAGATTGCTGGGAACTGAAGTTTGTGTCAACATAAAGGTCCTCTTTAGTGGTTGTAGAAGTGCACCTGACATACACAGGAATCCTGACACACAGCAGACACATAAGAGTATGTGATAGCCAAGGTAATTTTCATAGTTTTTCATAGTTTTCATAATTCTTTCCAGACAACAGGCCAAAAATTTTGTATGTTTGGGAAAATGTTAAGCTGTTTCTGGAGAGAGATAGAGTACTGTTCCCAGAGAACTGATCTTTACTTCCAAGGTTAATGTTTTGTGATTGAGAGAAACAAGCTGTTATGGTCACAGGTGGGAAAATAGACAGTTTGTCATATAAACAAATTGTTTTTTAGGACAGGCCGTGAGTGTTGTGAGTTGTGAGTGCTTGTACTGAGATGTGTCATGCATGGTTAAAAAATACCTCATAAAAATGTCAATATTGGTAATATAAATTAAAAGAAATAATAAATATAATAATATTTACTGTAAGCTGAAAGGAGAGACCCAAGACCCTATAGTAGCAACAAGCAAATACTCTACAAAGATAAACTGAAAACATTACCAAACATAACAGCAAAACAGAGGCTTAAACAACTAATTACAATTTAATGAGAAACAGCTAGAAACAACAGGGAGGTAACAAGGCTGAACTCAGACACAAAACAAAGAATGTTGGGAACTCAAGTTCACCTCTGAGGAAATCCTCACATAACCTCCCTTTAAGGTGCAAATCCTAACATGCCTAATGGTGTAGAAGGTACGATTCACCGTTAATTCAACTGATGCTGAGGCTGTTATATGGGGCAGGGGAGATGGATGAGGACTTGGCATGGTGACTGTAACAGAGCTTGGCATAGTACCAGGGCAAAAACTGGGCAAAGTAGTTTGGACTGGGTTTTACCTAAACCTGTCAAGCGGTTTAACATCTTCATTCACTGTACTGATGCTCAGGGTACATTCTGCTGTTTAGAAATTGGTCCTAAGGAGGAAATTGAGTTTTTTTTAGTCCATTTAGTGAAGTATAGTTAGTAATAATGTAATAAAATGCTTCTACAAAAAAAGCCTACAAAAATAATGCTGAACCTTTAACAGTATTTGATTGTTTGTTTATTTGTTGATGTTGGTTTTGTTTCTGGAGGAGCTCTTCAGTCCCAGAAGAAAAATATAGCAGTTTTTGCCTAAAAACTCTGATTGATTGATTGATTGATTGAAAATAAAAGCATGTGTTTCTAATGAAGTCATTGTTATATTGTTAGGACCAGTAATGTGAAGACAGAAAGCCAACAGGGAAGAAAGCAACAATTAAAAAGACCTGTAATATTTCTGGCTACCACACGATGACAGTGTTGTCCAACCCACTGAGCTTCTCCAACTCTTTCACCACAGAAACTGTAGCTCACCTAAAAACCACAAAGTGCATTTTTCTCCATGTGGAATCTATTGTCAATTATTAAATTGTTCACCTGCCATTATAGAAATACAGTATATACAGTTGTCCTTAAGTCTGGTGGTTTTCCAAGATTTTGAAACCCTGAGTTTTATCCAACATTAGAAGATTAATACACAAAGGAGATGCAAAGCCCAAATCTTTGGTTTATTCCTCTGTATGGACATACGTTATTAAGCTTCCTTAGTGACTGCAACAGGCTATAAGAACCGACATATGAGCCAATCTTCAAATGAGAACATTTCCGTTCTAAATTGAAAAAAAAAAAAAAAAAACGTCAGCTGAGATGGAGGACATCAGGCATTAGGATTTCTGTCAATCAGAGTCAGCGGTCTCCATGCCCCAAAATGCTAGGCAGGCAGTAACAAGCAACCCAGGAAGCTTATTTAGATAAAGGTTGGGTGGGGGATCCGTCCCGATCCTGCCGATTAGATAATCCAATTCATTATATCAATTAGATCATTTTAAAGAGGGCTGGACAAAGTGAATTTAGGCCCGTTACACTGATTGATGCTAAAATCTACAGATGATTGAATGGCTGATTGACAGGAATGTCCCCTTGAAGGGACATGCTACCGCATATTTGGCATTTCATCTCAATAAGAGGCAAATCTTATGTTTCTCAGTATAAGTTTTTATTCATAGACTACAATTCATTCTCATTGAGTTTGCATTGTTTATTAACTCACTATCCATTCTTTAATTGCTGGTCTTTACTTTATAATTCCGCGCATGCATAAGCAGTCATTACAAAACTCTGTGTATACAGTAACATACAGTACTAACAAGTAGTCATGTTTAACTTACAGATAAATACATACACAACACAGAACACAGAAGATATATAGACACAGAGTAGCCTGACACTGATCAAGCAAAGAAGCAAGAACAGGTTTCTTACCCTGAAACTAATAAAATGTTTGGGAAAACTAAAATCCCTGTCAGTCTTCTTTACTGTAACTCTGCAATGTATTTGACCATCTTTGAAGAGTAGTTTCCAAAAGGCTTAAATACTACCTACAGTAATGCTTCAACACAATGACAATGCCAGTGAAACTAAGCAGGGTCAAAGCCTTAGCCTAAACTCACATATCCTTTCTTCTCTTCTAACAGCCTCTACCTAAGACTTAATGGCTAAAAACAGACTTTTTCATTTAAAAAAAGCACAAAAAAAAATAAAAAATGTTGCAACGAAGTAGTGTAGGAGGTTTAAACTGGAGATAATCTGCAATCCTTTTTCAAGGAAAGGCTCTATGCAGACATATGGGCAAGCAAGCTCAGTTCAGCTCATCTTTAAAGGTATGGCGTAAAAAGGCAGTTTGTATTTAACTCTTTGCTACTGAACAACAATGTCCATTATTAAGAATTCATGGGAATGTGATTCATATTAAAATCCAGGATGTAGTCTATCTTCGAGGATTAATAGCAAACACTGGTGCTACACACACACACACACACACACACACACACACACACTAAACAATGTCCAAATAATGGCCTGAACATGTATGCTCTAGCCGGTCTGACAGTTTGACCTGTCAGGCCCGTTTACCACATATGCAGTAATACACATTTCAGAGAGAGTCACAGGTGTATGAATAAACATATTCATACACCTGGGCCTGATGTGTGGAAACAGCGTCTGGCCTTTTGGGGTCAAGGAGAGTACTCTCACAGGTCGCAGGTGATAAATGTTTTTATGCATGTGTGGAATGTAATGTATGTAATGTTTGTAATGTGTGGAATTGGACAACATTATTGAGTGCTGATTAACCCAGTAGTCGTCGGAATGTACAGACAGTGCTGTGTCAGACTGATGATTAATCACGATGGCGTTGGCAGGCAGTTCTGCATATTTGTGTGCATGTGCGTGTGTGTGAGGTTGGTGACAGGGAAAGTGGCCTGACAGTGGTGGTATGGGTCAGACGCTTCACCTCAAACAATGGCATTCTGACTGAAAGAGAATAAGTGCAGAAAGAATGAGGGAGAGTGGGTGAGTGCTCCATCCGGCGACATACAGTCCCATGACATCACAGCAAAGGGATGAGAGGGAGAAATGGCAGAGATAAAACTGGCAGATAAAATAAGGAGTGGAGGGGTTATGGGCCGGAGGAGGAGAGATGGAAAGCTGATAAGTAAAGGGAGAGTTGGGGAGAGGGATAATTCATCGATGTGGAGCTGAAACAGGAGACAGGAGCAGGAGGAGTCAGGACACCATTACTGCTTCTGCATTATCACAGACCATTCATTAGCTACGACAAAAGCAGCTCTGCCCTCAAACAAACAACCACACTCTCATCCACTCACTTATTTACTCAATCACCTATTTATTCTGACATCCTCTTTTTATTGCTACACTTATGTATAACATACTCATCCATCAATCACACTTTCTGTCCATTCGTCCACTCATTGACTTTGTTTGGGTCACTCACTCACTCACTCACTCACTCACTGACTCACTCATTCCCTTACTCATTTATTTGGACTCACTTAACTCCTTTCACTCACTCATTTATTCATGTATTCACTTATTCCATTTTGCATAACCACTTACACCTAATTATACAATAAGGGCAAATGCCAGTCAGTCTACACAGAGGAAACCCATTAAGCACAGGGAGAATACACAAACTCCACACACAAACCTTAGTCAAAATCTGCACCCCAACCCCTGAGGATGTGAAGCAACAGTGATAAGGCACCATACCACCATTATTCTTATTTATTCATTTTTTAACGTTTTATTCATGGGGCCACTCTGATATATTTTCTTCACATCTAGTCTTGACTCCCTCTGATGATGATGATTCATCAGAGTTGTCCAAAAAAAAAAAAAAATCCAGTATTGTTTTAGAATGCAGAATAAATCTAAACATGCGTCGAAACTAAATTAACTTAGTCACTTTGTTTAATTTATCGACTTTTTTACCCGCCCACATTTTTATTCATCTAGTCACTCATTCATTCATCTTCACTCAGTCATTAATCTTCTCACACTTTCAGTTTCATTGACTACCTGCTAACCAGTTTATTCACCCACTCACTTATTTTATTTCCTGTCACATTTATCCACACACAGCTCTGTCAGTCCCTATTTCTACCTAAGACTCTACTCACTTACTTGTTGTTTTTCTCAGTTACTTTCTGCTCCATTCTCTAACTTAAGCAATGCCTCACTCACTATTCACACACTTAGCTCATTTAATGTCATACTTTTTTACTCATGCACTTTTTTGTTTGCACATTATTAATTTTATTCACTAATTTCCTTATAATTTTTAATCAATTCACTCACTGCTTTATTGACTTACAGATTTCATTTCTTACTGATTTATTTTTTCTTCCTTCTTTATTAGTTCTCTCATGTACCCAGTCACTCGTTCATTTGCCCTTGTTTATTCAGTCGTTCACTGCTTTAATCGCCCACTGATCTCTCATTATCATTAAATTGATAAATCGTCATTCTTGTTAAATTGTTCTTACTCACTCACTCATCGTTTATACCACTTTATCTTGTATACAGGGTTATAGGGGCCTGAATTCCTTCCCAGGAGACTTATGACAGAGACAGGGTACACCCTGAATGGGGTACCAATTCATCACAGGGAACACACACATACACTACAGGCAAATGTGATAAAGACAATTAGTCTAATATACTGTATATGTCTTTGGACTGTGGGAGAACCGCAGAGTACGCGGAGGAAACCCACCAAGCACAGGGAAAACTCCATGCACACAGAGGCGGGAATTGAACCTGGCCAGGAATCAAACCCAGACCCTGGAGGTGCAATGCAACAGTGCTAACCACTAAGTCAATGTGCCGCCTGTCCGCAAAACTACTGTGATAAAAGTGAAATTCATGTTTGAATGTCATTCTGAAATGTTTAAAATAATGAAAAAATATATAATGAAAATAAATCCTTATTTTATGCAGTCAAATTTTGTAACAGTCAATATTTAGTATGAAAACCTTCATTCTTAATAACCAGTTGGATCCCGATGAGCATGGAGTCAAAAAGATGTCTGCTTCAGTAAAGCAAATGTCCTGCCACATATCCTGCCCATATAGCTCTTTAGCCAAACAGGTCAAGTGTGGCTCAGTTGTTAAGGCATTGGCCTATGGTTTGGAAGGTCCCAGGATCAAACACTGTGACCACAAAGTTACCACTGTTGGGCCCTTGAGCAATGCCCATAAACCTCAACTACTCAGATGTTTAATGAGATAAAAACGCAAGTCACTCTGGATAAGGGTGTCTGCTGAATGCCAACATGGAAATAGGTGAAAAATAACTAGTGACATCACCTGTTAAATGTTACAATCATTCTGCATTATTTACTCCCACAAACTGAAATAACCAAATTGATAAAGCTACACATTTCTTCAATTTTACAATTCATATCGCCAAATTCTATTTCTGTAAAGCTACTTTGTGACAATGCCCATTGAAAATGTAAAACTCTAAAAACTGTATTGAGTACTTTAATGACAAGCACATTCATTTATTCATTCACTCACTACATGTTCAGTCTCACTTTTTTACTTAACCACTGTTTTACTTATACACTTTATTGCAATCACACAAAAACTGTTTTATTCAATCATTTGCCCACTTATGAATCAGGTAGAGTGGCACCTCACCTCAGTTTACGATGGCCCATCAGTACGAACAAATCGGTTCACAACCAAAAAAAATTGCAGACCGCACACACCCACACACATTATAGGAAATTTAGAAACACTTATTAGCCTCATTTAAATGTCTTTGGATTGTGGGAAGAAACCGGAGTATTGGGAGGAAACCCACCAAGCATGGAAAGAGCATGCAAACTCCACGCACACAGACCCCAGGTGTGAAATGAACCATCAACTCTGGAGGTAAAATGTTCCAGTTCTAACCACTATGCCACCATGCCACCCCTAATAAACTTTCCTACAGAAAAACAGCATTTTTTTTGCACAGGTTGATAAGTGAGACTGTTTTGTAATACATAAAATTAGTAAATTGTTTAAGCTGTTTCGTTTTTGTTTTGTTTCACTCACTTGCTTATCCATTCCGTTCTTCCCTCCCTCTGTCCCTCTGATTGATTATTCACTTTCACATCCCCAGACAGGGATCAATTTCCACTAACTAGCAGATTTATTTACTAATTTACTTACTTTTGTATTCATTTGCACCCTTTTATTTACTTACTCAAGCCCACACACACATTACAGGCATTTTTCCTTTTTTTTTTTTTTTTTTTTGCTTTCACTTTACAGACTCCTTCTCTTTCTTCTTGGTCATCTCACTTTTCATTTCCTCCCTCTGTTCCTGCCCTCCATTCCTCTCTTCTCTCTTTAGGAGTTATGGAGCCCTGCTGCAGGTGGATAGGCTTTCCTCAGCAGGGCCAAGAACAGAGTCGTTTGTTAAAGCTAATAAACTCCAGTCTGCTACAAGCAGACGGCTAATCGCATGGTGGACAGAGAGCTCAGAACCTTATCACAATCTGACACGCAGGAGATCTCAGAGCATCTCACACACTCTCAGGAGCCATATCAGGACCCTCTACAACTCACACCGTGCTCCGCTATGGCCTGCTCGATCAATCACAAAGAGCCAGAGCTGCTAAAGCTGCTTGTATGGATGCTGGGTCCACACTAAACCATGATATCCGAATCAACACTATTTTTTATTGGTTTGTTGCCTTATTGTTTATTATGGTCATATGTCCTTACAGTCAGATGGACTAAAAAGACATATTAGATCTTAGTGCATCGTAAATGACATAAATGAGTCTTAACAGAACCCATAAAACCGCATACAATACGAAGACTGTGAGAGTAGGATAAGAGCAAAATATAAAAGACGAGTTTCAGGAAATACCTACAGTGTTAAATATGGACTCTTCGGTAATTCAGTGTCACCCTTTCTCTTAGTGACATCAGTGCATAACTGAATGGTAATTAATGTGGCTTAGCACTTGATCTGTGATATGTGTATTGTGTCATGGTAAAGGGTGCATTTGGTATGTATAAAAGCACGGCATCAGCAATTTAATAGAGATATCAGAATTGAACAGGAATAAATACAAAGCTTTCTTGATTATGCTAACCTACTGTACAAAGACAGACACATGCTGCATTATACTCTTAATCATTTACATGTTTGCTGACCAAAGGTAGGAAAACACATACGTTTTCCCACTAATTTGCCCTATCATCAACTACAAGAATGAAGAAGACATTTTCACCATGCAGTCCTGCTCGTAATTGCCACAAAATAAAGTCAGACTTTCTCAACAGGTCTGATTTATATATATAATTTCCTATGTCATTTTAATATGGTGTAAAAGATTTACAAGAATTAATATATTTTAAGACTTCTGTTGATTAATGCATTTTGTAATCACTCAATACAGGAGGAGTGAACCTGTAAGTTTCTTCCATTTAATGAAAGATTTTGGAATGAAATTATCCCTTTCCCAGTTTTCTACTTTCTTACTATTAATTGTGAATTAATTTACTGCATGCAACATCCACATTATTCACATACAATAAAGAGGAAATTGGAAGAAGAAAATACTCGCTACTAAAGGTCAAAATGCAATTAATGTTAATTATATACAGATCATATCTGTGCAATCTAGAGGGCTAAATCATTTGTTTCCCAGCACAACCTAGGCCATGTGACAAAGTAAATTTTTATTCTTTGTAATAGAAATTTTGTTTTTATGAATGGTTGTTACAATAATAATAATAATAATAATAATAATAATAATAATAATATCAAAATTGTGAGTTCTACATTTTGTGACACCATTTCCATATTATCGTTGCAGTAACATTTATGTTTTTTCAAAGGATTAACCATAACAATTGTTCTATATGACAAATCTGAGCCCCCAAATGCACAGTTTGACATCTGAAGCCTCCCCCAGTTACACACACTGGCAGATGTCCATATAAGGAGTCTTTTTTTTTTTTTTTTTTCTAAATTGTCATTGACCAATATTGTATTTCCAGCACAGATCCGATTTAGGGTTAATCGGGTCAGATTTAAAGGTTAAATGCATTCAAGCATTTTTCTTTATGTCACTTGCATTTCCTTTAAGCATAAAACTGTTCTCAAAGCATGTACTGTAGATATCTCAAAGAATTGTTGCATATACGAGCCTTCTGTATTAACACAAAATCATGTGTGATTTAAGACAGATGTGTCACAAATAGCAGATAACTGAGACGCTGCAAAGTCACAGCGTCCTGCTAGACACTAAACTGCACTGTTGTAAACATTTCACCAAACAATATCTCATGCACACTTTACCTGACAATACAAGTCAGACCTTACAGAAACGTCCAAAATGCATTGTTATACATTTTTGTTGCGTGGCAAACAGAGGAAGAAATTAAAAATTAAAAATTAAAAAATTATGTCTGGCATGCTCATCTATTATTGAGAGCAGGGGGGTCTCTGCTGCACTATATTGAGTTTCAGTCCTCCTCTGCTGTCTTTAAATATTCCTCCAGACTGAGAGCTCTAAAGTTAACTTCAATTACAGCCGTGATTAGATCTACACACGCGTCCATTAGTGGATATTTAAGCTGCGGGGCCAGTGAGCCTGAAACGTTGGCCCTCTTGAACACAGGAATACGCCATATTGATTTACTTGAGTTCCTTTTGTTTCTTTGTGAGAATTGTATTAAAAGGTTTTTACTCCATATGACATGCAAACTGTACACTTGTTCCCCAGTGCAGAGTTTCTCCAGTTGTCATTTTTATTAGTCTGTCCTGGGGGCCGCTGTCGAGCCAAGCTACGCAAAAAGTCTGTGGCTTTCAACAAAGGCCTCGTGCTGAAAACACAGAAATGCTTTCTTATGTTAGTTTGTCTCATACTGCAAGGATGGCTGATCTTCATGGTGGTGTTTTGCCTCCTAAATGGTGTGATGTACTGGTCGCTCTTTATTCTAGCTGTAAACATTTGCACACACATACTGTATATAAATCATGAAAGGAAACCAAACTAGGAAGTAAACAAAAGAAGAGTGCCGGGAAAGCAAAGCGGAGAGGAGCAAGATGACAGGAGGAAGATGACAAGAATGAAAGAACCAGAGATGGAAGAAGAGTGAGAGCGAGAGGGAGAGAGGGAACAAGATTAAAAAAGGGAGGGAGAGAGGAAGGGGCTGCCGAAGCGAGAGAGGGGAAGATATATGAGCGTCCTGAGCGATTGTGACAAGCATAGACCATATCAGCCACTGTTTGTTTGCACACCAGCCATCCTCGCTGCTCTCTCCTCTCCCTTCCCTGTATTAAAACGCACATGCACACTCTCTCTATCTCTCTCCCTCTCTCTCTCTCTCATCACCTGACATGCAGCCAGATGTTATAGACTGATAACAGCCATGGGCCCTTCCTTCCACTGCCAACACACACACACACACACACACACACACACACACACACACACACACACACACACACACACACACACACACACACACACAGCTGATAAAAAGAAAAATGGAAAGAAGAAATAAAATATATTATGATGCTTTTGGCCATTTGTAAAATAGTATATAGAGTGAAAGAAAAGTGAAGGAGAGGCCTGGCATCACGGAACGAATGAGAGTAAAAGGAATGAATGGAGATAAAAAGGAGATGAAGAGAGTCTACATGAGACAGATTCAGAAAAGAAAAGTGAACTGAGCACCAGTGAGACTGGACAAATAGCCTCTCTGAGAGCTTCCTGACTCGTCTCGGATTTTTTTTGGCTATAATTGGTTTATTCCATAACCACCTCTCCGCACATCATCATTAGCCACTGATAATGGTATTATTCAAAAAGGGATGGAGAAATTATGCCGCCACTCTCCGCTATCTGATCAGCATTTTTTTTCTTTCTTTGTCACAGCCATTTCCTCTGATGTCACGCTTTGAGCTGATAGGGACTTGTTTGTGATTATAATTACAGTTTAATGATGGTCATGTCCATTTCTGTTACTTCAATTGAAGAAGGGGGAAAAAATGCAGCAATTTGTCTTAATTGTCTTTCGACAGAATATACTGAGACAGCACCAAAGGGTCAGACACCGTTCATAAAGATTTGAAAGTATTTTCAACTAAACAAAAGTCTTTCTAAAATGGCAATTATACTGTAGATGCTATTTCCTCTTAAGCTGTTACATTATACTTAGATATAAAGACCTTCCAAAATACAAAATAAATACAGTTTGTGATCAGTAGGTAAGCATGCAGTCTGGGTTAGCAAGTAATTATAGCTGTTCTTTATGACATAATAAAATTTATGCAAAATGCTGACGTAGCGTCAGACAGCTAGGAGCAATCGGCTGTATGTTTAGAGTCAGGCATACAGTATCTTAAAATCATAATCACAGGTTATAACAGTAGCCAGAACACTGGAAAGCTTCATCATTGGCAAATCCAAAATAATTACGGCCCAAGTTGACATGGACAGGTCACAGCCATTTAAATTAAAGCATGTCTATGAAAACCGGGTAAAAGGAATCAACTAAAATATAAGCACTAAGAGAGATGGCAACGAACCGCTTAAACATTACAAAAACTGGTCCAAAGGGGAAATGTTGTAGCAAATCAAAATTGTGATTAGAATATAATCAGACAACTGTAAGTTGAAACCTCATGACTGCATAAAAGATGAGTTTATGAGCAAGGTCTTGTCAATTTGTGAATCAAGGAACTGTGAAATTGTTGTGGAAACTAATATCCATTTGTAACTTGTTAAGCTAAATACAATATACTCATGATACAAAATTTACAGTTTTAATGAAGTAACTAACTACCACACCTACTACTATGAAATACATAGCTACATTTGTGCTGCTTTATCTAAATAAGGAAAAAGATAACTGTTTATTTGTATAAAATTTACACATTTATGTTCCAAGGTATGCAATGGCACATATACAATATATAGCTTTTATTTGCAACTAACTTCGAGTAAGAACTTATATTACAGCTTACAACTTACATTATTTCACTATAAAATATTGACAGATATTGACAACTCACATCACATCACATCATTCAATGTTTATTTTGCATCTGCAAATAACTGTAGACTATATTAAGTTGAATTAAATGCTATGATTGGGTGTCTATATACAGTATGATTGGGCGTATGAATAAGACTTACCGTCATTGCTTGTTCATTTATATTAACTGATACCAGCTATTATGCCAAATCACACCTCAGTTCACCTGCCATGTTCTGTCAAAAATATATTTGTTTGATTGAAAAATACGGGATCTGGGAATATTTTACTTTTAACATTTTTACGTTACTTTTTTAACGTTTTATTTTGTTTACAAAACTGTTGATTTTATTTGAAAGCAATTATTTTACAGTTTATTGTAATTCATTTTGCAGCCAATGTTAAGATAGAGGACAGATGTTTGGTACCCTCACAGTGATGACCATAAAATCATCAACCACATTATGAAGGAACATTTGTTACACTTTTATTTCGTCCATAGTTAAATTATAGTATATAAGTAAGATATCTAGTATCATCTGAAATAAAGAAGAGGGTCTGTACTGCCAATTTACAGCTACCTTTCTGTAAAAATACTGTAACATGGTGCCCGAACCTTTCATAGATAAAAGTGTAAAACGCATTAATCACAATCACAACTCATTCTTTGAGCAAAGAAATACAAATAGTTCAAAATATACAGTAGAAAGTGTCAAGATTACACTACATTCTGAAAGTAAATGGCAAGTTATCTGAACCAGTAGCATATCATAAATGTGTGAAATAAACAATTAAGATAAAACATCCAATTCACATTTTACAAATATAATACATGCCTCTCCTGCAAGCTAAGATAAATGTTCAGGTTGTAAGTGGTCATGTACTGACATCATCTACCACCTTGGGACAAAATGGGGACGCCTCCACAAAAGCATGTCTTGTATTTGCACCGTCAAAGCATATAAAAAAACTACTAACTATTACGTTATTGTTTTTGTCCTACTATAGTGATTTTTACAGATATATGCACCATTGTGAACTGAAAAGAAAAATGGTTATAATTAGTGAATTATTAAGTTGATTATTACCTGTTATAGGTTTAACATACAGTATATGGCGGCTGTATATTAACTGGTCCTAATACTGCTATTAACTAGACAGATGGGAAGCTTTACACTGTTCATGTGGTCACTTGGAAACACAGATAATCAGAAAAGGAACTGATAGTTAATTTAAATTATGTTAATTGATTTTGTAATTAATTTAAAGTATGAACGTGCATCTGGTTAACCTCCTAGCTATTTATCCTATGCAGGTTTAATTTGCCTAGCACTGATAAGCGACAGAGCAATAGTATACATGGCATAATGAGTAAAATAAACAAATACATACACTCCAAGCTGATAAGCACATTGTCAGTGGTCTATATCCGTTGTGAGATTGGCCATGCAGAGTGTTACCGATCATCGTTGAAAAACTTTAATAAAGAAACGGCACAGTGATTGCATATTTTTTTTTCACAATTAGTTGCAAGTCTCTATTAATAGTGAAGATACAGAAAATTACTTAACGTGGTTTAATTTTACACATTTTAAACATTGCCATAAAGATACAAACAATGTACATGTATTAGTAAAATGTGAGTATCTCCGAGTACTCAGCATTTGTAAGTTCCATGTTAGTATTTGTGAAGGGTTGTAATTTTTTAGAGGATTTAGATTCGTACAGATTGTGAAATTCGGAGCTTAAAGAAGAAAAAGCAAGACTAATTATGAGAGTCAGGTGGAAACACTTATGCGAGAGTGTTATCAAGATGGATCTAGAACAGCTGGCAGCAAGGAAGCAGGACGTGTGAGGCAAAGAGAACGCCATTCTGAGACCTAAATCATGCAATTTATAAAACAAATTAATGTAATAAATCATAATCAGCAAGTCATTTTTAATACACACAATTACACTAATCCATTCAAACTGCGTTCAGTCTGCTTATACTTTGTCCAAGTTGCATTATGCATTACAAAAAGAAAAGAAAGGAAACAGATGATGAAAACTAATACAACATGGGGTGAAAAATAGCCACATCAAGGCATGTCAACATCACTCAGAACGCGCGTACACCCAGGCTTCAGAAGGCATTTTTTATGGCCTAATCAATGCGACGACGATGATAACAAGTCTCTCTCCTGTGACGAGGCCTCGGCTCGGCCGTATCGGACAAAGTCATCAGCGGAATTTTCTACTGAGGCTCTCAGGGGGAGGAACGCCACGCCACTGCGTGACAAATACACACGCTGTGCACTGGAAAGATAAGCTCTAAATAAAACCTGGGTGACAGGAGCACGAGAATGAGGAGGAGGGGGCAAAGACCTGCCATTCTGACCAGAGAGAGAGAGAGAGAGAGAGAGAGAGAGAGAGAGAGAGAGGCTGTAGGTGTGCAACTATATATTAACATACTTAAATGAGTATAGAGTTGGGGCACCATGAATAAACTGTGTTTTCTTCTTTGTATTCTTCATTTTTATCAGTATTCTTTTATTATTATTACTACTTGAAGTAGTAGCAACAGATATTGTGTCACCTAAAGCTGAACACATAGACATTAAATAAGAAAACCTTATAATAACAATAATAATAATAATTATTATTAGTAGTAGTAGTAGTAGTAGTAGTAGTAGTAGTAGCAAACTATATATGCATTAATAATAAATAGTGATCCTATTGATTACGTTCATTAAAAAAAAAAATCCTGAAACTAAGTAAACCTTAATTCTAGCAGACAAGATAAGAAAATCTATTTTTTAAAAATGTGTCAGTAAACAAGATGGAATCTTTTGCACCAGGCCACAGTAAGCTGCCCCTGCGTGTGTTTTCTTTCAGAAACAAACACATCTCTTGTGTCCGATGTGAACTGTATTAGCTTTTAGGCTCTGTGTGCAGCTTTATCTGAAAATGAAAACCTATAAAATATATAGAGAGAGTTTACAGGTGTCCCTTGTGTTGCTGTAGCAGGGAACTAAAATCTAAAATGATACTGGAATAGTTAAAAAAAAAAAAAAAAAAAAAAAAAAACCATGTAATAAGAACAGACTAACGTTTTGTCAGTGTTCAATGTAATAACAAAAACCTTGATGTTATCCTTTGTAGTCTTTCATATAATGTGTTTTCTAGCTGAAAATCTCCACCTGTTGCTGCCTGGAGCACATCCTAATAAAGCACAGTGGTCATTAATAGAACGAGAGAGAGAGAGAGAGAAATATTAAAGTAAAATAAAATAAAATAATGATACACCCCAAGATGTCCTCTCTTGCAATCTTTGAGATGTCCTTTTTGATTTTCATGTTCCTGTATCCTGTTTATTCTTCTAGCAGGTTATATTATGCATGACTAGAAAGGTTTGATGTGTACATGAGGGGTATTCAAGTCAAGTCAGGACTTTTGATTGTGCAGAATAACAGAACACAGTTATAAGACTAAAAACCTTCGTTTCTCTATATTAATCCCCTAGTTAGGTAGAAAGGAACAACTTTAATGGTCCAAATATGAGGAAATGTCTTAAAGCGAGGTCAGGAGTGTACAGGGATGTGGCAGTCAAGTTCTTGAAATGTGCAAGTAGTATTTGTGAATGTTTGTGTGTACAGTTCCTACAGACAGGTAAATCTATTCTGCAAGTTGGTGACAAATTTGATTTTCAAGGATACAATTGCTGAATGTTCATGGGAACAACTACAGTGGGCTCTGAGCCACCTCGGCCACGACCTCGACATTCAACACTTATCGACACCTATGGCCTTTGTTTTCACCATTCGAATATTTTACTGCAGCTAAGAGTCTCATCACCATACTGTGCTTGAAGTATTCGATAAATATCAATTGGTTTTATGCTTCATTGATTAGAAAAGTTGACCACATGTTCCAGTCTGACTTGGGCACCCATCGTACGTACACCACAATGTGCTTTAAATCTTTAGATGAAATTCCATAGTAATAATTAATAAGATAGCACTGTGACAAAAATCAGCTTCTAGATGCATTTAATTTTAAGTAATAATAATAATAATAATAATAATAATAATAATAATAATAATAATAATAACCTACAGTGGATGGGTTAAGCAATGATCTGACCCATGTAAAAATCATGATTTCTTTTTCCTTTAATAGATATGTTTAAGGAAGAAAACACTTCAATACCTGTTGTTATATATTAGAATAATCAACAATAATTGTCTATCTGAATGACTGTTACTACTACAAAGTTATTTCTTAAGTAATATAATATATCACCTATTAATTTTTTTACTTATCAAAGAATAATACACATTAATACAGCAATACACACATACAGAAGAAGCCGATTATGTTAAAATAGATCTAAACAATTGTTCTTTCACCTGCCTTTTTTCTCTATCTTTAAACTTAATTACTTGCAGCTTGTTGTATTACAGAGAAACTGTTGTAATAAAAACAGAGTTTCAGCTTTAACCCTGATTTTGTCTTCACTTTTGGTACCCTCTGCTATCCATTGGGTTAAATTGCCTAGACATATTTTGGTTTTTAAAAACAATTCTGAAATGCAATTTTAGTTCATAAACTATTAACATAAATGTTATACATTTTCATAAACATTATCTCAATTTCATACAATAGACAAAACAATAGAAATTAAAGTATGTTTAAAGACAACAAACGGTCTCTAATAGAACACAATTGAATGGAAATGTGATTTGTTGTTTAGGGTTATAATTGGTGTTAAAAATCCACTATACTCAAAACTTGGACGTCATAAATTATGCTAATCTTGGAAAAAATGAAATCACTAGCCTGAGCTGGTGTCCTGAGCTCATATTTGCTTTGGAGGTGTGGTGTCACCAGTGCCTTGCCAAGCTATTCAAGAATATTTTTCTTCTTTACAGCTTCCTTTGGTTATTGTCTGGGTTTTGATTGCCACCCAGATTGTAGATTCATTATAGACTAAGACATCCAGCATGTTATAAAAGATGATGAGTGCCCATCGTAGAGTTCTTCTTCTTTCTAGGTTCTAGGTTCTAGGTTTCTAGGTTGTCTATGCCTCATTTGGTGGACCTCTGGCTTATGGTCCTTCTGGCTACTTATCATTCCCGTAAAGATTGTTAATGAGGACCACATTTTTTCCCCCTTTTTTTTCCTATGTAAGATACCAGGCAGGGGTAGTCATGAACATAACGTTCGAGAAATGGACTGGCTTTTTATGAGATAACATTCTAGACAAGTGGTTTGCAGGTGGACATATGACAGAGGGTACAGTGTGTGGGAAAGTGAGAACAAACATCTCTGCATCAAGGTATAGTGGCATGTGTGCTCAATTACTTTTTTGTTTTGTACATGTTTATTACAGAAAATTAGCTAAGCTGAGTTTCAGATTTTTAAAAATATATATATATATATATATATATATATTTTTTTTTTTTTACCATTTTTCTTCTTGCAAAAATTTGAAACAGGTCAATTTGACCTAAATACAACATAATCATTTTTAAACCCATTTATTTGGAGGATAATTTATACAGTAATTATAAACAAAATAAAATAAAAAAGTGTAAGCTGTTATTTCAAAAAGCATAACATATTATAACAATTATAGTTAAATACTATAAAGCTTGCATGCAGAATCAAGCTTTCTACAAAACTTTAGTTAAATAAACATAATTTCTACTGTATATAATGCAAATATATTAAACTAGAATAGGTGTATATAGTTTTGTTCAATTTGCTATTGAACAAGATGAAGTGTTAGACAAGACAAGGCATGCAGACAGACAGAGGATGTTCTTGTCCCAGTGTGTAAGCATGTCTTTTTGATCAGCTCCCTCTGGGTGATCAGATAATCCTCCTCCTTCTCCTCCTCCTCATTCATCATCATCATCACCATCATCATCATCATTATCATCATCTAACCCCAGAGACTAATGTATATCATCAGCCATAATCACACTTCTCACGATTGCAACAACACACACACTCCAGTCGCACAAAAGAAGGAGTGTATGCAGCATTGTTAAAGGTTGTGTACTGATAGGCGGATTTATTGGACAAAGCCCTAGTTCACGGTCAGTCATAAAGACAACCCACAATGTGGATTTAAAAAACCACAGGTCTGTACAAATAAAACATTATCAGCCAGGTGTTAGACGTATAACACTGGGAAGAACACACTGGTGGGATGAGATCTCCTGAGTAAGCCAGATAGCGATAAGAGTGTATGCTGAAGTATTGATTTAACTGGAGGAAGGTGAATATTCTAAGCAATAAGGTGCTTTGGGGGCGTAATAGGGGTAGATTAGTGGTTAAGAGTTGAATTCTATGTCACTTGTAGTTTATTTAGGTAAATTGGAAAGTGGACATGTCAAAGAGCTTTTCAAGTCTTTAAAAGTGGAAAGACATGTGTGGTTAGGCCTGGCAAGGGGAACTATTTTGGGGGCTTTGCTTCCTTAAGTTGACAATTCACAAAATTTACTTTTTTTATTATTATTAAAATAAATATTATAGTATATCTATTATTTTTATTAGTCAACAACATGTTTATTTCAGAGGTCATGTAGTCATACAGTAGCTTTAATCATGATCCACATTTTCTGGGATAATCATTGTACCTCTTATACCTGGTTTATACTCCATAACTTTATAAACCTTGACTTTGGACAATGCTTCATGTGTACCTAAAAATAGTGAATTGTGTTTCAATTCACTGAACTACCAGAAGGACTGATTTCTTGTCAAAAAGTGCTTCTGGTAGACATTAAATTCACTTTTTTAAAATTATAATGTGCAAAAAAAAGCGGATGTATTTACTGTACTATTTACTGTACTAATTTAGTGACTAACTAACTAACTAACTAACTAACTAATATTAAATAACATTGAAGTTGTGGCTCCACTAAATCAATATTAATTTAACTTACCTCAAAGTGCGTTTTTCAGGTTGGAAAGAGAAACTTTCAGTTCAATGCATGAAAACATTTATTGTAAATAAGTTTAAAAGTGTATAATATTATTTTCTATACCACCACACAGTTCACCAAGTTCACTACTGTAACAATGGTGCGTTAACTTTCAATTAAGGACAACTGATTTGCCAAATATGCTTTCTTATAATTGAACAAATTCCTTTTGTAAGGAAAAAAAAAAAGTAATGAAGATACTTATGTACTGTATCCGAGTAAAAGTACACGTTTTAAATACAGTAACAAAGTATGACAATAGCTACAATCGCTTTGATAAGCATGAAACAGAAAATCATGTTTTTAGATAATCAAGTCATTAGTTTCTTATTATGTTTGTATGTATGTATGTATGATTGTAGATATCAGTAAGATGACTGAATGACAAGCATACATACAGATGTAGATGTAATTCTATGACTATGATTAACTGCCTCTTTTTTTTTTTTTAAATCGCTTGATTACATAAACACATCCGCAAACACGAAAAGCGGAGGCTCAAACCCTCAACATATAGGGATGCTGATGGGAGAAAAGAAAGAATTAAAAGCAATAAGCAAGAACTAAACCATAGTGGTTTATCTCTATCTTCTGTCTCCATCTACAGGGAATCAGGATCTGAAATACTGGGACAGGCAAAAGCCACAAACACTAAACAAACCTTATCGCTTCTCGCTTTCCTGATTACACAGCTCGACGTTCAGATACCACATTGTCGCCACAGGGCTACTGAGAGAACGTGTGTGTATGCAGCAAGACTCATGTTTACTGTTGGGTGTAAGTAAGTAATGGTTCAGCATGGGAATTTCAACAACTCATGTAAAATTCATAGAGGGGAAATTTGAATAGTGTTACTTATAATTCTGTAGGGGTATGAGAGATTTTGTTCACAGAAAATTTGACCCTGAAGCTATGTACAAGGGGTGTTCAAATCAAACCAGGATTTTTTGATTGAGTGTAAAAAAAAAAATAGTTTTGTTCTCTATATAATCCCTCGCTGCAATAATGCACTTATCCCAGCTTCTTACTAGTGCTTAGATAAAACCCATGTAGAAAAAAATCATGATCCTACTAAACTTCTGAAATGCTGATCTCTCAGGAACTCCTTTAAGGAAACAAACATGTGAAAATAGCATGGATCGAGGTCAGGATTGCACAGGAGATGTGGCAATAACTCCCAGCTGAGTTCATGTAATGTGCAGTTCTTGGTCACTACGAGTACATGCATTCCCCTGCAAAAGCAGAATGCCTTTGGGGTTCAAATCAGGCCTTTTTTTTTTTTCTATTAAAGCAAAGGACAATTGAAGGAGTTATTGGGGGGCCAGCAGTTATGATGAGCAGGCAGTCTGAGGATACTGAGAAAACTTTATTTCAACTTTTTATACCTGGAATAGTGTGTTCTGAAAACTCCCATCTTCAACCTAAAACATGTGCAAGTTTTTAGTTTAAAAGAAAATGAATGAATGAATGAATGAATGAATGAATGAAATTCCCTTTTAGCAATTGTTATGTTTCTCTGTTTTCCTCTTTGCGAGAAAACCTGCTAGGTTTTGTCACTAAATGTAAAGAATCCAAAATCATATCAAAAGGGAATTTCATTCCAGTGGTATACATGTACTGTAATACCTTTTTTTCCTGAAGGCATATCAACACACTACATTTTTACTGTATAGCACACACATGGGTTCGAGTGTGAATTTGGTTGGGTGAACATGAGCTCCTCACACTATCCAGGACTAACACCAGAACAGAATTGATAAGGAGATGGATGAGTGTAGGAGGAAGAGGCAAATGACCAGAAACAGTGGTAAAGAAGTGGAGAAGTGCACAGACAAAGTGAGGGTGAAAGGAAAGAAAAAAGTGAGGGTGGTAAATGGGGTGAATTTGCAATAGGGGGCTTAAGGACGGAAAGGGAGAAAACCCATTTAGGCAAACACCAGTGGAACCACAATCTTCTTCCCCAAGTGCCAGTGTATGTGTGAGATTTGACAACAAAGAAAAGCCTACCCGCACGGCCGGCCCAGATATACACCCACACACAAGAGAAAGTTCAGTCGAATCACTTTACTTCTTTGAAACTAATGCTGACATTCACCCAAACACAAACACACAAACTCCCACAACATGCATATCATCTCACAACAATACACTCATACACCCACAAGCATGAAAATGTTAAATCATTGGCCCTACAATATGAACATATCCTTGCTTTACTTATACACCCAGCAGCCAACATGAGGCCTACCGCAACTACTCTCTCTCTCTCTCTCTCTCTCTCTCTCTCTCTCTCTCTCTCATACACGCACACACGCACACACACACAACCAAATATACAGTGATGGATTGCACATTGTACTACAATAGCCTTGATCCCGTGCTAATCTCAGCTCGACCTCAGGGGTTATAAATGGATCCATCAGTGAGAGAAAATAATCCTCCCCCTGAATTCACACACACACACACACACACACACACACACACACACACACACACACGCACACACACACACACACACACACACACACACACACACACACACACACACACACACACACACACACACATATCTACTGGCTCAGTGTTACTACTATAGTATTATTGACTCTTTATATTTATTGTCAGTCCTGATGCTTAAAGGAAATAATGTGACCATTTTTTTCTTGCCAAGAAAAAAAAAGTTTTGTTGTATAACATTTATTTATTAAATTTTAAGATCTAATTTTAAAAAATAATAATAAAAAATTAGCTTGTAATTGCATTACAAAAACGAATGAGGTAACTGTCTGCCATCGAACAAATTTCCGCTGTTTTTATACATTTACGTGCAACCTAGAAAGTACCAGATCATTTAATGACTTGTCAATTTTTTCTTTAATCAGAAACACTTCGGCTTTCTCATCTACAGACTCCCAAAGATGATGTCATCCATGCTGTTGTGCCTTTCATCCTACAACATTCCCATCTAAATATTCCCTCTTTCCAATTTCTCACTTCCTCACCCCCACTTTCAAGGCATGACAGGTCAGAAGAGACACACTGCAATAAACAAAAACAAAGGCCTTTTAGAGCTCCCAATCCTAGAGGGACGGTCATAAAACCTTTTTTAAAAATCTTATTTACATATTTTACAGTAGCAGTCTGAGAAACAGTAAGAGCAGTTTTTTTTGGGGGGGGGGGGTATTTTTTTCTCCCTAATTTAGTCGTGTCCAATTCCTCCCTGTCACTAGGGGGCTCCCACATTAAGGCTACTACTACCACTCAGCCGGGAGGGCCAAAGACTATCACGTGTTTCCTCCGAACCACGTGACGCCAGCCGACCGCATCTTTTCGAACTGCTCGCTCGCGCACCGTTGGGGGCGGCTTAACACACTCGGAGGACAGCGCTATCCGCTCCCTCCGTTGCGCGAGCTCACAGACGCCCCTGACTGGCTGTAGAGCCGTGATTAATGTGGGAGCACTAAGTACCTCTCATCCCCCACCCGGGATTCGAACTAGCAATCTCCGGATGATAGGGCGAGCGCTTTTACCACTGGGCCACTCGGAGGCCCTAGTAATAGTAGTTTAATCAAAGCCTTGATCATATCCCATGTTCATATAGTCAGGAGGGGTATGAGGGTGCACCTGTAAAAAGCCTGTGAAATCATAACTTGGCATGGGTAGTTAAGGTATAATATAAAATTTATAAGCCACCTCCAACACCACAAAGCAAAACAAGAGACGTAATAGTATTGGGTAAGTTGAGAGAGGTTATGTTGAGGGGAAAAAAGATTGAGAGCCATCAAAAACAACTGAATAGTTTAATCTCTTGCATCCAATTTCCTATAATACCGTATGCACAAGGATATACAGTACACTAATCAGTCATAACAGTAAAAGCACTGACCGGTGAAGTGAATAACATTGATTATCTCTTTATATTTTTATATGGTGGGATAAATTAAGCAGCAAGTGAACAATTTGTTGTTCACTTGTTGAAGTGTTGTTGAAGTTGTTGAAGTTGATCTGCTAGAAGCAGGAAAAATGGGAAAACATGAGGATCTAAGAGATTTTAGACAACTAAAGACAACATCTAAATCTAAAGACAACATTATGATTGCTAACAATATGGGTTAAACATCTCCATAATGACACATCATCTGAGTTATTTGCAGTATGCAATGGTTAGTACCAACCAAAAGTAGTACTAGAAAGGACAACTACTGTCAACAAAAGCAAATATGAACCTGTTTGGAACAATCTCACAAAAAGGTTAAGCAGCACAATTTTTTCTTGATTATTTCTTGATGTGATAAGATGTCTGAACCCGCAATGCATTGCTGCAGACTGGTCTACTGTAAGTTCCTATACTGACCCCTGTCCACTATTAAAACTACACTACACTTATAGAAAACATTTGCCGCATCATTAAATGAAAAATACGTCAAAGATAACTATGAATTCTTCAGCAGCTGGAAGCCTATATCAGGCAAGAATGGGACTAAAATACAACACCAAAACTCCAAAAACTCATAACCTCAATGCCCAGGTGTCTTCAAGTTGTTTTGAAAAGAAGAGAAGATGATACACCATGGTAAACATGCCCCTGTTCCAATTATTGTGAGACTGGTAAGCAAGCATCAAATCTGAAATGAGCATAAAATTGTTACGTTTAAACATTTGTAATATTATCTATGTTCTATTGTGAATAAATTATTGCCTCATGTGATCTGAAATTCCTTTAGTATTCATTTATTCGAATATAAAAAATCATCCTGTACTTTTCCAGAATTCGTTTTGTAGTTCTGTCGGGCTTTGAGTAAGAAATCTTTGGGAGATTATTAGAAAGTGCGTTAGTGCCAGGAAATGGCTGATCTGGTCTCTCAAATATTAAAAAAAAAAAAAAAAATTAAATACAGTTGATAAAGTACTATAAGCTTCTGAAATAGTTTCTGATGATAGCAGTTTTTAACCTATTTGAAATGAAGATTGTTGCAGTTCTTTAGTTTTTTTGTGACTCTTTGTAATAAAACACATGGTCTGAATTAATTTTAAATGTTGACACAGAAATGGATAGATACTGTACATATAGTGACTTTAGAGCATGTTCAAGGTTGGCAGGTCTTGTAGGGTGTTCTCAGTATGCAGTGGCTAATGAAGTATGTCAGCAGTGAAACAGTGAGAGGATCATGGGCACCCAGGGATCATTGGTTGTGGCCCAAGCAAAGGCTATCGCACCTGATCTGACCCCACAGAAAAGCCATTATAACAAAAATCGCTGCTTGTAATAGAAGGTGTCAGAACAGTCAATTTCAGCTTGCTGCATACAGTGGACTAACCAGTCAGAGTGACCATGTTCTTAAACATTGTTGCAGACCAATTCTTCTTCTTCATGGCAATGGTATCCTCTTTCATAAGGGTATTGTTCTGTGCTGCAAATTGCTACAAATGATTTGGGGAACATGAGGAAGAGTACACAGTGTTGACTTGGCCTCCAAATTTCCAAGATCTCAATCTGAATGAGCATCTGTGTGGTGTTTTGGACAAACAAGTCTGATCTATGGATCCACCTTGCACCTTACAGGACTTACTGTAAAGGAGCTGCCAGTCTCGATTCCTGATACGACAGCGGCCTGTGGAGCCCAAGGCGTATACCCCACCACAGAAATATTTACAGTACCATAAAATTATTTATCAATGGAGCTGGATCAATGAGATTAGTCTTCACAAAACAGTCTTGGGAGATTTCAACTAAGCGATGCAATCATCTTAGTGTATCATGGACACGACAACAATAGCCTTAACTCGAAGCGTTTCTCTGTCTCCCCAGTCTGACCCCGTCAGTCTTTCTATATGTAGACAACAAGGAATTCATCATATTATCTATTGTTATATGTTATCTATTTACAGTTATTATGTTGTTCTAGAAAATATATTGCATTGTTCTTTATGTTTATGCCCAAAGAATATCCCTTTTCCTTTTTCACATCACACACACACACACACACACACACACACACACACACACACACACACACACACACACACACACACACACACACACACACACACACACAATATTCCATCATGTCTCACCACTAGCATCAAATCTTCAAAGCCACTTTCTGTCACTTGTTAAAATCCTGCATAACAAATAAAGGAGCATTTGGAGAGTGGACAGGGATTGAACATACCTAAGCACATACTCAGACACACAAACGTGTAAACTATTCACAGCCAGCTACCCACAATGCAATGGGGTATCAATATTGTTGCACATGCTCATGCATGTGTTAGCGTCCCGGCTGCTCTCACTTTCTGCAGTTTTATCAGCACCCTAACACTGGCGACATGACCACTACAACAAGGAGGAAGCCATGCTGCTGCAAAGGATTGCAGAGGATCAACATTTGTGTGCCGGTTCTCGATGTCAATCATCCTTATAGACCCCTGTGTAAGTTCACTTGAGAGTTTTGTGTGTGTGTTTTGGAGCTACTTATTGAAAGTGAGGCACTTTGGCATGGTCTATAAACAAACACAATATTTTTTTTTGGCTTTTATTTGGATCAGATTCTAGGAGAACTCATGTATTATGTGACAATCATGTTTACAGGCTTTCATTGAGTGTTAATATATGCGAAAAATGAAATACTTGCTTGCCCTGTCTGTCTGTGCTCTTTGAACAAAGCCTGGGTGCTAGACTAGGATAAAGTTTAATACTGGATGCTGATGCAGGAGATGGAGAGTGGGCAGGATGCAGACAAAGAAGTCTTTGCTTCATGAAAAGCTTATCTTTGTGTTTATGAGAAATTAAAATGTGGGCTGCAAAATCGGGGGGAAAAAAGCTTTTTCCAACCCAATCCTGTATCTTGATCCAAGACCACCACAGAGAACCGAGTTCTCTGTTAACTGATATTAACCATTAGGGAGTAAAAAAAAAGTGATGTCATTACGATGAGTCGAAGACCTGCAGTGAGATAACACATAATTATAGTGTCTGGAACGACATTTGTGAAAGAGTATACACACTCTAAACACCAAAACAAGCTAATCATCATGATCATAATCACAAAGATAAAATGCAAAAACAAAGTGCTTGGAGAAAATGGATCCGACTGCTCTAATGCGGATAACACCAAAGAGATACATTTTCAGTTTCTTTAAAAAAAAGAGAAAAAAAATGAAATAAATAAATAAATGTTTGCAAGAGATTGGTGACATTTTGCAGTTAACTTTGAGACAAGAATCACACAAGACAAGAGAAGATCTTTTGAAATAATAATACTGAAATTGTATCTAAATCCAATTTACCAGGGTTTACCACCAACTGTAAGCCTGTAGAAAAGAAGAACTTGAAGAGAAATATATGAATTACCATACCATACAGTACTCTGTTAATAAGACTCTAGTGTTAATACATAGTCAGTGTATTGAAATGTAACATGTAACATTACATTGATAATAGTAAAGTTGTAAGCAAATAATATGAATCATTCTATCAATGTTGAATGCCTACCCAATGATCAACTAATGAATAATTTTCATGATTTAGTTGAAAATCAGGAGTGCATTGGCTGTGGTTAGCATTGTTACCTCATACCGCCTAATTGATGTCAACATACTGTATACTGTACATGTAAGGTTACTGTTGAACTTGCAGTTTTTCAATGCGAATTAGAAACAATGTACAGTATATACAGTATAGTCATCTGAAAAAGGGGGGTCTATTATTGACATAAGATTCAATGTTCAAAAAATAAATAAATTAATAAATATATATATATTTCACCATATCATCCGTGTTCGCAAGTTTGAATCCCAGGTGATGCTGTTTCCTCTCCCAACTGGAGGAATTGGATGCGACTAAATTAGAAAAAAAAAATGGCCCTAAAATAATAATAATTTTTTAAAAAAAGAAAAAATTTAAATAAAAAAAATATATAAATAGAAAGAAACTAAATAAATAAATGAATAAATGAATTAAGCAGCACAATGGCTAGCACTGTCACCTTGCACCTCCAAGATTGGGGGTTTAAATGTCATCTCTGGTCTCCTTGAGCTTAGTGGGTTTCCTTTATGTACTTTGGTTTCCTCCTATGTACAATGGCATATGGTTAGAACTGTGGCCTTGCACCTCCATGGTCACCTTCTTGTCTGTGTGTGTAGAGTTAACATGTTCTCTGGTGGATTTAGCAGTATAGATAATAAACAAACAAGTACATAAAACAAATCTATCACATTGTCAAGTACTTAATTACATGCATTACACTAATTTTCTTTGCACCATGGAAAACTTATTTAAATCTTAATTTAGAGTAGTCCTACTGAGTTTAAATAATAAGGGAATCAATACATTTCTGACTCTGTCTTAAGTACATTATGTAATCAATATGTCTCATAAGTAATTAGGAAGATGACAGCCTAACTAACTCTATTTTTTTTTTTTTTTGAATAAAATTTCAGTTTTAGTTCAACACCTAAAAATACAACTTTCATTAATGTTCAAGTTTAGGGTTAGGTTTTTGCCATTTTATTAGAAAAAAAAAAAAGTTTTGATGAATAACTGTGTGCTGGTTTGTTCGGAATGGCCAGGATAATCTTGCAGCAGATTGTTAATGTGCAGCTGAATTGTAATGCTTTGCTAGAAAATGCAAGATAACCGTTTGATGAATAGCCTGCTTTAATATGTCGCCCAGGCACACTGACTGTCCTCCAGTTACAGCATCACAGGTCTAGAGAACCACACTGAATCTGAATAGGCAGCATATAAAAGCCTCGGAGTGTGAGCATTTAATATCATGGACTTATTCAGTGAAGTCGTTGGTACATATTTGCCAATGCAGGTCAGGTTATTTACACCAATATGTGTTTGTGGGGGGGCAGAATATTCATTTTTGATTGGTGCATATGTGAACACCTACGTGTAGCAGGGTTTTGCTGTCAACACCAAGACCACTGAAGTGTTGAAAATTGCCATTCTGCTGAAGTTTTATGATCACAATAAATGATTGATTACAATGATTCAGTTCCCTGTGATAGAGAGCGAAGAGAATAATACCATAACTCTCATCTGATTGCCATACAATATATTAACTGCTGTTTAGTCTCATACGGACTTCTTTAACAAACCTCAGAAATGTTAATGCATGCCATATTGAGGATATTTAGATTTTTTTTTTTCTATTGCCATAACACAGTGGTGGAGAATTTGCATATTTTTCTTGTAGTGTTTGAATAATAAAGTATGATTAGGTGTCATAATGTCAGCACAATGGCGTAGTATTTAGTATTTGCACTGTGGGCTTGCACTTCCAGGGTCAGGGGTTTGAGTCCTGTCTGGGTCAATGTGTATATGCACCTCCTGTGCTTGGTGTGTTTCCTCTAGGTACTCTGGTTTCCCCTGAAAGACATGCAGGTTAAACTAATAGGAATTTACCACCACGGCCCAGAGCCCATTGGATAGTCTGCAGACCTTCTGTGACCCGTTACAGCATAAGTGGTATAGAGGATAAGTGAGTGATTTAATGTGATAATATTTGTATTTAGTATAATATTAATGAAGTACAAGTTCACTGATGGCAATCTATTCCACACCAATACAATATGTACCAGCAAATAATCAGAATTGATTTTATGGGATGAATGTGAAATTCTTTATTCGGACGTGTTTCCATCAAATACTAAACCTGGCAAACAAAATGTTGGACTTGTTAAAAAAAAAGAAACCATGAAATGTATAGCTTCTGTCAGGAAAAAAATACCAGTCCACATGAAGATCAAATCTTTATCAAGTGAAAGTCTACAGTGTGTTACACTGCTGTTCTGCATAATCACCTGACACAATAGTCACTGATAACTCGTATGCAGAAAGATGTCTGCCCTAGAAATTATCTTCAAGGCATTCTGTGAATTTTCCTCATGATATAACATTGATATCATTTTGTGTGGGTTATATTCACTTTTCTTATCTTTAAAAGACATGGGCTCTTAGCCCTAAGAGCCCATTTATACCAGTCACCCATGTCCAGTCACATTCATAAGTACTTGACTAATGATACAATTTGAATAATTTGCCTATGTACACCCCTCCAATGAATTTGAAATGAAGTGAAGATATGAATGAAGTGTAGACTTTTAGCTGTAATTTCAAAACAAATTATTTGATTATTACTTGGACTCTTCTCTCTTAAGGTGCTTTTCCAGGTGTGGGTCTTTCTGGCTTCACTTGTGTCTTCAGTAAGCGAAAGGCAACTCAGTGGAGAACTTGATGAACATTCCATTGCTTTCCTTTAGAAGCTTATGTCAACCTCTGTACTGACAAAATTTCTTTGCAGTTTTCAAACAAAATTGGAGTAAAGCATATACAGTATCTCTATAAAGCTCAGAATTCAGCCTGATACTTCGTCTACAATCTGTACTTTCTGCTTCACTACATTTCTTCCCTACATTTATTGACCTTGCATTACATAAAAGCATACGTTGCATTTGAAGCAGTAATATCGCCACCTGCTGGAATATTATACATAATTGTGTGATTTGCCTTTCCTCCATAGAATGCTCAATCATGTATGAGAGCGGCAGAAGTGTGGATGTTCTTTTAGAAATGTAAATAGAGTAGAAGTATAAATTTAAATAAATGACTTTTACTTTTATTTGAGTAATATTGTAGCTGGGATATCTCTACTTTTACTCAGTACAGGAATAGTGTACTGTACTTTGTACACCACTGGCAGCCATACATATCCAAACCATAACACCACAATATCTCCACTATTTATGACCGATAATAAGGTATGTTTTGGCTCAATAGCCCTTCCTTTCCATCTCTATACTCTTCTCTACCCTTGCTTCAAGTTCATCAAGTTTTTTTATTTGACAAATGTCTTGGTTCAAACCTGGCAGGCTTTTTAAAACTTTTCTAGCAAAGACTTATCTGGGCTTACTGTTCTTGAGTGATATCAGTGGTTTGCATCTTGAGATGAACTCTTTTTAGTTGTACTTATGAACGTGTCTCTTGATTGTAGACACAGTGATGTGCTTGAGAGTGGTATTAACTTGGTTAGATGTTTGTCTTAATACCCTTCGAACCCTACAAAAACAAACATAAATGGCATTCTCATCATCAGCGCATTAAGTTTGGGTTTATACGAACTCACGTAATGGAGATTTCCACAATGTTTTAAGAAATTAAAAGCCCTCAAATACACATCCATCCAACCACATTGTGTTCCCTTCTCCTTTTTGATAAACGAGTTCAAATTCCTGTAGATATTAAACCTACCAACCCATTTGGATGGGTGTCTTTTGAGCTTAATAGCCAATGAATAGAGATTACTGTTTAGACACATTTAGATGATAAGCACAGAACGTTAGCCCACACTCAGAGGTTGGTGGGAAACAGAAGGTCGAGTCTCCGTGGACTTGTCCAAGTCTGCCAAAATAAACCACTGCAAAATGCAGGCAAAGAGGAAATCAAACTGTCTGTCAAGTCATTGCCTTTGACATCCCTTGGTCTGTCTCCCAGGTTACTGTGCATTGTTTACTCATCCTGAAGGGGTCAAAGGTCATGAATACCACATTTATTTCCCTTTTTTCGTTCTCTTCCTCACTCTCCCCCTAAGAGATGGAGAAACAAAGCAGGAGAGATGGGCTGGGGGAGACGGAACTAAAAAAAAAAAAAGAAAAGAAATCCAGAAAGAGAGAGAAAGCGATCAGACTGGGAAGATAAGGGGTGAGGGAGGAGAAGGAGGATGAGGATGGAGGGAAGGTGGGGGGGAGCACGTTTGGGGGGGACTGATGTGTGTATTCGACGAGGTCTGCCTCCTCTTATGCTAATACAGCCAATTTCCCCTTTTATTTCATTTCTGGAGCTGAAATCTGCGATCTCTGATAAGGTTGCCACAGCGACCGCCTATCGGGCGAGCGGATGCAAGTGATGGAGATGTGCATGCGTGTGTGCGCGCATACGGGAGCAGCAGGGATGAATAATTTAAAACGGCAGCAGCCCAGAGAGATAAGAGGCCCGGAGCCGGGACACACACACACACACACGCACACACACACACACACACACATACATACATACACACATATATACACACACCGTCTTCCCAAGCTTCATCTGACAACGACAGGTGACCCCACAAGGTCGAGGTGGATGGAAAGGGAAGGATGAAGGGATTGAGGAAAAAAGATATACAGAGAGGGAGGGTCCCTCCTGAGAGCAAAGGATTTACTCATTTATCTGTTTCTTTTATACGAAGGAGAGAATGAGAAAAAAGAGGGAGAAAGATTGAAAGAGAGACAGACAGGGAGAATTCCATGGATTGCATACTGATTTATATATTTGTATATATTGTATTGTTGTGACATAGCTTTCAATTACATGGTTGTTGTTATTATTATTAGCATAATTATTATTGGTAGTAGTTATAGTAGAGGCAAGGATAGCTCAGTGGTTAAAATGTTAACCAATCAGAAGGTCATGAGTTCAAACCCAAGCACCATCAGTCTACTCCTGTTTGGCCCCTGAGGAAGGCCCTTAATGCTCAACTGCTCAGATGTATAAAATGAAATAAATGTAAATTGCCTAGAATAAGGTCGTCTGCCAAACCTCATACGTAAATGTACCTGTAGTAGTAGTAGTAGTGGTAGAAGATAAAAAAGTAAGAGCAGAAAAAGTAGTAATAATGTCTTAATAACAGCAACAATTATTTAAAAAATGTGGCAAAGATCAATATTGTTTAATAGCAATACTATTTAAAAAAATAAATAAACAACTTTATCATTACTATCAATGTTTTGTAAAAAATACATTTGCTTTTAATTAAAAGGATCCAGAAACTGCTTACCTTCTGGAACTTGTGCATTGAATGAAATGGAGAAAAAAACTTTTAGGGCACATATTTGCAATAAATAATGCAAAAAACATATATATTTTATAATTTATAAATAAATAAATAAATAAATAAATGTGTCAGTATGGTGGCTTAGTGGTTACCACTGTCGCCTTGCACCTCCAGGTCCTGGGTTCGATTCCCACATTGGGTCTGAGTGCATGGAGACTGAATTTTTTCCCCGTTTTCCGGTTTCCTTTCACAGTACTAAGACATGCAGGTTAGGCTAGCTGGTGTTTCTAAATTTCCCTTAGTGTGTAAATCCATGTGTAAATGTTGACAGGAAGCCCTAACATGGTCGTACAAATAGGATTAAATACATTGATCACCATTGGCCTCTACAGATTTCCATCCATCCATCTAGGAACCTAGATTCCTAGATGGATGGATGGAAATAAATAAATAATGTTTTCTTTGAATCATCCTTTTTATTCACAAGCATGCTCATAATAAAGAATCTAAAAGACATTAAATAGAAAAATAAATTTATAAACATAACATAAACATAACAATATATACATACCGTAGATACAAATACTTATCTCACTAAGACTATTGTACAAAATGTTTGGAATTTACGGCTAAAAGGCTTTCAGAACATGAAAGGACATTTTTTAAGAATGTTATAGTATAGATTTTTTTTCGCTTCTTTGCCCAATATGTGCAGTGTTGCAAGGTTTATAAATCACTGGTATGATGAAAAGAGAGTTTATGTTCCCTGACTTCAAAGACAATTGTGACAAGTTTGCACACATGTTTTCATGCTTTTAATTCATGTTTAATTTCTATAACTCTTGTTCTGTAACACACCTTTTCTGACCTTGAAGTCAAAACTAGCAGCATCACACACATTTGCCGTCTCATACCTGCCACACACCGTCAAAGCAAGAGTTCACTGTTCTGGCTGAACGCTCATAACACGCAAATACGTTTACTCACGCTAACTGAAGCGTCTCAAGTGTGTGCGGCCGTTGTGTGGGAGTCATGCAGGCTCGTTCTCTGCTGTCTCCGGCCTGTCTGCTGCACCACACAGTTGGCATTCTTTAGAAATACTGCATCACAAACACACCTTTGCCAGGTCATGTGCAGGTGAGCGGTTCATCTAAAGGTGGGCGAGGCCCCCACCCACACCTGCTTCACCGGCCAATCATGAACCAGCCACACAAGGTGAATGGCAGCTGCCCGTATCTATGATTCCTGCTTAAGCGTGACTAGATTGTCCTCACTGGCGCCAGGCAGACTGTGTGTGTTTGTGCATGTGTGTGTATACTTCTTAAACTTCCTTATTTCTATTATTTTAAATCATATCCTCATTACTTTCTTTTTTTTTTTGCTTTCTTTGTGTGTATTGTACTCACTAGAAGCAGGAGACACATTGCTAGAGATTGTGCTTGAGTACGGGTTCAAGGGTGATGTGGGATGTTAGGAATCAGAATCTGTTTGTGTTTGTGTGTGCTCTAAGGTCCACCATTATGCAGCAAATCTCAAAGATTCCTAAACTAGAGATTGCCATCATATGCGTTATGTTGTGTCTGCTCATGCCGTCTGTAACATTCCACAGTCTTTGCTGTCACCACAAGTACAGACACACATTTATATAACCCTGAATTTGTTGCAAGCATGTTTATTTGTTTCATCCTTTCTTTCGATATGTTTACCAGGCTGTAATGAACATGCAGTACTGGCCACGAACACATGGTGGCAATAGACGCATTTGAAACTGTGACTTAACAACAAGAAGCATTTTCATGGTAAAAAGCTACGACACACACACACACACACACACACACACACAAAATCCCCCCCACCACCACCACCACAAACAGATACTACCGATAAGTGAGGCAATACAAAAATAGTCCTATTGAAAATAATAAGAACAAGATAAATCTCTGAAGCGATATTACGGTTGATACCGGCGTCGTACTTACTTCCTCCAAGTCTGTGTGTAATCGCAGGCAAACAAGCAAAGCCAAGCAGAGGAATGATGGGATATCCTCCGTCCCTCTTTACTATATCTGATCTCGTATCTTTGTATCGTGCAAAAATGAAATATACATTCACTTTATCTTCCAAATGTTCTAGGTTTTGGCCTGTACATGTTTTTTTTGTTTTTTTTTTATCTTTCCCACACTGGCAAAATCACTGAATAATTTTCAATAAAAATGTTCCCTTTTGCTTATAATAACATATTTAGATATTTTTTTAAAATGACGTCCAATGAAAATTCTTTAAACAGTACCTTACCTGTAAAAACATGGAAACAATACCTCTTTTATAATATACTGACCTTTCATTTGATGTGTTACTAGCTCACAATATATGCTATAATATTATAGTACGTTTGTAGTAACATAATAAGCAATATAAACATAATGACATTAGTCCATAAACATAATGTTATAAGATAGATAGATAGATAGATAGATAGACATAAATAAGTAAATACATGAATCCAGTGCAACAAGGGAATGTGGAAATAGTGGGTATTGTCTGACAAATATCATGTTAGCTTTAGGGTTAGGTTAGTGTATGAAGCATTTCCTGCATCGCACCTCGCTGTACAGATGCTGAATTCATCACTATATACTGTTGGATTGGACACGATATAGATTTTAACGCTTTTACTCCAAAACTGTAAGACATTTCCTTTTCTTACATTAATTGCACATACAACTACTACACCCATGAAGTATATGCATTAAAATTATAGTGAAATAAAATTGCATTTATTATTTAAAATATAACACTGACATGCTAATTTGTTTGATGCTAGAACAAATACTTCAGTTTATTTGTTTAGTAGCAAACAGTATGAAACAGATATATCAGGCATGCTGAGAAATCGTCACAAAACTACAAAGTAATGTACAGATGTTCATATTTATACCAATTGTCGCATTAATACAGGGGTTTGAGTCATTGCTAAATATGTGTTCACAGATAGCAACAAGGTTATAGACATTTTCATACTGTAATATAGTAGGTAATTTTGTATGAAGTGAGTTGTAAAAATGAAGGGGGAAAAAAGTGTAATTAAAAAAGAGGGGGTAAATAGATGCGATCCATGAGCATGTAGAAATCCTCTTGTGTTTATTTTATTTATTTATTTTTTTGATAAACCAGAATTTACATGATTTAAAAATATTTACAATAAAAAACATTATTCTTTGAAATGTACAAAGGTAATTCCATTAATTCAAGCCGTTTTCTGCCATTTGAATGACAAAAATACCCAGTCACAAGGAGGCCCGTTTTTATGGTGGATTAAGCATTTGACATTTCTCAGAACCCAACATGAAGACAATTATAGAACGATGTCTATGAATCAATTTAGACCGGGAATAAAAATGCAGTAAATATTTCTTTCCTTCTATAATGAGCAGTATTTAATGAAATTATTTACTTAAAAAATTGTAATAATTAATAAAACTGCTGAAATATGATATTAGCAAAGGCCCGGATTTTCCATCTAACACTCATTTCAGCGCATTCATGCATTATTATATTTGTTTGTAATAATTATTACATTCTGCAATCGTTTTTTTATCAGACCGTATAGTGTGAAAGGCAATTGTGGAGATGCAATTAAATCAGATGTTAATTAAATCTGATCTTGTTTTGTACATTAATTAAGTGGCAGGTTTTAATCTAGTGTATCCACGCACAGTGAGGTGCGATAGCAAGGGAAGGGACTCAGCTCATTTCATGCTCATAAATGCGGCTTTTATTTCGTTCAAAGCTCCAGTAGAGCAAGAAAAGCTCAGTGCAACTCTTTCTCACACACACACACACACACACACACACACACACACACACACACACACACACATGCATAGACACATCACATGCTCATTAGAGCCTGATTCGTTGAGGGGTCATGTATCATCGGTTATGATTAATGTCTGGATTTATTGCTGAATTTAGACCAAAATATACTTTTTTTTTTTTTTGTATTTTAAAGGATTTGATGAAATATAATACTAATTGCTATTTGCATTATTATACCAACTCTTATTTTTGCATTTCTAATCCTGGAAAACAAAAAGCGTTCTCCTTTTTCGGCGTTCGTCTTTATAAGTGACAGAGATTCATTCATTATGCTTATTTCAGCTCTAAAGGTTATCTGATCAGATGTGGGAGTAGTTCCTGGTAGCAAGAAAGACACAAAAGATAAATGTGAAAATTTTCCCCTGCGGTCAGCAGTAGCACACACACACGCACCCTCTCACACACACACACACAAACACACATACACCCACACATGCATATCCACTTGTAAGGGTGAAGAAGACCATAAAGACTGAGAAAGCAGAACGCTGTGCATCAGCACATTAGGCTCATTAACACTCTCATTTAATGCTGTGAAAATGTTGATCATCGTGGGCCTAGGGTGGAAAAATATGGCAGGAGTGTGTGTGTGTGTGTGTTCGTGTGTGTGTGTGTTCGTGTGTGTGTGTGTTCGTGTGTGTGTGTGTGTGTGTGTGTGTGTGTGTGTGTGTGTGTGTGTGTGTGTGTGCGTGTGTGTGTGTGCGTGTGTGCGTGTGTGTGTGTGTGTGTGTGTGTGTGTGTGTGAAAACTGTTGGCATTAGAGTATTTTAAATTACAGTTCAATCAGAGGAGTAGAGGAGCAGTGGCAGAGGCGTGGGGAGGGAGGGGGCGTCCTCTCTGATCCTCTCTCTGCACGCTTAGTTAATATTTCACTGGATGAGAATACGGCGGCGAGGGTGCATTTCACTCCCTGAATGAGAAGCAATCTCGCTCAGCCGACTCCGACAATAATTAGAATGGAGATTAAATAAAAATAATTAGAAAAAGTTCATCTAGTTGTGATGTATTAATTATTCGGCACCGCTTTATTCCGAGTCTAATTATCTGCTTCAGTGAAAATGCCGAGATTTTGTGTGACTCATAAAAATTACATTCATGTAATTATGTCAGCAATTTGGGGGGAAGTCAACTAAGCAACACGTCAGCTTTCCTTTTCTTTCTTCCTTTCTTCACCCCCCACCCCCTGTATAAAGAAGTAAGTAACTTCCAACTACTTATAAGGAAGTTATAAGTTAATACAGTCCGCTTTCAAGTGTGTTGAAGGAATAATGATAATATGAGGTGAGATTATTTACAAGGAAACAGCGAAGCATTCTGAGCATCCACTCAGATTTCTCTCTCTGCCCTGAACACTTGTACCTTCCCGACACTACGACTTCCGTGTATTCTCAGTCTGCATTTGATCATTTGCATACAAATTGTAAAAAAAAAAAAAAAAAAAAAAATGTTTATTGTGATCTCATACATAAAAAAGACAGACTTGATGAAGGAGCACAGCGGCACAGCCCTGATACATACATGTGAAAATGAAAAATAAGCGAAGGACTAGGCCTGGTGTGGGGGAAAAAAAAAAGAATGTGAAGAGGTTTATCATTGCTACCGGATGTGTAGAGTAGCAGTACGGGGTTGATGAAGGAGCAGAGATGGACTGATTACACTTCTCCATCTGTCTCTAAGAACTGAGTCTAAAAAAAAAATTTAAAAAAACATCTCTCAATCCCTTACTATTTCAAGAAGACATTGTGTTCATGCGTAATTGCAAGGAAAAAGGCATGTACAGTACTCAGCTTAACACTATACAGTATAACAGAATGTTATAAAAACTAAATGTGAGGTTTGTTATGATGTTCCTAAATAACATGCTATAATATACTTGTTTTGTTTTTAATGGTTTAGAATTCTTTTTTTTTATTATTTTACTCTTACTGTATTTTAGAAAATGCACCTTAATGCTTTTAATGCTTTTACAATCTGATGATGTACCTGAACTCACAAAAAAGTGCTCATATGATCACCACACAGTCATATCAGTAAATACATACTGTATTCGTGTGTCAGTGACAAAAGAGATTTGTTAACTGATTTATCCTGTTTTCTGTTTGAATAAATATTTTACAGTCTAATCAATCACTCTTATTCGGGTGAAAAAATCACATTTGGTAACTTCATTTGGATTTGTATATTATTATTCTTTTTTTTCTTTTTTTTTTGCTGTTGGTTGTTTTTATTGTAGTTTTGCACATTTTATATAGAAATAAAAAAATTTATATACACATTTTGGAAACAATATTACTTTAGACAGGTGCACCCCATGAAATACTTTACATTTTTAGAGTTAGGATCAATTTCAAGGTTTTTTTTTTTTTCATTTAAATTTTTAAAGACTTGTTCTTTTTTCTTACTTTCGTTATTAAAAAATATTTTTTTTTCAGAAAAAGGTTAATGAAGTTTAGGGTAAAAATATTTAATGTTTAGGATAATAATATTTAGATATTTATAATATTGTACTTAATTTCTAATATTGCATTTAAAATAATATTTAAGTACAAAAAAAAAAGCCACAGAAGTTAGCAAACGTGGTTCTTTGGTGTATATGGTATACGCTAATATCACTGACTTTGATTAGCAACATATAAATGAGAATTAAAAAAAAAAAAAAAAAGCAAAGCAAAAAATTTATCAATTCCTGGAACTCTTGAAATTTTGACATTTCAAATTTCCAAGTACGTCAAAGAGCATTCTATAAAGGGTTAAGCTCATTTGCCACCAAGAAGTTTTGCACCCGTAGTAGACATATACTTTGCTTGCAGTTTTTTAAACATTTTTGCATTGCTAGCATATCTTATTATCAGATACAGGGAGCTACGACAGCAAAATGAACCACACTAGTGTATTTAAAATTATACACTGCGTTTTGATACTCCAATAAGCCTAATCTAAAGGAAAGATATTCCAATCCTAATGATATACTTTACAAAAATTGTGTGTACCTCTCGTGTTAAAGAATTATGCAAATCCTGTACTTTAAGGTTGATCATATCTATGCTCGGCAATCATAACGCAAGTAGTGTGACATTACTGGGAATGTAACTGACATCAGACAAGATCTGATCAGTCTGAACTCCAACCACAAAATATCCAAAAAAAGGAAGCAAACACTCTTGACTGATCCATGTCAATTCTGCTTCCTGGGTGCATAATTAACATTATTAACATTACAGTTAATACATTAACCTCTTAAACAAAGACATACTGTATAGGTGTGTCTGGACTTTTGTGGACAATGGTGCAATGGTTGTAGCCTCTTGGACACATGTGCACATTTTTTTATTCTCACTGCTACATTCCTGTCATGTTAGATTTAAAATGTATTTCCTGAATCATTTATACCAGTTACTGAGCAATACGCTATAAAATTAATAATTAAATAATAAATCTTAATTTTAAAGCTTAATAATATCAGAAATCCCTGGTAAGATATTGCAACATACTGTATGCACTAAAGCCAAAAATCCTACTTCAATCATGTATTCTCTTTAACTTTCACTCATGCACTTACTGTAGGAATGAAAAGTGTCTTCTAAAATCTTTATATTGTCCTATTAGAAGGCCACCAAAAAGTCCTAAAAATAATTATTACAGCATGAACTAAACTAGTATAAATGTTATTAAAAAAATATAAAATTGCATGATGTGTAATTGGATTAGAATTAATAAAAATATGAAGCAATTAAAAACAAAAAAAAGAAAACAAGTCAATTACATAATGCACGCAATGTCTATAAGTCATTATAAAATCAAAGAAGTTATTTTCTATTTTTTATGTAAATGTTTATTTATACTTTTATATTTCAAGTATTTTTCTTCAAGCAATCAAAAATAATACCAAAATATTATAAGTAAATGGGCAACAAAGGATATTCTTTTCCTATTTTCTGCTAATGACCAAAACACAGTGCAATCATAGCTGACATAAAAGCGGTAGTAGTTTATCAAAGATACAATCATAATCATTTGTGAAAATGTAAAAACTTCCTCTCCACAGTCACCAGAAAAATAACACATTGTAAAATCAAAACTGAACATAAAATAGAGATAATGTATTGTATACTTCAGTACTGTACATGACATTACACTTGTATATTATGTGAATGCTCTCTCTCCCAGAACCTACCATACAGTATATAATCATATTCACCAGTATAACACAGATCAGGTATAACATCAACACCACTGCCAGGTGAAGTGAAAAACATTGAACAACATTGATCACCAATTATACACCAGCAAACTGGTGACAATATCAGGGGTCCCCAAGCCACATCTACATCTGCTAAATCAGTAAAAAAAAAAAAAAAAAGGTTTTCTTTTTTTTTTCACTCTGGCTACGATAGAATGACATCAGAACACCCAGTGCAACACAGCCCACTGTGCATGGGGCCCAGTAGGCAAAGACCCCAAGGTTGCCAGCCCAGCCTCCAATTTCCTCAGATATTAACCTGATTAAGCACCCATGTGATGTACCAGACAAACAAATCCTATCGACGGAGCCCCCATACCACAACTTACAGTACCCAAATTAGCTGCCATTAATGTCCTGGTGCAGGACACTACATCACACCCCCAGAGGCCTTGTAGAGCCATGCCCCAGCAGCACAAGGGCAATCCAAATTTAGGTAATTTTAATGTTAATGGTTTTAATATTATGGCTAATCTGTGCATTTTGTACAGACAAAAGAGAAAAAATATGCTATCATACACAGACATCTAGAAAACAACCGTGAGGTCTTATGCACCCTGATAAACATGTAATGTAATGTATCTCAAGGAAAATAAGTAAAAAAGAAAAAACGACATGTTGTGTCAATATATTTAGAGATACTAAGTTGCAGAAGAAATACAAATATGTTTGGGGAAGATTTAATGGAAATCTAAAATAGGACTAGTGCAGCTTATAAACCAAGACTTATCATGTTTTAATCAACGCCTGCAACGATGCAAAGTGATTACAACACTACAAATAAACCACTAAAGAAAAAATGCGCATTTTCTTTCTCCCTTAGCTACCAGCAGGCTTCGTCATCAATACATACGACTCTTGTGCATTTAAAAACACAGAGGTGCATAACCTACACAAATCACTTTTTTTTTTTTTTTAATAGAAAGAAATACAGTACGATCAAAAATACTTATTGGATGTCTATGCTTGTTAGAAAGCTAGGCTCAGAGCTCTGACATGACACGGTACTGACCTTAAAATGATATAGTAGGAGCAGCACAGTGGCTTAGTGGTTAGCATTGTTGCCGCACAATCAGGGTTTGGGGGTTCGAGTCTCGCCTCTGTTGGTGGAGATGCCTGTTCTCCGGTTTCCTCCTACAGTCCAAAAGACCTGTGGTCTGAGTTGATTGGCATTTCCATATTGTGAGTGTGTGTACCATTTCTTAAACTCTAAGCTCCCTGGGATAGGCTTCAAGGCCCCATGACTTGTACCCAGGATAAGGGGTACATGTACTGTAATGGATGGATGAGCATATAGTTTGATTTCTCAATCAACCAAAAAAAAATAATAATAATAATTGTGATGTAGGTAGGTTGTAGTGAATGTAGTAAAAGTTGTGGGTAGTAAAATGTAGTTTGATGTAGTAAGACAGGGTATTTCAGATAAAAATCATGCTTCATACAGTACTTTGTCATGCAGTTTATGTTTGTAATTGTTTATTGTTGGTCATTTTCAAAACATGACAATAATTCTAAGAATGTAGATGAGATCCTTATTCTTACAGTACATTACCGTGCAAAGCAACAACTAAATTCAAACAGGCAATTTGTTCATTTCTGATCAACTGTATTGCCAATGTTAAATGCTCGATTCTGATGGTATGATGTTCTCAACAAAATGTCTCCATCTCTTGCAGGTAAAAGCAGGAGTTGTTAACAAGAAACAACCCCTGCTTTAATGCATTGTTTAATAAATTATTATTAATAAATGAATCAATCATCATTAATAAATCTACAGGACCTGGGCATTGAATGCAAAAGGTCCATAGTAATTAATGGATTAATTACTTAGTTCACTACGTCTGCATGCCTGTAAGATATTTTGAATTGATAATTAAAGCCAAGTAAATTGTATAACTTCTGAACCAAGAAATTCTCTTTGTATTTGCTATGCATTGTGTACAGATTCTTTCTCTTTTTCCAATACTGCTAACATAAACCATGGCATGATCTATTATTTCTTAGAAAATCTGAAAAAAAAAAAAACAAGAAAAGAAAAACTTTCCGTAGAAACATAGTAGAAATGAAAGTCTGTAGGTTGTGGTAATAGGGTGGTAATAGTTGTGTGCTGAGCTGTTTATTAACTTCACTTCTACCTGCTTAAACAGAACATTTCTCCAATCCCATCAGCTTTCACAGAAAGTTTAACCAATTCAACCCCCTGCCTTTCTCCTTGCCTCCGTAGAAAGTTTGATCAGACCTGCTTCCTCTCTCAGAAAGTTTAATCAATTCTCACAGCTCCCAAAGAATCTCACAGCTGTCTGTGATATTTCCTAACAATTTTCTTCATTTTATTTCCACAAATATCACAAATTAGTCATTTAAACAAAATAAGATATTTGCACTAACTTCAAGTACAGCACTCAATGGACTCCTATATTAATAAACATTGCCTGTCTTTGTCCTTTCAAGTTTCTTATCTGATCGCAGCCCGCATGAGCGTGCAAACTGTCCCCTGCAACTTTTTTGTTGAGATTTACAGGCTCTCATTAGCAATGACCACACATTTTTATGTTTTCTAGAGTAATCTTCTGGTACTCTATCATTGACAAGCCCAAAAGGTTAAGCTTGAGCCAGGGCCGTGCTGCTAAAGGGATAGTGCTGTACACTTACTAGCTACTTTATTATATACACTATTACTGTAGGTACTAGGTGGAACCCCTTTTTCCTTCAGAATTTCCTTCATTCTTCACTGCATGGATTTAACAAGGTGCTAAAGTGGATTTAACAAGGATTTAAAGTGTGCTAAGGAGTTGTTGTACTGCGAGTCACCCATTCCACCACATGCCAAAGGTACCGTATTGGATTGGGATCTGGTGACTGTACAGTTTGGTGAGCCAATGCTAATTGTAGCTTCTGTTTTCTGTTCTTAGGTAAAAGAAGTGGCTTCCAGTGTGGTCTTCTGCTGCTGTAACCCATCTGCTTAAAGTGTGATGCATTAAGAGATGCTCTTCAGCTTACCTCGGTTGTAACAAAAAGTTTTTTGAGTTGCTGTTGCTTTTCTATCAGCTTGAACCAGTCTGGCGATTTTCCTCTGACCTCTGGCACCAACAAGGCATTTTTACTGAAATAACTAAGTTCTCACTGGATATTTTCCCATTTCCAGACCATTCTTTGTAAACCCTAGAGATGTTTGCGTATAAAAGTCCTACTGTAGTAGATGAGCAGTTTCAGAAATACTATGATCAGAATGTCTGGTACCAACAAACATCACATTTTTAAATCACTTTGATCACATTTCATCCCCATTCTGATGCTTGGTTTGAATCATCCTGACATTATTTAATTGGTTGATTAGATGTTTGTGTTAATGAGCAGTTGAACTGCTGTACCTAATAAATTGGCTGGTGAGTGTTTATATATATATATGTGTTTGTTATATATATGTTTGTTTGTTTCTTGTTTATTTTAGTTTGTAATGTAAGTGCATTTTAGAACTAAGAAAGATAAAAAGATAAGAAGCTGTATACTACTGTAGGTGTTAACCTCCACGCTGTAAACACACACAAACCATAGTAGCTAGAAAAAGGACCGTAACATTTCAAAGTCAATCCTTGTCCTGTTTGGAGTATGAATGACTGCATGTTAATGTCAACCACTTTATAACATACCTAATCCGAAGCATATGCACCACTTCCTAAAAAACACAACCGCAGTCATTCTCTTTCTTCCACACACACACACACACACACACACACACCTTGCCTTCCATCCTGCCAAAAATAGCACAGCCATATTGATTGCGATCAAAATGCACTGTAATGAAAAACTTTACTGAAATATTTCCAGATCTTAAGGTTTAATCATTCTATTGTTAAGCTGCATGTTTCACAATGTGTATCAGACAAATAAACAGGCATAACCCCGCATAGAAGAGATTTGAAGTAAAGGAAGTAAAGAAGTTGTAGGAAAGATGCAAGGTTCATGCTTTCTTAAGTAGTTATTTAAAGTGCATTGTCCTTGGCTGTTGCTAAGGCTAACGTTAGCTGATTGAAACGTGGCCGTATCGATTCCTGACCCTGGAAGGCTGGAAGTTAACTCCACCAGATTTGAGAAGTGTTCCCCGAGAGGACGTTAATTTACTAATGCATTTTTTCGGGGTGTCCCGTGGGGCGACTGGTGTGCACAGAGATCCTCCCATGGGACACCGTGGTCATTCTCATAACACAAGCCAGGCGCCAATCACAGGACAGGAAAAGGGGACGATGCCAGAATAAACATGCCTGTCGATGGTATCACGGCGACTGTGTCTCAAATGCAGTTCTTCAAAAGGCCCTTCTAAAGTTAATATGGGCACTTATTAGGAATTAGAGTTAAGTCTCAAAGAGTCAGCAGGATTTTTTTAAACAATGCAAATCAGTAACGAGGGAAAGAAGATGAAGGTGGACCATACCAGAGTATAAAGAAACTGATGAGTTAAATCTAAGAAAAACAACTTTAAAAAAAACCTAAAAAAAAAACAAATTTGGCAACATAACTGCACTGTAGCTGAATCTGAAATATAATTATTGAAAAGAATCTTCTGAAATCATTATGGGTGTGGTTTCAGCCAAAAAGAGCTGTACAGTAAGTCAGTAATCCTTATAAATACTAAAAGTCAATCACAAATCAGGAAACAGGGTGATGACAGAGTAAACATTTTCCAGTTCTTTGAAAAGCTAGATCATTACTATTGTTCATTAGGGGTTAAATGTCAGTGAGCTAGCAAATAAGGAGTTTCTTTTTAATTTTATTTTCTATTAGACATGTTACAGTCATTGATAAACATATTATTTTTTAGTGAGCTGGCAGGCCAGTTTGTTTTAAACCTTTGTTTAGCTTTGTTTTTGCAAAGACAAGGGGATCAATAAATAGAACTTGTATTGAGTTTTAACATAATTATTATTGATGGGGTTTTGTTTAACGTATACTGTAATAAACATCTGTCAATCTGAGTTACGGAACATTTTTCGGGAATTTAACAGTTTAACCAACATGGATTTTATTTATTATAGTTATATGGTTTATATAGTTTATCTATGTTATTTTGAACTTTTTAATATACAGTATGTGATTGTGTGCAATAGACGCACACAGACGGGACGGGAGACCATGCGAATCCACAGCCTGTACAGTAGCCTGCATTATGAATTAACCAGTTGAATAGAAAGGTTTTCGTGTGTATCTTCCCTTGTTGAATAGGAGTAACATATTAATACACTAAAAATAAATACTGTAAATAAAAGTAAAAACATCTTTATCCATCACCACCAGGGGAATTGTAATACATTTTAAAATATATGAACATACATGTATTCTAGTGACAGGATCATTCACAACCAAGGCTCATCTGTGCCTGCTGGGACCAATGGCTTGCCTGTCCGGTCCAGTCAATGTAGCACAAATTGCAAAATAAATAGATATATTCCTTAATTAATTTAATGCTAGTCACAATAGAAAGGAATCAGAACACCCAGTGCATCACGGACTGCTGCATATGGAGCTTTGAAGGCAAAGAGTTCAAAGTTGTCGACGCAGCCTCCAAATTCCCCGGATCTCAATCCAACCAAGCATCCGTGGAATGCATCGGACAAACAAGTCCAATCCATGGAGAGCCTGACCTGTAACCCACAACACCAAAAGGATCTGCTGCTTATGTCCCATTGCCAGAAACCACAGCACACCATGAGAGGTCTCGTGAAGTTATGGCCTCAAGAGCCAGAGCTGCTCCAGCAGCTAAAGGAGATTAGACACAATACTGGGGTTCATGTTTTGCATTGTAACATTGTGGCTGATCGGTGTATGTTCTCTCTGTCTGTATAATGGTATAGTTAGAAGAGGAGAATTTTAGGGGGGAAAAGGAACAATATGAAACCAAAACTTAATGAATTCTATTTACAGCCTTATAAAATAGATATTTACAACCTTATAAAAATATCACCAGTCAAGTCATGTCCATTGCTTATCAAGGATATGTCTGTTAGAGTTCCTGAAAGTTCATTTCGGATACCTTGTACTCAAAGGGAATGCACATGATAAATTATAACATAAATAAAAACAATTCCTGGCATCATCCAATCCTCCACTCCAACAAGATGACCTGAACTTCTAACCCAGAACTAAATTAACACATTACAGGGGGCAAAGGTTAGTCCAGCTTCCTGTCTGGGCAAAGAGGCCAGTCTGGCTGCTACTCTTAGCTTACTGTAAGACTACAAGTGACCTACGTAGTTAAGGGCCAGAATGGTGAGAGGAGAGTCTCTACTGTTTAGGATGTCTAATTCTCAAGCCTGGTGTATAAATACACCCTGAATTATAATCAAACAAAAACATACACATTTTTCTGCATTGACACAACCCCCTAGTGAGCACGACCTCTAAAAGCTTCCTCTCTACAGAAAGTCTGTAAACAGTTCCTCCTTCTTTCAGCATAAATCAACTCGACCCTGTCGCCATCATTTCTTTTAAGGAAAAAGGAGGAGAGGTCGGTAATGGATATACTGTATTACAGTTCAAACTCTTTCCCTGTCACTGCAGGCTAAAACAGAAAAGAAGCAGGAGTTGTGTTTGGATAGAGGCCTGTGCAGGAGAAAGTGATACTCACTGACTGATATTTACAGAAGCCATTTTGCTTTATTTACATTAATGGGCCAGGGAATGGTGCATTAGAGGTGCTTTCATGTCCGGAGCGAAGGTGTCACTTGGACTATGTGAGAGCCTGTGTGCGGTAGTCATTAACACGTCGCTCTGTCTCGTTTAGCCTCGGGCGCTATTCCACATTAAGACGCTGCTTAGACATTTTCCCTTTTTAAGCCTTTTAGGAAATGCAAGTTGACCTCACTTTTCCAGTATGTATTTCGCTAAGTTACTCATCCAAGGACTTAAAATTATATACGTACAGTACACACACACACACACACACACACACACACACACACACACACACACACACACACACACACACACACACACACACACACACACACACACACACACACACACACACACACCTACACACACACACACACACACACACATGCTCTTTTTGATTTTACTTTTCAGAGATGCTTGAAAATTATGGTGAAAGGTGGATATTCCAAAATGTTCCTGAAATCACACACTTCAGTATGCTGTCCTAGATAATTGATAATGCATGAATCGTGTCTAAAGTATCAAACTAAAAGTTTGGGCAGTAGCATGGCTGTAAATGGTGTTTAACATCATTGATATTTAAATTAAGTAACTTAAGTAGTTAATTTGGTTTAGCATCTGCTAAGCAAGATAAATGCCTTAACCCACACATAATATTGATGTGTACTATTTTAAACAATACTGTTTTAATCCATCATCTTGTATTCCTTGTAGATTAATTTGAGGGACAGTTGACAAAAAGGTACAGACTGCTAAATTATCTGCTAATATAAATATATATATATATATATATATATATATATATATATATATATAGTTTGTTTTGTGAGAAATCATTCTAGGAAAGCTATTTTTAGAAATAATGTGAACTCTGCCTATGATACTTTGTAGGATGGTCATGAGTCATTGTAAGAACTCTAATAATAACTCAGTAAACAGCTAAAAACATGCACTAAATACTCCTTTATAAACTTCATGTTTGTAATGCAAATGTTCCCTGATTTTCATTCACTATTCAGTCCTGTGTGATGTACAGGACAAAATTAAGAACAAATACTAACTTGTGACATACTAAAGATCTGTGACATGTAAAATGTCATCACTGTCTACTTCACAGAAAATGGTAAATTAGAAAAGGCTATTGGTTTATAAAAGTTAGCTACAAATAAACTTTTAAACTTAGGTATAGGTTGTTTGGGGAAATGCAAACACACAGACTTACCGAATATGTATAGTTTAAAATTTTAAAAGTAGAATTTAGCTGGCAACAGAAGAATATTAAAAGTCTGATTATGAGTCAGTATAAAAATGTACATTAACCTGTAATAGTGGGGATACATATACAAATAGTGAAAAACATATTAAGTACAGTATATACAGTCAAGTATATATTTAGAATTTAGTTTTAATATAGATCTAGTTTTCTGACATGGTGTAGACCTTTTTTTTTTTTTTTTACAATATACACAGTTTTTTTTTTTTTCTGAAGAAAACTTTAAACTTTAAAGTGTTCAAGGTTTGTAGAATAGAGTGCAGTATTTTGTTTAAATAAGTAGCTACAACTTTGATGTAGCAGTGTTTGGACAAAGGCCTACAGCTATTGTTTTGATGAAGGTGATGAACCTTTAATGTAGTTACGGTTTTGATGTAGACGCAGGTTTTGGATAGCTAACTTTAATCTAGCTAAGGTTTTGATATAGTTACAGTTTTCAGATTAGAAAAAAATGTTCAACAAAGCTGACGTTTTGATGTAGGTACAGGTTTTGATTGGTTAACTTTAAACTATTAACTTTGATGAATGTACAGTTTGTGTATATACCACTTTAGCATACAATATTATAGCTTTTGGACTGATGATGTTAATATACTGTAGATTATAGATATATTTCTTTTCTTGGTGAAATATTATTTTAACATTTCTATTTTAAGAGGAATTGCAATGTCAATTCATAAAAGATGTTTTAAATGTGTTAGATTCTTTTTTTTAAATAATAGCATAAGTATATCTGAGATACTG